>CM038718.1:22945358-23670358 GCA_021613375.1 Megaleporinus macrocephalus | reverse complement strand
TGAGCTGGAACACAGTGATAAAGTGAGGCGCACTGCCATTACAGATTAAGAACACACGTGGTTTACATTAACGTATACTGAAGCGCAGCAGTCACGTTCCCCACTGGCGCGAACGCAGACACAGTCTGCATCTGTTCTCACTGAAAGCAGTACAGTTTTTCCTAACACTGTCTCTCTGTCACTACGCAACACCTCGAAGACCCCTGTATATACAATCACGAGTCAAACGACATGTTTTGTTGATATACTAAGTGAAAATAAATTAACATCTACGGGGAACTAACTTAAGTGCGCAGTATGTGTTCTCAATCCAATACACTTTTAGTCCAGTTCTGTGAATAGCAGAGCGTTCTGCATGCACTGGATAATCAAAGCCCTGGATCTGTGAAAGGGGAAATAAAGAAAGTGGCTCACACAACACTATTTCAGCCAAGGAGCAATTAGGGCAGGGGTGTTAGTGTCCAGGCACAGGACCAGTGAAGGGGAGGGGCTATGTGCTGAACCCCACGCATTGTCAAGTAGGAGAAATGGCTGAGAAACAGCCAAAGAGGAGAAGATCTGAAGAATAAAGAGATGCAGCAAGGCTGTTTCAGCAGCTGAGATACCATAAACACTTAATGGGTCCACCTTAAATGGTGCAGCAGTTTTTAGCACAATTTAAGGTGGACTTCAGCTTCATGAAGAGTTGCAAGACATGGACAAGGGATGGATAGGTTGGTCTGTTTCTGCTGAAAAGGAGGGTAACAGTTATTACACAACCATTTTTTGCTGTTGCACAGAACCAACAGGTCAGTACTGTTGCGTCTTGATTGCTAATTTTTATGATAGCAACAGCAGCAGCAGTAGTTGGCCGTACAATGGACCATCGCTCTAGCTTAACATTTCTATTTATTTATTTGTTGAGGCATGCACGTTTAAAATGTTCTTTTAGCCAATAAAGAAATGTTCACCAAATGAACAGCAGTAAAAATGTGTTCTTGGTGGAAGATGTGTTCACTTCATTGTGAGACTAAACACAAACACTGTGCAGATGTCAGCTGAATCACAATGTAGACTCCTGCTCTTTCCTGCTCCAGGTCTAAAATTTGTGTGTGTGTTTGTGTGTGTGTGTGTATGTGTGTAGTGTGGCTCATATTCTTTACAGTGAAACATTTTGTTGACACTTTCTATACAGTATACATAAACAGTTCAAATGTGAAAACAGCACTTTGTATCTTCGTAACATAAAAACTCTAACAATGCCTTTTAAAGCTGTAATAATAACACATTTACTATCAATTAATTAAACATATAAACATAATCAATTAAAAGTAAACATATATATATATATATATATATATATATATATATATATATATATATATATATATATAATGTGTTTTTATGAAAAATATATGATAATTTTTGAAGTGTATGTCACTGTTCAAAGTGTTGGCCATATTCATGTTCTCATCTTTTTTGAGTTTTGCTCAAAATGAGCTAAATATGTTTTCACTGAAACATCCAGTCAGGTTTTCTTAGTCAAATGATTGTTTTAATAGTCACATTTAATAAAATAAACACAACTGAGGTACAGAGCCTCACAAAGCAAAAAACAATTGTCCAAAGTGAGTTCAAATTCAAAAGTGTAATTCAAGCGCTTTAAGAAATAATAATTCATATTTTAGGTTATTTACATTTAAGTGTTCACTGTTTATGTCCAACAGGGTGCGCTCTGTCATATGTGGTGTAACTTTTATTATTCCAGGATCAGCTGGAAGAGCGTTTGTATTGTAGTCGTATTTGAACACTGTATTGCAGGAGTATTTACTGTCATCATTTCTAACTTGTGTTATGATTCAGTGCCATATCCTCTATACTGAAGTAGCCTAGTATCAGCATCTTATATCATCAACAACTGAAAGACAAACTTATTACAAACGTATTACTTTTTATTATATTATTTTTCTCACTTAAAGCAAAAACAAGGGCTACGTTACAAACACAGAATGCTTGTAAAAAAAGTGCATCATAAAGTGCTTATTTATAGCTTTAGTCTCCGGCTGCTGGTCCTCGCTTTGTACCTCGCCTGTATGCGCGCCGCAGGCCCGAATCTGCCCTGTCTGATTGGCTGAGGAGCGCCTTTGGTGATCTTACAACGCACGTGACTGGTCTGTGAGTTTACTGCACCGCAAAGCTCGTATACTGTAAAGACAAGAAAAGCTCCGCCTGTTAAAATAAACATTGTCGGATTAAATCCTTCTCAATAGTTTATCTGTTAGGGACCTCTGCTGTAGGGCAAACAAAACCTTGCTGTTCAATAAATTTTTTTTATCATTTTTAAAAGTTGAGAATTTGAAGTTTTTAATAAGGTGTCTGTGCTTTAATAATTAGTTTGGAATAAAATGTGTCCACCTCACATTAAAAACTTGTTTCGACCTAATAAAGCAAGCAAAGAGTTTGTTTACAAAGGGCTAGTAGTTAATAATTTGTTTATAACAAAGAATAATCTAAAACATCAATCATATTCTTTAAAGCACTCGCGTGGCATTTTAATAGTTCAGAATGTTTTCAGGACTGGTTATAAGGAACAGGCATTGTAATGAATACTGACACCTACGTTGTGACATGGTACTGAGGAACTCATTGAGTTCTGATGAAAGGTGGAGCTGTCCTAGCGGCAGTGCTGCAGGGCTGGGACACGGCTGACTAAACATATAGCAAAAGAGCCACTAAAGTCATGTTGAATTCATCACTCACTGCACTGATTGAAAACATGAGTAGGTGGTGCGGGTGTGAGAGTGTGTGTGTGTGGGGGTACACTGTGTACACTGTTTGGCTACAAAGAAACAAAGGGACTGTGTGTTGCATGCATACCGCAGCAGCCTTGGGTCATGTAAAAGACCTGGTATTCTTCCAGCTGGTCCGACACCAGCCGATGACCTGAACATATCATGAATTCATCAGCTATTAAAAGAACAAGCTGAAACCGAGAGACGGAAAGACAGTGATGGAGTATTAGGGCCGCGTGATCGAGACAAAATGCCAGTATTGTTATTACAGCCCTATGTATTATGATAGTGATACTCCTGGTGATATGTTCAAATCACACTGGTGCAACCAACGATATCACACAGTTACATATTATATAAGAAACATTTGATAGAGTTAATGCTGATCGGCCACTGATCCAGTGTAAGGTGTCTGTACTTGGCTGGGATCAGCAGAAAATGCTGAATAGGATATCAGGGGAAGGAAAAATTAATCAGTTCCAGATTTATAATGCAGCAATAAATGTAGCCTGAAACAACACACACTCATACTTGGTGATGTCACAGTGTTGTCTATGAACTTCTTCCAGGGATGAGGCTATGGGGGTGGACTAAGGGGCTCACAGACCATTTGCCACCATACTGCTAAATGTAAGGCTTTGTAAGCATTGTCTTGACTTCGACAGACAACGGAAACTGATAAAGCTTTTATTAGAGCATCACACAATTTGTGTGGGCACTAAATCAGTGGCAACATTAACCAAGCTCCATCGGTTGTGCAATTTTAACAAGTAGGTTAACTTTAACTTTGTTCATACTAGGGGTGTGTGATATATATATTGTCTACGATAATATCTTAATTGCTGTGAAGGGCTGGGTATCACCACTGATTTTGCCGGATCGATTCAATCCCGATTCACAAGGTTCCAATTCAAGTCGTTTTCCGATTCGATTCAATTCAATATTGATTCATTTAGGGATATTTCAGTTACAATAATATGTTTTGTTTGAATATGAAAAGAGATTTTCAGAGAACTAATATGGTACACGTACGAAAAACAGTAGCGCTTATATGTTTATATACCGTCATGGTTTCTGAATCCAAAATGTAGCCAGACATCCGCTTTCAAGTTCTGGGGTGCCTTCACTTGTGCTTAAGCCATGCTTAACTTTAAGGGGGGGCTGGAATGCTAATTTTAAAGGTCGATCTCGGGTTTATACGAATCGATATCAGATTATTCAAATGAAGATCGATTTGAAATGAAAAATCGATTTTTTTAAACACACCCCTATTGCTGTGTAAACGATGTGCGATCTGATGTTATCGAGTCGCTATTGACTGGAAAAAAACAACAACAATCTTGACTCCTCGACTCCAGGTGCTCACTACTTCATGCTTTAGTACAGGCTGCTGTGAGTGTGCTGTGAGAGTGTTCATACTGTGTAGTAGCATAGGCTAAAGCTAGCATAGCTGCCTAAACAACACACCTGACGCTGAAAATGAGTGAACACACTGCACCAGGGGAAGAATCTCAGACACCGCCATTCACCCGATGACGCTGGGATTGGCTCCAGTCCCCCCCTCCACCCGTGACCCCAACTAACGGGATAAAGCGGAAGATGATGGATGGATGGATGGATATTACCATCCTTTAAGAAGAGCAAGCTAGTACAATATAAGACTTTTACAAACACATTTTTAAATAATGCAAAATATTGTTTATTATCTTTATCAACAAAATTACTGAAAATATTCAGATATCAGTTTTTATCGCACAGCCCTAGTTCATAGTACACCATCAGCTGTTACAATAACCAACGATAGTTAAATTTGAGGTAAGCAAATGTGTGTGCTTATAAGCTGATTACCCTTACTATAATGATCACTGTCATGATTAGCTGATACTGAAAGTTTTTAACAATGGTATTAGAAAAATGTTATTGTACCATCTCTAACTACATGAGCACCCGCAGAAACACTCATGTGGGACTGTGATTGGTCGAGGTGCCCACAGCGCACAGTAAAAAAAACATTACGATTGGATAAAGTGATCGTTTCTGCCTTGCAGTCACGTGTAGTATCAATACTGCAAAGACTAGTTTCATTTTAATTACATAAGAAGCATCAAGTACCTAATAAAACAAACAATAACCAGTAATTCATTTAGGAGAACTTGGACTCTTAGCTATTTTGATTTTAGCTATGTGATGCCATTTATCTGTAATGCAATTATACAGTATGCTTCTTTTTATTATACTTCACTTTATTTGTTTTATGTTATTGAAGACGTTTTCATTAATTGTAAATGTCAGTTTGCCCCAAAGCACAAAAAAATGTAAGTATATTACAACCTCGGCTCACAACCAAGTGTCACTAGTGCAGTACTTTAATTATAAGCTTTGGTTTAAGTAATTATTATCAAAATGCTTTAAAATGTGTATTTACATATTTCCAGTTGTATTTACATTACAATTTAGCACATTTCAATTCATTTCAATGTTCAATTCAGCAAATAAACAGTAGTTGTGCATTAACCTGTGCAGGAGTGTGTTCTTTGTAGAGGTTGTGTTAACTTCTGTTCAAAAAAAAATGAACAAGGGCATCAATTGACTGGTAGACATGCTGACAGAGCAATATTTACACTACAGTTTGTTCTTGGATGGTTGATTTTTTATTATAATGCTCAAAGTGGAAAAATCATCACGGCACACAAGCGAGCTGGGAGGCATGTTTGATTAACAAACTATATTTCACAGCCCTGTAAACCTACACAGGGGTGTCCGATCAGCGAAAACAAAAACTGCTGATCGATACACTTGGACTTATTTCCATGATTCCACAAAGCAAAAACAAATACTGCCCTTTAAACAAAATAAATATTTAAAGTTTAAAAGAACTTCTTGTCCTTCTTGCTGTTTTATTTTATGGCTATTGTTTACTTTGTTAGGGCGCAGACAGAACATACTAGCAAACGCAATGGCCAAAGAAACACTCATTAATCAGCTGCACTTTTTCTTTGATAATATGAAGCTACTTTTCGATTTCTTTATCAGTTAACTGTTGCCTAATGTCATGTTTTATATCTATGGTCAGGCAAGAATTAAAACAGTAGACCAGTTACATGAATAACTCTACCTTCTACACTAGCATTTGCTGATTTTGTTCTATGCTTGCCATTATCATCAAGTCTTTCTACTCGATTAAGCCAAAATACATGACTGGAAACCTAGTTAACGACTAAACTACAATAAATATTATTTCACTCCAGTTCCAATAAAACGTTGCTTTCACCTTTCACCTGCTGGGAACAAATCGGCACCTTACTGCGTAGCAACATACCGTATTATACCATAACAAACACAATACGCAAGCGGCTTTCCACAGACACAAACGAGGAGCACAAAACCTGCTCCAGCGAGTCAACATCTGCACCTCAGGCAGTGTGAAACCAGCTTTACACACATTTACACCCCCCCATATGCTCTTCTCAGGAACAGACAGGTGTAGACAACTTCTAACACAACAATAACAAAACAAACACCCAACACTGTAATTACCACCTGCTCTGATTTTCACTATGACAAAGCCGATCATATTACATTAGTGAACTGCATTTCTATTCGGGGTCAATGCTTCAGCGCTGTCAGGGTCTTTCTACTTTATAGTCTCTAATGCGAGATGAGGTGGGGAACACAATACACAACTAGTGCACATAAAACACTGTGATTGGTGGACAGTATTGGAGTACATGTAGCAAAGCACTACCTAAAAAACTGAAAATGGGTTTCTACATGGATCAATCTTCGAGTTGGTTCAAAGTTTGAGACTTTTAACCGAGATAGCTTTAGACTGACTCTATTGTTCTTTATTATTTTTTATTAAATTAATGATTGAACTGAGAGACAGAGAGAGAGAAAGAGAGAGAAAGATAGAAGAGAGAGAGAAATAAATAAAGAAATAAAGAGAGAGAGAGTGTGTTAATTAAAGACCACAGGAGGACCACTATGGTGAGCTGTACATAGAGTGAGCTGTGAGACGGACAGATGGCAGGAGAGGGTGGGGCTGTAAGAAAATGCTGTGCTCCTTGTTATGTGCTGCCCTTTCACTGACTTCTCAGACGTGTCCCTGTGAGGGAAGGTGAGGAGCACCTGAGTAGCGATTTCATGTGTATAGTTCAAGTACCTGTGTACACCTCTGCATCAGTACCTATTAAAAAGTAGTTACATACTGTATATAGTACATTTTCCACTACTTTGATAGCATAAATGCTATTGTTTTGAAAATATGTGGTGCGCGGTAAGCAGGGTCTTTTTTAGCAGCCGAGAGTTATAATCTGGGGTATTTGACCCCAAGTCAAATCTATTATATTACCTCTGGTATATGACATGACTCGTTACAAAGGGAGAGGCTCATTGGAAAGGGACATAGTATCTATGAAACTGTCAAATTAGCACTGAGAGCCCGCATGCAAACATAAAAAAAAAAAAAGGTTGGCACACTCAATAACAATAACAACACAGATCACTGCCATGTTTATTACTACGATCTCTTATTCTGTTACTACAGGGATACTCTGAACAGGACTACTACGACTACTAGAGAGCAACTAAATCATAGCATCTAATAATCAAGCTTGAACGGGACATGCTAGCAAAATCTGAAAACCTTCAGCCTGGTATAACATTAGAACCGTGTGAATTACAGCACTACCATCCTGTTACCAGCTCCAGTTCTTGTGACCCGACAGCAGCTCTCTGTCTGTGTTCCTACCTCTTTCGGCGAAAGTATGGAGATGTAGTCTTCGTAGATCATGCGTGCCTTCTCTTCGACGATGTTCTTGTTCATCTCTTTCTTCAGGTCCTCGCAGGCCAGCCAGAAGAGCATGTTCTCCTCGCTGTACTCCGTCCGCAGAAACTCGCGGAACACGTTCCGCCCCGCCGGGTTCTTCATCAGCTTATCAAAAGACTGAGCCCACTGCTTCATCTCCTCCACCGTTGGTTTGGTGCTGAGAAAGAGACAGAGAGAAAGAGAGAGAGAGAGAGAGAGAGAGAGAGAGAGAGAGAGAAAATAAGAGAGACAGTTCACAGTTAATTAACTCCTCGAACAGTCTTTATTTTCAGTTCATTCATCTTTATTATTCAGTAATTACTATCATTTATGAAGTATTGTGAATTACTATCATAACTATAATAATAATATACAGTTATGTGGTGGTGCGAAGGATAAATGGAATTGTGAGCTCTAGGGAAGCGAGCTTGACTGATTATAAAAAAATGTCAATGTGGATGTATACTGTGCACATTTCCTATTTGCCAAAGCTCTATATAATTCATATCTATAGTAATACACATTGCTATCTGAAGCATAAGGTGGAATATGAACTACTGTTTGATTGCGCCATAAAGGAAGACATGGCTTGTTGCACCTTTTAATAAGAGTCATGAATTGAGTAATTCTAGAAGTTACTTGTAGTTGCAGTGGGTGCACACAGTTGAAGGGGTTAACATCTTCATGCAAAGTCTCATAGCAAGTACAAGGGGTGCATTAGTAGGCGAGCGAGGCTAGTAGGGCTGGGTATCGCCACTGGTAGTGATTCGATCCTGATTCACAAGGTCCCAGTTTAATTCGATGTCCGATTCGATTCAATATCGATTCATTTAGGGATATTTCAGTTACAATATGTTTTGTTTGAATATGACAAGAGATTTTCAGAGAACTAATATGGTAAATGTACAAGGAACACTCAACCTACCATTACTAAAAACATTAGTGTTTATATGTTTATATTCACTGTGTTTCGCCACACCTACTTTCAAGCGTGCATTTCAAGCATTTAGCTGGTTAACCCTGTACAAACGTGTTCAAGGTAAAGCAGCTACAGTACAAACATCACATCTCATCACATCATGGGTCAAATCAGTGAGAAGAAACAGCAGCAGGCAGTATGAGCACTCGTGCTATCACACCACACATTAGTGCTTAATGAGTAAATGATTTGTAAGCACTGACACCGTTTCTAGCTTGAGCATCATGCTCTATGTTTTAATCACTGGATCTTCCTGGAAAGCACTGGATCTTCCTGGAAAGCAACTGATTGTGTTACATGTAATTAAATAAGCATTATGTATCTATAACCAGCAATTCACTGAGGAGAACTCTGAGAATTATTTAGATGGTTTTATTATACTTCTGGTATACTGGTAGTGTACTAAAACGTTTGACTGGTAGTGTACTAAAACGTTTGGCTGGTAGTGTACTAAAACGTTTGTCTGGTAGTGTACTAAAACGTTTGGCTGGTAGTGTACTAAAACGTTTGGCTGGTAGTGTACTAAAACGTTTGGCTGGTAGTGTTCTAAAACGTTTGGCTGGTAGTGATCTAAAACGTTTGGCTGGTAGTGATCTAAAACGTTTGGCTGGTAGTGTACTAAAACGTTTGACTGGTAGTGTACTAAAACGTTTGACTGGTAGTTTACTAAAACGTTTGGCTGGTAGTGTACTAAAACGTTTGACTGGTAGTGTTCTAAAATGTTTGGCTGGTAGTGTTCTAAAATGTTTGGCTGGTAGTGATCTAAAATGTTTGGCTGGTAGTGTTCTAAAATGTTTGGCTGGTAGTGATCTAAAATGTTTGGCTGGTAGTGATCTAAAACGTTTGGCTGATAGTGATCTAAAACGTTTGGCTGGTAGTGATCTAAAACGTTTGGCTGGTAGTGTACTAAAACGTTTGGCTGGTAGTGATCTAAAACGTTTGGCTGGTAGTGTACTAAAACGTTTGGCTGGTAGTGATCTAAAACGTTTGGCTGGTAGTGATCTAAAATGTTTGGCTGGTAGTGTACTAAAACGTTTGGCTGGTAGTGTACTAAAATGTTTGACTGGTAGTGTACTAAAACGTTTGGCTGGTAGTGTACTAAAACGTTTGACTGGTAGTGTACTAAAATGTTTGACTGGTAGTGTACTAAAACGTTTGACTGGTAGTGTACTAAAATGTTTGATTGGTAGTGTACTAAAACGTTTGACTGGTAGTGTTCTAAAACGTTTGACTGGTAGTGTACTAAAACGTTTGATTGGTAGTGTACTAAAACGTTTGACTGGTAGTGTACTAAAACGTTTGACTGGTAGTGTACTAAAATGTTTGACTGGTAGTGTACTAAAACGTTTGGCTGGTAGTGTACTAAAATGTTTGACTGGTAGTGTACTAAAACGTTTGGCTGGTAGTGTACTAAAATGTTTGGCTGGTAGTGTACTAAAACGTTTGATTGTATTTAAAACGTTTGATTGGTAGTGTACTAAAACGTTTGATTGGTAGTGTACTAAAACGTTTGACTGGTAGTGTACTAAAACGTTTGGCTGGTAGTGTACTAAAACGTTTGGCTGGTAGTGTACTAAAACGTTTGGCTGGTAGTGATCTAAAACGTTTGGCTGGTAGTGATCTAAAACGTTTGGCTGGTAGTGTACTAAAACGTTTGGCTGGTAGTGATCTAAAACGTTTGGCTGGTAGTGTATCTAAAATGTTTGGCTGGTAGTGATCTAAAACGTTTGGTAGTGTATCTAAAATGTTTGGCTGGTAGTGATCTAAAACGTTTGACTGGTAGTGATCTAAAACGTTTGACTGGTAGTGATCTAAAATGTTTGGCTGGTAGTGTATCTAAAATGTTTGGCTGGTAGTGTATCTAAAACGTTTGGCTGGTAGTGTTCTAAAATGTTTGGCTGGTAGTGATCTAAAACGTTTGACTGTTAGTGATCTAAAATGTTTGGCCGGTAGTGTATCTAAAACGTTTGGCTGGTAGTGATCTAAAACTTTTGACTGGTAGTGATCTAAAATGTTTGGCTGGTAGTGATCTAAAACATTTGGCTGGTAGTGTATCTAAAACATTTGGCTGGTAGTGATCTAAAACGTTTGACTGGTAGTGAGCTAAAACGTTTGACTGGTAGTGATCTAAAACGTTTGGCTGGTAGTGTACTAAAACGTTTGGCTGGTAGTGTATCTAAAACGTTTGGCTGGTAGTGATCTAAAACGTTTGGCTGGTAGTGATCTAAAACGTTTGACTGGTAGTGTATCTAAAACGTTTGGCTGGTAGTGATCTAAAACGTTTGACTGGTAGTGATCTAAAACGTTTGGCTGGTAGTGATCTAAAACGTTTGACTGGTAGTGATCTAAAATGTTTGGCTGGTAGTGTATCTAAAACGTTTGACTGGTAGTGTATCTAAAACGTTTGACTGGTAGTGATCTAAAACGTTTGACTGGTAGTGTACTAAAACGTTTGTCTGGTAGTGATCTAAAACGTTTGGCTGGTAGTGTACTAAAACGTTTGGCTGGTAGTGATCTAAAACGTTTGGCTGGTAGTGTACTAAAACGTTTGGCTGGTAGTGTATCTAAAACGTTTGGCTGGTAGTGTACTAAAACGTTTGGCTGGTAGTGTACTAAAACGTTTGGCTGGTAGTGATCTAAAACGTTTGGCTGGTAGTGATCTAAAACGTTTGACTGGTAGTGATCTAAAACGTTTGGCTGGTAATGATCTAAAAAGTTTGTCTGGTTGTGTACTAAAACGTTTGGCTGGTAGTGATCTAAAACGTTTGTCTGGTAGTGTACTAAAACGTTTGACCGGTAGTGATCTAAAACGTTTGGCTGGTAGTGTACTAAAACGTTTGGCTGGTAGTGTACTAAAACGTTTGACTGGTAGTGATCTAAAACGTTTGACTGGTAGTGTACTAAAACGTTTGACTGGTAGTGTACTAAAACGTTTGGCTGGTAGTGTACTAAAATGTTTGATTGGTAGTGTACTAAAACGTTTGACTGGTAGTGTACTAAAACATTTAACTGGTAGTGTACTAAAACGTTTGACTGGTAGTGTACTAAAATGTTTGACTGGTAGTGTACTAAAACGTTTGGCTGGTAGTGTACTAAAATGTTTGATTGGTAGTGTACTAAAACATTTGACTGGTAGTGTACTAAAATGTTTGACTGGTAGTGTACTAAAACGTTTGGCTGGTAGTGTACTAAAATGTTTGACTGGTAGTGTACTAAAACGTTTGGCTGGTAGTGTACTAAAACGTTTGACTGGTAGTGTACTAAAACGTTTGACTGGTAGTGTACTAAAACGTTTGATTGTATTTAAAACGTTTGATTGGTAGTGTACTAAAACGTTTGATTGGTAGTGTACTAAAACGTTTGACTGGTAGTGATCTAAAATGTTTGGCTGGTAGTGTACTAAAACGTTTGACTGGTAGTGATCTAAAACGTTTGGTAGTGTACTAAAACGCTTGACTGGTAGTGATCTAAAACGTTTGGCTGGTAGTGTACTAAAACGTTTGTCTGGTAGTGATCTAAAACGTTTGGCTGGTAGTGTACTAAAACGTTTGGCTGGTAGTGATCTAAAACGTTTGGCTGGTAGTGTACTAAAACGTTTGACTGGTAGTGTACTAAAACGTTTGGCTGGTAGTGATCTAAAACGTTTGGCTGGTAGTGTACTAAAACGTTTGGCTGGTAGTGTATCTAAAACGTTTGGCTGGTAGTGTACTAAAACGTTTGGCTGGTAGTGTACTAAAACGTTTGGCTGGTAGTGTTCTAAAACGTTTGGCTGGTAGTGTACTAAAACGTTTGACTGGTAGTGATCTAAAACCTTTGGCTGGTAATGATCTAAAAAGTTTGTCTGGTTGTGTACTAAAACGTTTGACTGGTAGTGTACTAAAACGTTTGACTGGTAGTGTACTAAAACGTTTGACTGGTAGTGTACTAAAACGTTTAACTGGTAGTGTACTAAAACGTTTGGCTGGTAGTGTACTAAAATGTTTGATTGGTAGTGTACTAAAACGTTTGACTGGTAGTGTACTAAAATGTTTGACTGGTAGTGTACTAAAACGTTTGGCTGGTAGTGTACTAAAATGTTTGATTGGTAGTGTACTAAAACATTTGACTGGTAGTGTACTAAAATGTTTGACTGGTAGTGTACTAAAACGTTTGGCTGGTAGTGTACTAAAATATTTGACTGGTAGTGTACTAAAACGTTTGGCTGGTAGTGTACTAAAACGTTTGACTGGTAGTGTATTAAACCGTTTGACTGGTAGTGTACTAAAACGTTTGATTGTATTTAAAACGTTTGATTGGTAGTGTACTAAAACGTTTGATTGGTAGTGTACTAAAACGTTTGACTGGTAGTGTACTAAAACGTTTGGCTGGTAGTGATCTAAAACGTTTGGCTGGTAGTGTACTAAAACGTTTGACTGGTAGTGTACTAAAACGTTTGGCTGGTAGTGATCTAAAACGTTTGGCTGGTAGTGTACTAAAACGTTTGGCTGGTAGTGTATCTAAAACGTTTGGCTGGTAGTGTACTAAAACGTTTGGCTGGTAGTGTACTAAAACGTTTGGCTGGTAGTGTATCTAAAACGTTTGGCTGGTAGTGTACTAAAACGTTTGACTGGCAGTGATCTAAAACGTTTGGCTGGTAATGATCTAAAACGTTTGACTGGTAGTGTACTAAAATGTTTGACTGGTAGTGTACTAAAACGTTTAACTGGTAGTGTACTAAAACGTTTGGCTGGTAGTGTACTAAAATCTTTGATTGGTAGTGTACTAAAACGTTTGACTGGTAGTGTACTAAAATGTTTGACTGGTAGTGTACTAAAACGTTTGGCTGGTAGTGTACTAAAATGTTTGATTGGTAGTGTACTAAAAAATTTGACTGGTAGTGTACTAAAATGTTTGACTGGTAGTGTACTAAAACGTTTGGCTGGTAGTGTACTAAAATGTTTGACTGGTAGTGTACTAAAACGTTTGGCTGGTAGTGTACTAAAATGTTTGATTGGTAGTGTACTAAAACATTTGATTGGTAGTGTACTAAAATGTTTGGCTGGTAGTGTACTAAAACGTTTGACTGGTAGTGTACTAAAACGTTTGGCTGGTAGTGTACTAAAACGTTTGGCTGGTAGTGTACTAAAACGTTTGGCTGGTAGTGATCTAAAACGTTTGGCTGGTAGTGATCTAAAACGTTTGGCTGGTAGTGTATCTAAAATGTTTGGCTGGTAGTGTATCTAAAATGTTTGGCTGGTAGTGATCTAAAACGTTTGACAGGTAGTGATCTAAAATGTTTGACTGGTAGTGATCTAAAATGTTTGGCTGGTAGTGTATCTAAAACGTTTGACTGGTAGTGATCTAAAATGTTTGGCTGGTAGTGTATCTAAAACGTTTGGCTGGTAGTGATCTAAAACGTTTGACTGGTAGTGTATCTAAAACGTTTGGCTGGTAGTGTATCTAAAACGTTTGGCTGGTAGTGATCTAAAACGTTTGGCTGGTAGTGTATCTAAAATGTTTGGCTGGTAGTGATCTAAAACGTTTGACTGGTAGTGTACTAAAACGTTTGACTGGTAGTGTACTAAAACATTTGACTGGTAGTGATCTAAAATGTTTGGCTGGTAGTGATCTAAAACGTTTGACTGGTAGTGTATCTAAAACGTTTGGCTGGTAGTGTATTTAAAACGTTTGACTGGTAGTGATCTAAAACGTTTGACTGGTAGTGTACTAAAACGTTTGACTGGTAGTGTACTAAAATGTTTGACTGGTAGTGTACTAAAACGTTTGACTGGTAGTGATCTAAAATGTTTGGCTGGTAGTGATCTAAAACGTTTGACTGGTAGTGTATCTAAAACGTTTGGCTGGTAGTGTATCTAAAACGTTTGACTGGTAGTGATCTAAAACGTTTGACTGGTAGTGTACTAAAACGTTTGACTGGTAGTGTACTAAAACGTTTGACTGGTAGTGATCTAAAATGTTTGGCTGGTAGTGATCTAAAACGTTTGACTGGTAGTGTATCTAAAACGTTTGGCTGGTAGTGTACTAAAACGTTTGACTGGTAGTGTATTAAAACGTTTGACTGGTAGTGTACTAAAACGTTTGGCTGGTAGTGATCTAAAACGTTTGGCTGGTAGTGTACTAAAACGTTTGGCTGGTAGTGATCTAAAATGTTTGGCTGGTAGTGTACTAAAACGTTTGACTGGTAGTGTTCTAAAACGTTTGGCTGAACACATTTGTTACATTAACCTGTGCAGGAGTGTGTTCTAGAGGTTGTGTTAACTTAAACTACACTTTGTTCTCAGACGGCTGTTTTTTTAATATAATGCTCAAAGTAGAAAACTACATCATCTTGTTCACATAAGCGAGCTAGGAGGCATGTTCATATATAAGTGTGTAAAAGTGTGCGCATGTGAACATGCGTTCTTACCAAGCTTCACAGTTTGGTATGGTCTCCAGCTTTGTCTCCGGGACTTTCATCCTACCGCGGTTCTCGTCTTCTCTCCTAACAGTGAGACTGGAAGGTGGTAAAATGGCATTGAGAAATAACAGTTGTGCCGGAACCGACAGGGCCTGGCCAAACACATATTAACAAAAGACTGTGTCTCTAACATGATACCTTTCCAGCACATAACACTTCACCTGATATTCACCTTTATTTTTTTTTCTTTTGGTCTGTCTATCACAAAATAAAGAACAACAAGCACTTTCAAATTCTGCCAAAACAGTGTGTAATGTCAGAGACCTCCCCTCCTTCATTTAATTTACAGATAAACAAACACTGAACACAAGCTATTTTCAGTATATTTAACTGGACAGTAAACTAAAGCCTTAAAAAGCACATCAGAAATGCTCCAGTATTTTGTGGGTCCACTCTGCATGTGCTCCAGCGTCCATTCTTTGATGCGGTGATGTTTTTCCACACCTGTTTCTTTTGGTTGCTTTTTTTTTTGTTTCTCATGATTTAATTAAACCCAAACATATTAAGTGAGGTTGATGTCTGCACGCTGGAGTGGATAGTCCAGCTACTCCTCCTTTTCTCAGTGGCAGCTTCTCGACCGCTACACATCCTTTCAGACTCAGTGCTGAGTGGCACAGAAACCCCTATAGATTTTTCAGATGTAAAGCATGGACGGAGCCTGATTTTCTCCCCCCTCTCTCTCTCTCTCTTTCTCTCTGTCTCTCTCCTGAAGGTAAACACTAAGTGTTTTTTTTTTCTTTTTAATGGTGACATTTAATGGCTTATGAAATAATTAATTTTGACTGAATTATGTAAAGGGTGGTCTCTGTCTTTTGCACAGTACTTCATACACGCACATGCAAAGAGGCGAACGCTCCAAACATACTCCTCACTTCCTTCGTGTCAAACACACACTCATGCAATTTATCACAGCTAGATGTGAAAGTGGTCGAAGTGATGCTGGTCAGTGCGGTCTGCAGAAAGCCTGAGCAGCTGGCTACTGTGTTTGGTTTCTGTATCCAGTGGCGGATTTCCTTTGCTGTTGACCACAGAGGCTGCCCAAAGCGTCTGAGAGCCTGGCTATGAGCTGGCGTGGCTAACCTCCAAACCTCAGGTCAGGCTTCTGAGTGTGCATGTGACGGAGTGCTGCTAACACTGGTCTGTGGTCTGCAGTTCACACCTTCTATACGTCCATGCGTAGGTGAACTATAGTGCAGGACAGGCTTGGAATACTTGTTGATGTTTCTGAACAAGTATGTGAATACTCATTCAGTTTCATAACCAGACGTGTTTTATGTGTCTGCTCGTTTATTAATGAATTTATTACCATTTTTTTATTAATAACAAAAGGTTATACATGTATTTATTACCACTGGAAGCCCAGAGATTTGTGCTGTAGTCGGTATTTCTTGTTTACCGAATGGACAGCCAAACAAAAGTGAAAAAAACTGAATAGGTGTTTGGCCAGTACACTTTGTTTAAATGCCATTTACAGCTTTACCATGTCTTTCATGATATTTAATAGCCCCATATCACATCATCATCAGGTAAATGCAATTTTTCCTGGCTTTATTATAAAATGAATGCGAAGTAAGTTAATATTACATGTTAAAGGAGCAATATGTACGATTTTTGTTTAAAATATCCCAACATGAACTAAACTATCAACAGAATGTGTTATCTCCTGAAGTTACCATGCTAACCATCATGTATATATGTATTTTGTACATCAAGGATGAGAGGATGAGGAAGTGCTACAGCCCTAATGACATATTATAACCTCTTGTCAAACATGTTGAAGGTCCTGCTCCCGGTTAGATTATTTAAGGGCAGTAAAGTAAGAAAGGAAGAAGTAAAGTAAGTAAGACTAAACGCAAGTGACGATTATCACCACTGACACAGTATCAGCAAACAAAAGAAGTGATATAATTAGAATCAAAACAACAGGTAACACTGATGTTGCTTTCCACCACTGGAGACGCTCTTGGTGGCTAAAGGGATGAAGTTTGATGCTCGCAACATTTCGTCTAGACCATCAAGAACTGAAGAGGGAGGAGGGACTGTGTACTTCCTGCTGATTTGTTTATAATGTAAATTTTGATAGTGTGCCCCCTCTTATAAATTGCTCCTTCAAGACAACATGGCTGTCTTTCTTTTTCCATTTTATTTTATTCTTAAAGAAAGAGCTGTCTAGAGTGGCTAAATGCAGTAGAGAGAGAGAGTGAGTGAGAGAGAAGCTGAGGTGTGGGAGTGGGAATATGGCAGTCGCTCCCACAGGGCTCTTGGTAAAATGAGAGCAATCTTAATCACACTTGCTCTTCAGGGTTACAGCAGACTTGAATTACAAAGTGGAGCAGACACTTCCACACAGTGAAACACTCAGACATACAAAAAAGACCAATCAGAGCTAAGATCAGAGTCACACTGTTTACATGTGTGTTTTGTTTCTGCACTCTTAAAAAACAAATGTGCCAGAAAGTCCAGGAAAACAACTTTTCGGTTCCCTATAGAACTTTTCAATGGGAAGTTCCTTAGAGAATGAGATATGTGAGTGTAAAAACCCAAAGATGGTTGAAGGATTACCTTCACCTAATGGAGAAGTTTTAGGAAGAACCCGTCATCTGGTAAAACTTCTCTATGTAAAGGTTCTTTAGGCCCTTGAAAAATTCTTCACTCTTAACTTTTCCAACACGGTTCTTTAGGCAACCAGGTGTTCTTCTTCTACGGCATCGCTCTAAGAACTCATCGCTTTGTTTTTTAAAGAGTGTAGATACACTAGAGTCCTTTTTCATTTTGCACTCAAGTGCGTCCCCAGTGTGAACAAATAAGATCCAAATTTTCTTTTTGCTTCCATTTACTTCTTCTCTCTTTCCCAAACTGACCATCAAGCTTGGGAAGAAGTACAGGAAGCAGTAAAGCACTCCGTCTCGGAATTCCTTGTTTATCCTCTGACCTGCTCACCTGCTAGTCGGCAGATGAATCTCTACTTACATTAGTCCAGAAGCATATCGCATGCCAGTATAAGAACGCAGACGTTCTGCGCTACACAAACACAGAGTTGTGCTTTTTTTATTTTAAAAAGTGTTGCAACCTAATTCGTCACACAATGCAAGCTGCACTGCTACATGCTACAGCAAGTGGCCAAGCTTTCTCGCTACCATCAGCAAGTCAACTGTTACAAATATCATACATCATACATGCCTCACAATTGGAGCAGCTCACTTTCCTCTTCTGGCCCCATAGTTAGTAGTCGTACCTGTTCTTGTTCTGATTTGTGGCCTATTGCCCCCCTGAGTAGAGAGTGTGTTACTTTCAGAGTAATGCAAGGCAGCATGTTGGGACTGAGCATTTGTAATGTGTTGAGCAGGAGGTGTTACTGCCATTTGCTAACACTGAGTATGTTTTTGGCCTAACTGTAACGCTGCATTTACACTGCTCCACCCCGTCAACGGACGTGAACGCACTCCCCCTCTTCAGCTCGCCGCATGTGGGCGTAACAAGGGTGTTCCCTGCGTCGTCCAATGGAATCAGGTATGTGCGTTTCCAGGGGTGACGGGACAGCGGTGATTAATGTTCGTGTTCAACATCAGCTTTTTCATACCATATTTACATCATTTTATAAATTTGAATCAGATGTAAATATAAAAGAGTGTTTTAATTTAGTTCTGAATATTTTATATCATATTTACATCATTTTATAAATTTGAATCCGATGTAAATATAAAAGAGGGTGTTTTAATTTAGTTCTGAATATTTTATATCATATTTACATCATTTTATATATTTGAATCAGATGTAAATATAAAAGAGGGTGTTTTAATTTAGTTCTGAATATTTTATATCATATTTACATCATTTTATATATTTGAATCAGATGTAAATATAAAAGAGCGTGTTTTAATTTAGTTCTGAATATTTTATACCATATTTACATCATTTTATATACTTGAAACAGATGTAAATATAAAAGAGCGTGTTTTAATTTAGTTCTGAATATTTTATATCATATTTACATCATTTTATATACTTGAATCAGATGTAAATATAAAAGAGCGTGTTTTAATTTAGTTCTGAATATTTTATATCATATTTACATCATTTTATATACTTGAATCAGATGTAAATATAAAATAGGGTGTTTTAATTTAGTTCTGAATATTTTATATCATATTTACATCATTTTATATACTTGAATCAGATGTAAATATAAAAGAGCGTGTTTTAATTTAGTTCTAAATATGGAACGAATATTTCATACGTTGAGGACACTCATCACGCAACCACCCGCCCCCTACTCATTGGATAGACGCATTGCATTGGGCGGATTCATTTGCATAAAGTTAGTTGCAGTAAGTCTCGGCTGAACTTTTCGTCGCATCGCACCCCCCGAACTCTACGTGCCGGACCTATGATACACCGCACGGCCGCGTCTGACGGAACCAACGCTTCCCATAGAAAATGAATGGGATACATCGCAGCGCGTCAACGCGACGGAGCAGTGGAAACGTAGCGTTAGGGATGTGCACAGTCACTCAAGAATTTGGTTACCCTGACGAGGTGTCAGTACTCAAACACTTCATCACCGTCCGGGTATTTGACAAACTAAAAGTCTGATGAACTGATCTCAGAAAGTCTCCAATATGTTACTCATCCCACACAAAAACTACCCACCTGTTATTTCTGATTAGTAAACATTCTGAAATATATTCATCTGCCTAAAGCTACTTTTCTAGCAACACCAGTGCTGGGACCTAAAATGGTACATCACAGTCATACCTTTTTTCCTTTTTTGTCTTTACTTCTCCTCTCTGCAGTTAATATAATGAACTCTTGCAGATATTTTAACATCAAAATTAGTCAAAGTGCACATCCCTAGTATACGGCCATTAAAAGTTCTATATTCACTTTAGCTGAAGATGGTCAAGATTAGTCTCTGACCACCTTGTAGTCCAAATTATCCGATCCTAATTCAATTAGAGTCCATGAATGTGTTTACGTTTGGCTTTTTAGGCAGCTGAGTGAAATATGAACATTATTCAGTTTCCAAAAAACACATGTTAATAGTATAATAATAATATAACAGGAAATAATTTTAAACACACAATTAACCATTAAATACATCCATACATACCTCAGGTAACCCACTGTCTTATTTAATGTGAATTTTGCTCATAACTGTTTAAATATTTATTGTTTTTTAGGTTTAATGTTGTAGACTAAATGGTGTGTTAGACACCCTACATGTCCAAACGTAACCAGACACCTTTCTGATGAATGAATTCAGCCACTTCAAAGCCCAGTCTTTGCTGACAGGTGTTTACAGAGCTTGTAGGATTTCCACAGAAAAGCACTGTCAACACAAAGAGAGGCTCTGGAGCAGCTGCCCACGATCCTAAGCTCATGATGGTCAACGCCAAGCGTCAGCCAGGGGACTGATCCCCTGTGTCCTCTGGAGTGATGGAGCTCGAGCTCTGTCCAATACCTTTGGGATTAAGAGGAGTTTGTACTTGCAGGCACGTGCACAGACAGACCCCAGGGGCGGGGCTCTGTAGTGAGTGTATGTATAATAATACAACAAGTGCAATCTGCCACTGATAAAGTCGGCAGTAAGAGGCGCTAAGACGTTTTTGTTACTGTAAAAAAAATAAAAGAATAAAAGAATTTTTGCTTTGGTAATCATGCATGGTGAGTAATACCTTAACAAAAGATTCCAGCGCAGCAGAAACATAAACCCTGCTTTCTTAATAAAAGATAATAAAATTAAACAAATTAAATGAAGCTTGATTTTTCATGTTGCCCTTTTTTCACAAAAAAAATCTGTGCATGAACCTAGTACTCCAGAACTAAACATTCAACATCAGTAAGTGACCTCTCTAACGCTCTTGTGGCTGACTGCAATCAAATCCTCACAGCAATGTTCCAAAATCTAGTGTAAGGGTGTTCTAGAAGAGTAGATCCTACTTTGACAGCACCAGGGCAACTTGTTTTTAACAACATTCATTTCTGCCGAAACGCTGGATGAGCAGGTGTCTACTAACTTTTGGACATGTAGCGTATCAGTACTTGCTGGCTAATGAGCTGTGTGTCGAAACGCAGTTACATCACTGATCTGTGGTAAGAGTCTGAACTGGAGTCAAGCATGTGAGTGTGAGGCTGAGAAAGGTATTCTGGGTCGTACCATGAGCAGCTACAGCAGCAGCACCAGCAGAAGCAGCAGGCGTTGGGACGCTGTGTGGGGGAGGAGTGCTGCGCCCGGCTCGGGGACGTCTCGCTCCGCGCCATCGGAGACTCGCGGTCTGCCGGGACAGGGCCTGTGTACTGAGACAAACACAATAAGCTGTCTGGATATTACGGACACACATGCACACTTAAGACAGTACCAGTCAAAAGTTTGGGTGCACCTCAGTTTTCTTGATACTATTTTTCACCTTTTAGTGAATACACATACAAATACAACACTACACATAGCACAGTGAGCATAAACAGATCAAAGCTATACTTTAAAGCTGCTTCGTGACGAGCCTTTCCCACGTTGCTGGCTGCTGAAACTAACTGTTGGAACTGGCTTTTTAAAAATATGGCACATTGCCACCTGTCAGTGACTCATTCATGTATTTCCCAGTTAAAAGCATTACATACAGATTATTTATTTTTCAGTGTGAGTAAATTACACAGAAGCCTCCACAACTACACACAATATCAAGATGTATGTAGCCTGCTTGTCTTTCACTATTATTCCCTTTTCCACTCTTTTCTGCAGCAATATTTTTTTATTGTCTCTTGTAAACATATTAACAGTTCAGTCTTAGAGGCCACTAGGGATGTAAGAGAATATCGAATATCGCAATATTATATTTAGTGATACTGTATCGATTCTCAACAACACAGTGTCGGTGCGCAGACCATTGTGTGTTGTGTTAAAACCTCTGACCACTAGATGGCAGTGTTGTAATCCATTTTCAGTTCCACTCCAACAAAAGCAAGCAACACAAGGTTGCAGCACATGCTTATGCTATTGTAAGCATTGGCAAACCTGTTCATACAGAAGAGTGATTTTAGCAGGATTTAAAAAAATTTAATATATTACTTATCAATACATTGTGATATATTGAATTGTGACCGCTGTATCACGATACATATTGTATCGCCAGGGTTCTGCCAATGCACAGCCCCAGAGGTTACTTACATGTTCTGCTGTGATGGCGAGATATGTCTTACGGTCTTACGGATCTTTATCTTTTAATCATGTTTATCCAGGTTTATTGCTTATTATTCTTTACGCAACTGCATTATTCAAGAGGGCTCGCCCTCTTCTGGGAAGACACATCTGTAACTCTGAATGAATTGAACAGTTAAAGAGGTAGTAGGGTGCCCAAAAGCACCCGCAGCCTATTCAGGTTGGCACATTCATACATGCCTTCACAGGAAGGTTTGCTGTGTCTCAGGAGGATGCAGGAGATACCAGGTCACAGGCTGCTACACAAGAAGAGCCGTAGAAGGGCAGCAACCTATCAGCAGGACTGGGATCTGCCAGAGCCCTACAAAATGACCTCCAGTGAGCTCCTGGACTCTTTGAGAGTGGCGTAAGGCCCAACATCCTCTCGTGGGACCTGCCCGGCACCATGCAGCTCAATTAGCATTCACCAGAGAACTCCAGAACTGGCGCTGTGGTGAACGTTATGCTGCCTGCATGATGATGAGTTTGGCAGTGGGTCACTGATAATCTGGGGAGTCACATAACTGGTCGGCGTGATGAAAATCAGGCAAATTGAATCAGCCTGTGATTTAATTTTTATTAATAGTTTTTGGTTTTTCTTTGGAGAGTTATTATGTCATTTTGTTCTGAATGCATTACACAACCTAATTTCACAAAATCCAACGTAGTGTTCCCTCATTTCTCAGTGTTTAGTGTTTTCTAATGTTGACCACCATATATAGCACTGCAGAGACTCTGACTCTAGTGTGTTAAGATGTGTTGTGCTGGTTTGAGTGGATCAGGCACAGCAGTGCTGCTGTATGGGGTTGGGCATTATTTGGGCAGTATTTATCATTATTGTGATTAATTCCTCCACAATACATCGCAATCTGTTAGGATGTTAGGAGCGCAAGGTCTCTAACATCAACCAGCTCCGTGATGTCGTCATAGAAGAGGATTCTTGTGGCAACTTGTAAAGCTCTAGTAAACTCCATGCCCCAGTGCTGGAAAATAATGGAGGCCATGCAAAATGTTCACACTTTGAGTGAAATTTGGCCATTTTCACTTAGAGGTGTACTCACTTTAGTTGGCAGCGATTTAGACATTAATGGTTGTGTGTTGAGTTATTTTGAGGGCACAGCAACTTTACACTGTTAGACAAGCTGTACACTGACTACATTGTAACAACGTGTCATATCTTCAGTGTCGTCCCATGAAAAAAATTACACAAATGTGAGGAGTGTACTCACTTATGTGTGATTGTATATATATATATATATATATATATATATATATATATATATATATATATATATATATATATATATATATATATATATATATATATATATACACACATATATATATATACTGCTACTCTATATGCACACAAACACATTGTCTATAACATGTGTGCAGTAAAATCACCCACGCACAACAGCAAACTGCTGAGCTTGTACATTAACAAAACATGCAACCACAAGATATACATCTATCAACTAAGACACACAAAGCCCCAATCAAAAATAGAGACGACTGTACGCTGGCACTGCAATAACAGAAGCATTTAAACAACCACAGTGCTGCAAAACCAAATGGTATTGCTGATCAATTGCTTAGTATGAGTGCATCTAATCTGCATCTAATCTTGCTGGGTACAAATTGTAGGACACAACGGCACAACAACTATTCGACAAATATTCGAGTGACTGCCACAGAAAGAAACGGAAGCAGACAGTGTAATGCATCATGTGAAAGTCCCAGGAGGATATAGCAAGGGTGTGCCACCATACACACACACACACACACACCAATGCTGAGTGGTATAAAAAACTTTTGATGTCATAGCATCGTCCAATCATATCACAGTAGCATTTAATTTTGTACAAAGAAAGTCAGAAAGGTTCACGAGTGCTGCTGTTCTATGCTAGAAGAATGTCTTACAAACCTAACAGCTTTTTTTGACTATAATGATCTGCTTTCTTTTCTCTTTCAGCATAGAAAAGCACAAAAACAAGCCTGCACAGCACTGTAAACATTATTTCTCAAAACAATCCAGAGAAGCATACATTCAGCCTTGCATACGGTGTGGGAAATATCCCTAGTTTTTTTTGTTGGGGCGTCAATGTTGGCTGGATGCTAACTCACTCACTGGTTACACAGTGGCACTAATGTTGAGCCATGCTACAGCAAAGTTTCTTTAAAGCTGAGCATCTAAAGATGATCATAATGATAAAATTTTGGTTAAATATTGACAAGAACCTGGTGATATGATACGTCTCATGATACAGGGATTATGGTTTAATATAGTCCAATACTGGAAGCATATGTGATGTTTTAAATCTAAATTTTAGGAAAACTGTCGCCCCTATGCTACTTGTTTACGCTGTGAGGCTAAGAGGCTAATGGCTGAAGATAGATTACAACACTGCTATGTAGCGGTTAGGGGTTTCAACACAACACCAATGAACTGCCACAAATCTGCATGTACATTCATTTACATTAAATATCGATACTGTGTTTTTGAGAATCACTACAGTATCACCAAACCGAATGTGGCATTACTCAAATGTACTGATATTTTTATTATCTCCCCCCAAATAAAACATTGGATATTGTAATATTGCCCACTACTATGTACTACAGTGTGGGAGATTGGTACCAGCTATAAAAACACCAGATCGGTGCCTCTGAAGATGATATACTGACCAGCTCACGCACACACATACAGAAGTGTCACACTGTGTTGTACAACCTGCTGATTCTGCCCAATCACCCGCTCCAGTCAGAAATGCAGCAGAAACAGACAATGACACCCTTCCTCGCACATGACAGTCCCGGCTCTGGGGTTATTTTTAATTTGCTAAAAAGCCTCGGCTATAATTCTTTTCTAATTACATTTGGGCCAGCTGTCCCACATAGAGGGGTCCTGTGCCCCTGTCCGCCGAGCATTCCTTAATACTATCACAACAGAGTGACAGCCACAACTACACACAGCGAGGATGCACCGCGGGTGTGTATGTGAGCGCGAGTAAGTGAGGAAGAGGGAACTACTGAGCATTAAAACAAAAGGCCTTTGTTGCTTAATGACCTGATCAGAGTGTAGTGGCATATTTAGACCAATGCGGGGTCTCTACCCAACCAAGCGCACACACACACATGGCCTTGTTACAGTGAAAGAGTCTCGAGCCCGCGGCCAAATCAACAACAGCCCTTAAAGTGTAATAACAGCCCTCTGTAGTGAGTCAGGCCGAGGACGCCGCGCCGAGCCGCCGTGCGTGGGGGTAGAAGGACGTAGACGTTTGAGCCTGTGGACCCTTTGAATGGATCAGCAAGGTGGCCAGAAATACAGAACCCCGAACGTCACAGTTAAAGTGAATTCTCGGCCTGCTTCTGAGAAGATTATTCTCATCCAGAAAACACCGTAATGTAATAGTAACAATAATTCTGAGAATAATGTCCCTCAGGGACGTTCAGCACAGATCACATCAGCACGCAGTTTGTAAATCAGTTTGCAATATCGTCCAAGTTATGTAGCAATATCTCTAAGCTATGTGCTCTCTGGTCTCGTAGTGCCACTCAACAAAGCACTCAGCGGAGATTTTTAGAAATACTCCCAGCTCTGCATCTGGTCAGATACAATTACATGCAATTTAAGCCTGCAAACGTACAAACGCAATTCCAAAAGGGGACAGTGAGTGAAATGCAAATGAAAACAGAAAGCAGTGACTTGTAATCTGTCTTTTATAGACATTTACAAGATAACAGCTCAATAAACAGATATTTTAACTTCTGAACGTTAATTGTGTTGGTAAATATATGCTAATTCCAAATTTGATGCCTGCAATGCATTCCAAAACAGACAGGTACGTTTGTGGAACGCACCATTTGTTTTGGGTGAACAGGTAACCGATGATGCTAACATGTTTTAAGTTTCCTTGTCGTTTGCACGTCATGTCAGGACATACATGCATTAAAATACTTGGGGTGAGACTCAGATAATCGCTCTACAGCAGGGCATCATTAAATAAATAAATATATATATATATATATATATATATATATATATATATATATATATATATATATATATATATATATATACAAATATATATCGTTGCTGTCCAATGGAAAACATGTATCTCCATTTTTGTCGATTTTCATTTTTCTATGTCATTTGAACACGACAGCTGGCACTAACATTGTGTACGATTTACATGATAAATGGACAAATAGAAATGCTTCAAAATCACTTGGAAAAAATTCTGGTTCCATTGACTTTCATTCAAAGTAAAGGCTGTTTTTGGCCTTTCCTGTAAAGTTCCTATTTTGGAGATATTTGTTTTTCATTGGACAGCGATGATATATATAAGGATCGATCGGCTATGTATCGGCATCAGATGATTTTTAATCAAAATATGTGATCGACGATCGGCCGATATTTCTCCAATTTAGCCAATCCCGAGAGCCTATCAATGGTATTAAACAAATGAGCCTAATTTCTGTATTTCCAGCTAGTGTTTCATCCAGGAAGAGGAGAACCCCCTCTGGCCAGCTCCCTGCAATTCCTATCTAAACCACTAGGTGCAAATACATACCCTTTCATTTTCCACAGACTAACTAAAGCAGCGGCCTCGCAAGAACAGTTTAAGCGTTTACTGCACGTGCGGAAAGAAAACATCGTCCGTATGTCCGCTGTATCAAACGGTTTACGCTTGATATTATGCTGTTTCATATGAGCTTGTTAAAAATGGTAATAAACCAGTTTCCACCATGTTTCATGACTTGCTTGCGCTTATAATATGCAGCTCTGCCCTGGCATATAGCCCCGCCCTCAATCGGTGTCGGCTATCAAAAACGCTGATCGGTCCATCTAATATATATCTAATATATAGATACAGAAAACCCACTCAAGCACGACCACTACCGTGCCACAACTACCCAAAGTCGAGGCCATGTATATATCAACAATGTTCAAAAGCACTGCTGACTTCTCTGGGTCAAAGGAAGAACTGTGTGGGGCAAAGAGGACAAGGATCATTAGATTTTTACTAATGAATAATTCAAGTCAGTGTCTGTCATGATATGAGGTTGCATTAGTGTCAATGGCATATGTAAGCTGCATCTCTGTGAAAACACCTACACAATCAATGCTGAGGAGTACATATACATTTTGGAGAACTTGCTACCAGGCAGAACTTGCTACTTGGACCTGTGCTGTTCAAAGAGTTACTCTTTAGACTGGTCTGTCCATACAACATTATCAGAGAAGATCGTCCAGGTGCTTTTCCTCGCCATTAATATTAACTATACTTCATGTTGTGGATTCATTAGAAGTGACCTTAGCTGAAGTGATGGAGTTCCTTGGATATACTCAGGGAACTTTTAGCCAATTCCTGCATGACTTGCCTTTGAGACCTTCTGGAAATTCAGCCACCCGCTGGTAAATTCACCAATATTCTAAGTTCTCAATATGTAGATAACAGCTCTCACTGTAGAAGAATCTAGAACATTGCTTCTGTAATGTTCTCCAGATTTATATATTTCAACTACCCCCCAATATTTTGTGTACTTTCTTTGGATCATGGCTTAGCGTACTTATAAAAAGTATGTGGCAGTGACATCACCCTAATGGAGAAGTTTAATAAGGGTGAAGATTACACTGAACAGGGCTGCTTTATTCTAGCTAACTGTGTTCAATCAACCAAATCTCATTCTCAATTAAATTCATGTTTTGCTTGTGTAACTAAGAGGGCAGTTCATGTGTTGAGCAACTTTGATCTTTAAGTAAATTAGATTCTTATTTTTAAAGAAATGCTATGTGCTTATTAAGCTTCTCTTGATGTCATACTACACTTTGTCTAAAGATCTGAAACCATTTTTGTCCACGATGTGCAAGAACAGAGGCTATCAGAAGGAGAACAAACACCTTTTCATTACTTTTCACTTACTTTTCCTATATTATCATTTTTTTTCACTGGCGTGGAAAAGACGTCCATGCCTGAATTCCTGAGTTCAACGCATTGCTTTTCTACTGCACACAAACGCTCATCATCCCAAACTCTGCAAGATTAGCAAAGTGACCCACGCCTGAGAGTGGACAGAAGGCTGACTCGAGGTCAGCCATGATTAGACACAGGAGCTCAGTCTTCTGGCATGAAAGGGGTCAGTACAAAAAAGAAAAGCACTCTGAAAGGGGTCTGAGCCTCATTCCTCAGAAGAAACAGCTGGGAATAAGAATCGTGGCGTTTCCCTTTGAGAATCCATCTGATGCCATTTAAGGCCACTTCTGGCAAAGATCAAAATTTATGACGGGCTGAAAAATGCCGTCTTTAAAGGGGAGGGGAGGGGTCCTTAAAGGGGCGCTAGCCTCAGAGAGCCCGAATGAATGCACACTTAATATGCGGAATGATAGAGAGAGCATGATCTTTCTTTTTTATCTTCAAACTTTGCTTCTTTTCTGTCATTCCCCCTCTCCCAACCCTTTTCGGCATGACATAATCCAATCTAGTTCCAGCCGCTTTGTGGAGAAGACGACAGCTCACACACACACACACACACACACAAACACTCACTCTGGGGGCTATTTTTAGTACTTGGCAGACCCTTACTCATCCTGTCTGCTCTTCTTTTGTTTCTTCTCCATGCTGAGTCTATTTTCTGCTGTGGGGTCAGGAGGAGTGAGTGCTTGTTTAATCTATGTGGAGATGAGAGTTACGGAGGGGGGGGGTGGATGGGGGGGTTAAAAGAGTGTAAGGCATGACTGGACAACACACTTCGCAGACACTGTCAAAGCAAACACAGCAAACGTCTCGTTTTTCCCTGGTGGTTTCTCATCGTTCACTGTGTCGTCTCCCCCCGGAGAGTCTCCTGTCCAGTCCCTGCCGCAGTTTAAGGACTAGTGTGTTTGTTTTTGGTCTCATGCTATGACTGTGTCAAAAGGGTTCAGGGCAGAGTTTGTCTATTTTTCCACAATTCATCACATCAGTCCTGGGTTTTTTTTCTTCCCTACTTGTATTTGATCCAACAGAAGCGAGATGTCCTGCTTCACACTCTGTAGGACGTTTGAGTGCAAGAAAACGCATGAAGTGCATTACTATCCAATCAGACAACATACTCTCAAGCAAATGTTTAATGGATTAAACACATGCATCCTGATTTACCGGTGGCTAATTCATGTACACTGGTATTCTAATACATTCTAATACACTGTATTCTAGGCCTGTGTATTGGCAAGAACCTGGAAATACGATTGTGATACAGTGGTCACGATTTAATATACTGCGATACTGATAGAAAAGTGATATGTTGCAATTTATCAAACACTACGATCAAAACACACCACTATATGAACAGGTTTGTCAATGCTTACAATAGCATTTGCACCCTTGTGCTGCTTGTTAATTTTGGAGTGGAGCTGAAAATGGATTACACCACTGCCATCTAGTGGTCACTGTCTGCCAGTAACCTGTGTATCGATACTTTTTGAGAATCTATACAGTATCACGAAACGTAATATCCCGATACTTGATATTTCAATATTTTCTTACACCCCTACTGTATTCTATTCAATTGTGTGTTCGACTGCATGCTACCTTGTACTGGTGAATCAATAATGTGATTGTTAGTCGTTGCACTAATTTGACTGGACTGGCTTTTGTTGGATTAAACACTAGATAAATAGACTGCCACTGACTAATGATTAAGTAAGAAATAAACATATGTATTTTTGTATTTAATTGTGATTACGTGTATTTGTCTATCCGCTCTGATTCCTTTTGTTACAGTAAGTTTGAACATTAGTGTTCAAATTACACTTAAGTACAGCATTTCCTTGCAAATGTTTGTGTACAGTTTTCATTTATTTGCTATGTTTAACACTGAAAAGAAAAAAAAAACACAACATAAAATCTAGGAAGGGGCCACATTTTTAGAGGCCGCTTTTTAAGTTAAATCGAGCAAATAAGCTGTAACCGTGAATGAACCGTGCATTAAAACATGAATGTCATTATCTTATTTACATAAAAGGAAATGCATAATTTCATATGCCAGACTAAACTTGCATAACATCATAATTCGATATGTAAGCCCAAACTGACATAACTAACTCCCCACCTAAAACAAGCATCTTCATTTCTGTCACAAATTAAATTACCAATAAAAATGTTCCAAACCTGGAATAACATCTCTTTAGAGTAACTTACATCTAAGAGCATCTCTGCCTCCTCCTTTAAAGTGAGATGTTTTAGAGATAGCTGTTCTTTTTTAGGACAGCGACACGATATGACTATATATACACACACACACACAGACAGTAGTGCACAAAAGTCAGATAACGCCCACAATTTGTTTAATTTCCGGCTTAATGGCCAGCCAAGCGTTATTTCTGAAGAGCTTGTATGTAAGAGAGACAGCCTGTAAGACGTGGTAGACCACAAAAACCACCAGTTCAACAGCACTTAAAGCTTTGCTTTTATCTCGCTTCAGATATGAGAAAAATCCACATGATCCACATGATCGCTGTCTGAAAGGATGTGTAGCTGTCATGAACCCAGTACTGGGAAAAGATAAATGATGACAAAAAAAATTAACAATGAATCTGCTATGAGTTCTCCTAATATTAGACCGACCTCAACATCAGAGAAGGTGTTTGAGATCACTAGTATCATGAGACGACCAGCTTCTGAACTGTAGAAAGACCAAGTTCAGACGACCAAGTTAGATAGATAGAAAGATAGAAAGATAGATCGATAGATACTTTAATATATATTTGGAGTTGTGGAAACTATCCCCACAGAGTTCTTTGAAAAACTGAATAGAAGCTGTAGTCAGTGCAAAGAGACTAAACACTGAGCAGGCTTGAGGCTTGTTTAATATATTCAACAAATGAAGATTTGTCTCTGTCTGAAAAAATATAAGCTTTTTTTTTTTTTTTCATCATTTCAACATGACAGCTGATGGCTACTTTGTATGAAAACTAAACAATATAAATGCTCCAAAACAACTTGAAAAAAAATCTGGTTCCATTTACTCACATGGAAAGTATATACATATATATATATATATATATATATATATATATATATATATATATATATATATATATATACATACAGACACACATGGTGTTATTTCACTATCGGGACATGCTCATGCTCTGTGGCCGATGGAGCTGTGTGCAGCTGTATCTGCAGCTCAGCCATTTCTAATCTCATTAACCCTCCCTCCAATCCTGTTAGGAGGGATTTGGTCAAACCCTGGCAACCCCAACTACTGCCTTACTTGACCCAACCGAGAGACAGAAGAAGAAAGCGCATTCTTGAGAGAGAGAGAGAGAGAGAGAGAGACAGAGAGAAAGGGGGAGAGCAGCAGCAGTTTGATCGTAGTGGGACAGGGAGGGGAATCAGTGAGATAATGGCAGCGGGCTGTTTCGGAGTGCTATAGGTTTAAAAAGCAACATGACTCTCGCTCGGGGGGGTTAAGCAATTAAGCGCTCATTTGAGAATTAATCTGTGTGATTATTCCTGCCCTAATCTCACTCTCAGATCAGCAGCCTAAGAGAAACAGACCAGGGCCTGCCTCCCAGCCAGAGGGAGAGAGAGAGGGGGCTGCATTAAAAAATGCTAGCCCCTTCAGGTTAGTGAGAGGGGAACACCAAAAACCACACACAATATTTAATCACTATCACAAAATTGCACAACAGGATGTCACAGAACTGTTTATTGAGCCAATCAATGACTGATGAACTGTGTGCTATGAGTGTGCTATGATCAACCACAGATGTTTTAAGGTACTGAGAATACATTCAGCTGATCTGACAAACATAAACAATGAGGGTCAACATGATTAAAACCTGTTAATAATGCACGTCTATACACACCCAGCACATCCATTCATAGAAATAAAAGTACAATATGATATTTTGTCCGTAAAGCAGGACTCCTAACCAGAATACCAAACTACTACCTTAAAGGCAAATTCCACCCATTTCTCAAAATTTCTGCAAAATTCAGTTGCTGAGAAATTTTGTAAATAAAGTCATTCAGAGTGGAATGGTATGAAATGTTGCGTTGGTAAGAAAATCGGCAGCTCAAACGTCTTCATAGAGGTGAGGGTCTTTAGCAGGGATGCCTAGACTACAAGGCATATATAACCATTTAATTTATTTTCCAAAATAACCACTAACCTATAAATGCCTTCTGAGCTTTTTATGCATTACAGAAGACAGTAGGGACTGTTTTGCTACACAATACCTGTATGTACCTCTCCGCCCTGCATGTTTCCACCAAACTCTTTCCTCAAAACTATCAGAAAACAAATCATTTTCTAGGCTGCAGGCAAACAATATGAAAAAAAAAAAGTTTCTCAGATTAGATGTCTTGAGACTTCTGTCTGCACTGTTGTTTGCAAGTAATCAGATCAGATTTGTGTGTCCAGACCTGCATGGGGTTGCTGTGGTAACGACGAAGGCATCAGTAACTACATAGCTACATGCTGGTGACGTAGAGTGATGCAAAAGACACGCTGAACTCCAATTTTAGTGGCCAAATGGTCCAGACTGAGTGTTTCAAATGTGATTTCATGTGTTTTTATTGCTGCTCAGAGGATCAAAAATCAATCTGGATACAATCTGGATATGCCAAATATCTGATTTGGTCTTTCAGGCATTAGTGACTCAAGTGTCTTGGACATCTAGACCAGGGGTCACTAATAGGTGGACCGCGGTCCGGACCCAGACGTTGTCCAATGCAGACCCAAACCAATAAACTACTGAGAGTGATTTAATGTTGACTGTGTTTATTTTAAGCGGCGGAGCTTTTCTTGTCTTTTTTCTTGTCTTTGCTCCTCAGCCAATCAGATCTGTGCACACTGGGGAGTGTGGTGTGGACGCATGCGAGGTATGAAGCGAGAAGCAGCAGCCGGAGACTAAAGCGAGTCAGAAAGAATAACGTAAAAAAACAGAAACGTCAACAGCGAAAACTGACTGTTTAACAGGAGCGATTATTTAATGGACTCGCTTGTCTAGTTTTGGAGAATACCGCTCTGTAAAACCAACATGTCTGTAGAGCTGAGTTAACAAGAAGATGCACATTTTATTTACTTTCTCTATAAATTAACACTTTAAGATGCACTTTTTAAAAAGCGTTCTGTTTTTCTTTTAAATGTAGCCCTTGTTCTTGTTCTAAAGCAACTACAAAAATTTATTTGGAGCTTTATAAATAATCCATTCAGTTAAACAGTAAATATACTTAAAATATACTGAGCAGTAAGTGTAATAAGTTTGTCTTTTAGTTGCTGATGGTATAAGATGCTGATACTAGGTAACTTAAATATGCAGGATATGGCAACATAACACAAGATAGAAATGATGACAGTCTGGACCTTGGCCTGAGGAAATCTCCTCTAACTGGACCTTACTGGATTCTAATTAAACACCCCTGCTCTAGACAATCTGGACTTGTTAAGTTTTCCCAAAAGGGGCACTTCACTTAATCCCTTAATCCACTGCTGAAGTCATCGTTAGCTCCATGATGTATCTGGGTAAAACGTGTTGTCTCTTTCATGTTTTTAAATATTGTTGTTTAAATGTGTAAACCACTGCAATGTGGTCTCACAATCTTTTTCACCTCAGCTGCCTCATGACCCACCCCTGCACAATGGATTTCTAATTAAGAAAGGAATATCTTTGTGGTTATTGAAGTTTGAGGCTCCGCGTTCAGTAACACTCTTCCAGGAACAAGAGAAGACATGTGTAGTCAACGCACAAAGCAAGCAGGCAAAGCTACTCCTCTGATATCTGAACTCTGAGTGAGTCAGCTCGGTGGAAAGGTGAAGCGCTCTATAGTGTCTGGAAGTCTTGGCAGAGAAAGCAATGGCATACCTGAGGGGGATTCCAGGAGAAGGCTTGGAGGTGAAAGGGCAGATTGTTATCTTGGCAGCACACATTGGTAACCCAATCTATTCTATTCACTTGAAGAAAGAAAGGCATAGGATTGTTTCATAGCACGTGTGTTCCACAAGTGCCCAGCCGTTGTGTGTGCCTGGATCTTTTCTGCTTTAAGAAACGTACGAGTGTCAGGTAGGAAGTCCTTACACAGAGGTAGACGTCCGTTACTGACAATGCAATCATTGGTAATGAAGCAATGAACTGGGGAATGTATTTCCAACACAATGTATAAGGCAACAGATTGTATTGTTATTGAGCATGTTTAATGTACAGCAAACAAAATGCACTGCTAAATACTACTTCAACACAAAACACGTGTATTAAGCAACAAAGGTACGCAGAACAATCTTCTAAGGCTCCTCGTTATTTCCTCACAAAAGCTTAACATTTCCACAACCTGTGGGAGTGGCTCAGAGATCAAAACCAAGGCCGTCACTGAATTCTCTCATGATCAGCAGGGATTTCCAACAAACAAGCCAGTTTCAGAGAGACGGTCAAGTTGGGCTGCGCTGCGTGGTGCTCCAGGGGAACACGGGCCAGAGTGAGCCAGGCAGCCCCAGTGCCCTCACTCCACCCAGGGGATTCTCCCAGGCCTGGCCAGCCACCAAACATGGAGCACAGCTCCACTCAAATTAGTCACGCATTTCTAAAAAGGGAAGTTTTCCACCACTCAGAGAGGAGGAGGTCCTGAAAACGAGGCTCAGCCTTAAAGGGGGACAGGGTGTTTTACACACACACACACACACACACACACACACACACACACACACATACCCACACATGTGCACCCTCATACATGCAAACAAAAGCCAGCAAAATATGTGAGGAATTCAGAAAGTACCACAACAAAGGGAAGAGAAGAGAAGAGAAGAGAAGAGAAGAGAAGAGAAGAGAAGAGAAGAGAAGAGAAGAGAGGAGAAAGGAAAAAGGGAAGGGGATGAAAGATGAAGAGAGATAAAAAAGAGATCATGAGAATGAGAACAGACTAAGAAAAGACCAGAAGAGTACCTAAAAAAGAGAAGGAAAAGGAAGAGAGAAGAAACGAGTTAAAAAAACAAGCAGAAAAGAGGATAAAAAAGAGAACAAATGGTGAAGAGAGTTCAAGAGAGAAGAAGAAAAAATAGAAAAAAGATGAGGAGAAAATTAAAGTTAGTAAAATAGAATTGAAGAGTGAACAAAAGTAAACAGAGCAAAAGTGTAGATGAAAAGAGAAGAGTAGAAAAAAAAGTGAGAAAAAGAAAGAAGGTAAAGAGAAGAGCGATGAAGAGAGATGAAGATAGATGAAGATGAAGAAAAGAAATGAGAACAAAAAAGGAGACTATAAGAGTACCTAAAAACAAGATTAGAGGTGAGGAGAGAAGAGAAGGAAAGAGAAGAAGCGAGTTAGAGAGAACAGGGGATAAGAGAAGAGAACAATGGTGACGGGAATTGAAGAGAGAGGAAGAGAAGAGGAAAAAGAAAAGATAAAGAGAAGAAAGTTGAAAAGAGTAAAAGAGAGGGAGAGAATATAATAAAAAAAGAAAAAATAAAGCCAACAGTAGAGGAGATTAGAGAAGAAGAGTAGAAAACTGAAAGAAAGGAAAAGAAGAGAAGTGCAACAAGTAGAAGCAAGAAAAATGTATAAAGGAAAAAAAGAAGGGAAGTGAAAAGAGTAGAAGAGAAGAGAAGAAAGGTGAAAAGAGGAGTGGAAAATTAAAAAGGGGAAGAGAAAGAGCAGAGAAAAATAGAAGAGGTAAAAAGTAGAAGAGACGAGAGAGATGTGAAGAGAAGTAAAAAGAGCACTGGAGGGTGAAGAGAAAAGAAGAGAGAAGAGAAAAGAAGAGAGAAGAAAAAAGAAGAGAGGAGAAGAGAAAAGAAGAGAGGAGAAGAGAGAGGTCTAGAATGAAGGAATAGGTTTGTTCTGTCCTATTTTAACATGTTTAGAAACGCCTTCTCTCTGTCTGTCTGTCTCTCTCTCTCTTTCTCACACACACACACACCCACACACAAACACACACACACACACACACCACAGAAAGCTTACATACGCAGTTGCGTGCAGCGTATTTACACTCTCCTCTAAATCACAATCATAAATTCTCAGCCTTTCATGCAAATACGTAAATACAGCCATTCTGTGACCTACAAAACCACACAGGCTCTGTACTGTGACCTGAGACCACCATACACTCACTCTACTAGTCTCTCTCCCACTCTCTCTCACTCCCCATACATACATACACACCCTAACACGAGCACAGGCCCAAGACTCAGTGTTCTGACCAGAACATATAGCTGTGGCAGTGTTCGCCTCTGATATCTGCTGGTTTGATGTCCATGTAAGGAAATCCCAGTACAAACAGGCTCTCGGGCGGCTCTCGCAGGGAGAAGAGAGACAGAGACCAGCAATAGCTAGAGCAGCCTTCAAAACATCAACACAGCAATAAATTGTGAATAAGTTCTTGTGATACGGTTCAATAAGGTTCGAGCACTAACCCTCCCCAGAAAAACAGAGAGAACAGTAATGCAGAGTTCTGCTATTTCACATATGCATTCAATGAGTTCTTAGAAAACTTCACTACTGCTTCTTTTTTCCTCATGGGATCTTCAGTAAAGAGAACGGTTCTAGACATAACTAGCAACACACAAAGAACGCTTTACATTTACATTAGTGAAGAAAATGTTTCTATATAGAACCAGCAACACAAAGAGAACCCAGTGCATGATCAAAACATCCTTCAGGATGAATGAGAATGTGCTGAAGGTGGTTCTATGTAGCACCAGAAAGAGTTCTGCTATTGTTACAATGTCTAGCTCATGATAATAGAAGAACTCCTTTTGGTGCTATGAAGGAACATCTTCAATTTTTAAACAGGTTCTGTATAAAACCATCTACAGCACGTTCTCCATCACTTTGAGGAACGCTTTTATGATGCAAAAAAACTTTTGTGCTCTGTGTGTTGATGGTTCTACACAGAAACATTCCTTTTACTAAGGAACTCCTGAAGAACCATCTCTTTGAGTGTGTATATTATAATTTATATATATATATATATATATATTATATCATCACTGTCTAAGGAAAAACATGTATCTCTGTATTTGTCGCTTCTCATTCATCTACATCACTTCAAACTCGACAGCTGCTCTTAATATGCAGTGAATGAACCAATAGAAATGCTCTAAAACAGCTTGGGTATCTAATATTATTTCTAATTTTGTTGATACGATAATAAATTACATTTTGCATTATTTAAAAATGTGTATACATGTCTTTTTACTAGCTTGCACTTCTCATAAGGATAGTAATATCCATCCATCATCTTCCACTTTATCCCACTAGTCGGGGCCACGGGTGGACTGGAGCCAATCCCAGCCTCATCAGGTGAAGGCTCTGTTTCCATGATGGAACAGGTTTGCTGTTGAACGATCATTAACGGCTACTTTCTTACCAAGTCTGCAAACTACCAGCTTCTGAGCAACGTCAGTCTTTTCAGATCCAGACCAGCTCCGCACGAGTGAAGATGATTCTCGCCTAGGAGTTAAATCTAAGGTGGTAGACTGCAAGCCTGGAGTTTCTGCCCCTGGTGCAGTGTGTTCACTCATTTTCAGGTTTAGGAGGTAGCTGTGGCCTATGCTAACACACGGTATGGGCACTCTCAATGCACGCTCACAGCAGCCTGTACTAAAGCATGAAGTAGTGAGTGTGTGGAGTCAAGGTGTTCTGATTGATGTTTACCCCGTCAGTAGCATACTCGATATTATCGTAGACGATATATATCGCGCACCCCTATTACTCACTCACTTTCACCACAGAATGAGGACCAAACATAGGAGCAAATTCACATAAAAATAAGCAACAAATTCATTTAGAGTGCACAGGTGATAAAGATGAAAGATAAAACTTGCCACATAATGACTGTATTTTCACACACAGTGCACAGGAATCAGCATGAGCACAAAGGAGACTGTGCTGACCTCACCCAATAGTGTCTGCTCCACAGTCAGTAAACGCTTAGACTGAGCAGAATACACATATTTATACAGATCCATCATCAGCGCAGATCTAAGCAGGAGGCTCTGCTATCACAAGTCATGACCAGCGAGCCAGAAGGCTAAACAACCGGACTGAGAAATAGCTACTACCTTTAGCTGCTATTAGCCAGCTACACTGGTGTTCTCACATGTTTGATGAAGGGACTGAAGCTCTACTAACAACTTCAGCAAGTTCATCAAGCATTCAGCGCTGAGCGTCTGTATCTGCTGTAGCGTTTGGAAGACACCAGTGCCACATGGAAAGGGGAGGTGTGCCTGTGTGAGGTATGATCTATGACATAATTAGAGGAAGTGTTATAACACAACATGACTAGGGGTGTAAAAATATGCTCAGCCCACGAGCCTGAGTTCATGATTCAGTATTCTTAAAGACATTTCAGACAATTTAGATGAGCTTAACTTCGATTATATCATTCCAATGGAGAACTCTGTACAGACGCTGGAGCTGGGTTTAATAATAATAGTCTGTCCATTCTCCATAATGCATTTTCACATCTCCATGATGGACACTGGCACGGTTCTGCATTGCAGTTTCACAATCCCATGATGCATTATTACATTATTACTAAAACAGACCGGAGCTGGAGATTCTAACAAATAAGAGTAAAATAAAAATTAAAAAAAAATCTGGCTTGGATGGGCAAGCCAGATCTGCTGAAGCTTGGATACCCACTTGAAAATAGTACAAATTATATAATCAACATAGGAAATTTGATTGAAATTCGGGAGCTTTAAAATTTTGGGAATTTCAGGATTTCTAGTGTTTGTCCCTGTCTTGCTTTAAGGACAGGGTGGACTCAAGCTGCCACAACTCACTAATAGGGACAAAAGCCAGTGTCTAACAAGTAGATCAAATTCACCTGAGAATCATCTGCTTTAATGGAGGTGAACAATTAATATTGTACAAAGGCCTTGACATGGCCAGTCTCACAGATCTGCTGGAATCTGAACAGTGATGTAGAAACAATAAATTTTTTCAAAAAATGGAAAACGTTCTCTTTGTTATTTCCTCTTTGGATGTTACTATCTTATAATAATCATAAAAACATGACTTCACCTGCTGAGATATCGTTTTTTTGCAGTATAACATGCTGGAATTGGTGAAAGGAAGAAAACAAACGGTCATCGCTCGCCCTGTCACTCTCAGCAGATGGGGGTCAGGTTAAATCCCTGGTGCTCAATTAACTGGACGATTTGTGCTACAGTGAGAGAGATCACATCAGCCCATCAACCAACAGATTCCCCCTGACTGTGTACAGTCCAATGGACTTACAGAGCGAGAGAGATGGGGAGAGATGGAGAGAGAGAAAGAGAAGGGAAGTGTTGTAACTAGTCTGATGTTGTAAGCGACACAAGGGCGTGTGTGAAACCTCGTGAGTCAGCGCTGTCTCTTCCTCTTTCTGCCACTCAGCAGACCAGAGCAAACGATGAGCGCACACGGCCTACATCAGACATTCGTGAGGCAAAACCAAACGATGAGCGGGACATGCTCGGCAACATACTGCAGTCTCTGCTACTGTTGAGGTCAAGGTCTCCAGGTGAACAGTCCAGAAAGATCTCTACCAGCTCAAGGGCACATCCTGTCATTTATTTATTTTTTTTGCAAGCACCAAAACGTGGTTTTCCGCTCATTCCTAGCACTTCCAGATGCTCTGGACTGCTTTTAGGGCTGTTGCGTAATTTTAAGAGGGGCTCGGGAGCATGCCTCCCGTGGACTTCTGGTGGGACACGAAACCTAGAGGCAGTTAGTGTGTAAAACAGGCTTCAGAGAACTTTCCAGCTCATATCATGGAAAACTGAATTTCCCTCACTATTCTTGAAATAAAGGAGTCTGAAGAAATCTGTCAACTATTTCAAAACCTACTGTTCATTCCGCAGTCTATCTGGTCCATTCATAGAAACTAAGAGATTCAGATTCATTGTTTCTGTGATGTCATGAGAAACAACGTGATTACATCAGTTTAGTGCTGCCCAGAGTGTTTCAGCTCCAAGGGCTTATTGAATAAGGTGCAATACAGCCCAGCCAATCAGAAGATGCTTATATATAACGAATATGATTTTACACTTACTGGACGCTTACGACTTTCACCTGTACCTGTACAGTTTGAGACTACAGCTTTCCCTTATTCAGACAGATTATCCTCTAGTCCAGTTCCAGTCCTGGAGGTTCAGCATCTACCAATATGTGTTGATTTCCATTCTCCTCGACTGGACACTGAACTTTCAGGATCAGAGTTAAACAGTTCTGCGGCTAGCCCTTCATCAGTGGTCAGTTTTACGGTGTTTCAGCTCTTAGTTCTTTTTTTAACGTGGATGTGGGGGGTCCAGGGCGGTCCACGGCGCTGCTAATACTTAAGTGCCTGACAGTTTTAAAAATCAGTTACAATTTTACGTTTACAGATTACGTTTTACTTGATTACATTCTTCCCTGCGAAGTACTTTTACTTTTCTAAAAACATTTTAGTAACTAATTACAGAGTAAACATAAATAAACCAATGAGAAAAAAGCCTGCTTCATCTGAAAAGACTAAAAGACAATCAAAGCAAGGCAGCACTTGATCTGTTCAGAAACATCCAGTTTAGTGGAGAGAGTGAGACGAGAACCTTACCAGCACATGCCAAAACCATAGCAACTTGTGATTTCTGCAGAATCTGCCTCCTGACATTCGACAAAATCTCTGCTTTTCGTGTACAACCAGTTAGATGACTAATGCTAGGTAAACAGGTACTGTGTCCTTTCACTATTTTCTTACTTAGTTCTTAAAAAATAAGTGCAGCTTATATATATATATATATATATATATATATATATATATATATATATATATATATATAATTAATACAAACCTGGGAAATACAAACAACAATAAATAGACATGTATATGTTGTGTGTGTGTGTTTCGATACACAGTGTATGTGTTGAACTGAGTTGTGTATTGTACATGAGGATAACTGAACACTAAACAGGTCCTGCACTGCACAAAAGATTCAGTCTGTTCACTGTGTTATTTTGGGCAATGTCTCTAATTCAGAGTTCAGAGTTCAGTAGTGAAAAGACCCTCAGAAAGAAGCTGATTTTGAACCTGCTAGTGTGGGAGTGTAACATCTACTTGACAGAGGAAGGACAAACAGAATCATATCCATAAAAAAAAAGCTTCAAACATTGAGCCTGTGCTCGCATAAAAACAGTTTATAATCATTAAGAACAACAACTTAGTAACTTAGTAACTGACACTGTTTTAAGTGATCAAATAAGTATTTACTCTATTTCTATTTTATAATGCATATGTTTCCTTAAGTTCCTAATGAATTATTATTAAGTAGTCCACATATACATGTTAAACCACTAATTAATTATCAGTACTGCTGATACAGTTAATAATGGTAAGTATTAATTGGGCCTTTTTTTAAATAATATTTTTTATGTATTTCTAAAGAGAAGCATGTTACTTATTACACTTAAACACAGGCCTGTCACAATTATTACATAACTGCCAAATCATCAGTATTTGAGACATGCGATTTTTTTCTGCAGCTGTAACATTGCTAATGTTCTGACGGGCTCTAATCATATGTATTGTTTGTTTGTTGGTTAGTTGTGTAGTTTGTTTTTTAGCATGTATTTTCACAGAATGAGTGTCTTTGCTTATCATTTCAATCTCATACAGAACAGGTTACTTTGCTTACCTGACACAGAATTGAGTATAATATTATATATTTATTGATTTGACAGTAATGATTTGCTAATAAGTAAACAAAGCTAGCAGCAAGGTGAGCAATGATCAATAACAGACTATTTAATTGTTAATTACAATTATCCAAATGACAATGAACCCTCAGCTAAAATGTCATGATTGTGACAGCCCTACTTAAAAATAAAACATTAATAGAAAGCATGTAAATTGGTAAAACATTAAACAGTAACACATACTAATGCACAAGTATCAATTATATAATTACTAACTGTTGTTAACAAAGTAATTTTTTGTTCATAAGTTAATTGTTTTATGTCAGTAAGTAAATTGTTAAAAAATGAAAAGGTAGCACATATATAAGCACAAATATCAGTTATATAATTATTAACTGTTATTAACCAACTTTAATTTTGTTTAGGAGTTAAATGTTTTATGTCAGTAAGTAAATCATTGAAAAATTAAATGGTGGCACATAATGCATAAGTCATTACCAAACTAACAGATAATGATTAAGTAGCTATTTATATAGGCCTGTTTGTATAATGTTACTCACTAGTCTAATCACTTTTAGTACTCTGTCCAACCCTGAGCAATGCTAGGACCATGTTGGTGTCACTGCTGTGCTGAGAACTGTCCATCATTCGAACAGCACCAGCTCAAGGTGGTACCAACCCACTGATGGATGGAAGGAAGATGGCTGACAAATTACATTCACAGTGTATCTATATGATTATCTGATAAAATGGCCAGTGGATAGGAGCCCTCAATAAACCAGCGGCTCAGAGTATATAGAATGAAAACTAAATCAACAGAAGTAGATGTTTGAGCTGTCCTTAAAAAGGGAAGTGTGACCACATGTTCAGGCCCCGAGTGCGTCATGCCAACGTGATTATGCCAGCTTCCTCTCTGAACCAACCCTAGAGTGCCTCGTCTTACAGCGCCGGCCAGGCTCCATGGGTAAAGGCTATCAGGGTCATGGGGTTCATGGCCATGTGGGCACAAGACTACCAATTAGAACTGCAAGTTCTGAGACGCAAGGGCTGAGAAAGTATTGCACGAACACAGTCGCTCTTCACCTTATTTGGGGGAGGGTGCATGCAGAGTAAACAAACACAGTAATGCAGTATTATTGAATTTGCTCCACACTAGGTTCTCACAAGCTATCTCAGGGGGTCTTTCTCACACACGTCCTGTATCAACGCTACAGAGTAAGAGGGAGCAACAGGGCCAAAATAGAACATCATGATACAATTTTAGAATATACAATATAGTATATATAATAAGTTTGGTTAAACACTACTATTGGCCGGCATCCAATCAGCAACTTCACAGGATAAGGTGGATAAGATATCACATTTAATAAGGCCATAATAAGGCCGTTATTTTCTAGTTTCCTCCTCTTGGTGGATAACTTCACTTGTTTCAGCTATTATTTCTAAAGTGAGTAGAACAGTTAAGATAGATAAAAGTACCTGAAACCCGTAATTCATTTGTTGAATACTTTATAACATACAATCTTAAAATCCTCAACAACTCACAATATGTTGGCTTATTCAATTCAATTTGGCAGTTAGTGCTAGTTGTGAAGCTATAGAGAATAATAATATTAAAAAGGGAATACATTTTCAACCTTTAAAACCAATATATCGACTCTAGGTTATCTAATGTAATTATCTAATCTATCTAATTTTGAGATGTATGAATGAATGAATGTATGAATATTTTATGGTTATTTAAAGTTTTACTATGGGGGTCTACTAGAACAAATACACAATACTTTTATTTCATACTGTACATCTGTATTCGCTCACTGTCTGAAAAGCTCTGTTAGAGCTCCTGTGTCCTTAAGCCCCGCCTGTAAGCCCAGTGTGCTCTGTGAAAGTTTGCTGCTGAGAGATGGCAAAACTCAAGGGAACTCACGGGTTTATGTGTGGTGAGTGCCAAGGAAGAAGGTTGGGTCTGCTACATCATGAAACAGGACACCTCCAGGTAAGTCCAAACTGAATAATTTACTAACAAATAAATGCAATAAAAAAAGAGCAAGGAAAAGAAAATAACAGAATCAAAACAAACCGCTATGACTCTTGACTACACGCAAGTTTGTGCATAGACTGCAATCCTACAAGACAATACTTATCATCAGTACTGTATTTTCCAAAGCCCCCTGCTGACTCAACAGCAGTCAGTCACCACATAAGGGGAAAAAGGACCCCCACTGACTCAACAGCAGTCCTTAATACATACCAAGCCCTGCCCAGGCTAAACCATTTTACAGGTACAGATAAATACCAAAAATATCTACAAAAAATAAATTAATTAATACAAACATCCCATTCACCCATTCTTGTGCACCGACATATACACCCTATTGCCATAACATCCACACAACTACCAGTAAGTACTACATTTATTAACTGTTTTTTTTTTTCTCCCCAGGTGCTCCAGTCTCCACATCCTCCCCCCCTCCACTCTTGCACCGTCATGGGCTCTTCTGACCAGTACAAAAGAAGGAACTGGTCTGGCTGCCACTCTTTTGAAACCATGATCCCACGTAAGTCTACTTGTTATATAATGTTAAATGTAACTATGTTACACTGAAAATGTCTAATCGACCAGAAAGCGATAGGAGCTGACCCCTGCCTCATCCCATGCTTTGATTGGTCCAATCACCCACTCTGTGATTTGTTCTGATTTGTTATCTGATATTGGCTACAAGTTTCGTCCTCCACGCAATTATTTAACCTATTTTTTTATAATAATCTCACAACATTTATATACTGACTGTTATATTAATTGTCAACACAATACAGCTGCCAATACTGCAGTGCTGTTTCTAAGCAGTTACTACATTCACTACACTCTGGCTGTTGATTCTCACAATTACCGTTGGCCTACATGCTGTTATTCAGTGTTCTAAAATGTCTGATGATGCTTATAATATGCTTGAGAAGCATAATCACGATGTCATTCATCATGATTATGCTAGCACATTGTCATACTCCCCACCACATGACAGACCTCCTTCAACTTCTGTTCATAACGTGCTTCCTTTCTCAACTTTCCTCCCTCTCGCCCGTCTGTACAGCTAGTCTCTCGCTGAGTGTGAGGCAGAAAGCTGCGAGTGCGTATCGAGAGGCAGGTCAGCAAGTGTGTGCTCAAAAATGTGTTCCGTTTAAACCCTCCCCAGCGCTCCGAAACGAAAAGAACACGACCGCTTCCCATGGCATCCCACAGTTACCTCAATGTTGTTCTAGCTATCATTAGCTAGATCGTTATTGGCCTCCCTCCTTCTCTTCCCCTCAGGCTGTAGGGTCTCTTACACGGGCCTCCTAACAGACAGAGCTGCTCTAGAAAAGCAGGAACTCCTCTAAGCAGCCCCCAGGTGCCTCCTTAATCCGTGCCAACGCAGACCGGCTCCACTAGCAATAGTGGATTACGATACCGAAACGTGGCGGGAGCCTCTGCTCAGATCTGAGAACAGTCGGCTACGCCACACTGTCACGTACTGAGAGAGATAGAGATGTTGGGGAGAGAGAGAGAGAGAGAGAGAGAGAGAGAGAGAGAGAGAGAGAGAGAGAGAGAGAGAGAGAGAGAGAGAAAGAGAAAGAAAGAGAAAAAGAGAGAGACAGAGAGAGAAAGAAAAACAGAGAGAGAGAAAGACAGAGAGAGATAGTAAGACAGAAAGACAGAGAAAGAGAGAAAGAGAAAAAGAAAGAGAAAAAGAGAGAGAGAGACAGAGAGAGAAAGAAAAACAGAGAGAGAGGGAGAGAAAGAGAGAGAGAGAAAAAAAGACAGAGAAACAGAGAGAGAGGGGGAAGCGAGAGAGTAAAATATAGAAAGAAAAGTCTAAGTGAAAGACAGGTAGATTAAAAAAACTGAAAGGATAAGAGAGATCAACACTGAATAGCACAATAGAGAAAGGGAAAGAGAGGAAAAGAGAGAGATGTAAGAGAGAGAGAGAGAGAAAATTAAAGTGAGAGAAAATTAAGAGCAATACAAGAAAGAAAACTGAGAAATCAATAAGAGAGATGCAGATGAAAGAAACAGAAATAAGCGGTGAAAGAGCTTACCCTAGATCAACAGAGGGAAGAAGAAGGGAATGAGAGAGAGGGATAACAGAAAGAAAGAGAAGGTAGAGGGAGTGGGGGAGTGAAAAAGATAAGAGGAAAAGATAGAGAAAGAACCAGCAAGGAGAGGGAAAGAGATAGAGAGAATGCAAAAAGAGAGCTTAACAGTGAGAAAAAAATACTACAAATAGTTAGAGAGTGAGGGAGGGAGGGAAAGAAAGGGAGTGGGAGGAAAAGAGGAGAGAGAGAGAGAGACAGTAAGATAAGGAAGAAAGTAAGAGAAGGAAGAAAGATATAAAAGTGAAGGGAAAGAGAGAGAGAGACAGTAAAAAGAGGGAGAGAGATAAAGAGAGAAAAGGTCTAAAGACAAAGACAGAGAAAGACATGAGACACAGATAGAGGGATGGAGGAGAGAAAAAGATACTGAGAGAATGACTGAGAAGGCAGGGAGAGCAAGAGAAATGGAGAAAGAAGAGAGATTTATTTAATAAAATAGGGACAGAGAAATAGAGAGCAAAGACAAAAGAGAGAGATATAAAAGACAGAAAATAGAGAAAAAATAGGGGGAGACCAGAGAGGGAGAGAAAGAACAGAGAAAGAACAGAGAGAGATAGAGAGGATGAGAAGAGAGGCAGACTGAAAGAAAAAAAGAGAGCTTAAAAGAGAAAGAGGGTGACAGGGTAGACAGAGAGAGAACCAACACAGGTAGAGCACCAACACTGTCCTCGTCAGATGAACAGCACAGAAGAAAAGAAAAGAGCTGGAGAGATATCTTTCGCTCGAGACCCCGGCGTCACTGAGGGTGCCGGGACTGTGTGGAGTGAGAGGAAGACGGACTGTTGGAGGATGTTCTGTAGTTTCTTTATGGAACTGAAGGACCAGTCAGTATAAATACAGGCAGGTCTGCTATCGTACTTAGTGACTGAGGCTTCCGTGATACTCACTAAACCTGTCTATGTAGACATAAGGGGGAGAAAGAGGGAGAAAGCAGAGGGAGAGAAAGAAGAGAAAAAGAGGAGAGAGAGAGATAAAGAGAAAGAAAAAGAGAAAATAGAGAGGGAGAGAGAGGGCCTAAGGAGAGGAAGAGGGATTAAGAAGAGAGAACGAAAAGACAGTGCTAAAGAGAGAAAGAGGGTGACAGAAGAGAAAGGAGAGAGATATGTGGGAGAGAGTAAATAAAGAGCAATCCATGAAAAGAATAAGAGGGATGCAGATTAAAGAAAAGAAAACAAGGGGTGAAAGAGAGTGAGAGACAGAACGTGGAGATCAAGAAAGAGAAAGGAGGGATAGCAAGAGAAATGGAGAAAGAAGATAGAGAGAGAGAAAAGAGAAGAAGTGAAAGAAAGAAAGAAAGAAAGAAAGAAAGAAAGAAAGAAAGAAAGAAAGAAAAAGAAAGCTAAAGAAATAGAGGGTGACATGAGAGAAAGGAGAGAGAAAGGAGAGAGCAAGGAGAGAGAAATAGAGAAAGAAAAGAGGAATAAGCAGAGAGAAAGAAAAGGGAGATTAAAATGGAGAAAAAAGAAAGATAAAGAAAGATAAAGAGGGGGTCAGAGGAAGAGAAAGAAGAGAGAAAAAACAGAGAGATAAAGAGAGGATGAAAAGAGAGGCAGACAGAAAGAAAGAAAAGAGAGAGCTTAAGAGAGAAAGAATGTGACAGTATAGGGAGAAAGAGAAAGGAGAGAGACAGTAAGGAGAGAGAAATAGAGAAAGAAAAGAAAGATAATAAAGATAAAGAGAGGGAGTCAGAGGGAGAGAAAGAAGAAAGAAAAACAGAGATAAAGAGAGGATGAAAAGAGAGGCAGACAGAAAGAAAAAGAGAGAGCTTAAAAAAGAAAGAGGATGACAAGATAGGGAGAGAGAGAGAAAAAGAGAAAGAAAAGAGAGAAATGAAGAGGGAGAAAGAAAAGAGATACAGAAATATAAAGAGAGGGGGTCAGAGAGAAAGCGTGACAGAGAGAAACTAGACAGGTGCTGTTTAAAGAATTTGAAATGAACTGAATGTGATTTGATGGTGAGGCTGGTGGTCTTACTCACTGCTAAATAAATAGTCTGTGTTTTTCCCTGATTTTTCCTGAACTTCAGTTGAAGGGTGGTCTCTGACTCGTCCACGGTGCAGTAGTCCCAGTTTCTACATTCCATAAATGTTGAATGCATGTAATGAATGTCTCTGGTGCAATCGGTGTTGAGAAACTTGGCCCATAGTTTCCACACATTTCTGCACTGTCCACCCAGAGTGTACTCGGCGGTACCCTGAGCCGTTATCTCAGACCCCTGCTCCGATATTACAACACATAGCGTTCCAGATTACAAGCACAGAGCAGCTTCTTTAAGGTGGGGGGGCCACACAGACTCTTCTGTGAAGCGACAGAGCAGGCCTGCCTGCCACCCGCAGACAACAAACTATATGTTCAAGCACCTGAGATCAGGTGTTGGCAAGTTCACAGCTAGCTCCAGGCTACAGCGCCTCTCTACACCTTTATGAATGGGGCTGGAGAGCAGAGCAGACAGAGTGAATGAACAGAGAGAAAAGATCCAGAAAGACAGAAGAGTCCGGCTCCAAAATCGTACAAATAAACTTCCTGAACGCTTCTTCGCGTATTTTTTAAACTGGTGTAGAATTTTTACTTTGCTTGGGATTTTTTTCTTTTTAACATTAAAAAGCGTCTTCAGACTCGAGTCGTGTACAAACTGGTTCTTTAAACAAGCACTAAAAAAGGTTCTTTGTGGAGCCAAGAATGGTTCTTTTCATGGCACTGCTCCAAAGAACCCTTTTATAAGTGGAGAAGAGTAGAAAGAATTTCACTCAGAGGCAAATCCACCAAACAACCTGTACAGCTCCACATCCCATCTGGGGTTTTTATCAGTGTTCAGTATCTGCTGCAGAGCAACACTCTGTCATAACATCAGGATTATCCCATCCACTGACAATCAGCAGTTATACTTTCCATGAAAAGACTTCCATTTATGTTTCTTTACTTTTTTAAACAGCACTAAAGTCACTGCTGTTTTTATTTCTGTGGCCGATAGCGATTGAGGGCGGGGCTTTATTCCACGGCAGGGCTATATGTAGTTATTAGTGCAAGCGAGTCATGAAACATGGTCCAAACTTGTTTATTACCATTTTTAACGAGCTCATGTGAAACAGCATAATATTTTTTAACAATATTAACAGTAAATAAAGTAAATCAAACAAATATCTCCAAAACTGCAATCACTCAATTTAGACCCTAAATTTAAAACTAAAAAAGCTAATTTAATACATTCAGTTAAAACTGTCATTAAATGCAGACTCTGTTTTTTTAAATGACAATCTGTAATCATTATATAAATGTAGATCTTGAATTGTTGCTGCTGTTCTGTTCATACCGGTCAGATCTGGTCTGCACGGTGTTCTGGGTTGTTTGTTTTGTGCTGGAGAAATATCAGCCGATCACCGATCACATATTTTGATTAAAAATCGGCCGATACCGATACATAGCTGATCGATCCTTCCATCTCTACTTTTAATATTTTAACATAACTTGAATATTAGTTTCTTTATTTATTATTATTTAATATTAATATTATATGAATAAATTTCAGTATTTAAATAACCAATAAGACTGATTGTACTCCGGTTTCCACTCACAGTCCTAACACATGCATGTTAGGTTGATTGGTCACTCTAAATTAGCCATAGGTGTGAGTGTGTGTGTGTGTTAGACTGGCAACCTCTCCATGGTGTACCCTGGCTTCGCCCTATGACGCTGGGATTGGCTCCAGCCCCCTGTGACCCTGATTAGCAAGATTAGCGGAAGATAATGGATGGATGGATGGATGGAATAAGACTGATTGTGATTTTGGGCTGTACCATCTGACACTGAAAATATATTCCACTTCCAGTAACACTAAACGTACATTTCCAATAATTCAATATTCATTTTTCTCTATTTACATCTCTGGAATAATCAAAACAGTTATTTTAACCTGAGGAACGTTTTTTACATATTCTCATTCTGTTTTCTCCATTTACACACAGGAAGCTGACTCGGCTGCTGCGGCGAAGCTTGACCATTCAAGCGTGCGACCAAAACTACTGTTAAAAACACTCTAACCACCACTAAACGCTACTTCACCACCCTCTTACTCGCAGCTCTGTTACCCACTTTTAAACTTATTTAAAGATATTTTCTCAAAACAATAAAAATTAAAACCACTGCTACATGTTGTATCTGTAGTCTCAACGTAATAAAGAAATGAATAAATGAATAAAGCCTCAATCTAGTAATCTAGATACAAAAAGTATTGTAAAAAGTAAATACTGAAAATATAATAAGAAATATAGAAACGTGAAAAGTTTTAAAAACATTTCATAGATGTATGTTGTACTTGTTATAAAATAATACATTTCATTGACACAGGCTTTTAAACTCTCTTACTAAAACTGCTAACAGGGTTGTAAAAAATGCCTTTAGAAAAAAAACAGCTCATATAGTCTCTGATTTGACAGCCTGTAATTAACCTCCTGCAGAGAAAAGCGCTTACTCTGAATAATACACTGTCAACAAAACACCAAAGGAAAAGTTGTTTTCTGCTTTTTGAGTTTTGAGCCCTAAAATAAACTTTATTCACAGAAGGTGGCAGTTACACATTTTTATCTGGTTGTTATTTAAGCCAAAAAAAATAAAGCTGAGGCAATCTGGAGTTTCCGAGAGTAACTGAGAGCAACGGCAATCAAATGATGCAACGCTGATTTGCGCGTTCAGAGATGAGGCACTAAGTTTGGAAACGCCAAATATCAAGACTAAGCCTCAGGTTGCTCTGACGCTGCTCCGCCCCTCCCTGAGGACACCAACTCATTTCCTGTTCTTCTCGCGAGCAGGAAAAGTAGAGCTAGAACAACACAGCAGGAACTTCTCCAGTCTACACCTTAACCACATCCTACAACAGGCCGACATACAGGCAGTTTTTTAACTTACAGGCTGGTTTATACAGGCAGCTTTTCAACTTACAGGCAGCTTTTCAACTTACAGGCAGCTTTTCAACTTACAAGCTGGTTTATAACTTACAGGCAGCTTTTCAACTTACAGGCAGCTTTTTAACTTACAGGCAGCTTTTCAACATACAGGCAGTTTTTCAACTTACAGGCAGCTTTTCGACTTACAGGCAGCTTTTTAACTTACAGGCAGCTTTTCAACTTACAGGCAGCTTTTCGACTTACAGGCAGCTTTTTAACTTACAGGCTGGTTTTTAACTTACAGGCAGCTTTTTAACTTACAGGCAGCTTTTTAACTTACAGGCAGCTTTTCAACCTACAGGCAGCTTTTTAACTTACAGGCAGCTTTTTAACTTACAGGCTGCTTTTCAACCTACAGGCAGCTTTTTAACTTACAGGCAGCTTTTCGACTTACAGGCAGCTTTTTAACTTACAGGCTGGTTTTTAACTTACAGGCAGCTTTTTAACTTACAGGCAGCTTTTTAACTTACAGGCAGCTTTTCAACATACAGGCAGCTTTTTAACTTACAGGCTGGTTTTCAACTTACAGGCAGCTTTTTAACTTACAGGCAGCTTTTCAACCTACAGGCAGCTTTTTAACTTACAGGCAGCTTTTTAACTTACAGGCAGCTTTTCAACCTACAGGCAGCTTTTTAACTTACAGGCAGCTTTTCAACCTACAGGCAGCTTTTTAACTTACAGGCAGCTTTTCAACTTACAGGCAGCTTTTTAACTTACAGGCAGCTTTTCAACTTACAGGCAGCTTTTTAACTTACAGGCTGCTTTTCAACTTACAGGCTGCTTTTCAACTTACAGGCAGCTTTTTAACTTAACTTACAGGCAGCTTTTTAACTTAACTTACAGGCAGCTTTTTAACTTACAGGCAGCTTTTCAACTTACAGGCAGCTTTTCAACATACAGGCAGCTTTTTAACTTACAGGCAGCTTTTCAACATACAGGCAGCTTTTTAACTTACAAGCTGGTTTTTAACTTACAGGCAGCTTTTCAACATACAGGCAGCTTTTTAACTTACAGGCTGGTTTTTAACTTACAGGCAGCTTTTTAACTTACAGGCTGGTTTTTAACTTACAGGCAGCTTTTCAATATACAGGCAGCTTTTCAATATACAGGCAGCTTTTTAACTTACAGGCTGTTTTTTAACTTACAGGCAGCTTTTTAACCTACAGGCTGGTTTTTAACTTACAGGCAGCTTTTCGATCTACAGGCTGGTTTTTAACTTACAGGCTGGTTTTTAACTTACAGGCTGGTTTTCAACTTACAGGCAGCTTTTTAACTTACAGGCAGCTTTTTAACTTACAGGCTGCTTTTCAACTTACAGGCTGGTTTTAAACCTCGCACAAAAACCATGCACATGACCAGCAGCACGTGAAAGTACAGTTCACAACAGTTATATGATGAAGCATTCCTGTGTCAGTGTTAGTTACTGTAACAATATTTAATAGTGACAAAAACATAAACATCTCATCACAACCAACCAGCAGCACAGTTTCAGCAACAAATAGAACCGGGACTGGATTCCTGACTACGTTCAGCTTCACAAAAAACCTGACAAACCAAAGTGAGATGCTCATGACAAGCCAGTCAAGTGCGACGAGCAGCATATTTTTAAAGTAGTAAATATTATTACTTAAAAAGGCAGAAAGTAAAGCTTTTATTTACCATCACCATCTTATTATGTGAGTAATAACTGCTGGATTTTCTTGACTAACTCGGATCTTATCTGATTGGTCCAGGAGCTCCAAAATTCCAAACGTAACCTGACATGAGCAGTCCACCATCATCAGCAGACAGGAAATGCAGGGTCAGACTGAACTGAGTTAGTTGGCTAAGCAAGAAATCCTGCTGTGTAAGACTGCTGGTATATGCCAGACACTATCAGACTCATTGATAATACATTGCTTGCTGCCATATATGCTACAATAATCAGCTATAAATTATAGGTAGAACATAAAAACATTATTTCTGATTTAAATAGCCCATATCACAGAAAAACTAATTTTCCTTTATTTTTTTGAAGAAACATTCAAACACTGTAAATGTTGCAAAACATCCCATACACTGTCCAGTCCACACTGGTCAAACTGGGGAAGTAGCTTAGTGAAAAATGTAAATGCAATATGGCCAGAGATTATTAAGATCCAGACACAAAACATTAGTACAGGGTCTAAATAGGGGTGTAAGAAAATACTGAAATATTGAATATCGGGATATTATGTCTCGTGATACTGTATCGATTCTCAAAAACACAGTATCGATACACAGATTCCTGGCAGACAGGATTTCAATAACAGCATGGGAAAAGACAATGTGTCATCACAAGGAGCAAGCAGCAAAACCATCAGAGAATGAACAAACGCCATTTCTGATTTAAGGTACTAGACGTTTGTGGCCTCCAAGACATGCGTCTGACCACATGTTTGCGATTTACTCATATGACATCATAGGGCAGCAAAACATGCTCAGAGGAGACCAAGAAAAAAACCACATCATATCACAGAAAATCTAACTTCCCTCTTTTTTTGATGGAATATGCAAACACGGTTACTGTTGCAAAACATCCCACATGCCATATACAGAAACTAAGCAGCGCAAATAGCCCGTTTTAATTCACTCTTTTTGTGATGTCATGAATGCCATCTATTTAGCCTGCTGCAGTTTAGCTTCCCCTCTTTACGCTGACATTACGAGGAGTGTATCCGGCTGGACGGCTCTTAGAATGACTCACAATCAATCAGCACACAGGCCAGTAAGATTGATCTTTTTGACACAAATATTTTTAATAAATAAAACCTCACGTAAGTGGCCCTCAGGTGAAAACAGAAGATAAATGCAGGATATGGATCCTTTAAGAGATTTACAGTGCAACGTGACAATTACGTGCAACACAAAACAGAGAACTCTGCCATTTAAGTCAAACTTCCTCATCAGTCAAGTGAAGTCCTTTTATAGCAAAGACGAAATCAACGGTGAGTCCAAACATAGTAACCAAAACACTGACATCTATAACCTGGCATTAGTCATGAGAAACTAGTGTCTCCCCTGAGGATAACATAATAAAGAGAGAGAGAGAGAGAGAGAGAGAGAGAGAGAGATACAGACAGAACATAATATGATGTCAGGGTTTATATATAAACTACATGACTGTCAGTGACAGGTCTGTGTTAGCCTATAGAACTGGGGCGGACCTTCAACAAAATATGCAAACTGTGCAGACTGCATGAAAGATGTGTGTGCTGGATTCACTCAGATGGTCTACAGGTTCCACACACACACACACACACACACACACACACAGGATGAATGTCTGCCTGCTTGTCTGTTTTTAGATCTAAATCTTGCTTTTCTCTAACTTTATCCAGATGCCATGCCTGGCTGGACATGAATCATGTGACTAATGTAGAATCTTACTCTACACTCCCTCACTCTTCCTACGCTCGTCCACCTCTCTCTCAATCTATCTCTTTCTCTCTCTCCCGCTCTCCCCTTTGCACTTTACTGTTCTCTCTTCACTACAGAAAACACAAGCTTGTGTACGGCACGGATGCCACACCAACAGCTCAACCATTCCTCAGAACTGCGTTTGGTCCAGACAGTGGACCGTCCATTGCGAGGTCCTGTGCTGTTCTGCTAGAAGCACATTGTCTTTGTACTTGACAATGCGGCAAAGAGCATGTCTCAGAATATGATATGAAAATGGTGTATATATCTTTTTATATATACACAAATTCAGTGACAACGTAGATTAGTCTTCTGTGTGTTTGTGTTGCCACCATCCAATTTGGTCCTGCACATTAAAGTTATGAGCGTTAAATCCTGGACTGACTCGAATAGTGGCAGCCAATCAGAAAAGAGGTAATTTACATACATCTGTATTAAAAGAGCCAATAACATAAACAGCCTGTTTGTTTCATTCTAAGAGAGAATGAGAGGTGGGGCAATTGTCATGTAAGAGGAAAACAATTGTGGAGGTTTGTGCCTCATAAAACAACGTAAGTGGCCCGCTTGGATAAAAACAGAGCAAAATATAAATGTAAAATATGGGCTTGTTAAATCAACAGGTGTGAGAAGAGAAGGTTGGAGTGCAGGTGATGTATATCATGCCCTGAAGCTCCGTGCGCAGTTTTGATCCTTTAGGCAACTTCAGTCCAGAGCAGCACTTACATGTAAACTGAGAAACAAGAGGCTGAGATCGAATTTCAAGTCGAAAAAGACATCTAAGCCGAGCTTGACTCCTCGTACTGTAAAGTAAAATTAGGTAAAAAAGGTGAAAGTATAGATTCCACCTGGTCAAACTGGGGAAGCATCTTTGTGGAAAGTGTAAATGCAATATGGCCAAAGTTTATCAGGATCCGAACACGTCAGTGCAGGGTCTAAACAGGGGTGTAAGGAAATATCAAAACATCGGGAAATTATGTTAGGTGATACTGTATAGATTCTCAAAAACACAGTATCAATATACAGATTCCTGGCAGACTATGAATCACTGTGTGTTGTGTTTAAAACTCTGACCACTAGATGGCAGTGCTGTAACCTATTTTCAGCTCCACTCCAACAATAACAAGCAGCACAAGGGCGCAATGCTATTGTAAGCATTGTCAAACCTGTTCATATAGTGGTGTGTTATAATAGTAGGACTTTAAAAAGCTCAAAATATCACTTTGTTTGCAGTATATCGTGATCGTGACCACTGTATCACGATACGTATTGCCAATACACAGCCCTGGGTCAGAATGATATCAACAGAAAATGCTGGATTAGACATCAAAGAGACAAAAAGAATGAATCCAATCAATTTACATTGTGTCGTTGGCTGTTTTTGAGCGGTGTGAGCGTGACAGTGTACTTAAACCGACATCGTAAGTGAAGTGTTTAAAACAATATAAACAGAATTTAAGAGCTACCACCTGTTAGGCACTTGTGTTTGCACACAGCCGAATGTGACCTCTGCATTTAACCCATCCGTGCAGAGAAACTCACTAGCAAACAGACGCACTAGGGGGCAGTGAGCACACATGCCCGGAGCAGTGGGTAGCCCTATCCACAGTGCCCCGGAAGTTTGGGGTTAGGTATCTAGCTCAAGGGCTCTTCGGTCGTGGCTTGTTGGTCAAGGGGACTGCATCGGAGACCTTCACAAGACCGGACCTCTGACCATCAGCCCTCGACTGCCCCACGATTAGTATCAGCTAATACTGAGCGCTTCAATAACAGTGTGGGAAAAGACAATGTGGTAATGTGCCATCTCAAGGAGCAAGACGCAAAACCATCAGGGAATAAACAAACTTCATTTCTGATTTAAGGTACTAGACGTTTGTGGCCTCCATGTCTTTATGACAACATGTTTGCCATTTGCTCATATGACATCATAAGGCAGCAAAACACGCTCAGAGGAGGTCAAGACCAGTCAAGCTCCACATTCACAGAAAGAAACACAGAATTCTCACTGAATGCAGTAATTAGTCCAGCCCAAAATTAAAAACGGAAGCTGGGTTTGCGCTGATCAGCCACTTCATTAAGTAGACCTTCTCGTATTGTCCTTTTATTTAGGTGCAATTACTGTGTAGTTCTACAATTACAGAATGTAGTCTGTCTGTGTCTCTGTAATACTTTGTTGACCTCCTTGTAAGCTATTCTTGACCCACACAGGACCACCACAGATCAGGCATTGTTTGGATGGTGGGTCATTCTCAGCACTGACGTGGTGGTGGATCAGAAACAGCAGTGTCTCACTGTCCACTCTTGTATATGTAAAGACGATAGCTCATCTGTTGGTACACGGTTTGTGTTGGCCATCCTGTATTCCTTCATCAGTGTTCACCAGATGCTGCCCACAGGACAGTGCTGGCTGGATATTCTCAGTCCAGCAGTAACACTGAGGTGTTTAAACACTCCAGCAGCACTGCTGTGCCTGATCCACTCTCACCAGCCCAACACACCACCGCAACGTCAGCATCACTGCAGTGCTGAGAATGATCCCCCACCCACATAATACCTGTCCTGAGAAAGAATGCACATACAAGGAGGTGTATTTTAACGAAGTGGCCAGTCATTGAATATGTTTGTGTTCTGTAACATTAGCATGACCAGCACTATTCTTAACCAGCTCTACCAGCTCTATGTCCAAAACACCACCACTGGACACCCAGACAAGTAACCCAACCAACACAAGCAGCAGACCCCAAACACACACCAGCACCAGTGAGAGTGAGAGCGGCGAATTACCAGAATGTCCATCATGGCTCGGCGGAGGGCAGCCAACTAGTCTTATAATCCTCAACGATGTTAAAAGCCTGGACACATGCATGTCATCCCCCCGCAGGCCGCGGACCTCTCCTTCACAAACACACACACACACACACACACAAAGACACACGCCAGGAACAGCGAGAGTGTACAAGAACACACACATACACATAGACACAAACACAGAGGGGAAAAAAGAGAAAGACACGGCAGGACTTCATATTAGTTATTTCAAAAGCAATGAGGTCACATCTCATGTTTCATTCACTTAACTCTGTGTTGTAAGAGTAACATTCATTCATTTACAGTACTGTGCAAAAATCTGAGACCACCCTGAGTTCAGTACTGCAGTTCTAGCCAACACAGACATTAGATTTAGTTTCATTATTCAGAAGATGTTTCTGAAGATATTAGATCAAAGATCATTTACTGAAGCATGCCAATTAAAAAAGTAAATAAAAAACAAACATGCAAGACCTGGGAGACCACCAAAACTGCCCCTATCAGATAAATGGTACTTAAATCTTCAGTTCTGGGAGGGGGAACCAAGCTCCACTCTTACTTCAGAGCTGAAAAATATCCACAGGTGCTTGTGTCCATCCTTCCACTGTGAGAAGACCACTAAATGTTGAGGGTCGATGTGTACATGCCAAGAAGCCTTTACTGGAGCTGCTGGTGCTCTCAGAGCTCAACATCGCTGAATGAGTTTGGGATTGCTTGGATCATGAAATGCAGGAAACACAACCAACATCTGAAGGCTTATTTATACTTTCTCTATGTGCGGAAATGTCTACATACGTTTCTAGTGATATAACCATCACTGCCACATACCTCTCCACGTCGGCTCAGTTTACATGGTTGTTGAACAACACTTCCAGTAGGGGGCAGTACTAAGTAAATCAAACATGGCGACAGTGGATGCGCTCGTAGTTCTGTATTGATTTTAGAAACAAAGAAAAACAACTGTTTGTCTCTGCGCCGCGGTGAAGATACATCATGGTTATTTCTAACCCCAAGTCCCACCGTTTCTTCTTCGCCGTGTTTGTATGGAAGTTGTCGCGTCTTGTCACCGCGGTCTTTAGTGGTATTGCTCCGTCTCGTCCGTATCAGTAATCTTTCCGAAAACGTGCATATTACACAAGAAATGAACACAGAGTACGGACAGGAAGCTCCATGCGTATTCGTATTTAACATTGAGTATAAAAGGCTCATCCACCGCCGCCATGTTTGATTTACTCCGAACTGCCCTCTACTGGAAGTGCTGCTCAACAACCAAGTCAACGGATCTGACGCAGGCAGTATGTGGCAGTGATGGTTATATCGCTTGAAGTGCACGCAGACATTTCTGTACGTAGAGGGAGAATAAATCAGCCTTAAGACTGAACTTTGGACTTTGGTGTGCACAAATATCCCCATTTCTTTAAATAACTAAAACAATAACGCTGACTTTGTGTGATTCTCTGCTAAAGTACGTGCTTTCTGCTTTTCTATGAAGCTCAACACTGACAACTTTGTCCATTGTGACTGGAAATGAACTGAAAAGTAATTAAGGGTGGTCTCTGGCTGCATCTGAAATCACCTACTTGCCTACCACTCAGTAGGCGAGCGAGGCTAGTGTGTCTGAATACTTAGTAGGTATAGAGTAGTAGGCGAACGGTACCCGGATGACCTTCTGAATTGGCAGACATTTTTATGTACCATGGACCACAGCCCATGATTCACCTGGAGCCACGGATGAATTCAAAGCGGAGGAAAAAAAAAAGAAAAGCGGTACGACAGCTGTGTATACGTAGCTAAGGCTAGAGAACTGCCGCTACAGAAGTTAGCGTTACTTCTGAGGTAGAAAAGGACTAAATTCCTCTTGACTTGTCTTTTCCGAGCTACAGCATCGTGTAAGTACATATTCTGTCAGTAAACAGGGCTTTTAATTGAATAGCGGGACTTTTACGGTGGTGGTCTGACGTCTTGCGTCACAGGACATTGGTAAGATGGTGGACGTAGTGGCTCTAATCTAGTACCTACTGACTAGTAAGCGATATCGGATGCACCATCTGACTTTGCAATAGAGACCAGGCACAACCTTTTCCTGATTCCAGAGTACTATACAGGAAAATGAAACAATAAAACAAGGCCTATCAAAAACTTTACAAAACTACACATAAAATAAATGCATATAAGCCAGTATGTCCATCAGGCTACTGTAGGAGACTGTCCTAATACATGTGTATAGATATTTTACACAGTTATTAACATTAAGGTCTTTTAACTTTTAGCTTAGGCAGAATATGTCAGAACATGTAGTCATCTTCTGCTTGTTCAGAGTCAGTGATACAACAAAATGAAAACAGTCAGGACCTTTCCACAGTAGAACAAAAGAGGGTTCACTGGGACTACCACCTTTAAATCAGGCCCAGAATGACATCTTTCCATATGCACCACATGGGGGGGTTAATGCTGAAGCAGCAGTTAGAAGCGAAAATAGAATTTTAGTCATCTAATGAGTAGTTACCCATCGGCATCGATCACATGTGGCTTCCAAAAGCGGCGCTCTGAAAGCTCTGCCCACGTACTGTCTCTCGTGCCTTTTGTAAAAATGCTACCAAAATAAAAGAAACAAACAGCTAGACTATGCGTGCCCGTACCACCCACATGCCATTCAGGAGGCATTTCTATCCCCAAAAATAAGTTTAATAACACTAAAATTTCAGCGATAAACATCTATAAAAGCCACATGTGAAGAGACCTGACAATAAAGCCCCTCTACTGCGATCTGAAATGACCACACGTTTGGAAACACGTGCTTGCACAATGATTCAGGTACTGTACAGCAGCCTGCTTCGTCAGCTCTTACATTGTACATATGCAATATCAGTCTGATGAATGCACTGTGTTTGTCATGTTGTATTACAGACAGCATGCTGACTTCCCTTAGTAGAGGCTCTGCCTGCACATGCTCTGTTACCACACAGGATGTAACCTTCGATGTTGCACGTATCGCTGTAGAAACAAAACGGATCTTCCAGGTTCAGTGACCATAGTGACCCGTCACTCCTGTTACACTGCTCTGTATCAGTTACTTATCGTTTGCATTTAGCAAAGTTTTAGATGCAAAGTTAACCCATAACATTGGTTGACATTACTTTGTATGCTATATTGATATTTTCAACACCTTTATTATTCAACAGGGCTTTATTAACTAATATGGTCTGACATATATCGCCGCTGTGCAAAGAAAAACATGTGTCTCCATTCCTGGTGATCGGTTAAACGCAACAGCTGCTGTTTGCATTGTGTGAAAATGTCATGATGGATGGACCAATAGAAATGCTCTAAAGAACCTGGGGAAAATTTTGGTTCTATTGACTTACACTAAAAGTAAAGACCCTCTAAAAAAGTTTTCGTCCTCTCCTGTAAAGTTGTCGTTTTTAAAAATATGTTTTTGTTGTTCTAGACCAGGGGTATTTAATTAGAGTTCAGTAAGGTCCATCTACGGGAAATTTCCTCAGGCCAAGGTCCGGACCGCCATCATTTCTAACTTGTGTTATGATTCAGTGGTGTGTCCTGTTTACTGAAGTAGTCTAGTATCAGCATCGTATACCATCAGCTACTGAAACACCAACACATTACACATACTGTTCAGTATATTTCAGTATATTTACTGTTTAGATGTTGAACTGAAATGCTGAACTTAATAAATGCTTTTTTCATCACTTTAAGTAAAAACAAGGGCTACATTTAAAATGTTTTTTTTTAAAGTGCATCATAAAGTGTTTATTCATAATAAAAAAAGTAAATAAAACATTGTCTTGTTAACTGAGTTTCACATCTGAACAGTTTATCTCCCTCTTGTATTCCTCCACACTTTCTCTTGTTTAGTGAGAGAAAAGAGCTCTTGGTTGTCCAGCCAGGACTTTAAATCTGGGCCAAAACTGTGTTAGGACCATTCTCACACATATGAGATACATCTGTCTCGGCCTATTCCGAGTTTAAAAGTCTGACTCGCTTTATTCTCCGACTGCTGCTTCTTGCCTGTGTGCACCACCCTCCCGAATCTGCACAGATCTGATTGGCTGAGGAGTATGTTTGGTGATTTTACTACGCTTGTGATTGGTCTGTGAGTTTACTGTACCGCAAAGCCTGTATACTGTAGAGACAAGAAAAAAGTTGCACCGCTTAAAAATAAACTCTGCCAGAATTAAATTCTTCTCAATAGATTATCAGTTTGGGTCCACATTGGACAAGGTCTGGGTCTGGACCCGGACCGCAGTCCGCCTATTAGTGACCCCTGTTCTAAAAACTACTGGAACATGTTCTGTGTACAAATGTACCTGTGTAGCCTGTATGACTCTGATGTATTAACACTCTTGGTAACAGTAACCGTGTAATTGAGTAGTCATTGAGTGGTTATAAGGAGACTGCCTAAATCACAGCAATAACTCAAGAGTCAGTACATTATATTATTAGCCAATCGACATATGTATCTGATATATACATATATACAGACTCTAGTACATCTACATACAGTTAGAGGCTGGAGTTAGCATGAGGCCTGTCACAATCTTTAAATTTTAGCTGGCAATTTATCATCATTTATAATTGCAATTAACAATTTCATTGTACATTGCAGGCAACTATTAAAGTATAAAACAGATTTTTGCCAAATTAATGGAATAGCTTTCTTGTTTGCCAGCTATCTATGATTAGTAGCTCAACGTACAGTAAAAATGTTACAATACACTATTGTAACAATACAGCTAATATACCAACATGACTCAACAAGTTTGATGTCTCACTGATACATTTCACTGCTCTCACTGATTTCAGTGTAGATGCTCAGCACAACCACTTAACTTGCTGCCAGTTAGGGGTGTAAGAAAATATTAAAATATTGAATATCAGGATATTATGTTTAGTAATACTGTATTGATTCTCAAAAACACAGTACAATACACAGATTCCTGGCAGACAGTGAATCACTGTGTGTTGTGTTTAAAACTCTGACCAGCACAAGAGCGCAATGCTGTTGTAAGCATTGACAAACCTCTTCATACAGTGGTGCGTTTTAATGGTAGGATTTGAAAAATCACAATATATCATTTTGCTTGTAGTATCGCAATACATTGTGATTTATTGAATCGTGACCGCTGTATCATGATATGTATTATATCACCAGGTTCTTGCCAATACACAGCCCTACTGCCAGCCCCAAAATAACAAGGGTTCAAAGTTATTGCAGTCCTATGTAATTGCAATTATGTGATAATGTAATAATTGTATCAGTCCTAGTTAGTATTTTTGAACCAGTTAGATTTTTTTCTTATTAAACATGAATTTCTGGACAGTCTGTAGTGAATAGTTTACTCTATTACTCTTCACCAGAGGAAACTGGTTAGACAGTCTTCAACACGACTCAGTTCTGTGTTGATATTGTAGACAGTCCTGATACTGTAGATAGCTTTGATATTGCAGACAGTTTGGAAAGTGATGTTTTTTTCTCAAATGAAATCTAACCTCTAACTTTAAATAGAAACAAAAAAAAAACCCAAACTAACCCAACAAACCAGCACTCAGTGCTCTGCGAAAGTAACGCTTCACTTCTCTAATTTGGCAGCCACGTGCTTACGCCCAAAAGAGATTGACAAAATGCTGCCTTAAACATTTCCAAACTAAAAATGACTTTCTGAGCAACAGGTACAACGATGACCCAAAGAGCCAACTTCAGCCTCGCTGGAGTACACCCTGCTGGTGCACACCCAATCACAGAATTCTGCTAACGTCTCTGCCCTAGTAAAGCAGTACAAACACACCAAATTCAGCTATACTTACATTATCCCAGGTCTAGGTGAACACGCTGCTGTACTGTTAGGCTGCCTCAGTTGAAGAACGTGCTCTCTGAATGGATTATTATCTAAAGGCACGACTGAGTCTGGCATGGCCAAGATCTCCTACTTCTCCTTTAGCTGGCCAAAGAAGAGAGGAGGAAGGGGAGCTCGGTTGAAAAGAGGAAACAGGCAACAGACGAGAGAAGAAGGGAGAAAAGGGGAAGTTGCTGAAGATGTTCTGTGGAAAAGCAGAGACAGCAAAGGCCAAAACATGGCTGCGTGTATGCGGCTCTCTGAAGACAAAGGGAATGACCTGTAACTGGCCTTGTGACAGACTAGCTGCAGATGAACCCATTAAACTCTATTATTCAGTTATCAGCGTTAACTGAAGGTATGAGACAAACTTCGGAAATTCAGACTCAGCATCGTTTTTTGCCGAGCCAGGGAAGCTGCTGGGGGCTTACGTGTACACAGCACAGGTTTATCTGCGTATCGTTCAGTCTTATAACTACCATGTCCACAAAAGATATTTTACATTAACTTAAAGTGTTCAACATGGTCCTTCCTACTGGTTATATAACAGTAAATATTAAATTTATATAGTGAATAAATAATATAGATGATATTAAATTATATAGCGTTGCTGTCCAATGAAAAACATATAGTTCAGTTTTTGTCAATTTTCATTTTTTTACATCATTTAAACAGTTACACTGTACAATGAAATTCTTACTTTGCTGTTCCTCCATTCACCAATAGATAACAAATCAAAGAAATAATAAAAAATATATACAAAATATACAAAGTATAATAATATAAGTTGAAGTAAATAAAAGTATTTTTATAGTTAAAGAATAAAAAATAAAAGTTATGTGTGCTTTTATGTGCAAAGTCAAACTTGCATAGCAGAGGATGGTCATCACAGTTACTGTTTACATTGTTGGGAAATTTCATGATGAACAGACCAATAGAAATGCTCCGAAATAGCTTGGAATATTTTCTGGTTCCACTGACTTACATTGAAAGCTAAGTAGGTTTTTGTTCTCTCCTGTGAAGTTGCCATTTTGGAAATGCTTGTTTTTCATTAGGCAAGTGACAATGTTTTATTTGTGAAATACACATTTTACCAACATAAAACATTGTAAAAATGGAAGTGTATAAATATCAGGACGTACAGGTTAGTTAAGTTATATAAGAGTAAGTATCGGTATCTCTGCTTCATATTGGCCTATGTTTATGGATCAGGTATCCATATCGGTACATCCCTAATACCGCTCATCAAACGACATTCTTGTTTTTCTTAGTGTAAATAAAGTTTATAGAAGTCTATAGAAACTAATATATGCCATTTTTATGCACTTTATGAGGCAGAATTTGTTTTTACTTGCTGAGTTCAACACATTCTTGGATTTGTTCAGTGTCCTTGGGTTTCTGAAAGGCGCTATATAGGTGCAACCTATTATTATTATTATTACATTATTTTGGAATTATTTTGTTGCACTGGTCAGCTATATTTTTAACCCAATATCCTAATATTCAGCAAATAAACAGTAATTACACTTTAAAATGTGCAGAAGTTTGTTCTCTGTGGAGGATGTGTTAAGAAAACACATCAGGGGCACCCAAACCTTTGCAGATGCCTGTGTGTAGGAACGACCTGCCAAAGCGTTCTCACGCTGATATATGTTCTATGATGGAAGTCCATCCTAAAGTGATACATTTCGAGGTAGAAACATGGGGTGAAAGGATGGAGGAGAGAGCTTTGACCACAGAATAACATGCATGACTCATGCTTCCTCTTTAAGCTGTTTTCTTTTTTTCTTATAGCAACAAGGGACTAATCTCTCAGTGACTCCTACTTCAGCTGCCTCCTTACGACCCAAGAATGAAGAACAAAAAAAAGAACTAAACCACAGCAATCGTATAATCCACATTCTGCCCGAACATTCACATACTGAGAGTGTAACTTGATACGCAGGGCCACTCATTCTTCAGTTCCTTTGTTCCGCAGAAGTCACTTCACATATGTTTATTGTGGGATGAACAGGAAAGGCATGAACGTCTACACGCAAAGACTGATAGATGCTGTGAACTGATATTCAGCTGGCAGGGTTATGAACCCTTTAAACTACAGGCTTTTTGTTCAATTTAAGAATATATTTGGTAACTACTATTAACTGATACGCAAGTTATGTATAATGAGTTACATTACATTACATTGTAATTAGTATATTGTTGTTCAACACCAACACAATTTTTTTTTACATTTTTAATAAATCTGGCGATAAATAGTATACAGCAGTTAATTGCAGTCACAAATAGTAATAGTACATTGTAGTTAGGAGTGTAAGAAAATATCGAAATATTGAATATCGGGATATTATGTTTAGTGATACTATATTGATTCTCAAAAACACAATTTCAGCTCCACTCCAACATTAACAAGCAGCACAAGGGCGCAGTGCTACTGTAAGCATTGGCAAACATGTTCATATAGTGGTGTGTTTTAATAGTAGTGTTGAAAAATATGCAATATATCACTTTGCTTGTTTCGCCAGGTTCTTGCCAATACACAGCTCTAGTGTTTAATAGTGGTGTCTGAAAAATCACAATATATCACTTTGTTTGCAATATCGCAATACATCACCGCTGTATCATGATACGTATTGTATTGCCAGGTTCTTACAAACACACAACCCTAATTGTAGTTATTCCTATTTTCTAACTGCATATCATAAATGCATGAACAACAGTGGCTAGAGAGTTAACTGTCACATCTATTTACACTACAAGTAATCACAGCAATCTGTAGGGCAGAGAGGGGCACAAACAAACGTGGGGTAAAGTGAAACTCTAACATGCTTATTTCATGTAGTTAAGTAGGTTTAGGTAGAACATACGTTCAGTCATCTTCTCGAGTCTCTATATCCAATTTTACAGCTACTGGTCAGATGTAGAAGATACACCCTGAAGATACACCCTGAAGAATATGCTTGTTAGACACAGTGTGGGATGACGGTGAAAGAAAAGAAGTTCGACTGCAGTTCTATACGTTACGATCTTTAGTTTTACCCAAATACTGATTCAGGTTACTCTACCCACTTCTACTTGCAAGTGACTACACATCTTATAGGCTAATCAAGCAATCCTCTACATCTGCTACTACTAAACTGAATCCTGCAGAACTGCTGTTAACTCTTCCAATTTTAACTTAAATTCATGATAAAGACAACCTATTTGGTTTTGACATGCAATGAAATGTGTGTAAAACTAGAATATCCTGTTTAACCAGAAGTCAAAGGGTTGTCAGTGTGGGGCTTTATCTGCTCGGCCTCATGGTGGCCTGCAGACCCGCAAAAATGGCATTTCAAACATCAACAATGGAGTCAGCAACGTCGGAAAATGTGTGTTAAAATTCTTTTTTAGTTTTGAAGACACTTTGTTCAGTGGAACTGCTACCGAAGTACACGTTTCAGCTTATACTTTCGGCTTTAACATTTCAGAAGTTCCACTATGACTGTCTACGTCTTGTGTAGTCTCTGGCCTGAGTGCATAAATGTAGCACAAATTACTGATTGACAATAGAAAATCTTGCGTCATCATGTTTCTGTGCTTATCTGATGTGCTTAGAGATGCTGACTGTGTCTGAAACACCACTTCTTGGTGCCTAAAACAGAAAGCCTGACTCCCATTCAGTGGCGCGGCTCACTCAGTGGATACTATCACCCGGACACTGACACTAAATGATTGCACAATTACTTTACTGGCCTTCCTCCAAGTGAGCTAAATTAGGCTCAATGACGTTTCCGGAACATTTAAAGATATTGTAGGACTTCATCAACACGCCTGTACGTGAGAAAAATGAAAATTTGATTAAATTTTGTACACAAGCGTTGTTTCTTGGCAAACCAGGCTGTTAAAGTTCCTCAGAACTGTAAGAGATAGCGTCTGTGTCGCTTGAAAGATTATTCACCACAGCATGATTCAGCATGTGCTCAAGATAACTGTGGACGCCAAACCATAGGCAGCAAAATGTCACACGAACATCAAATGTAGACCTTTCAAATGAGCAACCATGCTCGTGTGTGCTGTGTAGAAATCAGATATCGCCCACTTATTTATTTCATTCTTACTCACAATGGCCGGTAAGTACAAGTTAACATATACAGTTAGCTAGATAGCAAGTATTGTATTGTAGCAAGTATAAGTATTGTAATTAAAGAAGCCTGAAAGTTTTCCAGATTTAGTGTGTCCACCATTTGTTTCTATTTCAGTTCTTTTCTCAGGTTTTCAAGAATCTGCAGGGATATTTTTTCCACATCTTCAGACTTAAAAGCTACATTTTTAACTTGCTTACTTACTGATAAGCGTATCTTGAACTCAAGAAGGTTTTGGCCTCTCCTGTGAAGCTGGAGATAGATGTTTTTCTTTGGACAGTGGTGATATTATTAACAGAGGCATATTAGGATACTAAAAAATATCATGATACCTGACAACATTTTTACAATATGCATCACAACATCAGAACAAAGAGATGAAATACACAACAACAACAACAATAATAATAATAATAATAAAAAGATATAAGACTTAAGTCCATAAAAGCTTACTCCGCATCATGCATGTGCAGTATTGGAGCAAATGCTAGGGTTGTGGGATATTGACAAAAACTGATATCTGGATATTTTTTGTAATTTTGTTGAGCGATCTTTAATGGCGACCGTTTTCCTACAAAGTCTGCAAACTGCCGTCTTTTGAGCAACGTCAGTCTTTTCAAATCCAAACCAGCTCCACGCGAGTGAAGACGATCCTCGCCTAGTAATTAAATCTAAGGTGGTAGACTGCGAGGCTGGCAGTGTCTGAGTTTCTTCCTGATGCAGTGTGGCGCAGTGTGTTTACTCATTTTCAGCTTTAAGTGTGTTGTTTAGGCAGCTATGATAGCTTTAGCCTGTGCTAGCACACCGTATGGGCACCCTCAATGCGCACTCACAGCAGCCTGTGCTAGAGCCTGAAGTAGTGAGTGCGTGGAGTCGTTGCATTTTGATTGTTGTTTGTTTCCCCAGTCAGTTACATACTCAATAACGTCAGCTTGTGCATCGTTAACACAGCAATTAAGATAATATCATAGACGATATTTATATATCACACAACCCTAGCAAATACATAAAATACATATTGCCTTTTCTTGGTATTGACCTTAGTATTTGAGGCTACACATCATTTAGCTGTCTTCTCACAGTGGGAGGATAAATAGAAACACCTGTGGGTATGTTTTCTGATCTGAAGCATAAATGGAGCTTGATTTTTTTTATTCTCACAAAAGATGCTTTATGGACTGTTCCAACATTTTGGTGGTCTACCTGGTCTTGCATGGTTGTTAAGAGTCTCCTATATCAAAAGGGGGGGCATTTCTTCAGAAATGTTGCCTAAAAACGAATAAATTGTACCTAAGGTCCATACTGCCTGGAAATGATGCTTGGAAAAGTATATTGCTGCTGTCCAAAGAAATAAGAAGTATGATTAAAATATAACAAAAAATGTCTTTTACTCTGGATGTAAAGAGATTAGATGTACTTCTACTGGTCCAATCAGCAGAATATTTTATATTATTAAGTCATTCGGTTTAATTGAGCACATAACTGTAGCAAACTCCACACAATCTTCTAAAACATTATTAAACAAACTGCTAACATAACATCACAGTTACTGACACTGGTCACTGCTACAGCTGTTCCGACAGGGCTTTTTTTAAACTGACGCTTTATCTGATTCACAAAACTGCACACGCCACGGACACGCTGACTAGACAGAAGAGTCTTAAAAGAACATGCTTAAGCTAAACACTCTCTTCACTGACTTCATCAAGCTGCTTTTGCGATTACCTCAAACATTCACATGCTGGTTTGCAAAACCATGCATGTCCATTTACTTCCTGAAAAATGTCCAGAGGAAGTAGAAGCAATAGATTAACCTACTTATTCAAAGGATGCTGCTTTATGTCACAGGAAGCTGAATAATACAGACTGATCTCTTGGCTTCAGAACATGTCAGTAGCAAGAGATGAGACTCATGTGAGTCTGATACATGAAAGTAACCCGAACAAGACTACATCTAACACCCGGCTCTGTTTAAATGATCAGTGAGTCTGTGAGTAAATAAATAATGTCATTAATGAAATAGGAACCTGTTAAGCGTGCTGTTTAACACTGTGTCATTTAAATGAAACTCACTTTTTTAAGTATGAAGCTGCTTTTTTGGCCCAATTTAATGTGAGACATACGAGGGGCTGGTGGGCATTTAATCATTAAACCCTGTACATCCATGCTGGCAATGAAAGCAGCAGATGTAAGCACTATCTAGATAAAAAAGAACATGACCTGACAGAAGCCCTAGAACAAACCGAGTAGAGGTCTAACGAGGCAGGCGAAGTTTTTTCTGGCACCAAGACAAATTCTCACATCACAGATATTTTCCTACTCCTGGCAAAATATTAAGGCATAAATCCCTATTTGTCTCCAAGAGCGGTAAACAGAGCGAGAAGTCCGAAAGTGAGGAACAGCTAATCTGAATAACGGTAACAGTGCCGGAATGGCTAGGGAAATAAAATTGGGGGCTCCCGTAAGGATTTGGGTTGCTGCTCATTTAAAGAAGTTTAAAATGTGTTAGGATTACCTGGTTTGGCTCATATGCAACTAAAACTAAAGCTGATGTTTGGCAAATATACACTGTAGGGCCAAAAATATGCGGACACCCCTCTTAACATCTACCACACCAGGGTCACCAGGAGGGCCCACAACATAATCAGGGACAGTACACACCCCCAGCACACACTCTTCACACTTTTACCTTCAGGCAGACGTTACAGGAGTGTGAAGTCCAGGACCACAAGACTGACAAACAGTTTCTACTCACAGGCCATCAGGCTTCTGAACACCTCACGCACTACCTCTCTAACCTCTCCTATCTGAACTGGTTTTAACTGGTCTATTGTTTACATTTGTTTCTTGCAACTTGCACTTTATGGCTTCTGCTCTTCATACTTGCACATAAAAGCACACATAACTTTTATTTTTTATTCTTTAACTATAAAAATACTTTTATTCTTCAACTTATATTGTTATACTTTGTATATTTTGTATATATATTTTTTTATTTCTTTTATTTGTTATCTTTATCTATTGAATGGAGGAGCAGCAAAGTAAGAATTTCATTGTACAGTGTAACTGTCTGTTCTGCTGTACATATGACAATAAAACTCTTGAATCTTGAATCTTAATTGTTGAATGCAGGCATTTTAGTCACACCCACTACAGGCGCACAAAATCAAACACATAGCCACTCAAGTCTCCACTGGTCATGCTAAATGCTGATAGGAGGTCACAGGATGCCACCTTTGCCACAAGGCAGTATATGAAATTAAGTGGCATCGTTGAGAAAGGGAAGTATCTAGGACTCAGCCACAAAGCAGTAGACAGCACAGAGTAGGGCTGCAAATGCTGAAGCATGTAAACCTCACACGCACTGCAGAGTGCCAGACTACCTCGGAAGCAGCATCACTACAAGAACCATGCGTCAGGAGTTTCAATATCAGTCAACTACCGGAATGCACAGTGCCAACGGTAATGTTTGGTAGCAGAAGGATGATGGTCTGGAGCTGGTTTGGGCTGGTGCTTCCAGGGAAGGGTCATGTTAATGCCACAGCATACAAAGACTTTTTATGGCAACAGGGGAAGTTCCTTTCCTCCTCCCGCACGAGTCTGCCCCTGTGCACAAAGCAAGCTTCATACAGGCATGATTTGACAAGACTGGTGTGGAGGAACACCAGTGGTCTGCACAGAGGCCTGACTTCTTACATGGAACATCTACTGTGTCACAGCCACCACCGGGGCCTGACCTTACATATGCTCTTTTGACTAAACAGGCACAAATTCTCACAGACGTACTGTGGAAAGCCCTCTCAGAGGAGTGGAAAATGTTAAAGCCTCGAGGAGACTATAAGCACTCCATATCGTCCCTGTCCACAGAAAATCATGTCGTTTCAACTGTGTGAGAATCTCATGATGAATGGACCAACAAAAATGTTCCAAAATAGCTTGGAAATTTTTCTGGTTCCATTCACTTGCATTCAAAGAGAAGAAGTTTTTTGGCCCCTCCTGTAAAGTTTCCATTTTGGAGACTATATTATTAGTAGAGCTTATCAGGATACTAAAAAAAATATTACATCATGATACTTCACATTTTCACAATATGCATCCCAGCATTGGAATGAAGAGACGAAACAGAGCCTGCAGTGCCACATATAAAAAAAATACAACAACCACAATAATAATAATAATAATCCAATAATGTTTTTACTAACTTACAAACTGTACTGCACCAAATTTCAATGCAAATAGGATTAATTATACTCTTTTTGTAATGAAACATGCAGTACATCAGTGTTCTTTAAGCACTGATAATATCCACAATATGCTTAGAAAAGCAAACTGTGCCACAATCACGATAAGAATAAAATATTCTAATGCCCACTATTAGGAGTATGCTAAGGGGCCTATTAAAACTCCATCTTAATGCTGGTTATGTGTCCACAGGTGTAGCTGGAAAGACTGTTTGCACTGTTCTGTCATTTCAGTGATCAGCAAAGTATTTTATCTATTTAAAACGTTTATACCACAGATGTTGCTTATACTACATGGGGTACTTGTACATCATTGGCAATTATCAGATGATCAGTATGGAGCCATTCCTCATTTAATGGAATTTGGCCTGATTTTCTTAGATGGCAAAATATCCACGCAAGAGCCTCTGATGAAGCACGGAGAAATCATATGGGTGGCTTATTAACATAATCTAGGCCCAACACTATGTGATCTCCCAGCATTTCATGCCTCGACCTCAGCGCTACATAAATTATATATTCAACAGCCAGATGCTGCAGAAATACATTCCCAGTACAGCCTCACGTGTTACTTGCAGGCAGAAAGGCAATGTTCAGCAGCTTCATTCTGCTTCACGAGGTACATCACCTCACCGACAACGGTGAAAAAATCTGCCGTGATGTTCGCCGTTCAAATCAAGCTTTTATGTTTAGACTTGGTCGTCTGTCTAATTAATGACGTACGACACACCTTTCTTGTTTCAACTGCTGCTTAAATGCTTTAACTTGACAAAAAGTAAATGGTATCACAGGGTTTCAGCAACGTACATGTATTTGGACGCAGGTCTGCTAGTCTACTGAGAGGCAGAATAACCCCTTGCAAACCCTGCTCAGCCCTGAAGGGCCTGCATAAAGGAATCATTTATTCAGCATTCTGCTCCAGGGACCGGTCACATTGCTTTTCTATTTTCTACAGTTTTGTTCATTCAGGAACTCCTGTTGAGTAATCCATAAAACAGGGGAAAGAGAGAGAGAGAGAGAGAGAGAGAGAGAGCAAGAGAGAGATTCTCGGACTGTAAATGCTCACTGTTAATGCTCACTAGAAATGTGGTTTTGTTTTAGCTCTAAATACTGTATATTTCACTGGACTACTGAAATATTCAGGACCCTCTTCTTCTACACGCACAGCTGTATGCAGGTCCTAATCAGATAACATATTTTGTTTGCTATTTTTTGTGAAAAAGGGGAAAAAACACATACTTTACATAGAATAAGTGTTCATATGGAACTGTCCTGCACATTTTAGTGCACAATTTAGATTTATTCACTAAATTTAACATTTCGATTTTCCCCCAGTATGTCATATCCAGCAAGAAACAGAAACAGTGCCTCTGCATTGAAACATGTAGAAGTGTGTTTCCTGTAGAGAACTCATTTTCAACTTATTTTCACATTCAGAGAAAAAGACGTGGATTTTCACCAGTAATTCCAAACTTGTGCATATGACCTTACATATGACTTCTCGTGCTTAGACTGTTCATTTGAATGTACATGACGAGGAGTTCAAGAAGACACGATATTCAGGCCTCAAATAAAATCTTGTCACAAATCACTTTTAGCTGATTTCCCTCATCACATGTTTTCCTCTTATTACTCTGTTGCTGTCTTATGTTATGACTAATCTACAACAAGGGTGTAACCGTACACATATTGTTTTGATTCTGAAGACAATCATTTATTTAATTTTTGATACATTCTTTCATTCACATGTCTCGATTCTGCTCTATACGGTTTAGACTGGATCTGAAGACCAAAACAGCTCTCATCTGAACTTTTGCCACAACAGCCCTTCAATAAAGTAAACCTCAGAGAGCAAAATGTATAAGTTACTTAAAACAAAGCACAGATGTCTGATCACGGGGGCATGCATAGCATAAGCCACTCCCACAACACTCAAAGGAGAGTCTCTTGTATGGGATGGTGAGGTGCCCTGATAAAAGAAAAAACTGAAATACAACTGTATTAAAATTGTTACACTCTTACTCACCAGTGACTCATTTCTTACGAATATGGAAATAACTGTTAAAATGATCAGTCATTAAAACTTTACTAGAACCTCTTACGCCACTGCATGCCAACAGGCTAGAAATACCTTGGCTCAATATAAGAAAACGGCAGCAACACTAGCCCTGGGGGACTTGGGGTCATACACAACTGTATTAGGGTTTACTACAAAAACAAATCAAGTCAACAGGATGGCATGGTTGGTTGAGACAAACACAAACTTTCTCAGGCCAAAATTGAGCACTTCTGTCACCACATTTTAAATAAAGACATCCAAAATCTTTAACAAGGCCTTTACAGGTAAAATCCTCTTTTGCTACACCAAAGATTTCATATTAGCTACCTCAAAATGAGACAGAGACAGCTCTACGTATGACCCTGAGGACACATGAGAAAGTAAAAAATCTATATAAATATCTATATATTTCAGTTAGTTGCCGATAACTATCAATATATTACAGTCAGTTCCAGTTAAATAGTCATATATCTCAGTCAGTTGAAGTTAAATACTCATATATTTCAGTCAGTTCCAGTTAAATACTCCTATATTTCAGTCAGTTGCAGTTAAATATCTATACATTTCAGTCAGCTACAGTTTAATATCTATATATTTTAGCCAGTTGCTGTTAAATATCTACATATTTCAGTCAGTTGCAGTTAAATAGCCATATATTTCAGTCAGTTGCAGTTAAATACTCATATATTTCATTCAGTTGCAGTTAAATACTCCTATATTTCAGTCAGTTGCAGTTAAATAGCTATAAATGTCAGTCAGTTGCAGCCAAATACTAGCATATTTCAGTCAATGGCAGTTAAATAGCCATAAATTACAGTCAGCTGCAGTTAAATATCTACATATTTCAGTCCGCTGCAGTTATATATCTATATATTTCAGTCAGTTGCAGTTAAATATCTATATATTTCAGTCAGTTGCAGATAACTATCAATATATTTCAGTCAGTTCCAGTTAAATAGCCATATATTTTAGACAGTTGCAGTTAAATAGCCATATATTTCAGTCAGTTGCAGTTAAATACTCATATATTTCATTCAGTTGCAGTTAAATACTCCTATATTTCAGTCAGTTGCAGCTAAATATTAGTATATTTCAGTCAATGGCAGTTAAATACTCATATATTTCAGTCAGTTGCAGTTAAATATCTATACATTTCAGTCAGCTGCAGTGAAATATCTATATATTTTAGTCAGTTGCAGTTAAATATCTACATATTTCAGTCACCTGCAATTAAATATCTATATATTTCAGTCGGTTGCAGTTAAATATTTATATATTTCAGTCAGCTGCAGTTAAATATTTATCTATTTCAGTCAGCTGCGGTTAAATATCTATATATTTCAGTCAGCTGTAGTTAAATATCTACATATTTCAGTCAGCTGCAGTTATACATTTATATATTTCAGCCAGTTGCAGTTAAATATCTATATATTTCAGTCAGTTGCACATAACTATCTATATATCTCAATCAGTTGCAGTTAAATATCTATATATTTCAGTCAGTTGCAAATAACTATCTATATATTTCAATCAGTTGCTTTTAAACAGCCATATATTTCAGTCAGTTGCAGTTAAATAGCCATATATTTCAGTCAGTTGCCACTAAATACTCCTATATTTCAGTCAATTGCAGTTAAATACTTGTGTATTTCAGAAAGTTGCAGATAACTATCTATATATTTTAGTTGCGGTTAAATTCTCCTATATTTCAATCAGTTGCAGTTAAGTACTCCTATATTTGTCAGTTGCAGATAACTATCTATATATTTTAGTCAGTTGCGGTTAAATACTCCTATATTTCAATCGGTTGCAGTTAAGTACTCCTATATTTCAGTCAGTTGCAGATAACTATCTATATATTTTAGTCAGTTGCAGTTAAATACTCCTATATTTCAGTCAGTTTGCAGTTAAATAGCCATAAATTTCAGTCAGTTGCAGTTAAATATCTATATATTTCAGTCAGTTGCAGTTAAATATCTATATATTTCAGTCAATCACTGCTGAATATTCCTACATGTCAGTTGTTAGTGAATATTTCAGTCAGCTGTTTGAACATTTCTACATATATCAGTCCAGATTTAACAGAAACTGGATTATTCCCACAAGAAGGCGGACACATATAATTTCTCACAGTTTGGATTATTAACACTACAGTGGTCGCGAAGTTCACACGTGCAGAAGAAAAAAATAAGAGAAACACGGTTCGCTCCGCAGCGCGCGGTCGCCCCTCCCCACCGCCTTCTAAAAGCGCGCGCCCTACACGCCGCCACGCGCGAACGCGTTCGGAGCACGCGACTCCGCCGAGCCCCGCCCCCTTCCCCCTCCTCCCGCACAGCGACGAGTACGCGCGCGCACGATTCATTCACCCGAAAGGTCTCGCGCGTGCATCGCGAACGCGCTTTTACTACACCGGAGCCGGAGGGAGAGAGAGAGAGAGAGAGAGAGAGAGAGAGAGAGAGGCTGCATCTTTCGAGACGACGAGAAAGCAAGAAGCACATTACGAACCGCGAACGTGTCACAACACTGACGAAAAATGTCATCAACGCGACGAAAGCAAAAAACAGCGAAATGAAACCTGTTTTTTTTTTCCGCCCCCACTTCCTAGAGGTCTGACTCGAGACCCCCCCCTCCCTCCCACAGCAGTGTAATCTGTGCATTAGGTTTACTCCTCTTCGCTTTCTCACGCTAAAATAAGCCCCTCTCACCTCCCGTTCGCGGACAGGATGTCAGGATGTGTCTTCTGAATGATAATCACAGCATCAGGAACAACACACAACACTTCTAACGACCCCCGATTGAGACACCGCGTTCGCCGCCACACAGACTCGTTTTATTTTCGCTCCCTATACGAAAACAAGAAGCGAAAAGTGGCCCCGAACAGACCCCCGCTGTAGCCGTGACACGCCGGCTGCTCGCACTGCTCCTTCCGCGCTCCTCCTGTGAGAAGTGTCCGCGGAAAGCAGAACACAGAAGCGCACACCAGCGCGATTTCTCTCCCTCTCCCTCTCTCTCTCTCTCTCTCTCTCTCTCTCTCCCCTGCGACGACAAACCACGGGCAGCTTCCCGGGGCGAAGACGGAGACCGCTTACGATTCAGCGGCGACCAAATGAATCCTCGCCGCTGCTTTCGCACACGGGGCTAAGACTACAGCCCGCACCGCAAGGCTAAAACGTCCTCCCGGTGTGGAAAAACCAAAATAAGCGCTAACACGCGAGAAAGGAGGCGGATGAGGGGGGTTCTAGCGATAGTAGCCCCCTTCTCCTCTCAGTTGGCGGAATAAGCACACTAGTTTACATAGCCTGCCGGAGACATTCTCCCCCTTTTTTAACCCTCCCGCAGAAATGAAACGAGTGGTTCGGAGTAACGAGGCTTTCGTGTCGAGTGCTAGAAGCAGGGAGAGCGGGCTTCGCTGAGGACGAGCCGTTCTTCAGGAATCACGAAGCTTTTTCGACACGGGAAAACCCACCAACCATCCACAGGCGAACTGAAAGGTTTCTGCTGTTTTTCAAAGCGCCGCCGATGGCCATACTTACAATTTTGGCATTAAAATGGTCTGGAGGCCGATAGCCGTTTCGTTTTCTGAAGCACATCCGTTTGTTTTTTTGCTGGTTTTGTGTGTAGAAATACGGTATCTTTTTTTTCCTCCAATGTTCCCAGCTTCAGAATCGACACCCTTTACGGAGGCAGGCTAAGGACGGACTGCGCATGCGCTAACTTAGACAGTTCTACTCGGCCGATTGACGAAGTACTTCCTCGGTAATTGTCATTTCCAGCGGAGCTCCTCTCACTGAGAGAGGGCTTTACCTTTACTTACCTTCACTTAGGTACTGCTTTTTCCCTACACGCACTTCTTGGTTTTTAGTTGTGTGAAGTAAGAAAACTGTGAATGAACTGAGGGCCTGGATAAACGTTCAGCTCTGTCAACAGAAGCAGACCCTGAAGCTCTACAAACATATAACCCCACAAACATTCCCTCAGCACCCAGTTCTTGCATATACCAGACCAGAAAGTAAATAATAATACAATCTCTCTGGAAGGCTTCATGTCTAGGAATGTTATTTAAAGCTAGTCCTGCCCAACTCAGTGTTTAATATTGAGTGTTAGTACAAATGTGGATTTCTCGCTGGGACCTAAATCCCCACCTCCACCAGCAGGAGGCGCCAAACACCAAGAATAACAAAAGAGTATTAACAACGCTATGAAATGTGTTTAAAGTTTCTAATAATCTGTAAAGACTAACTTCCCTCAGTATGGCTTCATCAAATAAAACCACTTAGCATCACAACAAGCCACAGCCGTTTCTCTGTCTGCTTTCTTAAAATATACGCCTGTATTTAATGCCCATTTTTTCCAAGGTGTCCTGGTGGCTTTCCAATGTTGTCCAGATCAGGCGAGATTTAGGTTCCTGATATGAAACTCAGTGAGAGATATTTAGTCATCCCTGCAGCATACACAGAAATCGGGAACAGGGTTGTAACTGCCACTTGGTGTCAGTAAAGCTCTCTGCTTCTTGGTTAGAGGGAAAACAGAACCCTGGCAACTGCAACACAATCAATTACAGCCTGATTTATGGAAGATCTATTAGATGATGTGCTGATGTTTCAAGCTATCATCACGTTTGCTTAGATTTTAGTTAAGACTTTGCTGAAAGTTGGTTTGCTAATGTGGGCATAAGTCGTAAAGAGAATATTGCTACGCAGAGCATTTTCACTCAGTTTTCACAGACGCAATGAAATCAATTCATCAGTCATCAGACAAGCATTCCTCAAAAAAGGGGCTTTAAAAGTGGTAATCTATATGACAACCCCCATAAAACCAGTCAGACTATCAGTTCAAATGACTGCAGATGCATGCTTATCAAATTCTTATTATGTATCATAAACAAAATATGCACATGATTCCATTTTGTGTTAGCAGTTGCTGGTTTATGCTGTGCACAAAACCCTCTACCATCCATCTATATAAGGGGACCACCATGCTTCCCCAGCTGCTACAATGCTGAGGTGCCTGATACACCCATTCCAGTTTAAAACACACTTATATGCTCCTACTATGTCAATGTCACTTCTGTGCTGAGAATGTTCCACCACCCAAATAATAACTGGCCAGTGGGGGTTCTATGGTAGTCCCTTTCCATTGATGGACAAATTGTGTGGCAGCCAATGGGCCACAGTCAGTAATAAAGACCTGCAAAGTGTGTCTTTGTGGCAGGTATACCTAATATGAGTGAAATCACCTGATACGGCAAAATGAATGTAGATGCAAACTATAGAGAGCCTAATAGCAACTTGCTGTATAGTGAATATAATTCAGTTGATTGGCATCTTAATGGTGTAGAATGGGAAATGGTAGGAAATGGTCCTATATTATTGAGTGACTGTTGACACAGTCATCTAGACCATATATATATATATTTTTAAATCCTATCTGGTCGTCATCTCCTTTTTTAAACTTCTTCAATAATGGTATTTCCCAATGAATAGATTTTTTCTCAGAACATGTTCAAAATAAGAGGACCCATTTCTTTGCTTTCTTTGCTGTCTGAGGAGTTCTCAGAAGTCTTTGCCAACACCAGAGTTTAAAGGCATATCTTCGCCTTCCAAAGAAATACATGATTTTTATTTCTCTGTATCACTTGACTGCAGCAGCTGTCGTTTACAGTGTGTGAACACTTAATGCATAAGAGACAAATAGAAATACTTCAAAATAGCTTGAAAAATTCTGGTTCTATTGAATTTAATTATGTTGTGGGCCTCTCCTATAAAGCTGGAGATACTTGTTTTTCTTGGACAGTGACGATGTATAGTTTTACTCTTTTGTCAGCTTGTTGTGGAGCTGAAGGGTATGCCCTCAGTACCCAGTTGCTGTTCTTGTAAGATGCACTGACATACATCCATACATCCTGTCTTGAAAACAAGATCTTTATTTTCCTTTCTTTTTAAGAAAGTGGTATAAAAAGGTAGGAAAATGCAACTAGACCATGAGGACCATACAAAAGATTCAAATTTACCTGGACAGTTTTTTGCTATATCCAAACAACACAGCATGTTTAAAATATCTTTTAGGCCAACAGCACTTCTCAGGCATCCGATAGCATATTGGTAAAATATAAATGCCTGGAATAGCTTTTAGTGACGTTAACCACATCAGACATCTTGTACTTCCACTATCACTGCCAAAACAATCTGACTCAGCAAGTTATTCTAAAAAGCATTTCACACCAAAATACTCTCAATAACGTTGTTTACATCTTAATTATTTAATAATGCAGATTTGAAGGAATTTGCTTTCAGAATCGTGTGATGGTTTGTTGCAGCGAGCTGCCTGTTCAGTTTGACTAGTGCTTAATAAAACCAGTCAATTTTCAGGAAAGGTGGTGTAGTGGTTAGCACTGTCGCCTCACAGCAAGACGATTCGGGTTCGATCTCCAGTCCGGGCTGCTCTGTGTGGAGTGTTCATGTTCTCCCCGTGCTTGAGTGGGTGTCCTCCGGGTACTCCGGTTTCCTCCCACACGTCCAAAGACATGCAGTCAGGTTGATTGGTCACTCCAAGTTTGCCCGTAGGTGTGTGTGCATGAGTGAATGTTGGCCATGCGATGGACTGGCGAACTGTCCATGGTGTACCCCGCTTTGCCCGATCATGCTGGGAGTAGCTCCAGCCCCCCCGTGACCAAAACTAGCAGGATTAAGCGGCAGATAATGGATGGCTGGATGGATTTTCAGGAAGAGGTTTATGCATTAAAATGATCAGTCATATAAAGAATATACATCCACTCTTCTTTTCATTTAGTTGGTTTATTAGTTTAATTTATTTATTTATTAGTATTATTTAATGCAGAGAATGTTCCACCACCCAAATAACACCAGATCCAAGGTGGTCCTGTGGGGGACCTGACAGCTGAAGAACAGGTTAACAAATCAGAGACACAGTCTGTAACTGTAAAACTATGAAAAAGTGGTTCTTCAAGTGTTATTCGGTGTAAACATTGATTCTACAAAGAACATGCTTAGCACCAAAAAGGGTTCTGCTATTGTAATGACATCAGGCTTTTTGGTGCCACGTAGAACCTTTTTCAAAATAATTTGAATGCAGCACATTCTCCTTCAAGCTCAAGAACCAGGTTACCATGTAAATAACCATTCATGTATGTACATTTAGTATCATTATCTTTTCTATAGAACATTCGAAGAACCATCTTTTTTAGAAATATTAATTTGTAATAATTCTTTGGCCCATTTAAAAAAGTAGTTAGGGCATGGCCGAGGTGGTCTAATGTTCAAAGGACTGTGGTGCTATACATGCCTGCAATGAATGTAGGATTTTTTTTGCATTGATTGCATGCATGCAATTATTGCTGTCTGTGAACCACCTGTTGCCTGTAAGTGATTTTTTGAACACCTCAAGAACGTGTGTCAGGAGTTGGATGCGCTGAGTACGCTGGCTGGCATTAACCATACAATTACAGAAGCCCCTAAGAAAATAACAAGGGTCAATCTGCTTCGTGATTAGCTATAATAACCATGAAAGGACTCATTTAATGATTCATGAAATTTTCTTCAATAAAAAGAAAGAAACTGTGAATACATCGCTGTACAATAATGACTAGTTCTCCATGTTCTGTTAAGTCAAACCTTAAATCACACTGTAACATTCTTGTTGTTCAGCCTAGAACTAGCCGAATATATAATATTCTACATGCCACTGATTTGTAAGATTGCTGGAATGTTTCAAGGCTGAAAAAGGATACTTGATTCAAATATATAAAGGTGTATGGCATAAGCACAAGTATTTCCAAAAATAAGTTGTTAGCACTGTCGCCTCTGTTCGATACCCAGTGCGGGCCGTTTTGTGTGGAGTTTGCATGTTCCCCCCGTGCTTGAATGCATGCATGATTGGTTGATTGGTCACTCTAACACCCGTAGGTGTTAGTGCATGAGTAAGTGTTGGCCATGCGATGGACTGGCAAACTGTACATGGTGTACCCTGTCTTTGCCCGATGTCGCTGGGATTGGTTCCCCCTGTGACCCCGACTACTGGGATTAAGTGGCAGATGATGAATGGATGGATGGAAGTATAGACTGAGACTAAAAAAGATCAAATATGCTGGTATAATACACTGTCTGGCCAAAATATAGTTTATAGCTTTATACCTTGGACTGGATAATTACTGCAGTGATAAATATGTTTCAGCTGGTAACAATTCTTTTTACTCTAACTGATGCAGCATGTAGCTTCTCAGAATGCCCTGTGGTCATAGGTTATGGAAAAGATGTTTCACAAAGGTCAAATTATCAAGCAAAGAAAACAACTAATGAGCAGCCAAATGAGCTGGAATTGGTTTGGGAACTGTTAACTGTTTGATAATGATGTAAATGTAAACTAGTCCAATGCATTAATAACATCTGGAAGGATAGTGGTGAACCCTCAACTCCATAGAAGAAATGTGGTTTGGAAAACATATTGAATGGTTATGATGATGATGCTTGGTGAAGTTGATAAAATGAAAAAAACATGGACAATAGAACTTACAGCAGTGTTTAATAGTGAAAGTAAGAGCATTTCCACACTAACAATGTGATGGGAACTAAATAGCTGTGTGGCCACAAGTAAACCACTTGTTAGTAAGGCTAATTTAAAACAAGTCTTCCATTTGCTGGGGAGCATGAAGACGGGACTGGAAAAAGAGAGCATGTGGTCTGATGAGTCTTGACTGACCCTATTCCAAAGCGATTGGCACCTCAGGGTAAGACTATGCATCCATCATGCATAGTGTACAGTGTACATGCCTTTTGGAGGCAGTGGCATGAACTGGAGTTGGTTTGATTGGCCAGGTTGAGGGTCAGTAACACTAACGCTGACTCTCTGAATGTATTGAGTGACTAGGTTTTCTTAACTTCAGTAATTTTCCTGATGGCGCAGGCATATTCCATTGCGACAATGCTAAGAATCATTGGGCTCAGTTTGTGATAGACTGGTTCAGGGAGCATGAGAAATCGTAAGGTCACAGAGTCTTGACCTTAACCCCACCCAAAGTTTTGGGGACATGCTGGAGAAGACGGACAGACGTGTTATAATGTTGTGACGTTGCATTAGTTCGTTGAAACAACACTGTGGCCTATATGTTCGACAATTTTCTCAAAGCTAAAGGTGGTTCAACAAATGGTGAGGGTGTGACTTTTATGCAAGGCACTGTATATTTGATATATTTTGATGCAATATATTTGATTGTAACTGTACAAACATGAAATATCTTTATTGTTTTTTCAAGCTCTCTGCAACACACTTCTAAACGTTGGGACAGGTGCATTTTAAGACTAGGAGCCTCTTAAGAGCAATGTTCTTAAGAAGTTATTTTCTTCTCAAAACCCAGAATTAGGTGCAATGTTGAATGTTTTAGAGCATTTTATACTAGAGCTTACTCCGAGACCCAGGACCATTTGTTCTGTGATCCCTGGAGTGGTCCAGGGAAGCAATGTCTGGTGCTCTTAAAATCGGTAGTCTAAGGTTCACCTCCAATGAACCAGTGAACCCTGGTGTCGTGAGCTGTGTGTGGAAGCTATCCACCCTCGGCAATGCATGTGGGTTGCATAATTGGTTTGTTTTGTTATGTGACTGCGCAGGCTTAGCTAATTTTCTTTTTCAAGTTTCGGGTTGGCAGGGAAAGGATTTTTGTGGACTAAAAATGCGCGTTGGTATCTAAGTACAATAATGAAAAAGAAAAACAACAAAAGAAGCTGCATAATCAGTCTAGTGTCCAGACTGTCAGATTATGGCAGCCATACTGTTTCAACTAAAAATATCCGGCCTGTTTTTCATTAAAATGTGTAGGGGAATACAAAATACGAGCCCAAATCAGAAAAAGTTGAGACAGTAGGAAAAGTACAAAATAAAAAAACGCAGTGTTTCTTAAATTTACTTTAACTTCTATTTCTTTGGAAAGAGTATAAACCAGAGATTTAAAATTTAGTTTTTATATTTTTGTTTATTAATATTTTGTTTATTAATATTTTGATATTTAATGTTTTGTCTGGGCAGTTTTTTTTTTAATTTGTTGCATTTCAGGCCAGCAACACATTCCAAAACAAGTTGGGATGGGAAACATTTAGGGCTAGTACTAACCAGCAGGTGACTATAATCTGGGATGGACAACCACACAGTGGAAACCTTGTGGATAGACAAATTAGTATTCCAAATGGATGCCATTTTTCCATTCCAAAGATAAACAAAGATAATCCATCCCGTCTGTTATCAGCAACAAGTCCAAAACCCAGGATCTGTCATGGTATGGGGTCCATGTCTATGGCCATTTACACTTCTATGATGCACCATAATGCCAAAAAAGTACTCTGAGATCATAAAGCAACATATGCGGTCTTTAGGAAGACTCTTTTCCAGGGACATGCATTTTTCAACAAGACAATGCAAAATCACATGCTGCGCATATACAAAGTCATGGCTGCGGAAGAAGTGGCACAGGTGCTAGATTGACCCCATAGAGTATGTGTGGAGAAATTTTAAACACAAAAATGTGGCAATGATAACCCTGTACTGTCCTTAACATGTGTTTGCTGGAAGAATAAGACAAAATGACACCTGAAACACTTTAGCACTTAATATCCATCCATCCATTATCTGCCACTTATGCATGGCTTTGGACTGTGGGAGGAAACCGGAGTACCCGGAGGAAACCCACTCAAGCACGGGGAGAACATACACACTCCACACAGAGCGGCCCAGACCGGGAATCGGGCCCGGACCGCTTTGCTGAGAGGCGACAGTACTAACCACTACACCACCGTGCTGACCACTACACCACCGTGCTGACCACTACACCACCATGCCGCCACACGCTTAACATCCTCAGTGCCAAAACATCTGTTCAGTGTTGTGAGAAGAAACAGCAACATTACAAAGTAGTAAACCGCTACCTCCCAACTTTTTAAAAATGTGCTGCAGGCCTGAAATGCAGGAGTGGATAAATACTAACAAATGAAATAAAGTTGACCAGAAAAAACATGAAGCATATATATATCGTCAAAGTAAATGTAATGTAGCTTTTTTTTAAAGCTGTCCCTTCTTTCTCTGATTTGGGATAGTGTCGATAGCCTTGTGCACTGGCATAGGCGAAGACTTCTATAACTAAAGAAATCTGCTTTGAAAACTGGAATAACTGGCTTTTGCATCGTATCACCAAGTGATTATTAAGTGCTGTTAAAGGCAAATGTGATGTAATACAGTAGTGAACATGCTCCAACTGTTTTGGAACCTGTTGCAGGTGTCATATATGGTATAAGCACATATTAACTTCAACCTTAAACCTCATTCTGTTAATACGTCAAACAGAATTTGCTACTTACTGCTTTCTGCTTTGACTGGTATTTCACATACAGTCCCAACTCGTTTGGAATTGAGTGTTTGTACTGTTTGGAACTGATGTATGCATGTTTGAATTAAGCGATTTCAGTTCCAGGTTTATGATTTTTGCTTATTGGTGTGTAAGTAATGAAACTTCATAGCAACCATTTCGCATTGTTTTTCATGTAATGATGAGTCTGAGTAGGTGTGGACATACAAAAGGAGCCCAAACCGTGTTGAGGTGCTGCTGTACCTCCATTTATCTTCTGATTAAGGTAAGGCCCTTTTCATCCTCCAGAATGTCCTCCACCCTCCGCCTCTGTGTAGCAACAGGTAGAAGAAGGTGAGAATGAGGCGATTGCTGCCACTGTGTATATAATTAAAAAGCAACAATAGAGAGAAAAGGAATACAAGCCTCTGGCATGAGACTGTTACTAATTTAAATTGGTTCTTTGGAGCAATCTCTCAGAAGAACCACTTTTGGTTCCATTCAGTGGACAGTTCTTCAAAGAACTTGTTTTGTAAGTGAGATGTGTACTTGTAAAGGGCCTTTTGAAAGTTTAAAGAACACTCAAGGTTGTATATAAATTCAAGATTTTCCTTGAACTGAGAATCTAGGCCAAGAATCGGTCAGGAACCATTATCTTGTGGCAACTCATCGTGCTAAACGTACAGTGTAAAAAGGGCTCCAGACTCAAAGAACTACCAAGACGTGTATTGATCGTGGATTGAACGTCATAGTCCAGCGCGTGGAGTGTTTACTTCTCGCTGGCTTCACCGTACTAATGGGCTGCTCTTCTTGGTGCACTTCTCTCAAGGACGTGATAATGTGTGTGTTGCAAACCACTTGCTACCCCTTCGAGAACTCTCCCTGTTTTGCGAGAGAGGGTCTCTCTAATGCTTTCACTGATCCAAATGTTTTCCACAAAACTGAAACCATTGCTCGGAATGAGCTTCCCAAGGATATTTGATGGCTCTTGTACCATTCACCATCTGCTGCAAACTTTCGAAAGGTATGTGCCGCAGACATTTGTTAAGCTTGGTCCTCAGGACATGCAGAAACAAAAGAGTGGCTATTACTGAGATGGTACCGTCTCTTCTTCTCCATTAGGCCTGTGCTGTTATCCTCTTATTCAGTGATGCATTTTATAATAGTCTCTAATGCTGAGGCAGATGCGAAATCAACAACTGAAGCTTAATCTTAGTAAAATAACAGAGCATAATAACATAGCTCAGGGATCTAGTGGTCTTGGTTAATTGTTTTCTTTCATTTTTCTTTCAAAATTGTAACTGTAAAAAGAAAAGGATTGCAAATGTCACAAAAATTGTTCTGGCCGAGGCAGTGGTGTCTGCAGTCGCTTGTCTGAGCCTGTTGCTATTTTCCTGTTTTGCCTGATGTCAAACTGAATGAGCTGAGATGTGACAGTGTTTTTGACCCGAAGCTGTTTGTCTAGTATCTGATACATGAAGCTGTGGATGTCCTAACATGCACACAACACTATTTTGAGCATGTAGGATTAGAGTACTGGCTGATTATCAGCTTAATTAGTAATTGGAACAGATATTTAGTATTAATCTACTTATTGGAATTGCCTTTCTTTTGTTATCTATGCACATATTTGACAACCATGATGTAGAAAACACTTTGGGTGTGTCTCAAAACCTAGTGAGTGCCTAAGTAGGCTGTCTAGGTAGGCAGCTGTTTTAGTAGCAGCGTTCTGTCTGACATCTCTCCTCATAAAACAGATTATTGAGACGCTCTAGTTAGAGAGAGACCGTGGTTTAGCTGGTTGCTAAGTTACCAGCTCTTTATCCAAAATATTAGCCCGAGGCTTAAAAATCTGCTAGCATAAATGCTAGTGGCTCAGTATAAAACTGCGAAATGGTCAATGACTCGTTGAAAAGTTGCAAATAAAATTCAGTTTTGTGTGATTATATGACAAGAAACACATTCAAACACCAGAGAGAATCGAAATGTCTTACATTTTAAAACGACTTCACTGTTCGTAGATTTGCGTTGCATCAGGGATTGTCTTAGCGGCTAAGGAAGCGTTCTATGCTTCCTTAAAATCAGGCCAAAATAAGATGTCTCAGTAGACAGCATGTTTTTAAGATTTAACAATTGTGACAGTCTACATGTCAGGAGTACACATACCATTACGTAAAATGCTGTCTGTGTAGACCCTCAGTAGGTTTTGAGACAGACCCTTTATGTGTGTCTCACCCACAGCATAACTAGATTGGTAGATATGTGGATGGCTCAACGAATACAGCCCACTAAAACTTAATTTGTCTGTCACTGTGTCCCACACAATTTTGAGTAAATATTTTTTCTGAGAGACACATCAGGGAACAAAGAAGTGCATGCATTGATTAACATAGTTAGTTAACGTTAAACAACATAGATGCTCAATGCACTCAATCATATAATTTCACTCACTCTAATCAAACAAGCTCTGATTTGAGCTCTGCAAAAATCATCACACGTGTTTGGTGAGAGTGAGATGTGCTGTGTGGCCCCACACTACTTCTTTAGTAGCTTAATTCGTTCAGAATCTGTGTGCAGAGCTTCAGTGGGCCAACTACGCAGGCAAGCCTCCAGACTGCAGTTAATTATTTGTAAAATAATAACATATAATTTTATATTGAATAAAAAAGCTATATACAAGTTTGTTTTTTTATTTTTCTCATTAAAAGGTGCGAGCTGCGTAGTCTCGGGTTAGACTAAACGCATTGTTTCTATGAAAACGTACAGTGCATTATTAAGAGCCAATCAGAAAGCTTCTAAAACATTCAACACTTTCCACCACTGCATGTTATCACCCAAAATATATTTGGTTAAACAAAATAAAATAAGCGCGTAAACATTCATTTTACCTCATTGGATTTTAAATGCAGGCTTGCTCAGATATTTGTGTATTATTTTTTACTTTAATGCATTTACAGTTTTAAGCTTTATACAGTAGGCAGTTGCCATTACCTAACTGAGTTATATTTAATATAACACAATACACAGGGCTAAGGCCGTCCCAATACTACTACTGGTCCTCTGTGAACTATGTGACTGGTCCAGTCCCTGTGACTGATCACACTCTCGGTGCTCTTCCAGCAACCTTTATAAACGACGAATTTTTACTAAAAGTGCCAGCAACACATCTAGTTAGTAGGCTGTAAAGATATTCCCCAAGGATGTGTCACACTGAGAATATCCTCATGGTTACTGTGGCCCAAAGTCTCTCACAGACCAAAAATAAAGGAAAGCAGCCAAGATTATTCAGAGCCTTGCTCGCCTTCAGATCCGTCCCTCCAGGCCCGCGATAAAGTGCCAAATGGAACAAAATAAATTTCCGTTTGCAGATAATAAACAGTCCATGATCTGCTGAAATGTTTTAATATTCTGGGATCATCCTTTGGCCGCTTTGCCTCTTAAGTGAAGATACATTTCAGCCTCAGTTGGGTATAATGTGGTTGTTAAAGCTCTAAAATGGCTCTAACAAGATCCTAGTTGAGAGAATAACAAAATCGCCGCTCAATTCTCACAGTCTGTGAGAACATATTTACTCAGACTCTTATCACCCAATGTAGTAAGCTAGCGCAGCAATGCAACACTTCATCACTCACAGGCGTCTAATAGCCAGTCGATGAGTGCTGTGTGAGTGATGAATTGTGCCTCATTTGAGGAGTAATCAATGCTGCAACATTCCTTATAACTTCAGCGTGTACTGTATTGGCAGTGCTAAACTGCTGCCGGCTGAATAGAATGGACTGATTTTGCTAATTAGTGGCTCCCTATGGACTGAATGTACATCACAAAAAAAGGAGGGAATTTGATTTACAATGACAAGAGTCCTTCTAGTCAGTCGTGGGCTGGAGGTTCGGCAACCAGCCTTGTGATCAGAAGGTCGCCGATTCGATCCCATGAACCAACAGGACACGACTGAAGTGCCCTTGAGCAGGGTACCTAATGACTCCTGACTGCTCTCCAGGCAAGTGTGCTCACTGCCCCCTAGTGTGTCTAATCTAGTCTTTTTGTTATCGTTGCCTATGTATAACAAAGGTATGACATAGTTCCATATAAATTATTTCCTACTCATAACTCACTGAAAGAGGTGAGGACATTCTGCAAAAGAGTACAAATTCAGTTGATACCGTGTTTGTCTGTGAATATTAGGCCATTTTTATATGATTTGTTAATACAATGAAATTTATTCTAAACTGCAATAAAATTGATGTTTAATTTAACGTATACATGTCCAGGCTACCTTAACTTTTTTAAAACTATTTAAACACCAAATACTAAGCTGATAGGCCAGAAAACACAGATTGCTGGTCCAGTTAAAATGCACGCTGTGACAGCAAAACAAGCAGAAAAAGTCAGAAGTGCAAATGAAATTTTTATGTAAATGTATGTTCGCCATAGCTCACTATGTAAGCATGCAGCAACACTGGAAGAGTGCCGCACAACAAGCATAGAACTCATAGACTCTTTGAAGCAGATATTTGTCTATAATTCTGTAAATATCTGTAAATATGTTAAAAAAAAAAAAAAAAAGCTTAAGGCTGCACTAAGTAAGATTTGGGGATTTGGAGACCTCTTTGTTGGAAATATGTAATTGCATGCAATGTGCAGAAGAACTTTTTTTTTTACATCAGTTCCCCTATCCCTCCTTTATATCTCTCCCGAGTGGATGAATGTAATGATTGTGTACGAACTGAAACAGTATTTGAAGACAAGTCCATCAAAACTTGGTAAAGGATGTGTCTTCTGAGGATGTAAGTGAATTATTTTTTTATTGACATTATATCCTAATTCTGTAAATATCTGTAAATATGTAAAAAAAAAAAAAAAAAAAAAGCTTAAAGCTGCACTATGTAAGATTTGGGGATTTGGAGACCTCTCTGTTGAAAATATGTAATTGCATGCAATGTGCAGAAAATTTTTTTGTAACGTCAGTATCCCTATCCCCCCTTTATATCTCTCTCCTGAGTGGATGAATGTAATGATTGTGTACGGACTGAAAGAGTATTTGAAGATATCTCAGTCAAAACTTGGTGAAGGATGTGTCTTCTGAGGATGTAAGTGAATTATTTTTTATTGACATTATATCTTCATCATTCATAAGGCTGATTTTACATCTGAGACCTAAACATCGAGTTGGACCTTCACTCAGGCTAGACGTTATTTTTAAGTGTGACGTATGACATGGTCCAAGAACTTCAGGTGTTAAGTTTAAGAAGAACCTTGCACACCACATTTTCTTCTCCTGACCCAGTAACTCAGTAAAGCTGCTTGTTTTAGTTAATAAAAGCATGCAGCATCTTATACATGCTTATATACACCACAACCCATGAAGCCCTAGAATAGGACACAGCCTACCTGTAGCTGGTCCAGGCTGTCCGTAATGCTCATCTTCCTCTCCTGTGCCAACAGTATCAGCTCTAGGCGCACAGCACTCTGCGCACTGGACTGACATGAAATCATTAAGTTAATTTCCTGTGCCTGAAGACACACAGAGAGAAAAAAACGAGTTGGGGTTTTAAGGCAAGTGGTAATTACTCGCTGCAGTATCTCTCCTGACACAGGAGTGCTAGGGAAGGGATAACATCTTCTCAGCACATTCTATAGCCAACAATAAGCTACATGATCTATAAAGCTATTTTTAAATGGCATATTTAGTTATAGAATACTCTGCCCTCAAGTTCTGGTACTGCAGCCTCATGTGCCGAATCCTATTCCTCGCCTCAGCTGCTTTTAATTGACCAATGAGCGCGTCCTGCTGCAATTTCGAATCCGAGACGTGATGAGGATTTTTCTCGCTTTCCGTCCTCTCCTGAGCCAGCCGAGCACAAACCCGCTGCTTAGAGGCCGCCATCCACTTTTTCGCCTCCTTGGAGGGCTCGGCGTAGGCCAGGTGTCGAGCTCTTTGCTGAGGGCACATCCTTTTCAAATCTGCACCTGTGGCACTCCTCCATTTCTGCTCTGCTTGCTCTGATTGCTCGGTCATCTTTTCACCATTCCACTGTGGATCACGGGCTTCAGTTCTTTGCAGGTTCTATAATAGATGTGAGATAGAATGGGAAATAGAAACTAGCTTAAATTCTGAAAATTACTGAAACACTTATCTGAGTGCTGTAGAGAATAGTTTCCCCTACACATAACTACTAAAACACTCATCTGAGTGCTGTAGAGAATAGTTTCCCCTACACATAACCACTGAAACACTCATCTGAGCGCTGTAGAGAATAGTGTGCACTACACACAACCACTGAAACACTCATCTGAGTGCTGTAGAGAATACTGTGCACTACACGCAACTACTAAAACACTCATCTGAGTGCTGTAGAGAATAGTGTCCACTACACACAACTACTGAAACACTTATCTGTGTGCTGTAGAGAACAGTGTCCACTACAGACAGCTTCTGAAACACTCACCTGACTGCTGTAGAGAATAGTGTGCACTGCACTCAACTACTGAAACCCTCATGTGAGTGCTGTAGAGAATAGTGTGCACTGCACTCAACTACTAAACCCTCATCTGAGCGCTGTAGATTATACTGTGCACTACACGCAACTACTAAAACACTTATCTGAGCACTGTAGAAAATAATGTGCACTACACACAACTACTGAAGCACTAATCCGAGTGCTGTAGAGAATAGTGTGCACTACACACAACTACTGAAACACTCATCTGACACACAACTTACAAAGATATATAAAATACTGAATTAGGGTAATACATAGGTAACATAAGATGCAGCTTGTGCTTTACGAGTGTATGTTATAGTATACAGCACATTACCATGAGGCTATTAGTAAACCTAATATTATAAGAGTAAAAACAAGTCTTACCGGATAAATTGGCATCCATAGCAACCTGGAATATTTATGTTTGAGTGGAATGTTAAACGACACCTACTAACTGGAGGCTAAAACATTTACAGCTTTAGGTAAAAAAAGTTCACCCTGTTGTGGGTTGTTGTGTGAGAAGTTGTATCTCTCTTCAGTACTGCTTGTCAGTCTAACCTGTCTCCAGGGATTGTTTACAAGTGTTGCCATGGTAGCGAGAATCCCGCCCTGCGTGTTTGGCCCTTGTTGCACATTCACTGTGGGCTGTTTGGTTTTCTGTAGTGATTTATGATTAACTTTACTCCTCGATGAGAACATTAACATCCTTTAAATATATTTTAAAACATATCTCACTCAGCAGTAAGAAAACTTTGTATCTCAGTAGCCTTATAGAAAAATGAAAACCACTGTTAGTCTTTAGTTCATTCATCAAGAAATGTGGACTGAGTACAGGACATCTATACATAAACCACTGTATGGGTAGGTTTTCCCTTACAAAGAGAAAATGGTTAAAGCAACTCCACCTGAAATTTATCTTAACTAGTTAAAGGAGAGCACAGAGGGGTTTCCTAAGGTGTGTCTGAAATCCCATCCTATTTACCATTTAATGTTCTTTTCAGGGTCTCAGCCATTTTGTAGTGTTGTCTGAATTCTCAGTGGACAATTAGATTCCCTATATAGTTCACTATATTGTTACCCACAGCACACCGTAAAAATAGCAGACAACAGATATACACTACAGGACAACGTACCGCAAAGCGAAGTGGTTCCAGTGGAACCTTGATCTTTCTACAACTCAACATCATCTCTGTCTAAGGGCTAAAAGCTCTAATACCAACAGGATGACCGGTATGACAGACATCTCGACTAACAGAAGTAGGAATATGAAAAAATAACCATCACAGAATGTTAATAGAACCACAAACCTGAGTCATAACAATACTCCACTAAGTAGTTTCATTGATTAAATCGCACTACAGAATAAAAATTTTACAGGCAAATTTATAGTCATGATAAAATAATTTAAAACATGAAAAATAATCTGATAATTGCAGTATCTCCGGATTGTTTATACGGCAAAAGGTCAAGATGATTTATTTCCGGTGTAAGTATGTGTCGTCCGAGTTCCCTCTATTGTCTTCCTCACTGCTGCCCTATACAGTGTTCTACACACAACAGTCTATGTAGTGATCAGTAAATGAGTAACCGACTGGACCATTTCAGACACACCCCTACAGTCTTTACAGCTTTAACTGTAGTGGCTCCTCTGTACCTATTACAGCTTTCTCTCATTACCAGACCTTATCATTAGCAGAAATACTAGTATAGCTAAAGCTATTTGGCTATATCAGTTATCAGTGGTTCTGTTACTCCTGACAAAATGAAAAAGTAGCGGCTTAGTAAACAACTATAGGCAAAATTCCATGTGTTAGTCCCACACCTACATGCTGAGGACATGAATATGCAAAATTTGTGCAAAAGTATTGCATAGCTGCTAACAAAAAATCCTTAACTTAATGGCAGCACCCAGTCTGAGTATGCAGCTTGTTAAGCTAGGCTATATCGACTCTATGTCCAGGTTCTAGCTTCTTCAGCAAGAACTGAGACTCTCGTTACTTGAATAGATCTGTGACCAAGATATTGCTTAATTACCATTACATTGCTTTCCTGTGAGGAGAACGAGACAAGGAGATGGCTGAAGTTAATAAGGCTTCATACAATTCTTAAACGAACGAAGAATTTTGATGCTATTGGGCTTTAAGGTTAGCCACTGTCAAAAGCCAAATTTGTACTTTGTGGATATCGTTGATATAGACTGTGGCTTTTCTAAAGTGTTTCTTGCTATAAAACCACATCCACATGTTTTGGTCATCAGGCTTGTTGGTCAGACAAGGGCTGACGAAGATTGCTAACTGTCTAGCTAAGGCCACGCTAACACTAGCTTGTAAGGGTGGAAATGGCTGGCTAAAACTATCTTCACCTTAGCTGGGCAGCACAAAAAAACAGCTAATAACCAGAGCATGAAGATGTAGGTTCATAGCAAGAAATTCCTATAAAACCCATAGGTGATATCAAGGAGATCCATAAAGGGTCGGTTTGGCTTTTGCCAGTGCGTGCTAAAATTAGCTCTTAGCAAATATTAGTTAGCTAACATCAGAGCCCAGTGGCACCAAACTTTGTTTTTCTTTATTTGTTCAAGAATTGTAACTCACCTTGTCAACTGCATTGACATTTCCTCTTCTTTTTTTATTTTGCTACACCATGCAGCTTATACTTTTTGTAATAGTCAAATCCACACTCTCAGTATTTTTATTGCTGTACATAGATACCTTATCCTTCTCATACATCTCTGAAACACAGAAATTCATGAAATACTTAAAGGAAAATTCAACTTAAGGTGGCACTGGCAATTTCAAATAAAGTGAAACAACAACAAAGTAAAAAGATTGAATTCGTCTTCTTCTTATATGCTTACATTCTTTTTTCCTGTGGCTTTGAGATGTTTCCGTAGCCTTAGCCAGTGTTTAACCAGCTTTAGCCTAGCCTATACAGAATTCATGCTTATGTATGCACATATACTGTATCATCCAGCATTTATTTCAGATAAATCTGCTTATATGTTGTGTATGTAAAAATCAAATGTTGAACATATATGCAGATTATGTGGATCCTGTCAGTGTATGTAAACAATGTTTTCCATCATATATTGTTAAATATGTGTGTTAAATAAAGGTATATGTTTGTATATGGTCATCTATTGCTGATATATGCCCTATTTTTGAACATAGCCCAATTCAGCAATTCCCTCGGGCCAGCTTTAGCTAGTGGGCCACACCTGGGGTACGCCTGGTCTAGACAGCCTTCTGAAAAACGCACCTTTCAGCCAACACATACATCAAAAGATTGATCGTGTTCAGTCTTTACTATATAATGTATCCTAACAAAAGTTTCACAGACACATTACATTTTGCAAATCAGTCCTTCCCCTTCTCTTAGGTGGTATGCCAGTGGATTCATGTAGAAATACACTACGCAAAACCTGAAAACTGAACTGTAGAAACAAAAGCTTCACGACATCATTCAACTAGTCATCATCAAGTCATCAGCGTCTGTTCAGACATGAGTCCTCTGGGTAATTGCGTGGACACCGTACTAGGACTCATGAAGGTTAATTGCTGCATCAATATTACCGCCATTGACTTGGCTTTTGTTCACAGTCAACCTCTTTCTGTTCAGTTACCGTTCAAGGAGCAGTAGGAGATGTTAAATCACTTGACTTTTGTCAAGTTCACAGAGTTTCTCCTCAAGGCCTGCCCCATTGGCTGTCCATTCTCTGTATGAGCTGGAACAAGATTCCATGTCCTCCCACACAGGACAGGGGAAATTGAAGGGGCTATGTGCTGAGTTCGATGCATCGGTGTCGCCAAATTGGGCAGATTCAGGTAGGATTCGGCAGGACTAAAAGTCCTTTGACTGGAGGACAAAATTCTGACTGGTTTGTTAACATTTAGAATGTGAAATTTTCTTGAATAGGCCTAAGTTTAATGCTTCTGAAGGAGCACTAATGGGGGGTTGTGTTGCTGTTAGTTGAGTACAACTATCAACAACCATTCTCCAAAAGTGTGAAGTGGTACATGTAGAATCTCTTGGGTGTCTTGGAAAACTATCTGGAGTTGACCCCTTACACTACAGCTTTATATTTTCTTTCTCTGCTTAAGGTTCTGAACAGTAGCTATGGATGTAACTCAGATGCCGGCAATGTCCAAGAGCTGTAGATTACATGACTGAAGGCTTTGAAAAATGAGGTTATTGAAATAACTTGTTAACAGACAATGGCTGCTTCTTATTTAATTATTTATTTAATTCTAGATGAGCGTGTAATGAGGTTAATTACATGTGTGGCATTACACTGTAAATACCTCCTGTCTGACGAGGAAACATAAACACAAGGGCTAACCATACAAGACGTGTGGCCTTGCTGTCATTGGCAAATCCGTCTTTTATTGTTGATGAGGTTTTCCACTGAAACTGGATTGATTTAAAAATGAATAAGCCTACACTTTCCCTTCCTTTCCCAACTAATACTGTTTATGTCTCCAGCACTGTTGCCCAAAGGAGATTAGCGTCTCAGTCTCTGTAGTATGTAGTTCAGCATTAATTCCACTATTCCACTATATTATTCCGGAGTAATGAATTCTGCAGTGTTAGGCAGACAGTGCAATCTTGTGCAAGAGTGCTGGGCCATTTTGAAATTCTCATACTCTGGTGTAATCCGGAGATAATGTTCTGGTACATTAGGCCTATAGGCACAGGGCTTTAGATAAAATGTCTTGGTCTGGGCAAAAAATAATTATTTAATATATCATAGCTGTTGCAATATCATTGGTATGGCATTTGGTATATAGAACAGGCCTACTGTGCAGTCTTTAATTTAGTCCACTGGGAACCAACAGATGAGGGTCAACTCCTATGGCTTTTAAGGTTGGTATTGATTCCTGCTTGCAGCTTACCTGCTTCAGAGTGAAGGGCAAGCACATAAAGCACTTTGATTTCTACTGAATCACTGTGAATACACGTAAGTTTGATGCTGCCACCTGTTGGCTGTGCAGAGAAACTGTTTAATCCAAAAGCTGCGAAACCCAGTGGTGACTCACCATTGAAAACTCGTCCACTACATTTTAAGTCCATAGGTCTACTCTATATCTTCTTTTGGGTAGGAGGCCTGTTGATGCCTAGCAGCTGCTTGAAAAAGATCTTTAGATTGCATTGAAGCACTGAATCATAGCATTGCTTAAATTCTACCTTCTATGTTTCATGCTTTATTTGGTTCCTTTTATTAGTGGTTTATCAGGTTGAGGTTCTCACAGTTTATCTTCTGATCAGTGTTAATGCAGTTTGCAGCTACACCTTTTCTTTCTACGGGGTTCTTGGCTTAGATGTGTAGGTCTAGTAAAAATCTTTAGATAGTATAAAGCTTTATGATATGTACATTAAAATGGTCTTTCGCTCTCATTCACTCTCAATTTCATTTTCAAAAAAGGAACCATCCCTTGAAAGGATCTGTAGGGAACCATAAAGGATTCTTCTGTGGCCTCGATCCACAGAACATTCTTTTGGAGTATTTGTGTGAGAATGTATGGCCACATAATTGAAATCAGCTGTATAGATTCCAGCCTAGGGCCTTGTGAGTGCAGGGTGGTTCGATTCAATTGGTTTAAAAAAACACATTTGAATCATTTTAAAAAAATTATTCAAATAAAAACATGTAAATATGTATTTTTGGCCAAATATTTTACCCACAGTCGTATTAACTTGCAGTATGGAGAAGTGAAAGTAAGCCAATACCATTAACAACAACTACAGTTTTATCATAATAAACTAAGAAGTAGCTATAACTAAGAGGCTTTGATTGAAGTGCTCATTATCACTTCCTAAGTTCAAAACGTTTCCATCCCTAGTTCGTACAATGTATTTATAGAATCTAGTTTTGAATGAATTCTCTTTATAATGTCACAAAACCAACATCTAGCCATCCATTCAAACTACAGCAGATCAACTTCACCCATTCTTGCTGATGTTATATATAGAGTATTTCAGGCCGTATTGCTTTTTAGATGAGGAACAAGGCAACCAATCAAATACATAGGGTAATTAACAGGGCAGCCAATTAGAACAGAGGTCATTTGCATAGTTTTTGGTTACAACTGCAGTTACAGTTGCAATGAACGCCTGTTTAAAAAGGTTGTGTCTGGACATAAAAGCACAAAAAACTCATAAGTGGACACATTCAAAGTAGGACATCTGTTTGTAATTATTTAGTTATATGGCATCCTTGATTGCTTTCACGTTTTGAATAAGCCATGTGCATAAGCTGCAGTCCATATGCAGCTGTGGTACGCATATCGTCACTGTCCTAAGTTAACATGTATCTTCATATTTGTTAATTTTACTTTTCTGCATCATTTGAAAGCCGCAGCTGTCGTTTCTATTGTGTGAACAAATCATTATGACTGAATAGAAATGCTCCAAAATAGCTTAAAAACAAAAACTAAAGACTGTCCTGTGAAGTTGCCGTTTTGGAGGTATTTGTTTTTCACTGGACTGCGACGGTATGTAAATGACTGTAATGACTAGAATATTACATATGTTAATTTCCAGATTGCTATTAATCAGGGAGTTCAGTTTGGTCCTATCTGGATGGGGTGTTTGTTAGCTTGTCTGGGGGACCTCCTCACAGATGTGATGGGGTCATAGTTCTGGCAGTGCAGTTGGCTACGTGGGTTGGGGGTAACCAACCAATGTAATGGACTGAACTAGAAACTTCTGAAAATCACAAATATTGAAGATAGACAGTGCCAACATGGCGAAACTGTCGATCCTGTCTTCTTACTTTATTGTGGTTGTTCTTTTTGGGTTTAGGCTGTGTGTTTATCTGAATTCAAAAGAAAACTGTTCTCCGTAGTTAAAATGGCCCATTTGCAGTGGGGCCTGGTGTCACTGGAAGTGTGACAGAATGGAAGACACATTGCTTTGTCCACTGAAATGTAAACTACTTTTTAACTATTATTTAATAAATGAAGTATTTTAATTTTAATTATTATTATTATTTTAATTATATATAATTCAGTAAACCTAAAATCCACAGGCAATAAAGGACACTTGGAATTGTTCTACACCTCCATCCTCTTGCCCTGGCAGGTAGATGAAGCTGCATTGGAAATTTTTTTCTTCTAAACAATTTTTTTAGGGGTTCTTTTGTTTGCTAATAAAAAGAATAAAAAAATGGAGTTATGCAAAACTCAAACTTCATGATGCCTTTTTTTATATATAGAGGCAATTTAGCCAAAAATATAAACATACCGCAAAACATATTTCAATGCTTCCTTTATAATAAACATGTGGTTGGTTTCAGGGTCACTCTAAAAGTGTTTTGTTGCCATCTTGCGGATGCTGCTTGCTTATTTTCAGTACGCTAGTCTGTTTTGGCGCATGTGCAGACTGAGAAAACTAAAAACATTCTGATTGCGTTGTGTGAAGGTGTGCCAAACTTGGCAACTCAAGGCAATAAGGAGCTGAGCTAAGTAATTTCTGTGGGAGACAGTTTCTTGTGGCATATATTTTGAGCTTGACCGAGTATATGCACAAAAATCTAAAATAACAAAAATCTAATATTTTGTTTGCGAATATAAGAAGCATTAAAATGTTTTATTCAATGACTAATAGGGAACTGTTGCAATTGTTTTTTAGCACATAAAAAATGGTTACATTACAAAACATTGTTTCCTTTCTCCCACAGCTTTGTCTGATCCTTAACCTAGAAACCATCACTTAGTAAACCAACCAAACATGTCATATGACCAGACATGCTCAAACCTTTGCTACAACTGTATGTGTCTCTTGTTTATGTATATCTGCCAAAATAGTTGTAGTACTTTTCACAAAATGGGAACAACCAGTGATGGGAACAGGTTGCAGGCCTGTATGGAGTATGGAATACTACTTTCCTTCATGTTTCCATCAGCATGCAGTTTACGTGGATTTAATAGTGCAGGGCGTAAAGTTCAAGGTCCATCAATCCTATATTTCTGTTATATCCCACGTCTACCGCATGAAAGAGCGCCTGTGTAAACTTTTCCTCATTTATTTTTCTTTTTATTGTAAGATTTAAAGTGCTTTATTCATTTCTGTCTGTTTATATTCCTGTACTGAAAACAAGCCCACTCATTCCACTTCCTTTTTCTAGAACACAGAGACAGTCAAGGTCTGCCGGCAGTCACAGCTATACAGTTCAGATCCAGTGATGTCACAGTCTTGGAAATCAGCTATGATTTTCTCGCTGCCTCTTTGATTGCCTTCCTCTTCCTCCCCTGCTGAGTCTTATAAAAGCACAAAACTGGCAAATCAAACCATTTATTGATTTCTTTTATGTAAAGACTTCCTCTTAAAGGCTTGAAATTAGTTTCTGGATACAAACATAACTAATTAGGTCAATGCTTATTTATACATGTATTTCCAAAACAACATTTCTACACGGTTTCTAAAAGATAGTTGGTGTAAAACGTTCCCCAGACAAACTGAGCAGAACATAAAACAGTGTTTATGCGACTTACATAAATACTTTGAATGAAACTTTGCAAACTGCAATTTGAGGTTTTTTGTCCTGTTTGTCTTGTAAATCTTTTCTAAAGACTGACTGTATGTCCTGAAGTGTACTTGTCCAGTACTATTAAAATATGACATATAAAACAAATGAGGACATTCTACAGCAGGGGTATTTAATTAGAAGTCAGTAAGGTCCAGTTAGAGGAAATTTCCTCAGGCCAAGGTCCGGACCATCATCATTTCTAACTTTTGTTGTGATTCAGTGCCTGTATAGTGAAATAGCCTAGTATACCATCAGCAACTGAAACACCAACACATCACACATACTGTTCAGTATATTTCAATATATTTACTGTTTCAATGCTGAACTGGATGAATTATTTGTAAACTTCTAATAAATGTTTTTTTAGACAAGGGCTACATAAAAACAATGCTCTAAAAAAGTGCATCTTAAATTGTTTATTTATAGAAACAGTAAATAAAGCAGTATCTTCTGGTTAACTTTGTTTTACAGCTTGACCTGTTGGTTTGGAGCTGCCTGTGGGAAGAATAAACATACGTCTCGGTCCATTACCGGTTAAAACAGTCAGGTTTCTCCGTCAACTTTCCTTTTTAGAGCCTGTTACTCTTTCTCCATCCTGCTTTACTTTCTGAATACTTCTTCTCGCTTCGTACCTCGCCTGGGTATGCCGGCACAGATCTGATTGGCGAAGCCCATATACCGTAATGACTAGAAAAGCTCCACCACTTAAAATAATTTTAACACTTAATAGTTTATCAGTTTGGGTCCGCATTGGACAACGTCTGGCTCCAGACCCGGAGCGCGGTCCGCCTATTAGTTACTTCTGTTCTACAGTATTACAAACACACAAAATTCCTGCACTAGTGGCACTGTGATGATTTTCACAGGGTTGAATGTAAATATTTAGCTGAAGCTCTCGGTTCTTCACTTGAAATGGAATTACAACAAGGCATTTCAGCTGAGAAGAGTCATTTCAGTGGGAGAGAGTTTCTCCCTCTTAACCGCAATGTACAAAAATGCACAAAATCTTCAAAACAAACCAAAAAAAAAAAAATAGATCCAATATCATATGAAGTCTTTGAAGATCAGATATTAAATGTTTACATGGCCACACGACTCTAAGTCTAAAGATGTTTTAACTTGGAAAGATAACAAAAAATAGAATTTGCTGTATAGACTAATACAGCCAGAGATAAACATTAACTGGTAACCTGTCTATTGGACTATTTCTTTTTTAGTCCAACATTGTATTCCCAACCAGAAAGCTTATCTTTATATCTTTATTCTCTATTCTATATTGTATGTTCATTGTCACCTCTCCATTCTTTAACCATATATCTATTGCTGTATTACTGCTCTGTTAGCTGGTGTGAGTCAGTGGAGGACAGATAATCTTTTTTTAGTCTGTTTCTTACAAGGATTCTTCCCTTTTGGTCTTTGGCTTGGCTAGCTAATTTGGGGCTTGGACCAGGACTTCTGTAAAACTGAATTAAACATGTATGTATTATACTGCCAGGTCACTCCACCTCTTGGCTCTGCTCTTTTGGGGAGCCACAGGGTGCCATGGCATTTTCCGGAGCCACGTGAATGTGTCTGTGTAAGGACAAGGCCTTTGTGGACAGAATTTCCTGTCTTTTCAGCACTCACATTTTGGGGACAGTGAATGGTAAAAGATTCATAAATTAGCTGCTTGTTAGAGACAGGCATACTCTCTGCCTTTAGATGATGGATGAGGAGGATGTTGATGAATAGGAGAAGGGGAGGAGAGAGGGAGGAGGGAGAGGCATGTCTAATGGATTTTTGTTTTCCAGTTTTCTAACAATGTTGTTGACTGAACTTCGAATCAATACTAACAATAGGATTCCATTACAGGACAATTACCAGGCCGTGAAGCTTTCCACAAACTTATTTGTGGGTGGCAAAAAATAAGCAGAGCAAACGGTGTGAGGTTTGTATGAGGTGTGCTGTGAATGTAATTTCGACCAATTAAATGCGAGTCAAGTCTTGGTGACCCACCGTGACAAATAACATGGTGCTCCTTAATGCTTAACCTTTAGAAGCTCTGAGATTGTAGGATTTTAAAGGGCCTGTAGCTCTTTACCTTGGGTGTACTAAATAAACACTGTTTTAAGGTTTTATTTCACTTCCCGGTTTTACACCTGTTGAATGAATTGTGGTTGTGATGGCACAACCATGAACACATTTGCATATGATCCCCCATTCAGCCTACAGCAGTTTAGCAACTCATTAACACTGAAGTGATAAGTAGTGCTGTTACTGCAGACAGTCTGTAGCAGAGTTATTGGAGCGGAAGCTGTGGGGCATGCTGTGCTGTTCATGGTTCATGGCCTTTCAATTTAAGGATCCAGACATCCGAAAAAGAGTGGCAGAAGTTTGTTCTCTCTCTCCGCCCCAGAGAATCTCTGTCTGAACTTGAAGGGAAACTCAATTAAATGCTTAGGGTGTCAACAAAGTGCTCCATTCTGGAGAAACTTACCAAGCCAGAGTTGCTCATTTGTGTGGTGATAGGAACCAGACATTTGAGGAGTTTGAGTACAAAAAAGTTCTATTGGACATTGATTTATGATTTTAGCTTTATGATGTTTTTTAGATAAGCATTTGGCCTAGAATGTACTTTATTACATACTTCCATGGCACATATGTACATGCACAGTGTTTTAAGGGTAGTCCTAATCATCAAACAAAACCTTTTTTTTTAGATTTACGATTATTTCACCATCATCAACACTACGAATTTATATAAACTCAGAACTCACATGTTGTTTCACTGGCGTTGGATAGTATGTATAATGTCTATCTATATGAACTGTAGACATTATGACCCCTGGCTCCTATTACTGCCACTGTAAAGACAAGAGTCAAAAGTCAAAAGATACCTTACAGTGACCTATTTCATGTCAAACCTATCTGCATGACTTGAAGAACCCTCTTATATATGAATTGTGCAAAAAGCATGTGTTTTATTCAGATGTAACCTTTATATAAAGTCTCTAATAAAAAAAAAAATTTAAAGGAAAAAGAGAACTTAAAAAAAGGTCACATAAAAACTACATTAAACCATATAGAGCTTAGAATTGGAGTTAAGGTGGAGTTTAATTGGAGTTTAAGTAGATGTCCATGGAAAGGCAAGCTTTCCTTTTGATCAAAATTAATCTAGTAACTCTTCCCATGCCTGACATGTTAAACTGACTACTGGATTTTCTCACAGTAGCTGTGATGTGTTTTATATGTGTGGTTCTCAGTGGTGTTAATGGAAAGTGTGTGTAGCTGGGCTTTTAAATTCTCAGCTCCTGGGAGGAAGCTTGACCTTAAATGGAGGAAAGTGAGGTTGATGTATAGATCAAGAGAAAATAAACTGGAATAAAAAAGGGGGGCGAGATTCAGGTGGAGGAGAACTACTCAGTAAAAAGCCCCTGATAAGCGAAGTGGGCAGAGAAGCAAGTCTTTCCCAGGAGGACAAAATGTTTAGTTCTCAACAATGGATTGTCATGTCCCTTTGGGAGCTGAAGAAAATTCTATTTAACTCACTTGTGATGTTCAGAGTCCTGTCAGTTGGTCCTGTGTTGGCTGATAGAGGATGTTTATAGAGGACTCAAAACTGCACCTTTGCATTTCCTAGAACTTCTAGACTAACCATGCATTAACATTTATTTCAAGTGGAATCATTAAACATCTAAACATTACTAAAAGTAAATCATTGTGCAGCCTCCATTTATCATCTCTTATGATGACTAGAGAACACATGGCAAAGCATCTGTACAACTCCTCCATAAAGACTCCTTCCAGATCCTTAAATTATGAGGTCCACACATGTGGACTATCCTTTGTTAACTTATCCCACAAGTTCTCTATAGGGTAGCAAGACCATAGCAAGACATGTTTTTTTTTTTTCATTTTTGTGTTGATTTTGAGGTGTGATTTGGATCACTGTCCTACAAGACATTTCAAACTATGGTCCAGTTTAAGCCCCTTGACTGAGACAGTCAGGTTTTCATTTAATATCTGCTGCTATTATATAGAGTCCTTTATACCATGTGTCTAAACAAGCTGTCCAGGGCATTCTGAAGAAAACAGCCCCATAACATAATAGACCCACCACCATACTTTACAGTGACGATGCAGTACTTTTCTGCATGGCTATCTTCTGTACCGACGTCAAACTGGTGTTTGTCATCTAGAAGCTCTATTTTGGTCATATCTCACCGCAGAACACAGTCTCACTTAAAGTTTCAATAAACTGTGGGTGCTAGAGTTTGTTGATCCTTGACAGCAGAGCCTTTCTTCTGGCAACCCTTCCCAACAACTTGTGCTTATGTTGGTGGTGTTTGATTGTAATTTGGGAGATGTTCTAATCCCACGGCCTAATGTCTATAACTAATGTCTGTAATTCCCCAGTTGGGATCCTCAGAGGTTCTTTGGGTACTTGAACCATCAATCTCACTAGTGAAAGATCTTTTAAGGGTATAAGTAATAAAGAGTGTAATTTACAGCCAGCTTTGCTCCTACTGTAGGTGCCTATATCTGTAGATGGCCCTGTTCATATGGTGGCTGTCCCATGGTGCAACACACAACAGCCACACATTAAACAAGACTACATAAAGTGCGAATACACAACAGAAGAGAAAGCGAACCATACAAATAGAAAAACGTAGTTTACTGGCCAAATGGTTATAAATCAATGGTTGTCAAGGGCTTCCCAATGGCTGAGGCCCTCTAAGTCTGGACGATCATTTCTGACAAGGTGTTTGGGGGGTTGAAAAGGGTTGCTATAGCTCTGGAAAAGTTATAGAATGTAACAGGGGATCATGGTAGTCAACATGAAATCAAATACATCTTTTCATAGTCAAATAAAGTGTGATCCATTACCTCATATCATTCAAAAGACAAAATTCTTGGTTTACCATTAAAATATCTTAAGTTTTATCTGCTTAACAAATACGATCATGTTTTACTCCTCACACCACCCCCAACTATCAGCAGCACTGAAGGACTGCACACAGATGCATGACAGATAATTGCCGCCTGACATCTTCACAGTGTAATATGAGAGATACCCGAAAAGACCTATTCTGGCCTCTAAATGAAAAAACCTTCAGCTCATAACCCTCGTCCTACCACTTACTTGCACTGAACAATGAAATGAATGTAGATGGATGTGTTCTTGAGTGACGTGATTCTGACATGCGGTCCCTCCCTGTGCTGAGTTGTGCGGCTGCGTCTCTCGGGGGACCAGGGCACGTCAAAGCTGAAAGACATGACAGATGTGTCAAAGTTTGCCCCTGACATTATCCCCACTGAAACCTCCTCCTGTGGGCGGACGGAAAGGTAGGACAAAAAAAAAGAAGAAGCTCAGAGAGAGAGAACAGACAGAGCGAAGGGCAGACGAAAGGACAGGACACACTTAATGTTACAGCGAGCCACTTCCTGGCCTTGGCATGCCAAAAGCTAAAAGGCGTCTGCGCGTCGATTCCCATTTGCTGTTGAACGGAAACAGTGATAAAATATAAAGACAGTCAAGGTCTGCAGGCAGCCGCTGCCGTGTGCTTTCGCTCCAGTGACGTCACAGTGTAGAAAATCAGCATTCTTAAGTCCCTGTCTTACTGCTTTTCTGTCCCCCAGGTGTCTCATAGAGGCATAACTCAAAACATTTAGTTTTATTTGGATCTAAATATAATGAAATGAAACAGAGGATATTCAAGGGCACATGTCATGGAAAACTGGGTTTATTGAGATAAAACAGTTTAATGCAGGGTGTAATAGGAGTCAGTTGACGTGTGGTTGGTGAGGTGGTGTAATGCCTCATAATTCTGTAAAGTCACTTACTCTTATTTTTGCTGAGTTAAGGCGCTCCTCTGGCTCTGTGGGCATCCACTGTGGGCAAGTGTCTTATGTTGTTCCTAAGTCTCTGGTTCCTTGAAGGCTAGCAGTTTGATACAGAACTTGTTGGAAATGGCATTTCACGCTGTGAGGAGTTCAGTTCATGGGTACAGACTGAAGGTATATGGAATGTTCCAGAAAGCTTTTTTAAAGGCTAAGCACCAGCTAATATAAAATTGTCAAACACAAATACAGCAGAATTGGAGTTGCTAACTTGTGATTATTAATAGTAAAAAAACTATTATTTTCAAGGAATATGGCTTTTACCGTAATTTGCAAAGACTGTTGTTTAGATCCACCCACTGTTCGGAAACTGCCATAGGCGATATGTGTGTGACGTAGATGGTGGACAGCATGCTAGACGATGTACTTACTATAATACAAATTGACAGAAAGCTGTATTGTTTTTGGCTGCAATATGGATGTACAGTGGAACCCCCATGCACAAATGGCCCAAAGACCCCAAAATATCCAGAAAGTGGACTAAATTTGTCAACTTTTAAAGCAAATCTATTTTAAAGCAAATTAAGCAGCGCATTTAATTTTAAATCATGTTTATGTATTTTCAGTATCTAAAACAATGTGAAATCAGCAGGGGTGTCCATAAGTGGTGCTTAGCCTTTAATGAGGCACATAAAGGGTAGCCAATCAGAACAGAAATCATTTACATATATCAGTCTGTGAATGGGCACATATAAACTTTTTAACACATAAATATTAACAAAACTATAAACTAAAAATATTGTCTTGTTTTTATGAAATGTTTTTATTGCATTTTGTTATTGATTTGTATATTTCTAATTAGATTTTTTAATTGCTCTTCATTATTTTTTTATTATTTTCTTACTTATTGGTAATTCTCATCAAGCAACAGGCATGTCAGTCACAGTCTCCAAATCGCCCTCTTAATTTACTCAATGAAAATTCAGACTCACCTCCATTTTCTTCCTGAGCTTTGTTCTGTCAATCAGTTTGTTTTGGTGCTCACACTTCAGTTCAAATAGTGGACTCATGCACTCCGGTCTTCTGTAGTCTATTAGTCACAATCATCCACTATAGTCTTCCCTCATCTCTGGATTATTAGCTGTTGCTCACCAGTGATTGCTTTCTTCTTTCTTCATCTTGACCTTTATCAGTCCCTATTTCAGCTGTTTTCTGTTTTTCCTCCTGTTATTTTAGAGTCGTCGTGGCCTGCTTTACTTGCACTGACCTATTTCCTGATGCTCTTCTCATCAGCTGCTAACCCAAGTCTCTGAAGAAAACACAAACAAACTAACAAACAGGTTGCAAATAAACTGAAGTAAGCACTTTGGTATGGATGCTGCTAAATAAATAAATCAATCAATCAATCAATACTATCCTTCGTAAGGTTTATAGCATAGGACAAATCTGTGTTACATCACAACAACAAAGAACTTAGTGTTGGATTGCACTAGTGTTGTATTCCTACAGCAGGATTTTTACTCATCCTGAGCGATATTTAACCAAAATATAGGACAAACAGAAAAGCTTACCCGGCACGTAATGACTTTGTGTGGTCTCTTTTGGTCATATAATCAGGAACACCAATTTTGTTTTATTGAAGGAGTTGCTTTGTAAGGATGTTTTCTCACGGCACATTGAAAAATCACTGACCCAAATACAGGCCAACAAAACTTACGGTTCTAGATCTAGGTCTTTGCCCAGCTGCTTGAAAGACTGCTGGAACTGGTATAATGACCGTGATTAACAAAATAATATGTATTTTTTAGAGTTTGTTTTATGTAACTGTCACGTTATGCTCTGTTTCGTGCCTGTCTGTTTTTGTTTACGTTGTTCTGTCATTGTTCTGTTGACTCTGTGTTGTCTCCCTCTTGTTAGCCCCAGGTGTTCGTTATTAGTTCCTGTATATATCCCTGCTTGTCTTCTTAGTCTGTGCTCGGTGTTTTGTACTGCTTTGTGTCTGTGTAAGTGCTGTTAACTGATTGTTAGACTCTTGTTAACCTCGTCTTTATTTTCTTTTGTAGTTTAGTCTGTAAGTTTCTAGTTTCCTGTTTCCTTTTGTTATCTTGATAGTTTTGTGTTTTTGTTTATTAATAAATGGCTTACACCTGCATTCTGCCTATGTGACACCTGGTTAAGTGTGTGTCTTTCTTGCTAGTCAGCTTAATAATTACAATCCCAACAATCAACGAATCACAATAATCACAAAAATGTCCACACTCGGAATCATGTGTAGAATCAAACACGGCTTCAATTATTTTTTCTGCTGGGCATAAAATATTAGCAGAAAGTCATTCTGCTACTATTATGTTGCCTTTTGCCAAACTTTCTACAAATCAATCTTGGTAAAAATATCAATCAAAACATCGATATTAAGTGCTTGTTTACATTCTGGCGCTCGTATTGGTCTTACTGATGTAATAATTAACATCTGGAACAGTAAGGAATTCACTAAATCGTTATTAGCTTCAGCTGCAAGTGTCACTAAAGATCTTTAAACCCTGGAATGGAAAACGTTTAAGTAAATTCTATCACACATGTAGGTACATTTGACATTATATCCTCAAACATAACATGATTCTACAATTACTGCCAATACTTTGTGTTCTGCTTCTAAAGTGTACTGTAATTTACCTGATTACATGCTGACTGATCCCCCATGAAGTACAACCGTCTTTCTAAACATTCTGATTTGGTCTACATTTGTAAACTTTTAAATTAAAGCTATCAGTCTTCAGTTCTTATCCATACAGTCAGTAAGTATTGCAAATCTATAGAGGAATACATCATCTGGAAAAGCGACAACTGCTCTAGGGTTAGAAAATATGATAAGTTGAAATAACCCCAAACAAAATCTATGCACTTTATTAGGAACACAGTACTAATTTTGGATCAGGCCTTCTTTTGCCTTTCTTTGCTCTCGGAACAGCCTCAATTCTTTGTGGCATGGATTCCACAAGTTGTTAAAAACATTCCTTTGAGATTGTGCTTCATGTTGATATGATTGCATCCTGCTGTTCCTTTAGATTTTCAGGTGTACTTTCATCCTGCAAGTCTTACTTTTTACTACATCCCAAAGGTGTTAGATTGAATTCAGTACCTGACGACTGCAAAGGTCACCGAGGAGCACTGGACATGTATTATATCGTCAGCCAGTTTGAAACGACTCTGAGAAATGCATTATTATTATTATTATTATTATTATTATTATTATTATTATTATTATTATTATTATTATTATTATTATTATTATTGATGTAGCCATTAGAATATGGTCAACTGTAATCGGCCATAAAAGGATGCACAGGGTTAAAAACAAGTTTGGGAGGGTAGCATTAAAACTGTATTTTGGCACACATCACTGATTAAAAAATATAATTGTAACCTAATCCATAATATTACTATAATAAAGCAAATTAATCTGATCAGGTTTTGTCACTTTTGGATCACCTTTTTATCTCTTTATTTATTTATTTATTTATTTATTTATTTATTTTCTAGGATTTAAATACTGTGGCTCACATAAATTATTACTTATTTTAAATTTAGCAAAATAGGAAAATCTAGGTGGAACAATATAAGCAAATATTTTAAACATAAAAATGATAATTTAGTACATGCACACTTATGCACAGTGAAAAAGGTGACAGGTTTAGAAATCAAGCCAGAGTTCCCCAGAAATAGAGGATAAAGGGTAAAGGGTAACAACAGGAAAACAAGCAATTGCTGTGTAATGATCAAGTTCATATAGTTCAACATGAAAACACAATACAGTTAAAACCTGTACTGCATTCCAGGGAATTTTCCTCATTTCTTTAAAAAAAGTGTTACTTACTATAACAAAGTCAAAAGATACACCTGGTAGGAGTCTTGAGACTACTAAGAAGCAATGATTATATAGAAAGACCATTCATGTGTGTTCTATATGCTAAAAAACTGCAGGGGTTCATAGGGTTTCATATTGCTTTCATGCTTGGACTTGTAAATAATAACTTGTAGATGCACCTTGTGTATCTACAAGTTATTATGAGCTCAATGTGTATTACGAGTTTAAAAATCATTCATGTCACACAAAAAGTTTAAGAAAGCTGACTGTCTCAGTCGCAAAAAATAATATTAAAGCAAGCAAATTCACAAAAGCTACATTTCTATATAAGTCAAACTATCAAATTTAATAGAGCAGCTAACTGCAATACAGTAAAATAATTTACTTTTATATGAGATTTGAGATACATAAAGTAGGGTTAAAATACTGTGTTGTGAATATTTCTTATATACTATGGCGTCTGTTAAAAGCTTGTTTATACAGATAAGCACACTGAATGCTACAGAGGTTACGAGAATAAAGCTTATACTCTGAACTGGTGACCCTCTTCTTCAAACAACTGGTTTGAATATCTTTCGGAAAACACGAGTTCTCCGTTCTCAGGCAGTAAAAATACATTTTTAAAATAAAGTTCTTATTAAAAGGTCTGGTTTCTGATTAAATAAAAGAGTGTAAACTGCTGCTAGAGAAGAGGATTCTTCAGAAATTCAGCAGGGTCTTCCCCTTCTCTTGATGGGGAATGGTGAAGATATGAAAAAACCCTACATATCTTCATCATTCACAGGAAGCATTTATCATTAGAAACTTATTTCAACAAAAAGTTATATGTTTGCATGAATTTGTTTAAATGTCATACTGCTGGTGATCTCCTACATACCTGTGATCTGATTACTCTTTTACTGTAATCTAGTGTACATGTTTTTGGTAACGCTGTTACATGTATTCCGCAACCCAGTCCTCGTTAGAATCAATACACAAATAGGTTGTGGCATAAACTGATTGATATTAATGGAAAAGTATGCTGAGATAAACTTCATCATTACACCACCTCCAAGAGCCTGGACAATCCAGGTAGGGTCATGATTTAATGCCAGCAGGTCATATCTATGAACCCTATCTGGCTTGTGATATCTGATACAAGTGGAAATTGATGTGGTCTTCTGCTGGTATAGCCCATCAGCCCCAAGGTTATTTGTAATGTCAATAATGGAAAAACAGCAATAAGTTGCAATTGTTTTGGAATAATCTGGGAATTATTAGGAGTTTTTAGAATCCTCACAATGTAGTTATTACAAGGCATGACATTCTGTGATGTAGCTTCTAGAACACCTTCTGCTGGAGAGCTTCCAACCTGCATAGCCTCGAAGTTCCATACCTGCTCCAGCTAATCAGCTACTTCTACAACATGCACTCCTACCAGATGTGAGTTTGATCATACAGATACGCCAAATTAGTTATTTTTTGCATCAATTTTATTGTTATTTTTGTTTTTTCTGTCAGCCTGTGCAGAGGATGTAGGGCCAAACATGCTTGCGCCCAGGGAGTATCTCAACTGCTCCAAAATTTCTTGGAGAAAAATAACTCCATTAACTCCAAGTCTTCTCTTTCTCCTGTAAAGATATCTTTTTTTAAGATCTGAGATTTTGTCATGACAGTGTCCAGGCGGGAATAATATGTTTTATATAGTTTAGCAGCGTCTGCACAAAGCCTACTACCTCAGACTCTTTTATTTCAGGAAATGAGAACGATTGTCCAGGCCGCTTTATGTTGAACATTTTCTTTCTGTGCCGGGTTTTTATAAGATTTTTTTCTTTTTATTTATTTGTTTATTTTGTTAACCTTCCGCCTGTCATGCTCTCTCTCTCTCAGAGGCTGGCCTTTTTGCTTTTCCAGGGGTTCAACTTGGTAATGAAATCGATGAGAATCATTCCCGTGCTCTCTCTCGTAGTCTCAGTGGTCCAGGGCTTCGAGAGAAATGCAGCCCGTCGATATGAGACCCATAATTATAAACCTGTGGCTGGGGTCAGCTGCGGCTCTGATGAACCTGCCCGCACCACTTCAGCGCTGCCTTGACTGGACTATAATTGAGGCTGGATGCTATTGTGTCCTGCATTGGTGGGTGGCCAGACCATGTGAAAGAGAGAGAGAGAGAGAGAGGTAGGAAGGAAGGAAGAGTTTAGAGAGGACAGGGATGAAGGGCAGCAATCGTGTTGTCTGCGTCAGTGCCAGACTGGAGTATTTTAGGCATCAAATTCAATTGGGGAAATGATGCACATTGTGCATTGGTCACCTCATGCTGTCTGGACTTTTACGACTCACTCATCTGCCAGCTGTGCTCTATGCGTTTGAAAGAGAGACAAACAGAGAGAGAGAGAGAGAGAGAGAGAGAGAGAGAGGGAGAGAGAGAGAGAGAGAGAGAGAGAGAGAGAGGCAGGCTGTAATGCTTTTTTTTTCTTATTGATATCATCTCTTGGATGTTTATCGATCGTACACTGTTACCTCAGTGTGAAACTGAGATGCTGTTTCTGTTTTTTCTTTCTTTTTTTTTGTTATGCTGCCTCCACCTATAATAGCTAAATGCATTTGCTCAGCCAGGTCAGCCCAGACATCCCTAAAGATTATCTTAATGTGAATTCTACCAATGTCTGAACATCTCTGCATATGTTATTAACATATTAACATTCAGAACGATATGAAATGTTTTATTCTAGATAAACTTATCGAGGACTCCCACAGAGTAAGTATTATTTGGGTGGTGGATCATTCCCAGCATTGCAGTGACACTGACGTGGTGGTGATGTATTAGCGTGTGTTATGCTGGTATGAGTGGATCAGGAAGGATTCCACTTACCAAACCTACCCAGCCAACAGTAGCCAACAGATGACTAACACGAACTGTACAGATAAGCTGTCGTCTCAGATTTTACATCTACAAGAAGGACCGACAAGTCTACGAGAGAGTGAGTGGAAACCCCTATACATTGGCCCTAGAAGAAAACGAGCTGCTTTCTCTTTGTTGGTGAGCTCATTAATAATTTGATGAGCCCTGATTCGCTGGTTTACAGCGAGGCACTGGGCTGATCACAAAGGAGCAACAGAAACAGACAGGAGAATAAAATAAGCCTGTGTGTATATAAGCTAGGCCACCATACTGTTACGTTAGCTATGCTAGTTACCTGCAACTCGCTGGTCGCTAATCTTTCTTGTGAATTTTCTGCTCCACCTTCAATACCACTGCTGTTACACACTGGTGTCTTTACGAGCTGTAGCATTTAAGATGTAAGTGAACATTTAATTAGGAAGCTGCCGAGTTGGAAACCAGTGTCAGTCTTATTTAAAAATGAGCATCAACAATGCCTGTTTGAGAGCTGGGTTGCTTGGACAGGGTGGGAAAAGACTTGACAGTATCTACAGTGGACCACCAAAAATTAATTGTTACCTTTAGTTGTGACTAAATCATAAATAGGTCACTAACCAGATTCTAAAGAGTGTAGATGCTGTTTGTATTATAGGAGACGCTATATTGGCCAGGTTTGAATTAGGAATAAAAAGCTTGAGGTTAGAATCTACGAAGGTTACCCAGCACTGGTAGCCAGACAGAATTACTTTGCTATGTTGAAACTGGCGCTGGACTCAGGCCGAGTAGCTCTGCACTTCCCAGCAGCCAGGGCTCTTAAAACAGAACCATTAGGAACATGACCCTGTTGCTCATATTGCTCATGTCCTTGCCTAGTCCGATTATACAGAGATCCCCTTTTATCAGCAAAAAAATCACAGAGGGGACTTGGAAATGATACAGGTGAATATTATTGGAAAGTCGGGTGCTGATAAATCACTGTCAGCTTGGTTTTGAGTTTGGTAGCACAACAATCCTGAGGTTTTATTTTATTATTGCTTTACTTTTATAGACTTTCTATTGTTGCCTTATGTTTGAAACATGATTTTTAGAGGGTAGCCAGTATTAGAGAGATGAAACCAGACAGAGCTACTCTCAAATGAATAGATTTAAGACTTATACAAAAGTACTTCTTGGGTCATGAGAAAATACATTTTCCTTGCTGTTCTGCTGTTCAGGTAGAAAAATGTTATATATATATATATATATATATATATATATATATATATATATATATATATATATATATATATATATATATACAGAGAGAGAGAGAGAGAGAGAGAGAGAGAGAGAGAGAGAGAGAAGCTAAGCTGTATAAACAGTCAGTTTTATGATATCACAGAAACAAACACATTTATATATAGACCCAAATCAAAATAAAGCCTTATAAGCACATCTCTATACAATATCACATAAACTCATTAAAACCCATATGACAGTTTCAGGGAACTGTTAGTCTGTGTGTACACAATGTGAGCACATTTAATAAGAAAACATGTGCTCGATTAAGGAAAAGCAAAAGAATGAAGTGTTAATGGGAATTAATGGGAATTAATTAAGATAATATGCTTACAAATTGAAGAATTGTTCACACGAATAAAAGAAAATGTGCAAATGAGTTGTGATTTGTGAGAACAAAAAAATAAAAGTGTGCACAAGCTGCAAAACATTTGCTCAAATATATTTTTATTTTTCCCTGCAGGTCTACGTATTTATGTACCGACCTCTCGTCATCCAACCTCTCGTCATCCAACCTCTCGTCAACCCATATTGTTAAACAGTTTGTTTTGTTAGTGGTTTAAAATTGATGTATGTAAATAAGCTCTGTTTTGATTGGCTGTCCTGTATTCTGCCCCATTTAAAAGGTTAAAACACTTAATAAATGGCTGGTGCTAAACCACAGTAGACTGAAAACGTGGATGCATGCAGATCCATTGTTTTTTATCATATCACTGAAGCTATTTGATCAAATCAGTTTTTGCAGCTTAGTTTCCACGTATGGACGGTAAGGACTGAGGATTGAAGTGTATGCTTTGAAACATTTATAGTGTTTACATATTGCATCAACTGAGTCAGTAATGCATAATTAGGGCCCTTTAGAGTTATTTTGTGCATCAATTTTATTGTTATTTTAGTTTTTTTCTGTCAGCCTGTGCAGAGGGTAGAGGGCCAAACATGGTTGTGCTCCATGACCATGACCCTTTTCTGGATTTGCCATCCCCGACATCTCCATGCCAACGGACATAAAGTCTGTATGTTCTTTATAATGAATGCTTTGGCTACAAACCAAGGTTATAAGGTCCGGCAGCTTCATCCTGTAGACGCAGACATCAGACAGAAGGAAGACATATACAAGCGGATGGCAATCATGTTCAGAACAATGTGAACAATATGTGCCATTAAATGTAAGTTTTTCTTACATAGACTGTTCCTGCAAAATTGCTCTATAGCTAAAATGGTTTATTCAGAGCTATTCACACAAATAATTATAGTCGAGTCACTCAAGTCAAGGTTTATACATGTAGCACCTCTTACAATAGCTGTTGTCACAGGGCGGCTTTACAGAAAATCCAGGTCCAAGACCTCAGTGAGCCAGGGGTGGCAGGAAAACAGATCATGAGGATGAAACCTTGAGCGGAACCAACACCAGATAGCAAAAGCAGTACAAAAGCAGTCAGATGAGTTTATAAAAAGTCATGAATAGTCAGTAACTACTGTAATAAGTATTCATTGAAATGAATCACAACACACTTACGCTATGCTTAACTCTCTATCTAGGTTTTCTAGGTTGTTGTAACTTCTTTCTTGCTATCAGAATGAAGAGGGAGACCAGTTCAGAGTATAAGCTTTATTCTTGAGAATGTCTCGGTAAAGACGATCTGTGAGGTGATCTTAGGCATGGTCTCGTCAACTACATAGTCTTATAGGCCTGCCTCCATGTTCCATCTGGCCCATGTGATCAGTCTGGCCAAGTCGTTATCTCCTGGGTTTGGGGCAGCTTCCTTGGGGGTTCCTGCCATAAATAATGGGATTCACTGAACCATCATTTTTTCACAACCTCTGTAGCATTCAGTGTGTTCATCTGTATGAACAAGCTTCTAACAGACGGCAAGAAATTGAACCTGTTTGTACTAGCTGGAGATTTATTCTTTGACTGAACACAAAGCACTTTTGTAAGCAGGATCTTCAGGAGTACCAGCTGCATGCAGGTGACGCTCTCCACATAACCTTTGACAGCAGGAAGCTCTGTGGTGGGTAAACTAGTTCAGAATGCACCCGGGGGTACACAGCCACCAGACGATGCAACGATGTCAGACTGCACAGGATGGACATTTGCTCAGCAGCAGACTGCACAGCATGGTCAGTTGTTCAGATAAAATACAGACAGTTAGTTCTGCTGTGTGCAGCGGTGACGCCAGCAGAGTCAAAGTTACAAAAGGCAGAGTCAGAAGGTAACAAAAAAAGTTTTAGGCTAGACTCCTAAACACAAACTGGAACATTATTTCAAAACTAGGGGCTTTGTTATTAAAAGCTTCTCTCTAGTTACAGCTGGACATGAGCTATAGCTTTTCTGGGTCCTGTAGAGGCAATACATTTTTTAATTTGGTGATATTACAAAGACGGGGGAAAGCTGTTCTGGTAATATTGGCCCTTACAACTGATCCAGAATGCAGCAGCAAGGCTCGTCTTCAATCTTCCAAAGTTCACTCTTGTCACTCCACTGCTGCGCTCCCTTCACTGGCTTCCTGTAGCTGCTCGCATTCAGTTTAAAGTTCTGATGCTTACAAAGCCAAGAATGGACCAGCTCCTCCTTACCTTATGGCAATGGTCAAAAGTCGAACCGCACCTCGAGCCCTTCGCGCTTCAAGTACGGCTCGGCTTGACCCGCCATCACTCAAGATTCATGGAAGACACACGACAAGACGCTTCTCTGTCCTGGCACCCAGATGGAACGAACTTCCACTGGCTGTCCGAACAGCGAACTCTCTTGCGGTCTTCAAACGCCGACTGAAGACCTATCTCTTTGTAAAGCACTTATAATCACTAATCTACTAAACTATTGGTATAAACTGTAATTGCAATTGATCTTCTAGGAGCACTGGCTAAGTATTGCACTTGTACTGTATGTAGTCTTGTATTTATTCTCTTCTCTATAGGTGCTCCAGTCTTGCTAGGTATTGCATTGTCTTTTTCTATGTATCAGCACTGGCCCTGTGTTTATGGCAGTGTTTGAGTATAGTTTGGACTTAAACCTGTTTGTACTAGATGGAGAAACTCTAACAGAACACTAAGCACTTTTGTAAGATAAGGGATTTTGGATAAGAGCGTCTGATAAATGCTGTAAACGTAAATGTAATATGTTAATCGAATCAGGATCAGGATCAACTGTGACACCAAGGCTTTTTACAGATGCGTCTGGTGCGACTGAGAAGCTGTTAAGTTTAAGCGTTAATGCAGACAGTTTGTTTCTAGCAGATCGTGGTTCAAGAATAAGAACTCTTGTTTTATCTGAGTTGAGTAACAGGAAGTCACTTGACGTCCAGTCTTTTATGTCTTTTACACAGTCCTCTGTTTCACTGAGCTGAAATGTATCATCTGGTTTGGCTGAAATGTACAACTGTGTGTTGTCAGTGTAGCAATGGGAATGTATACCATATTTCCTGCTAATGGTATCCAGTGGTAGGATGTATAAGGCAATAGTAAAGTTTTTTGTGTCTTTGGTGTTCTTATAGGGCAGAGGTCACTAATAGGCGGACCGCGGTCCGGGTCCTGACCCAGACGTTGTCTAATGCGGACCCAAACTGACAATCTATTGAGAATGATTTAATGTTGACAGTGTTTATTTTAAGCGGTTTAGCTTTTTTGTCTTTACGGTATATGGGCAGCGCAGTAACCTCACAGACCAATCCCATGCGTTGTAAAATCACCAATCAGATCTGTGCAGATTTGGAAGCGCCGTGTGCACACAGGCAAGGAGCGGCAGTCGGAGAATAAAGCAGTCAAATGGTGTGCTCTAAAAACAGAAAAGTTGACGGTGGAATAGAGTGAAATAGAGATGTTTATACTTCCCACAGGCAGCTCCAAACCAACATGTCTCATATGTTCTGAGACCATGGTGCTTATTAAAAGCTGCCACGTATCTCATATCCAACCATCCCTTTATTATTTGCCGCTTAATCCTGCTAGTCACGGTCACGGGTAGGGGGGTCTGATGCCAATCCCAGCATCATCAGGCAAAGGCGGGCTACACCATGGACAGGCCACCAGTCCATCACATGGCCAACACACACTCACACCTACAGGCAGTTTAGAGTTTCTCTTTAGTGTACAGAATATGCCACTGAATCATAACACACGTTAGAAATTATGACCTGGACCTTGGCCTGAGGAAATCTCCTCTAGGTGGACCTTACTGAACTCTAATTAAATACCCCTGTTATAGGGTTTAAATCTGGACTCAAAACTGTAACAACCACAGCACTTTACTGGGGGCGTATACTGTTAATTGCTATACTAAATAAAAAAATACATTCATACATTCATACGATCATGTTGAAACAAGATATTATTTGCAATTAAGACTTCAAAAGAAGGAAAAGTTCTCTTAACTTCTAATGTAGTCATTTTGGACCATTTCTGTTGATCCATTCATCCTAAAATGTAAGCAATGTAAGAATCAGATGGTATTTTCGAATGATATTTAAAAAGGAACATCTAATGAAGTTACAAGGGTTTTACTTTGACAGTGATTGGTATGCAGTCACCATGATGTTGTGCTGTTAAGGCATTTTTTTTTTACCAGGCATGGCACGGTATGATTCCTTGTCCAAGTGCAGATATCTGTCCCCTGTCCATTTCCTGTTGGACATCATAACATTGGAAAGCACACTGTCAAGATGACTTCTCCTGCAATGCTAGTGTCAATACTATCCACAAACATCAGTAGCAAATAGCAAAGATTTAAGCTCTGACTTAGCTTTTACTTGGATTTCGGTTTTGTGTAGGAAGTTCCGCATGTGTTTAATTTATTTGACTGACAGATGATGCATGATGACGATTTCCAGTTTTACCCATTCTGGTAGCCTTGGTATCCCGACAGGAACAGTAACCAAATTCAGCCTGCTGCACAGCTGTGGCACGGAGTACTTGGAAGTGGAAATGACGCTGTGTGATGTGTGATCACAGGTTTGTAACCGTACCATACTGTATGGCATAAAAGCACACCCTTAGAGACCATGCCCATTTGGTAGCATGTATGTTATTCACTATTGGCCAGACAACAGATAGGCTACTGTCTGTAATTGTACACCTAAAGTACTGTGCAAAAGACCAGACCTCTTTCTAGAACTGCTCAACACTTTTTATGGCACCATGTCAGACATTAATGACTAAGGGTCTTCAGCTGACTAGAAGGAATAGTTAGTTGAACATTCTCAGTGTGGACATCATGGCAGAGGCTGTGAAAGGACTGAAAAAGACGTCGGAAAAACAGAAAAAGAGACATGAGACCGGACAAGAGTAATCTCAGACTGACTGGTTGGCCAGAGGCTGCTGGTGTCAGTCTCATGGCAAAAGGAAAACAGCAACAATCAGACACCAGTCTGTACATCACTGCCATTGTTATTTCTGAAAGGTTGCGATGTAGGCTGTAGGCTTATCTGTACCATCCCTGTGAAAAATACCAGTACACGTTTACACACCCATTCACACCCTAGGATTTGGCTTTGGATAAAACAGTTTGGCATCACTTTTTGGCCGAGCTCCTGAATAATTTGATGAGCTCTGCTCTGATGTGCTGGTTTACAGTGAGAAACTGTAAACTGTTCAAATAGACACAGACAGAAAAATTAGCCATGCTAACAATAGTTAATTGGAGCTTGCTAGTAGCTAACACTACCTAGACTAGATATTTTATGGCGCCACATCAGTGTCAAAAGTAGAGCGCGCAAAAACGTGAGGTGAAAAATATAAACATTTCGCACACGCAAATTTTTTACTAATTTTTCACTCGTGAAAGTTATGAGCACAGGAAAAATTACTTTTTTCTTAAACATATGTTCAAACTGTCTTTTTTATATCTTTTAATGTTTTTTTCTCTCTCGATTAGATTTTTTTTCTTCCTTCTGTCGGCTGATCTTGCCCTCCAGTTTTTGCAGGAGGTGGCTTTTACAGTTTTGGGGTGGGTCATGACCGTGTCTGTCAGCGAATGCTATTGGCTGATAGTGCCTGGTTTTGTGACTGACCGCTCACTGCTAACCCTTCAGAGGGTTCATAAAGGTGTATGTAAATTTATGTAAATATATATTTTATTAATAAAGTAAAATGAAAAACATCAACATTCTTAGCTGCTGTAGGACATATATCTGACTGCGAGTGGATCTAACCAATCAAAACTGCTCATTAAAAAAGATTTAGGGACTGTAACGGTGTATCCCCCATAAGCAGAGTGGCACTATAGATGTGGGTGTAGACACAAGGAGGCTAGGTTTTAAGTTCAAGTGCACCCGTGATTTAATTTATTTCACAATAAACAAAAGAAAATTGAATCAAAAGGAAAGAAAATGACTAATAAACAGATTGGTTACTTGAGGCTTCAAACAAATTCTTCTCTCGCTGTTACAAGCCGATAACAGCATATCACCGGGCTCAAACCACAACTCCCACTGGTAGCTGAGAAGACCTCCCAGGTGAGAGAACACAGGGCGCTCTTATCGTCAGAGCCCTACCCCACTAGACTTATAACTCGCCTAAGGGCGATATCCAGAGACGCTAACTCACATACACACATGTATGTATATACACACACATCTGCACAGCTGTTAACTTGTCATGACAAATATATATACATATTACCGGTAAGTATTCATCTCTTAATCTCTTCCCCTGCAGGTTTTCCCCCCTTTAGGACACTAAGGCCACTCTCCCTCCCTGAAGGTGGATCCGCCCGACAGGGACAAGAAGACTCAGTTCCCTTTACCTCCCATTTGCCCTCTTCCCCTTCTATACAGGACATCTAGGTAGGTACATATGACATTACACATGACTCTACAAGTTAGCTATTGTTACTCTTAGTGATGGGCATACCCTACACCATCACCGGGACTTTCTAAGCCTACATGCCTGCGTGCCCCTTGTGATGGTATTTCGAAGGGTCCAGTTTGTGAGCCTATAAACAAAATCACAGAAAATTCTGACCAATCAGATTCAGGATTTCTACTAAGGGGGCAGGCCCACGGCTGTCTCTCAGCATTATGAAAAGTGCTACGCCCTCACTCGTTGTCACTAAGCACAAGCTAGTTTAGCTGGGTAGCTAACTTCAAATGACAAATGCAAATGAGGCAGATATTGTGTCGTAGCTAATTGAAATGTTTTTTTTTAAGCTACCCTTCAATGACAAACTCACAATAATTCAGAGGTAGGCCAACTACACCTATAATCAATCAATCAATCAACATTTATTTATATAGCCCTTTTCACAACCTGTGGTGTCTCAAAGCAGCTTTACAGAAAAGCAGTTTATGAAAAAGTGGAACTAAAGAGAAGCATGGTAAGAAAAGAGTGCTTGCATATAAGTCTGACTCAGAAAGGAATGTATGTGTATGCACTTTCTGTTGGGTGAACTATGAGAGGTATTCCTGGCTAACGGCTAGCACACCGTGTCAGAAGCTGTTTTGCTGGGATTGTATACGGTTGGTACAGATTTATATGGTGCTTGGAATCACAAGGGATTTGACAATATGAACTGTTTAATCAAGGCAGCCAAATTACCCCCCAGAATCCCCATCGCACCTGCTGGAACACTTTTCCAACACTTTTATACAGACAAATATCTATGGTCTATGGCACTTTTGTTTTTTCATTTTTAGCTGCATTTGTGGGTTATTTGAATTTTGAAATCCATACTGTGATTTATGTGGTTTGTTGTGCATTAACACAATGTATGTGGTGGTGGGGGTAAGGGGGTTGTGTAGCAGAAGGGGTAACCGGTGAACACAGCACACCACTGCTGTTAATATAACTCACCTGTTGGCTCCTCTTCATCCAAGTGGTCAGTCACGAAATCAGGTGCCATCAGCCAATGGCATTTGGTCCATGGCCCGCCCCCAAAAACTCGAGTGCTAAATGTTCTCTCGAGCGCGGAGAGCAGTCGACAGTATTGCACTTTGCATGTATTTTTCATTGCGTTTTTACTCGCTCTAGTTTTAACTCTGATGTGGTGCCATACTATTTTGCTTTCATTCTCACCAACACAAAGTAAATTGCTCTTGGGGCTCACTATGAAAATATGCAACTCAGTTTGAGATGATCTGTTCCACCTCTCAAAAAGTGGATAAAATCACACAGCCTGGCTGATGCTTACAGATTGTGTTCATCAGTCAAATGCTGCACAAAATCTCAGTAATATCCAGAGTTTGAGAAACAGCGCAAGGCAAGCTAACATTTCATAATCCCGTTTTCTCTTTCACACATGCAGGATTTGTATTTGAAGGAGGAGACAACAGCATTTGGGGTTCGCAGTATGTCAGTACTATACACTCAACTCTCATTATTCAACTATAACAATATAAATACAGTTTTCCATTCTATGACTTACTCTGCACACAAATAGGGGGCAACGTTTCACCAGAAGTATTTGGTGGCACCTGCACAGTCCCTCCTCCTCCCTCTTCACTCTTAGTCTAGTTAACTCTTGTTTTGCTTCTATTTATATCACTTCTTTTGTTTGCTGTTGAATGTAGTTTCTTGCCAGAAGCAGGCAGTGGTGTTAACTCTTCTTTTAAATGGCTACCCGGCCATAAATGATCCAACTGGGAGCAGGACCTTTAACAAAATTCACAAGATATTAGAATACGGCATCAGGGCCGCGCTACTTCTTTATCTTCTTATGTTCAAGACGGATGTTAGACTCAAGACTACATTGGCTCACTATCACCTCTTAAGGTACTCGAGACGTATTATGAGACAGGACAGGACAGATTGGCACCAGCTTGTTAGCATGTTAACTTCAGTAAAAATCTCTGCTACATGATACATAGATGTATGTTCTTTGTTTATATCCTGTTAGTCATTTTAGTTCATTTTGGAACATTTTAAAACAAATATCTTACAAATTGCACCTTTAACTCTGTAACTCCTGTTAGCTCTCTGTAAAATTAATGTTAAATTAAGGTAATATATATCCAGTTATATCCAAAGTTAATTCAGATATCTGTATATTCAAAAAAGCTTATTTCATCATTTGTTTGTGTTCTGTATTGTTCTCTTTATTAAAGTTTGAGTTTGTGGTGTGGAGCACAGGCTGTCAATCAAGAGGTGGTCATGAATATGCGGTAAGTTGGGGTCACACCTCCTCACGGCAAAGTAGGACTAGTTAACAGACAAAATGCATAACATAAAATGTTTGTTTTTATGTCCTTTTGGGGACATTTTTAGAAAAGCGACTGGAATGTGTGAATTAGTTTGGCAAAATCTATTGCTGCTAGTACAGCAATCAATGCAGCTCATATTATTCAAAATTGTTTTAAAGCATTCCACATATACATAGGTGTAGGGTTCAGTTTGTGCCAGCAATTACTAGGATGCTAGGATTCAAAGGGAAAGAGGAAAAGCTTAATATTTCAGTGCCCTATTAAGTCGAAAGAGGAAAAGCTACTAAATCTTTCAGAAATCTTTGAGGAAACTTCACTAAGGCTGCTGAGTTATCAGAACAGAAATGAGTGTGCTATAACAGGGGTCAGTCGAATGTGGACTGTAATTACAGGCGATTTAGGTGGATTGCACTCAGCTTCAAAAAGTAGCAGTCAAACTGAAATACTGCTAAATTAGGTTTTAATGTGTGCTCTCATAAGAAATGTACAGCGGGTGAAGAAGTGAATAAAGGAGGGGAATAACCCATACTCATCCGCAGACTGACAGGGGACGAGTGATCAACAAGAAGTTGAAAAATACATATCGCAGGTGGACGGCTAAGGCTCACAAGCACTGGCCGGTCCTTATTTCTTATTCTGTGCTGATGTGCAGCTGCTCTGCTTACCTCACAAATATTATATTTATATTATACACCACGTATAGAGTCTATACATGTAATAGTACAGCTTTTTATTGCATATCTCCACTGCTGACTTCATAACTGCGTATTTACACTACTGAAGTGGTCTATCTATCTATCTATCTATGAAAAGCAGTAAATCTGCCTCTAGTGGCGTATTGCTCGTGGGCTATAATATGATATAATGCAGCAATGTTCAACAGTGAAATATTAAAGTCTCACAGCTACCTTTCAAAATTATTAACCAACACACTTATGCTGGCTCTGATGTAAAATAAATTTTTTTGTATGAAAATAATATGAAATGTACCATTGGGGAGTGAAAAACATATAACAATCAGAATTTTAAGGAGAATCTCTTTTTGTTTTTGTTTTTTTACTTTTTGCATTTATATTCTTGATGTTTTTGAGATTCTTCAATTTCAAAAACATCATAGTGATAGTACACAAGATAATCTGTGTTCAAGGTACAAATTAAACAAAAGCATTTGGATATAAATAGAATTCCATTGTGTTGATCCTAAACTGATTCTTTTGTTTTAAATATCCATAATTACAAGCTTCAGTCTCAGGAGGAAGGAAAACGGCATGTTCACACACCCACTGTCCATTCTATTGTTGGTCCACCTTGTAACATTAGAGACAGTAGCTCATCTGTTGCTGCACAGTTTGTGTTGGTCACCTTCTAGTCCATAAACACCAGTCACAGGACAGTTGTAACAACAAAAGTTGTTAATCACTGTTTTTGTTAAGTTTTGTGAAACTAAGCTTCACTGCTAGTGTCTCCAGCCTTCTCATCACTTACCTCGGCATGCACGTTTCTAAATCCTGTCTTTCATTGTATCTGCTGGATTGGTGAATTTTGTCCTCTAATTGACTACAAAATGTGGACATCAACAACAACAAAAATAAATGACTTTGCAGATGTAATGTAGCCTATCCTGGGACTTAAAAAGGAAACTTGACATGCAATGAAGATTGTTATAAAGATTGTTATAAATCGTTATGAAGACTTTAGAGGCCAAGAAACAACTGTTGTTTAGAAACCTGGCACATTATTACACCAATCAATTGTTTTGTGTGCTTGTTAGTGTTTTAGGCATTGGAATTTAGTTATGTTTTTAATGTTAATGTTATTTTCACATTACTTTCTGTATAGAATATTTATTGCATACTGTTGGATGATTTGAAGCTATGTTGCTGATCATTCCGTTTTTTTGTTGATTTCAGTAATAAAGCAAAATGTTATTAACTTTCAAATGATATTAATGGCCAAAATTGCAGACAGACAGCACACTGTGTCCAGCACAGAAGTGGTGTAATAGTCACAGTAGACCTTGTGTGGCCATGATAAGGAGATGGAGCTGCAAGTACAGAGCAGCTGTAACTGCACTGAGAAGTCTAGCTCCAGGTACACTCTCTCTGGCTGTGTGCAGTGAACATCATTAAGACTTACTGAACGTTCTGTGCTGCTGCAGAACTGTCTGAAGAAAACTTGCCACCATCTGTCTTCTACAAAAGCATTAAAATCGTTTCAATGAATCAAAACTTTTAATGACTGGAACTTCAAATAATAATTTAAAGAACCTCTACATAAAATGAAAGTGCTACGGTACATTTAAGCCAAGAACCATTTGAGGGTTAAAGAAGAAAAACTCATACACAACTGAAAGATTACAACGTAGGTTGGAGCCATTTAGTTCTCAAATTCTCAAAATATCATGTGACTAATTGCATGTTGTGTGCTTTGTGCATTGTAATGCTGGTGCAACGTATTTCTTAAGCATCTTGTATTTGTTAATACTCTGTATTCTAATCACATTCTAATCTTTAATTTACTCTATTCACATATCACAGTTTTTTTTTTTTGTTCATCACTACTGCATTTTACTTTTTCAATATGTGTATATCATGTGTATCGATATATCTGTTTGGAGTACGTTAATTCTTTATTAGACCCTTAATAAAGTTGAGGGTCTAATAAAAAAATAAAATACACTGAACAGACATATCTGTTTGATATGTTTGTCTAATATGATCACATAATATATTATATACATTTTCATAATACTTGGGTGCTTTGCATTATGCAACTCATGAAATTTAGTTGCATGTGGGTTTAAAGAAGCTAAAGTACATTTCATGTAATGCCTGCCTTACGTCATAAGTGGTTATCCTGCATCTACTCCATCCCGACACCACTGTCACTTCTAAGTCTTTCTTGTGATTAGCTCAAAGCTCTTTTCCACCATCTCACTTTATCACTACCATCAACTTCCACACAACAGTACTACTGAGTAAATGTGGACTGAAAGATTGAGTACTTAAGGACATTTTGGGAAGTTTGTGTCTTAATTCACTTCATAATATATTTGGTGAATATTTGTCTACTGGCATGAAAAAGTTTAGGAACCCCTTTCTTCTACTAGTTAATTTGTTTTTGTCCATGGATATCTCTTTGTTTATGAATTTTGTATCCCCAACCTTTCTAACCCCAAACACACACACTGTGTGTATAAAAAAAAAAAAAAAAAAAAAAAAAATATATATATATATATATATATATATATATATTATGTATTCCAGAAGTAATTGTATTAATGTAAATGCGGATATTTTATTTATGTAGAAATGATGTACACATTGGAATCAAATAAGTTTAGACTTGTTTTATTTTTCAGTACATACCCATACATTCAGACCTTAGGACACATTTGTTATCACTCAGACACTCTCTGTACATCTTTTTTTGCATTGCATCTCATAAAAAATGCAAAGCATACAGAGGAAAAAGAAAAAAGAGACTATGCTTTAACTCAGAAAACCCCAGGCTTGTGTTGGAGGCAAGAAATAGCATCTGTGGTTAAAGGGTGACCTCTCCATTTAGGTTATATATTTGTGTTTGATTATTTATTTGCCAGCAGCGGGCAGCACTTTTCTGGAGGCTGTAATAACTCAGTGCGACACTGTGATTCCACTCCACTCAGGCTACTGAAACATGCCCTTGTCTCGCAGCTAGTGATCATCTCTTTATTGAATTCTGATTTAGTACCACCCTCAGCCAAGTATTGCATATGCTGTTATTGATGGTGATCATAGACTGTTTATAAAATAAGTCTGCGTTCGAGGCAGTTTCATAAAGGTGAATAACACCAGAGTTGGGAAAAAACAATGATGGCTGAATACTTAATACACTGTCCTGAATGGGTTCAGTAACCTGCAACGTATTTAGAATATATTTCAAATACATATTGATAAGATACATCTGGTGCTTTGGGTACTTTTCTTTTGTGTAATTATTTTGTTAATATGTTTCATCAAATTTCCATCTTTATCATTTTTGTTTATTTAGACATTTCTTATTTCCTTTATCTTATCGTCTGCTTTAGTCCAATACTCCTCCAATAAGCACCCTAGCAGTAGTCCAGTACAACACCAATACTACTCAGGCTTTAGTAGAGTTCAGTAACACTGAGATTAATAACTGACCACCACATTGATTTATCAGTCTACTCAGTATTTAGTAGAGTTCAGTAACACTGAGATTAATAACTGACCACCACATTGATTTATCAGTCTACTCAGTATTTAGTAGAGTTCAGTAACACTGAGATTAATAACTGACCACCACATTGATTTATCAGTACACTTAGGCTTTAGTATAGTTCAGTAACACTGGGATAATTAACTGATCACAACATTGATTTATCAGTCTACTCAGGCTTTAGTAGAGTTCAGTAACACTGAGATTAATAACTGATTACAACATTGATTTATCAGTCTACTCAGACTTTAGTAGAGTTCAGTAACACTGAGATTAATAACTGATTACAACATTGATTTATCAGTCTACTCAGACTTTAGTAGAGTTCAGTAACACTGAGATTAATAACTGATTACAACATTGATTTATCAGTCTACTCAGGCTTTAGTAAAGCTTAGTAACACTGGGATTAATAGCTGACCACCACATTGATTTATCAGTCTACTCAGGCTTTAGTAGAGTTCAGTAACACTGGAATTAATAACTGATCACAATTATTGATCATTACATTGGTTTATCAGTACACTCAGGCTTAAGTGGAGCCCAGTAACACTGAGATCAAAAGATTACTAACTGATCACCACTTTGATAAATCTGTCTGCTCAGGCTTTAGCCGAGTTCAATAACACTGAGATTAATAACTGATCATCACATTGATTTATCAGTCTACTCAGGCTTTAGTAAAGCTTAGTAACACTGGGATTAATAACTGATCACAACATTGATTTATCAGTCTATTCAGGTTTTAGCAGACCTCAGTAACACTGAGATTGATTTACCGATCACACTGATTTATCAGTCTACTCAGGCTTTAGTGGAGCTCAATAACACTGAGATTAAGAGATATATAATTGATCATTACATTGAATTATCAGTCTGCTCAGGCTTTAGTAGAGCTCACTAACACTGAGATTATTAACTGATCACCACATTGATTTGTCAGTACACTCAGGCTTTAGTGTGATTTTGTGTGGTCTACATAGTTGAAAGCTTTGCTTTTCCCTCCTTGGCTATTTCAGTACTTTAGCATACATCAGCAAGGACATCTCTTGTTTAAGGCTCTAGTCTGCATCTAGTGACACACACTCTGTCTCCTATCTTTGGTACAGGCATTTAAACTGATCTCTTCTAGTCTGCTGGCCACTTTGCTGTTATTCACATTAGTCTGCATAATTTGCTCAGCACAATATTCCTATGCAATGATATCAATTCCTGTGGTTTTCTTCTTGTTCTCAGGGCCTGACCTGTCTTCTAGCACTGAAGGTTGTGAATGTTTTTCAGTGAAGCTTCTGTAGTCTGAATACAATACAATAAAATAGAAAGCAACATAAAACCACCTCATCTAAGTGTCTGTCTATTAACATCAAATCCATCCATCCAGCCATTTGACAGGTTCAAGTGCATTCTCTGCACAGCTTTCTTAGAAAAAAAAATAAATAAATAAATAAATATATATATAATCCTTGCTTGTATAGAAAACATCCATAATATTTCATTATGTATTGCTATTTGAAGGTTAAACCTCCAAACCAATTTTTTTCCTTTGAAATTATTTTCTCTCCGCTTAACCCTACACATTCACATCAGTGTTATTAGGATTGTTTTAGTCTGGGTTGTTTTTTGAAAGTGACACAGTGCAGGGCAACCCATCAGAACATAGCTCGATGTGAGCTATGTTTCTTTAAGGTACAGCAACAAAGCAGCCTGTTGTATTCAAAATGACAAAGCGAGGGGAAAAAGTTCATGTGAAAATAAATTATGACTATTTTGGTGCACACACCACAGAAAGCTCATTAGCTGACTTCAAGTGTTAAACCAAATACTTCAAAAATGTTGAATGTTGGCCCCTTCGTCCGTTTAGCCCTGCCCACTCATGTAGAAGTTATACAGAATGTTTCAGCTTGGGCTACATTTTAAATGAACCAAAACACAGGGCAGCCAGAGATTGGCCAATCAAAACCTGTCATTTACATGTCAGTCATAAAGGCACAGTAACAACTGCGACAATTCATTCTAAAGGACGCAAGGTTGGATAATGATCATGTATAAATTAACTTTATCTTATTTTGGTAAATAAAGTTGACCTCAGGGTGCAAGAAAATATTGAATATAAATATTTTTTTATATAGTTAAATGTTTTATATTTATATATGTTAATAGTTAAAGGGTCTTCATGGCTGTTGCTTTGGTATTGTGAACTATTCGTGCTTTGAGTGATTGTTTTAATATCCAGTGCAAAAACTCACAAGAGGCCACAAGTTGCTAGTGACCCTTCTTACCTCTCGGTGGACCTCGCTGGAGACGTGCAGAGAGGCTGACAACTAGGCCTCCTTCCTTTTCCTCTGGTGAATGAGAGAGGAGATGGAAGGCACAGGCTGGGTTGGTGGTGCAGGTGGCTGCTGAGAATTTGCGCTGTGCTCGATTGGCTTGTTTACCTAGCGAGATGGCTGCAGCATTGTGTACCGCTGACGATATGTGATGGAAGGTAATTGAGTTTGATTGAAACTCACGAGCTATAGCACAGCCACTCTCGGCCGCTCTCTCGCTCATTCCCCAGCGATCGATGTGTCAGGTGCAGTAAAGCTGCCTGTCTCAGGTAATACAGCACCTGTCAACCCGCAGATGTATCTAGTTATAATATTACCATGGTGATGGAAAGGAAAAGCAGGTAGGTGGTTGCTAGGACGTAACACACATAAGCTGTTTTTTGTGTAATATTAGGACACCTGGTCAAACATATGTCCTGTATATGTCCTGTATGTTTATATATATATATATATATATATATATATATATATATATATATATATATATATATATTTTTTTTTTTTTATTTTTTTTTTATTTTTTTTTTTTTTATATGTTTATTCTATATATATAGAGGCATTGACAGAAAGTAAAACACATGGGTGTACATGATGCTGCGTGTGTTACGTATGCGGTGGGAAATGAAGAGCCTCCATACGTGCATGAATTTTAAAATGCTTTACTTGTGGTCTTCATGAGCTGAAAGCATAAAATACACTGTGCCTCACAAATATTGCAGGCTACTCAATCGAGGCTCAAAACAAGTCATTAACACTTTCAGTGCCGTGTTAACCAATACTGATACTCAGTCTCCAGTATGCACTTACGAAATCAGCATGTGCTTCATATTTGCTACTACATTGCTCTTCATATCAAACACAATCATTTAGGCCTAGTGCTGATTAATATTATTAATACAGTTATGTAATAATACCTGAGAGCATAATACAGTGCACATTTAGTCAGCTCTGAAAATGTGGCTGCACACATCACTCTCCCAATACATTGGCTTGTACAGGAATGCTTAGCTGCCTGAGTGAGCAGTACATTCCTGATATTTGTTCCCCAGCAAAGCTTCCTGCCAGTCTTTACCATCCAGTGAAGTTAACAAAATAAGCAAATGAAGCATATTTCTCCCACACATGCTCTTTATTAAATACACAACAGCAAAGGCACATACAGAGGACCAGACTCAAAGGCCAGGTCACCACGAACCACAGGATTCATGCTACTAGTGACGCCACTCACACACAAACAGCCACACAAGAATAATTGCAGTAAAAAGACATAAAACACGTATATGTAACTAAGCGACAACAACACTAAACAAAAGACACAGAGGCTTTGTGAACTTTAGTGTGTGACTTTCTGCATAAGCATGTTTCTTGAATTTGGCAGAGCCAACGCCAGCCTGTAGTGGGGCGCTAAGCCACTACTCATCACATCAACAGTGCTGCTCTGAACACCACTCATGCACTTTTGGGTTGAATTGGATGTTTATTTAAAACAAATTATTAAACTTTACATTTTTCCATGAATAAAACTAATATTGGTAGCAATCATTTTAGCTATACTCACAAATACATGCAATATTTTTTATTTTCTTATGATTAATCTAAATGAAAACATTAGAAACATAAATGAAAACTCTAAAAGTATTAGATATAAAAATACATAGTGATGAAACAAAAAATTAAGAAATAGGTATCCACAGTTCAATGTCTTTTCATGAGTATCTCCATCGGTTTACAGCACACTGGGCACCCTTCTTTTCTGGATAGTTTGATATTTATTTTATAATAAACTCATAGAGAAAGAATTAAGTGTGTTTCAGGCTGCAGCCTTGTCCTAGGTAAACTTTGTATAGATAGAGATAAGATGTGTAGATAGAGATAAGATACAAACTCAGCAGTTGCTTAGAGAGAAAGAGGTTCTGTTTAAACGAAATAATGGTATGCAAATAACATGCCACAATCATGTTTATTAAGGAAGAAATCTGAGGCTGTTGGAAAAGAAAACATTTCTTTCTGTATATGAGAAGGTAGAAAAAGGAGGGGCTAGGTAAATCACCCCCTAGAAAAGGTATAAAATGTGACTATTCTCTGTATCTGTGTTATGTGAATGTATTCTCTGGAAGGCATACCCCATCTTGCAAGATAAAATCAAGGAACCAACTTTTTCCAGTCAGTGAGCCTCCAGGAATTCTTTTTTTTTTTTGATTAGCTATAGTTGTCTTAATTTAGCTTTGTAAATAGCTTTATTGCTAAATCAATTGTCTTGACAATGACAATGACAATATTCTATTTGCTTTTAAAAATGATAAACAAAGCTTGTACCATTTTGGTCCTGATATTGTACACCTTTAAAAAGGATGCTTTAGGGGTTCTGTAGCAATGGTAATACTTATATATCGAACCACAAGAACTATTTGAATGTTAAATCGACTATTTTCGTCCATGATGGGGACCTATACCTGTAAGTGGGTTTGTATAGCACCAAAAAGGCTTCTGCTATCGTTACATTTTAAAGAAGAAGAGTGTAGTCACCCTTGATTTTCTCTGACTTTCCCTTTAAGTCAGGACATTTTTATAGATGGACACAAACAAGGTCTTGCACAACTGCATTGCTGTTCCGCTGTAGCCAATTTTAAGAATTGAGAATTTTATAGCAATCCAACAGCTGAACTTAATATGTATGTATATAATTTTACTAGGCAAGACTTCTAGACTTCATCCTAAAAAAACAATGTGCCTGTTTATAGTAACCAGACAAAGCAGGTCTAAGAGTCATTGAATGCTGAGAAAATTGCGTTTGACTTCCTTCCATTCTAGCACACTTGACTGTTTTAGAACACTCACTTCGGTAATTACTTTGCCCTTTAGCTACAAGAGGCCTCTTCCTGCACTGTCTAGCATCCTCAGTACATAGGCATTGAATTAGTCTGGAAAGTATATTAAGTGAGTTCTATTGAAAAACTGTCCATCATGATGTTCTACTAACTGTAGTGATTATTTTCTGTTGATTGGACAGTAGAACATTTGCTGTCTAAGTCCAGCTAAAGGCCTTGTTTATGAGACATTGTTGTGCATGGATCTTACTATAAAATGATTGCACAGGAAAAAGGGCACAGGTTTATAAAATGTGAAATTGATGTCTAAATAAGCAGATGTGTTTCCAAGCACAATCGTTTCAGAGCGGTAGAGAAATGCTGTAAACACATCATCACTCTCTAAAGAAAAACACATACATTTGGTTCAGTGTAAGCTGATGGGATAAGATCTTGGAGCAGTTTTATCAGCGTCCATTTCACACAATGCAATGGGCAGTGTGCTTACACACATATGATGAATGGACCAATAGAAATGCAGCAACATCACTTGATATTAAACCTCCTTACATTAACTAACATTAAAGGAGAGAGTGTTTTGGGCTTCTTCTGTATACACACACACCTATATATATATATATATATATATATATATATATATATATATATATATATATATATATATATATATATTTACAAATCAGCAAAACAAATACATACAATATGGCTATAAGGTCTCCAAACAGTTCACAATTCTCAGCTACAGTAATTTATTTATTGATTTTTATGAGCTCATAGACCTCTGACTCGCTGTCCCAGCAATGCAAACCCAGACTATATCAGTGCTGTTACGTCTAATACTTCAAAATAAAAATATCTTTAAAGTTCTTGCTCACTTTCTCTCTCCTGAGATTTAAAGTATGCCCAATGTTATCTAAGCACTGGTATCGAACCGGACTCATTTTAATGGAACTTGATCAGTTAAGGCCGACCTAGTATTGACCATGTTACAACCCCTCTAGTATAAACTGACGTTAAGCCTAGTTTATATTGACATGTTGAGGCAGTGAGCATAAAAAGCAGCCTTTAGCACTAACAGTATTCAAGTCATTTCTCTGACTTCAGGTAAAGGGAGGGCCTGTTCGGTTTTTAATCAGACGTGACCTTGTGTGAGCCTACAGGCAAAATCTGTTACGTGCTTGTGTGACAAGTTTCAAATTAGGCTGATATTGCCTGATCGCGCCCTCTATCCATCATTGATTGAAGATAATATCATAGAGAGGTGTAGTGGCAGGTGGGTAGGCGTTGCTTTCCAAAAAAGAAGCACCACACCAACACACAGTCATGACCACTGACTAAGAGGCTTCTCCTAACTGCAGAGCCTTTTCTCCAATAACCCAGTTCACCATGGCAGGTTATATAGTAACACTACACAGAAGCTTGCAAAGCCTAGCCTGAGAAAATAAGAATGTGTTCACTTGAGGTCAGGAACTTATAAACTTATAAGTGAGTTGGTTTGCCAGTTTTTGATGAAGTTTGGTAGTTTTGCTGTACGTTCAATAACTCACCCACTCAAAAAATGCAAAGCAAACTTTGTTCGTGTTAAAAAAAACAAAACAAGGATGCCTAAAGAAAGAATTGCTCAAGAAACTTGAGTCATATGATCACTAAAAATTATTGATGAATTCTTTGCACTAAAGATTTGTTTAATCAATATCAGAATAAGATCAGAATCAGAATCAGAATCAGATTTTATTTGCCAAATAATTTGTTTTTGGTTACAGTAGCTCACAGTGCACAATAACTGACATTACAGAAATAACAAGCACACCCAACCTAACCATCCTCCTACACACACACACACACACACAGTGACATACATGCACAGACACACCTGTAAACTTAACTTGTATTGTATATTTGTAAATTGTAAATTGTAAATTGTATATTTAAAGTAAAGTGCTAAGTGCAGCAGTAAAGGACAGTGCAGACTGAATTAAATAGATATAAATATAGAGAACAGAAGAGTCGCTGGTGGAGACAGTGGTACAGAGTGTTCTGAGACACTATCAGATAATAAAAGTGCAGTACAGAGAAAGAAGAGTGAGAGAACATCTGGATATGGATGGATGTACGTATGTAGTAGACTGTATCCAGAATGTAGTGTTGTGATGTTCAGCTGTTCATGAGTGTGGAGGCGTGTGGGAAGAAGCTTCTCTAAAGTCTGGAGGTCTTGATTCTCAACTAGCTGAAACGCCGACCTGAAAAATGTAGTGTGTCTGTTGTAAAACAGCTAGCTCTCCACCAAAGCAAACATCACAACATGCGCTTTAGCATCTCAGCAGAAAGCATCCAGTCCCATTATGGCTATTAATAATGCCTAGTGAAAGTTGTAAATCAGTTTGGTATCTAGTTATGTTCCTAACTTGGTCATATATACACACAAGAACACACATGAACATACATGCCCCTCACACACAGACACACACCTATTCCTCTCATAGTGATGCATAAAATACCCCAGAAAGCAAAAGAACGTCAGGTGATGTAAGTAGAAACTCAAGCCTAAAATACACCAATCCAACACGGCAAGTACTTTTATTTCAGTTTCATCGCAGTGAGCTGGTGAGCAAGTGCAGGGCAACCCTTTAACAAAGTAAATAAATGTACCCCAGAATGTAATTTGCCACCCAAAGGCATTAGTTTTGACAGATATTAGCATTATATTAAATCTGCTGAGGAGAAGTGAATGCTGGTTAACATAACACTGAAAATTCCATACATGCATTAGATAGCATTGTTGTGGCAATGATAAATGCTTGCAGCTCAAAGCAAAATTTCCAACTTTATGTGCTGCTATTTAAGGACACATATGATACAAAATAAATGTTCATAAACTCAATTAAATATCTCATGCATGTTTATGTTGTTATGCAGTATAAATATAAGCCTACAGCTCAAAGCTTTGCTTTCAACATTTCAATAATGGAAAGCTGTAACACAATGTTACACCGTAGTAGAGATGCTGATTCTTTGCTGCTTCCGATAAATACTTCTAATGTCTGATTTATCAGTAAAGCTACCTTTAGAATCATGTGTTTTACAGATACATTACATTTACATTTACATTTACGGCATTTAGCAGACGCTCTTATCCAGAGCGACTTACAAAAGTGCTTGGTGTTGGTTAGAGTATGAATCTCTATCTAGTACAACAGGATTAAGTCCAAACCACTCTATACTCAAACACTGCCATAAACACAGGGCCAGTGCTGATACCTAGAAAAAAGACAATGCAATACCCAGCAAGACTGGAACACCTACAGAGAAGAGAACAAATACAAGACTACATACAGTACAAGTGCATTACTTAGCCAGTGCTCCTAGAAGATAAAGTGCAATTACAGTTTATACCATACTATAGTATATTAGTGATTATAAGTGAAGCGTTTTGTTGCGTGTCTTCCATGAATCTTAAGTGATGGCGGGTCAAGCCGAGCCGTACTTGAAGCCCGAAGGGCTCGAGGTGCGGTTCGACTTTTGACCATTGCCATAAGGTAAGGAGGAGCTGGTCCATTCTTGGCTTTGTAGGCAAGCATCAGAACTTTAAACTGAATGAGAGCATTCAGTTTAAAATGTATACATGTATGCAGTGATACTATAAACTCTTACAATTCCCGTCTAATCACCCAGGCTTATTATTATTCAGTACCTAGATGGACTACAATCCAAAGTTAGGTTACAGAAGTGTGGACTGGACCGTTAAGGGGTTACGATGCCACTACTCTAAAACCTTGTGCGTTACCTGTCTTAGAAAAAAAAACCTAAATGAAGACCAGAGCTTTAGATGATTCCATGATAACTGAGAAATCAGATGAATTATGTGTATTATGTCTCAAGGGTCAGTGTGTATCTTAATTACAACTGATTTTGACAAGGCCTTTGCCCACACAACAGTATTTTGATGTTGTGTAGACCTTGGAATAAGACCAAGTCTGGGTCCATGGATCTGCAGCTTTATGACTGATTGCTGCCAGAAAGTGCTTTACTGTAATCAGTTTTCTGACCGGCAATATCTGACCTGTGGAGTTACCCAAGGGCCCCATTACTCTTCTAGAGTTAATCAATGCTGCCCTCTTGAATAAAGCACATCACTGTACATATGTGGATGATATAACTCCCTAGTTATATGGACTCTTGGACACTTTCTACTCCCCCACACTAGCTGTGGGCGAATGACCACAAAACTATACTAAACCTTTAGTGGTATGTAAGGTTCTACATGTAACACATTTAAGGCATCCTTCATCCATCCAGCCTTGTCTATTAAACAGAACACCTTGGAAAATAGTGGGGAACACCATTCAGGATAAATGGTGTTGAAACAGTTACGTGGATCACATGTTTTTTTATGCTAACAGGAAGGTGTTTGCTGGGGCTGCCTAAAGAAAATATGAGTTCTTCAAGAGGAAGTGGTATATGTTTATACAGGTTGTGCAACCTGTTTTGGAATACGCAGCTCCTGTCTGGCGTATTTTGCTTATCAGAACTCAGGATAAATGGTCCATAACTTATCCAGATTTCTGTGGGATCCTTTAACTTCCCTCTCTTAATGAAAGACGTAAGCATTTGTGTTTGCATTTTACCACAGAACTTTACCTTGTGATAACATATTCTAGACTTTACTCAAATGCAAATGTAAACATTTAAATGCAAACTGTGTAATAACATTACATTTCCAATGTACGCACATTGGAAATGCAATTGTAAATACACAGTTTGCATTTGAATTTCACACAGTTTGCATTTAAATACAATATTAAAGATTTGCATTTGCATTTCTGTCTATTATGGTTGTTAAAATTCTTGTAGAAAAGCTATTTGTCTTTTCAGTCAGACAGTCAGTGGTTGTTCAAGCTGCTGTTTTGTTTGGAAGTGATTATTGTGCTTGCTCAAATACCAAATGTTAGTGACATGGTGACCAGCTTTAATAATGCAGAAGTATAAATAATATTGAATAAATAATATAGATACATTAAAAGTAAAGTTTCACTAAATTTTACATCCCTAATGCCACATGTTCAAACCTCATGTTTAAACTACATGTTCAAAAAGTGTTCAAACCTCAAGGTACACACTGATCAGTCATAACATTAAAACCATCTCCTTTATCTACACTCATTGTTCGTCTTATCAGCTCCACTTACAATACAGGTGCACTCTGTAGCTAAAATCAATATGGTATCTAGTTATGTCCCTAAGTTTTACGTTTTATAGTTGTATTATTATTAACATGGTCATATACACACATAAATGTACCCCAGAATGTAAATGTTTAAAAGCACTGCTGTGTTTGATCCACTCATACCAGCACAACACACACTAACACACCACCACCATGTCAGTGTCACTGTAGTGCTGAGAATGATTAATCTCCCTAATAGTACCTGCTCTGTGGTGGCTTAAAAATATTAAATAAACCATCCTCAAATACCTTCTGGTGTCTAGCATATAGTATTTGGTGTACGCTGTGTAAGTTGTTATTGAATAGAATGACCAAACAGTGACCAGCAGTGTACATATTGCCTCCTACATCTCCGAGACCATCTTGTTTGTAATGTTCTATAGCGTTCTATAATGAACAGTTGGAGAAGTTCAGTGACAGCTGCGAGGCTGTTGCAATGCTCTTTGCTCTTGCAAACGTTATTTTAGTCAGACACGGGGAACAAATGTCACAATGGCACTAATGGATGGAAAACAACAAGCATCGTCGCATACCCTGTTATTCTTCCTCCTCTGGGATTTAAATTGCAGTAGTGAAACATATAATGCAATGACCGGTTGTGTAGGTTTCTGAGCTTAGATTTTATATGATTACACACGCAATATGTTTTTTTTTTTTACTTACATCTGAACATAAAGCTCTTTCTCTTGGAAGCCCATTCTGATGTATATAGCTACACATTTGGTGCATTCCTGGAGCCTCATATCCTGAATTTCAAAAGGATGGAGTACGTGATTTAAATGTTCAGCCCTGGAATTGTATTTATATGCATAAACAACTTATCAGAATTACAAATGATTGTCTAATGCAGGGAATATTTAAATAGAGGTTCTTGTATTTAAATGGATTTACTGCTGTGATTAAGTATGATTGACTGATATTGCTCAGACTGCCAGCCCAAATCCCTTTTTGCTATATCCAGCTTGTATCCAGATTGAATTCTGATGGTATGGACAGCAAAAAAAAACCAAAACAAAAAATAAGAGGTGGTTTGAAATGGGATTGCTATCTCAGCGTGGACACTCTGGCCATTCAAATTGTATTTCTAAGTATATTTTGTGTTACTTACAATGTGATAATCTGTGATGATGTCATATTCTGTTCATTATTGTCAAAACTGTTCACTATTAGAGCGAGCCAAAAACAAAAATAGGGCCAGGCGTGTCGCTTTTCCACTATTTAACTTCGGAGCTACTGAACATCGAGTATGAATGATACCACACGTACAGTAAAAAAAAAAAAAAATTCTAAACTAAGCATTCTCATAGAGACTACTAGGACCACTATGTAGTTACCACAGCAACCCATGCACATAGGTTGGTGATGTCTAGACACTAAAATCTGATCTGACCACTTGCAAATAGTAGTGCAGACCATCTTCTCAAAAGTTCTGATTTGAGAAGCTGCAAAACGTTCATGTAGGTGACTGACTATCCTTAATGTGAGCCAACTGGCATCCTGAAATGACCCTCATGTGCACATCCTAATCAGTAATGTTGTGTTAATGAATCACGTACATCAATAACCAGCAGAGCCAGCCTTCCCTGCAAAGATAATAAGCTCTGAACAGCTCTCAGCTCTCAGCTGTTCATTATTAGACCAAGCTGAAAATAAAAAAGGGCCAGGCGTGTTGCTTTTCCACTATTTAACTTTGGAGCCTCTGAACATCAAGTAAGGCAGAATGATATCACATGTACAATGAAAAAAAACCCAAACAATTTTGAGCTAAACATTCTCATAGAGACTACTAGGCCATGATTCAGATATGTATCTGATCTAGGACTGAAAGTGGCTTAGGCTGGATTTTTTTTAAAAAAATGATTTGATTGTCCACACGGCTCTGAAAACATCAGATTTGTGGGCAAAAATATCTGATCTCTGGCCCCTCAGCCTGATTATGACTCATGGACTCACAAGATGTCAGAATGTAAAGTTTGATTTACAGAGGCTACAATCCAGAGCTGGTCAAAGAGTTCCAAAACAGGCTGTTCACAATATCCTGATATTAGTCTGAACAGATTACAGTGACTAGCATATACTAAAAAGTAATGATTGATGTAGTACGTTCAGAGGTAAACAATCATGGCTTTCAGCGGATGCAGGTTGCTCATGCGTTTTCTTTTTCTTCAATGTTTCAGGAACTATTCACAAACATTTCAAAGGCTGACAGCTGGGCTTACCATCGAGAATGTGTTCAAGTCTGCAGTAAAAAGAGTGCCTTATTTGGCCACTGCTTTGATTTGCCTTCTGGGTTTCTTTCAGACTCCTAACTTTTATCTGACATTGCAGCTTTGCTCTTTCAGTATCTTTTTAAACATGGAGCAGTTGTGATAAATATCTACCATTTTTGTTCAGAAAGGTCACCCCAAATGTTTGTGACGTCTCAACAATGCAAACCAGATGGAATGTCGAGTTGGATTGATGTATAATTTGCATGAATTCAGATCTGGGTTACATAGGCACATATTATACCCATATCAGATTCTAGCACCACATATTGAAAGTGAACCTGTCAGATGTGTTTTGCTGTTTACACTGCCGCACAGATAACACATCGATGAGACATAAGAAGATTTTACCAGATGTGTGAACGCATCCTGAGACTGCTGCTTATCACGCAAACTTGTGTTGTCCCCCTACAGACTGCATGCTCATAAGGCGTTGTTAAAAAGAACTCAATGCCCCCTCCTCCCCTTCTACTTTGAGTAGTCACTGGTGTAACGTTGGTGTGGCACACATTCTATCTATTCAATCTATACAGGATGTGAACATACATGGCATGATACATTTCTTGGACAATATAATCAATGTATTGTATTAAACATATAAGAATACATATTTCCATAATGAAATCAGACTTAAATTTAGTCACAAATAATACAAATCATGTGAATTTGAATAGTGGCTGCCGGTTTGCCGTTCTATCTCACGCTCATCTGTCATTTTCCTTCTCATTTCTCCGTCTGTCCCTCTCTGCCCTATCCTTGTGAGTCCTTTCTTTTGTATCTCTCTAGACTATAGCCGTTTTTCACTATACATTGTGAACTCCAATCCAATTCTGAAGTTCAGCTAGATAAGGCTGCCCTCTCTCACAGATTAAATAAGGAGCCTGGTGGACTCTTTGAATGACCTTCTATAGCTCAATTCACTTTCCCAGCCCTCTGGGTCAATAGCTATAGAGCTCAATCTAATGTGGGATGTGATGTGCTCAGCCATAGAGAGGGATGACCTCTGTTTTCTGATGGTTTAACTCTAGAACTTAAGATGAGAGCAGGGGCAGGGGGAGGAAGGAGTCATGTCTTTATTTAATGTACACTAAATGTCCAGAAGTATCCAGACACCTCTTCTAATCAGTGTATTTAGCTATTTTAGGTGCATGCATTCTGACTTCTTCTATAACCTCCACAGAAAAACACTGACAATAAAAACAGTGGCATGTTATCATTATCCTACTAGGATAAAAGCTGTTATGGCATTACTTTTTGAAAAGCAAAAAACTGGATAAGCAAATATTAGCAGTAGTGTATACATTTTTTTGGTTGATCATGAAACTCCTCATGGACGTGGCTGATAACTTTTATTTATGTTAAGTTGGTCTAAGCACTCTATAGCTTTTAATGTTTCTTATAAGGTCACATTAAGTAACACATTAATAAAAAGGGCAACAGTGATCTGATGTATAGAATATCTAATAAAGCTAATTGGTATAATGCTAACTGATAGACTAAGTTAGATACATAATCATTAAAATCTGAGGTGGTAACAAGTGTTACACTGATACTGATATTGATACTGGCGCAGATACTGGTACTTAAATGTAGGATATGTCTCAAAACCTAGTGAGTGTCTACATAGACAGCATTTTACGTCATAGTATGAGCGTTCCCGACATGTAGACTGTCGCAATTCTTAGATAACTTAAACATGCTGTCTACTAAGGCACCTTATTTTGGCCCAATCTTAAGGGGGCATCAAACACTTCCTCAGCCGCTAAGGCAATCTCATGATGCAACGAAGGCAAATCTACGAGCAGTAACGTGGTTTTAAAATGTAAGTTATTTTGATTCTCTCTGGAGTTTTAATGTGTTTCTTGTCATATAATCACACAAAACAGTATTTCATTTACAACTTTGTAACTTTTGAGTCATTGACCATTCTGCAGTTTTATACTTAAGCCATTAGCATTTATGCTAGCAGATTTTTAAGCCTCGGGCTATTGTTTTGGATAGCCGACCGGTAGCTTAGCAACTAGCTAAACCACCGGTCGCGTGCAGTGGCTGGGAACAAGTCGTGACACAGTTGCTCTCTAGCTTGAGCGTCTCAGTAAGACAGAACGCTGCTACTTAAACAGCTGCCTACATTGTCAGTGTCTGTTAGACAGTTAGACGGCTCACTAGGTTTGGAGCCAGACCCATAGTATTGGTAATGAGGATTCCGATAGCTATGAGCGACACCATGAAGCCATTTCTGACATGCACATGTGGTCACGCATGCATGGGCACCAGTAGGCAGAATATGATAACCTTCAGCATAAAACAAACATTCAGTAGATCTACCTCTATCTTCCCACAACACTCAATATCCCAATCAATACACAGTGAAGCATGCAAACCGTCCTGTGTGAAAGACTGCAGTCTTTGTAGCATCACTGCATCTTTCCAGACTGCCAGTTTTGTTATGTCAGCTATCAAATGCCCCCCAGACAATCAGGTGACATCATGCTCTCTTCCAGTCACAGAGGTCTCCCAATGCTACAGCATACACACAGCGTGGTTGCTTGGGATATATATACACACACTACCGCTCAAAACTTTAGGATCACTTTAGAATTTAATTTCATGCAATTCGGCTGCCAATCCAAGTTAAGGATGTTATTGGGCTAATTGGTTGTTGGGACACTCTTGCTCAATTGTGATGCACAGCTGAAAAACATTCTACTAATAAGTGAGCATAAAAGGGAGAACAACATTCTAGGTTAGTTTAGTATCTGAAGCATCAGTAGTTGATGGCTTGCTGACAGACTTAAAATGGCCAGAAAGAAACAACCTTCTTTAGAGACCCGTCAGTCCATTGTTGTGTTAAGGAAGAAAAGCTACTCCATTGAAAACAAGAACATTTCACTGTGATCCCAAACTTTTGAGTGGTTGTATATATATATATATATATATATATATATATATATATATATATATATATATATATATATATATATATATATATATATAGTAAATATTTTGTGTATATTTTGTGTTTAAACAGGATTTTAATGTATAATAGGTGGTATATAAGGTTTATTATCATCATTATTACTATTACTATTAATTAATGTTTAATGTGGCAAATTCTGTTTTTTTCAATTGGCCTATTTTTATTTGGCAGCAATGAACCAGAAGCCCAACATTCAGCCCAATACTCGGCCGATGGAGGGCCCAAACACACAGGGAAAACCTGACAAGGAGCTCAGAGACACGCACACACACACGCACGCACACACACAGCGCAAGTCAACAAAAGTGCTTTATTTACACATAACGAAGTGAGAAACCAAACAAACACAAAGCCAGGCTTACTCAGCCTCTTCTGTTTATCTCTTTCTTACTCTTTCAGCATGCATGAGGACAACGTCCTCTCCTCTCTCACTTTGGCTTTCAAGTGTCTGTGTGTGATCAGAAGGAGAGCATGGGCCATGGTGACGACTCCACGTCTCTCCACAAATAATAATGAGTTCATTCAAATGAGTTCAGACAGTAACACAAATGTAAGGTCCTCTGTTTTATGATGATGCTGAAGGTATTTTCTGTCTCAGAACGTCTGCTAATTTTTAGGACATTCATGACCACACCTTCTTTTTGGGATAAGCAGCTTTTCACCTGTCAGCTCTTTACATGCTTGTTAGCCTTGAATCTCTATAAGCCATAAGTCTTTCTGTTTGGGTGGTCAATTAACTTCCCCCAGTTGACGGCTGACGCATGCTGAAAGGCCCTGGAGAACCCGTCATCTAACTGTCACACATGTCTCATGTTTCATGCTGTTGTCATTTTATTTCCTTTTATTAGAACTGAAATCTAAAGAAAGATGCTTTTCTCATATGAATCACAGATTTACGTCAACACTGAACAACCTGTACTGTACCGTGAACCACGTCAGACTTAATATAGGATAATTCATATAGGAGCGGAAATGAGGACATAACACAAAGCAAGCTGACGTTAGAAGAGCCACCTTTTTATGGGTTATTAGTCCATTCAGCACGAACAGAATTGTTCTATTTCATCATTATGCAAAACATTCATATTTTGGGAAGTTTGACTATCACCTAATAGTGTGCAGCTGTGTAGCAGAGTTGCGGGTAAGAGTGGCTAAACGTTAGATATTTTTGGTCTACAGTGATTAATTCAAATATGCTAGGCAGCCTTTATGTACTGTTGCTACAGTATTTCATCAGAAAAACATGTATCTCTAAAATATATAAGATATCAAAATATTTAATCAGCAATCTCTTTTTTTTAAGGTGCGGAGAGTAAGAAACATCCATTTTCATGACACAGTCTTCTGTATTTCTGAGGTAAAAACACATGATTATTACAAATAAAACAGATAATGTACATAAATGGTCTTGAATAAATAAACAGAATGTTGTTATTTAACAGAGTTCACTCTTTCATTGACTTTTTGTCAACACAAGAGATTTATTTTTCAGTGTCAGGAAAAGTAGGAAACCTATGCTATAGACTGAACTTTGGGTAGTAAGATATTCCTGTGGTTTTCTTGGAAAAATGTAAAGTTTTACTTCTTGAATGGAAGTAGAAGTACGGCTAGTGGTGACCTCCCCTGCAATGAGGCTGTGATGTTATGTGCGTTTCTGCTGTTTGTTAATAGCAAATAACATTTTCCCAGCAGAATAATAATAATAATAATAATAATAATAATAATAATAATGTACTCAATGTCTGTTTTGACTGGAATGTACATAAATTAAGGTTGGTTGCTGACAACGGTGCATATACATACATACACTATATGTTCCACATACATGTAGTGGTTATCACATTCCTGTTATAAAGAGTAGAATTTACAGTCTGTTTAAATAATTAAAAACACATGTAAATATGTGAACTAGTCACTAAACAGAGCGGCTTTACAGCTAAATCATTCAGTGGACTGCACACATAGTGGTATAGGTGTGTATGCTTTCCTATAGCATGTGTGCGGTGAATCTATTTCTGGAGACTCACTTATCTAAACTCACTCCACTGAACTTTCCCTTGACCTCCCTCAGCGGCTGAGTGAAATCCCCTCTCATCTCTTGCACATGCAGAGACCATGAAGAAGTGTGCGCTAATGGAAGACATGTCTCAAAGTGGAGTAGAAGAGAAAAAACAGGTGAAGGAATTCAGTGTTTATCAGAGTAAAGTTTCAGCAAATAGAAGAAAGTTAACACTGCAGAAAGCAATACATTGAATGTACTTCATTTTTTCTGTATTTGGTCTTAACATCTTTTGGACACAGTCTTGTTTTGGTTTTGATATCTTTTAGACTTGGCCTGGTCTCTGTCTCAACATCTTTTGAACTCGGTTTTGTCTCTGCCTTGACATCTTTTAAAATTGGTCTTGTTTTGGTCCCAGTCTTTTCTCTGTTTTGATAACTTAGTCTTGTCTCTCTCTTGATATCACTGGGACTCGACTTTCTCTCAGTCTTGGCATCGTTTGCACTTGGTCTTGTTTTGGTCTCAACATCTTTTGGACTTGGTCTTGTTTTGGTCTTAATATCTATTGGACTTTGTTCTGTCTCTGTCTTTATATCTTTTGACCTCAGTCTTTTCTCAGACTTTTTCAGAGTTGGTTTTGTCTTGGTCTCAATATCTTTTGGACCTATTGGACACCTTTCCCCCCCACTATTACTCCCGTCTTAGAGTAACTATTTAAACTATGAATTACACATTAAATTAGCTTCCTGTAAAAAGAAAAGACACACATTAAATAATTCATCCACCCATTATCTTCAGCTTCATCCCGTTATTCAGGGTTATGGGGTGGCTGGAGCCAATCCCAGCATCATCGGGCGAAGCTGGGGTACACCATGGATACATCACCAGCCCATCGCTTGGCCAACACACACTCACACTTACAGACAATTTAGATTGTGTGATCAACCTAACATACATGTGTTTGGACTGTGGAAGGAAACTGGAGTACCCATAGGAAACCCAGTCAAGTACGGGGTGTTACGCCTCCCTCCGTCTCCGCGAACTCCAGCACCACATAAAAAGAAAAATAAATGATATATATAATATAATTTTTTTCTGAGTCTTATAATCTTTTTGACTTGGTCTTAAAATCTTTTGGACTCTGATTAGTCTCTGTCTGATCATTGTTTGGAGGAAAATGAAAACATGAATTTAAAACATCAGAAAATCTGATTAACCGAAAACATGCTTCATGATTCAAATATATCACTCAGTTGAACATGAATAATACATTACATCACCACAGTTTATGCCTTTCAGTTTACTTCTGTCAGTAAGAACTGTGATGTAGTATCTTTTATTCATGTGCAGTCAACTGACACATTTCAATCATATGAATTCAAAACAACATTTGTTTTAAACTGCCATCTTTTACTGGAAGTGCTCACATTTCTTTTATACTGTTTAGTAAATACATTGTGTTTTTCCTCATCGATGCACCAGCACGCTTGAATCTCAATGTCATTGAAAAATGAAATAGTCCACAACGAACCGCACCCCCCTTCTTCCAAGCTTGATATTGATATTGATTCTGAAATCAACACCATTGCTGTAGAACATAACAGATGGAGAGACTACACTCTGCATTGATTTTCATCTAGAAAATCACCGACATGTTACTTCATCTGTTCAGAATGAGTAGGTTCACATTGAATTAGTCTCCTTGTAACAAGTGGTGCAATGAGGTTGTATCATAAAAGCATGTTGATGCAACTGAAACATACTGAGTGAAACCTCTGAAATGTGGCAAAGCATCTTTGATGCCAGCAACAAAGTGCATGATTCATCAAAGGTGGATTCATTGTGTTCCTAATCATCTATTTAGCATAACTAAAAAAAGCAGTAAGCTGTCTAAGAAAATAAAATATACCATATGAAAAAATTGTTGTACTTATTAACTGTGCAGCTTCTGAACTCTAGTTCAATGTTAAGGATGCTGGAGTGGGTAATCAGAAGAGCTGTAGGACTTGCTGGTGGGCCAGCAGTGTTTTGGGCCATTTACTGCCAGCTATTGTACACACAAGAGTGCTCAGACCATCTTTAAATGTTATATCCAAGTGTATATCTGTAGTCATTTAGGGGTTAAACCTACTACTTTCTGGGCATTAGGGACATACCAATGTAAAATTTTACAGTTAACTTTCTCAAAGTAAGGTTTCCGTAGTTCGTTCTATTTTCTCCACTCTGGCTGGCATTAAAAAATATTCAGTGTTATTTTTTACATTTGATTGATGTTCACTAACATGCATGTGGTTATATGTGTTTATATGCTGCAGTTTTTCAATAATCACAAGAAGCATTTTTCAGCACCAGGTTGACAGAACATGCAGCTCAGCATGACAGCCACAAATGTTCCACAGCTACCAAAACACTTCAAAAACATCTCAAAACATCAACACTAGTGTTTGTGTACTAAAGACAGCACTCACCTAAAAAGCACTGGCGTAGACTTATGATTTACCGTACATCTCTAAAACTGGTGACTGGAATAGCTGAGTGACTGCTCATCTTTCTCTACCAAATGGTTTTCAAAAGTTTTTAAAAAGCAGATTTTCAGTTGCATTTTATTCTGCTCTGTAGAAATATGTAGGTGAACACAGCAATTTGTATTATACCCTAAATATTCCGCAGCTAACAAACCACAGGTCAATCGACCGTCCAGCACTAGCAGGCAGGTCACTTCTAACCGCACAACTCTCCTCCATGGTTGACACTTAACCTCAACGACTAACCTCATGTCAAACCAACAAACTTAACTACGAACATACAAGTCTCTTCTACTGCCATTGCGGTGCTTCCCAAGAGGTGTGGCATTGGGGGGCCACTCAACCTGTGCTCCCAGTTTATTATGTTATGGCCATTTAAGCTTATGGCCAATTGTATAATCATGTAAGCTACACTGTAGAAAGTGTTTTTGAGGTTGATGTACAGTTTTACAGTTCATATTGTAACGTTGTGGGAGACGGAGGAGGCGGATACACACGCAGATAAGGGTTAACGGGTTTAATGTAGTCCATGATGGAGAGAAGAACACGAGCAGAACACAAGCAGAACACGAGCAGAATATGAGCAGAACACGACAAATCACAACGCAACACCACCATGTACACCACAAAAGTCATATATGAACATATATTTACTAAACAGCATTGTTTCACTAAAACTATACATTTCAGTAACTGACAATTTCCTGATATAAGCAACTTATTTTTATTGTGTGTAAAAAAATAGGAAATAGAAACGTTATTTTTAAAAAGTTAATGGTCAACACCTGGATATTACTTCAGCCCAGATGGGAATTAGTTGTGGTTGGTCTGTGAAAGATTTGTGGTCCTTAATTGTTGTCTGATATATTATTCATTTATGTTATTGATATTATTTAACCACAATATTAGGTTTGGAGATAAGTATACAAGTTTTTTAGTAAGGTATGCAAGCATTTGCAAATTGAGTTAAATTTGCAAACAAGGAACACATACTCAGAGAAAAAACTGACCATGGTTTGGCCTGAGCAGAGTACTATGAGGAGTTTTGAAAAAAAGAAACAAGTTATGAAAATCTACCATACACCATGATATCCAACCCTTCCTTTGGAGAGCTCCTTTCCTGCAAAGGTTAGTTCCAATATGCCTCCAATAAGTTGCCCTGATCCTTACTTGATCCACCTTATCCAGCCAATGTGTGGCTGGGAAAGCGTTGATTAACTGGAGTAATTATAGTTGGAGCTAGGCTCTGCAGGTAAGTAGCTCACCAAGAGGAGGGTTGAGGACCACTACTCTGCACCAAAATAATGAAAAAATATCGCTGAATATACACTCGCTCCATCAAAACATTAACATTAAGAACGCTTCGTCAGTGACAGAAACTCAGAAAACCATAATTATATTTAGTTTCAACTGTAGGAAACTGATATGCAGGTTAGATTTTGGAGTTTAACAGTAATATTAAGAAGAATTTAGGCATTTGTAATTTGAACTATTAAAACACACAGGTTGAAAACGAGTAACAAAGCGAATGTGAGAATTTGTCACTGAAATGCTATTCTGTGCTAACTGTAGTTTTGAAAAGAGAACTCAAGACTGCATGTTAGTGGTTATAAAGAACAGTTAATAGCTTCTCTTGTGTTAAGACTTTCTGAACTGGACGCTACATTTGAACTTTAATAAAGAATATGATTCCTTTTTATTGCAAGAGTTTGAGAAATGCTAAGTCGATAATAATAGAAGACAGTATTCAACAGTTAAATATCAAAGACGAGTGCAAGCAAATATTGATGCGCTTAAATGCTGCAATATTATGTTTTGTATTGTATCGATCCTCAAAAACACAGTATTGATTTTTATGCAGAGATTGGTGGCAGACAGTCATCCGTTTTGTGCCTAAACCAGCGACTGCTAGATTTTCCTTCAGCCATTGGACACATCCACTGCAATGTAAACAAGTACCATAAGGGCATATAACTTTTTTTTTGTGCATTAACACTTTTTCAATGTAGTCAAGCTTTTTCCAAATTTCTAGAAAAAGAGTTACAGAAAAATACTTGGATTTCCAGTATACTCAAACCATCTGCAAATTACTTGCTGGTATGCTGGCTCTTTCAGCATTGGTTGGCTACTAACTCACTTCCAATTTCGGCACTAATGCTAGATCCAATGTTTGTTTCAAGAATTCATCCTCTTCAGCCCTTCCTAGATGAACTGAAATCTTACACATTTGTCGGTTTAAAAAATGAGTACTGATACATTATTTCCACCAATCCTTCAGTACAATCAGGCAAGTTTTCAGATTTACAAATATTGTAAATTTCTTCAGAAGTATTCAGAAGTTTTCCAGGCATGACAACTAGGTGAACCAGTTCACTACAGCACAACCCTGAGGCTTTTCCATTTGCTAAGACATTCTGAATGCAATTTCTAATTTAGTGCTCTTTCAGCTGATAGTCAAACTTAAACCTAAGCTTGTAATTAATGCTGGCCACACCAGCCAAAGGTTATTTGTTTGCGCACACCCAACACCAGAAGCTGAAACTGGTGGCTTTTTGCTAACGTATTGCATTGGCATGTTACAAAGGAACGTTATAAGGCCAGACTGGAATAAGCAGAAGCTGGTTTCAGCTTCATTTGTGTTTAAAATTCTAGAAAAGACCTGCAGCTGCTGGTACCTCTGATCCCTAGGTGACAGCCAGGCTAAGATATATTTACATATAGATTTGTTTGCTGACTTCTCTTTTGCTATCCACAATTACGCAATCCGCGAGGGTGTACCCACAGTTTGCAGAGAGAAAATTGATTTCAGGAAGGGTACGAATAGAATGGAGAAGTGTAGCACAATTTAGCAGCTCTTACGATTGGTAACTACAATAATATTGAAGGTCTGGTCTTCCAAATATATCATATGTTTTTTTTCAAAGATTCTAACTTGCAGTGTTGTTGGACCATGATTTTATTGCTTTCGAATGCTTTACGATCTGTTTAGTTTACAGACTTTGGAGGAGCTAAGGCTAATTAAATACAATAGAATTTTAGGTTGTGAATGGCAGTTAGGAGATTTACAATGCGTATACGTTTTAATTAAGATACATCTTAATGAACAAGTTATGAAATAGATTCAAGAATCAGTAAACACATGTTACATAGAAATAAAGTGCTGCACTGGACTTCTTTAAATATGCAATATATTAGAATAATGCAACTTTACACTCTCTGTTTACTTTCCTTTTAGCAATAATTGTGTTCATGTAATATATTTATAGATCAAAACAATTTAATGTGGAACCTTTTGTTCATAAGTAATTCTAATCTCTTCAATTCTAAGAAAGACCTGTTGGTTGTTTTGACCCAGAAAACCAAGCTTATGACAAAGAAATACAGACCAATAGATCTTTTATATTCTTAATAGCAATACTGTATCATAAATAATATTATATAATTTAACAGAATTAAACTGCTGCATTTTAAAACACATAATACAACAAGACCCCATACTGGTTCATGCCTTAAAACTAGCTTTACAAGACAAATGGGACAAAATTACACCTGAAACACTTACAACATGAAAAGGTGATAAATGCTTTTTTTTAAATTATATATATATATATATATATATATATATATGTTTATTTAAAAAAGTAAAAAATAAATTCATGTACTGATGTACTGTCTTTAATGTAATACACATAAAAACATTTTACAAATCGCTATATTGAGTTTTGATTTTAATTATATAATAACACAGATTGTTGCCTTACACAAGCATTGGTTATTGTTATTGGTTGGTTATCATAAATAACATCACCGCTGTGACTAAATTTGTCATGACACACTTCATATTCTATAAGCTGGCGAGCTGGAACATGAAGTGTCATATTGTATCATCAGAACTAACAGTTGTTTAAATGTACGGAGCAACTGAATGTCAATTGAATGGCACAAAAGTTGTATCGAATAAAACAAGAGGTAGATCACTGTAGGGTCCCTTGCTATGAGACGGAAAGACAAAAGAAGCAGGACTACTTGAACACTTAATAAACTTAAATAATAAGTTGCAGGTTGATTTGTTCACAGACAGGCTCACCTTTGATTCATGTGAATCACAGCTGAAAGTCAGTATTGCAGTTTGATAAATACAGCGAACAGAAATCAGTTTCTTTGCAGCTACTAAAAACTTGTGTGTGTCTTAAATTAGAGTGTCTATGGAGGAAAATTAAACTGCAGGTATATTATGATATTGTCAAAGAGCAGAACTCCACCTATAACAGTGCTATGAAAATATCCAGAGAGTCATACCTCTGTAGTGTAAGTAAATTCTTTTTTGACTAATTCAGCCTAATCTTTCTGCTGGTGCACCTCATGGTGACTTATCTTCCAGAAGAGCTTACAATTTATTTTCAAAATAAAATAGCATTGATAAGACAGAGCGCAGCTCAGCTGGAACATGCTCCAGTAACCTTCCTGATAAACCACCTACACCAGTAATGACTTTTATTCTGTTGTCAGTTATGATAAGCTTTAACCATTAGGTTTGTCCACATGTGATCTTGATCCTGTCCGTAATTCTAAGATTATTTTTTAATTAAAATATGATATGTTAACTGTTTAAAACTGTTCTATGTCAGCAGGCGCTTCTGCTCTACTAAAGATTAGTCAAGTCAGGTCAAGTCAAGTTTATTTGTATAGCGCTTTTTACAACAATGTTGTCACAAAGCAGCTTTAAAGCATGAAAAATATGAAATCACAGCTGTTCATCCCTTGTGAGCAGAGGCAACAGTGGCAAGGAAAAACTCCCTCAACTGGAGGAAGAAACCTTGGGAGGAACCAGACTCACAAGGGGAGACCCATCCTCCTCTGGTCAAACAGTATTTACAGTTTATAAACTAAAGCTGAGTCTAAAGGTAAAAGCTTTAGAAGCTGTACAGGTGCTACATCAGGTGGGTGATACTGTGATGCAGTCAAGGTGGAGCAAATGGCACAAATGGAGAGGAGAGCTGGTTGGAGCCAGGTGACGGGGGGGCCCTGGTGGTCAGTCCTTTACAGTATTCGGCGGGACAGGTGGGTGGTTATTATCTGAGAGAGCGAGAGAGAGAGAGAGAGAGAGAAACGAAAAACAAAGTTATGGTTTGGGTTAGTACAGAGGAGTCGAGGTGTAGCAGAGAGAGGAGAGCTGTTTGGTGCCAGGTGACGAGGAGGCCCTGGCAGTCGGACCTCCAACAGCATTCGGCGGGACAGGTGGGCGGTTATTACCTCAGAGAGAGAGAAAAACAGAGTTAGTTCTGGTTTGGGTTAGTACAGAGATAGAGTTAGTTCTGGTTTGGGTTAGTACAGAGACAGAGTTAGTTCTGGTTTAGGTTAGTATAGAGGATATGGAGTGTTTAGAGTGCAGCTGGTGACTCTGACAGATCTGATTATAAACAGAATGAACTAAAAGGAGAGAAGCTGCACTCGTGCTACATCTAGATTATACAGTAATGCAATCGAGGTGCAGTAGATGACATAGATGAAGAGGTTACAAGGTAACAAGGGGGTACTGGTGGTCAGACCTCCAACAGTATTCAGCAGGACAGGTGGGCGGTTATTACCTCAGATTAGCATCAGATTAGATTCTGTACTATATAGTTTTGGACCAATTTGTAGCGTTCCTTTTCTAAGTAAGATCTTACAAAATGTTGTTTTACAACAATTGTCAACATACTGAATATTAAACGAGTTATATAAGAAGTTTCAAATAGCAGTGACCTAAAAATTCTACCTTTAGGTGTACCACCTCTCAGTCACAGCTCTACGATGGTTTGAATATTTAGTAAATACATTTAATGAAGGAAAATATATATATATATATATATATATATATATATATATATATATATATATATATATATATATATATATATATATATATATATATATATATGTGCCCTTGTTTATGTCCTGTCCATGTTCTCCCTGTCTCCGCCCTTGCCCCGCCTTGCACACCTGTTCCCCATCGATGTTTAGTCTCGTCACCTGTTTGCCCGTGTGTATATATACCCAGTGTTTGCCCTATGTCTTTGTTGGTCATTGTCTTGGGATTTTCGTGTCATGTGTCATTGTATCCAGTCTGTTCGTATTTTCTTTTGTGTTTTGTTTACCCTCCGTTTACGTTCGTGTTCATTAAAAGTACTCTTTATTTTCAAAAAGCTCTGCGTTTGTGTCCGATCCTGCTGAGACCCCCGTGACAGGAAGCATAATATTAATCTTATCTTAATAGCTATGCTGATGGCACACAATTAAGTATTTCTATTCCTTCTGATAAACAAGACTCCAGTGACAGGATTACCAGGTGTGTGTGTGTGTGTGTGTGTGACAGACTTGGGTCTTTAACTTTGAATACCAAACAGGAGCATGTCTCTCAACAAAATAAAAAACAGAGCTCATATCCTTTGTGTTTTGAAGACACTATATAAAAATGTTCTGAAGTTCTGCTACTGAACCTCTAAATAATCAAACTCTACCTGACATCACAGAAAATGTCTCAATGTCTGTTCCAACTTGCGACCTGCAAATACTGATCTTCTGCTTACACTTTCTGTAAAATATAGAAAACATGGAGAGACCTTTTCAGATTAGGCTTCTAAACTGTGGAACTCACTTTTAAGAACATTTAATCATCTTAATCTCTTCAGTGTTTAATTAAAACTATGCATCTTCCTTGTTTATTTAAATTTGAGCACTGTCGTTGGCTTACATATGGTTACACAATCACATATGGTTTTGAAAAAAATACTTTTCTCTTATTTTTTAGTTTCTTTTATTGCTGTTGACAATGGTCTGCAAAGCACTTTGAGCTGCCACCAGTCTACAATCATAAGTATGTATTGAATCCTTCATGCTGTTGCATGACTCTTTAACTGCATAGGTTACCATTAAAGAAGCTAAATCATATGTGCATCCACTCATACAGTCTGCTCCAGACTCAGCAGCTAAGCAGTTAAAATGTAGTTTTAGCAGTATATGGTTGCTGCTGACATCACAACTATAAGTAACATTAGCCAGATTAGCTTAGCTCAATGCAGTAGGCACCCCATTGCCAGGCTGGCAGTAGATGCAGGCCTGCACGAGCATCATAGGCCAAGAGAGCTTCGGCTCCTGGCTGCAGAGCTCGAGCCATCTGTTCCACAGTGAGTGAATAGTGCTTACACGCTGCAGCAAGCCCTCTGCTTGTCCAGAAGCTCAATCACAAATCAGCACCACAGCCCATAATGAATAAATCAGTGTCTCCACTTATCTGAGCCTCTATTCACACCTTCCTTCCCGGTCTACCGCCGAGATTGGCTTGCAGACGTTCGCAAAAAATATCTCTGCCTGAAACAGAGACTGAAAATAATGGCTTTCATTCATAAGGTGATATTAGGGGAGTGCCAGAAATCGACTCTTTACTCTCCTTGATTTAGACTTCATGGCATACTTTGTTGATTAGCTGCCGTACACAATTAAAGCAATTAAACTAGCTTTAAATGACCAGTGCTAATAAGAGTTCTCTCTAATCTCCCTCTCTCAGTTCCTTTCTATCCTTCTCACACTGTTTCACTCTCTCTACTTCTCTCTTTCTCTGTCTGTTATAAGCTCTGTCTCTCACTCTATCTTTCTTTTTTCTCTGTCTCTCTATATCTCTCCCCATCTTTTGCATACTTTACACTGGTTCTCATTCATTTTCTAAATTTCTCTGTCTCTTTCTCTACCTTACACAATCTTTCCTGCCTCTCTTCTCTTTCCTTCTATCTCTCTGTCTCTGACACACAGCCACTTACTTCCTCTCTGTCCATCTCTTTCTATCTCTCTTTGTCTTTCTGTCACCATATATCAATACAGGCATTAATTTATTAAAGATCTATTACTAATTTAATATTACAGATTTGTGAGTGGTAAATGTAGGATTGCCAGTAATATCAGAGTTGGGTGTTTTCAATGGGGAATAATGGCGTGGTAATCAGATGTCAGTGACTGCCCTGTTGCATTTAAGAACAGGGATCTTTTTTGTTCTTCAGATCTTCATAACACATGTTTGTTGGTGTGTATCATGTATCTGAGGGAATGTGTTGTTGATGCTCAACAGGCTGGAAAGGGTTACAAAAACTTTGAACACCAATAATCCACAGCCAGACAGATTGTGCACAATTAGATACAATTCAAGACCAAAGAAACAACTAAAGGCCTCTCATACAGAAGATAAAGTTCATTAGTCCACCATCAAGAGAACACTAAATAACAGTGGTGGGCATGGCAGGGTTGCAAGGGGAAAGCCACTGCTCCTATCTGTGTACAGTTTGCTGAAGATCAGTCTATGGGACTGATGAGATCAAAATAGAACTTTTAAGTTGAAATGAGAAGCATTGTGTCTGGAGAAAGGAAAATCCTGCATTCCAGCACAAGAATCATATCCCATGTGTAAAACACAGTGGTGGTAGTATCATGGTTTGGGTCTGTATTGATAAATCCAGGCCAGGACGACTTGCCTCTATTGATAAAACAATGAATTCTAAATTATACCAACAAATTCTAAAGAAGAATGTTAGACGTCTTTCGGTCAACCGAATCTTAAGAAACCGTAGGTCATGCAGCAAGGTGATGACTTTAAGCACAGAAGTTGCTGTACCAGAGAATGGTTAAAGAAGAATAAAGTTAAGGTTTTGGAATGACTGAGTCAAAGTCTGAAGAAATCTGGGAAGAACCTGAAGCAAGTACTTCATCTATGAAAACCCACAAACCAACATCTATAAAGCTGTTCTGTATGGAGGGATGGATGAAATATGTGTATATGTATATGTGCTCTAAGCCTATGTGTAGGACTGATTAACAGCTGCTGGAAAAATGTAGGTGCAGTCATTCCTGTGGCTGGTGTTGCCTCACACCACGATGGGCCAGTGTGTGATTCAGTGTGGAGTTAGCTTGTTCTCCCTGTGGCCATATAAGTTTTCACCTGGTGCTCTGGTGTCCTCCCACAGTCCAAAGACATGTGGAGATGTGCTGAACTGTCTCTAAGTGCCAATGGGTATGTTTACGTTTCTGCCTGTACAAGGTGTTTCCTGCCTTCTGCTCTGTGAGCACTGGGCACTGGAATAGACTTCAGCACCCTGCCTCCACCCCCCACCCCAGTAGGATAAGTGTCCTTTAAGTAATTCCAATGAGTCCCTTCTGCACACAGCAATAACCAGATACTATAAACAAAGCTTCACATACTTTTGCCGTACTTTTATTTTGTGATTAATTCTGTTGTCTTTATTTACTTTAAGAACTCTGGTTTTATTTGAGGTCATATTTATGAAGAATATTCTAAAAGGTTGCCACTGTACATATATTCCTCTCTTTTTTTCTCTGCCTGTCTCTTTGTCATAGTCACCCTCTCTCTTTCCTTAATCTCCTCTTTCTGTTTACTTCTTTCTCTCTCTCCCTCTCTCTTTCTCTTGCTTTCTCACTCGCTCATTCACTCTCTCTCTCTCACTCTCTTATCAGTAGATCTCAAATGCAGGTACTTCAGCGGCTCTCACTCCTACAGATGCATCATTTCTGTGTTTCTAACATTACAGTGGATGAAATTCGGGACAGCGCTACCAGCCTGTTACAGATAGGCTTGTTTTGTTTTCACACAGACTTATGAACTGGAAGTCACTCGAAATGCAGCTGTGTCTGAATGATTTAAAGAATGGACACTGTCCGCGCATCCTTTGGCATTTAGGACTCTTGGCTTGGAGAGGGAGACAGAGGGGCGCTAATGGTTTGCTGTTGAACACCAACTCTTTGTTTCCATGGCAGCGAAGACGTCGGCTCCACTTTTTCTCCCCCTGGTGCTCCACTCCCCTTACTTTGATAAATGTGTTTTGGCCCTGCCAGGCCCTTCTTTTCTTTTTTTTATATATACTCACAAATATATTTCCCCATAGCTTTGTGTTAGCTACACATTTGTCAATCTACAACCGCTGTTTAGCTGCAAGAGATGTTCTGAGTTGATGTGGTAAAAACAGTGTTATACGCTAAACTTCATTAGGCTCCCTACTGCTAGCAAAGAATGGCTTAATGGTCCAGAAGGATATGAATGACTTTGCAAAATTAGCATGCAATGTACTTTGATTACCTCTTGTTGAGGCAATGCTCATCTGTTTGTATTGCCAGTCACTTTTGTTTCCATTTGAGAGCTTATTTGAAAGCTATTGCTGTGGATATCCTGTTTGGAAGCGTGTTTAGCACAGCCATAATTGAACATCCTCATGCATTAGCAGCCTCCTCCTGTGCACAAAACACAGGCAAGTCATTTTGACATGTTATAAAGGAGTCGGATGGAGAGGAGGTATAATGGAAAATTGTTCCTTTCCCCCATGCATGCAACGTTTAAGACGTGCCCAGCTGTGGGTGTTCCAGTAGAAATGAAGAGATTATTGATTTAGCAATGCTGCTTGATTCACAGGTGGTTTGAAGCTGGTGGGGGAAACACACCGGCATATATAAAAACACCAGGGGGACGAGGAGGAAAATGATTAGCCACGGCCCCCTGAAGACAGCCCAGAGACACGTACTCCTGCATGCATATCAACATGACTCTGCAAGTCGAGGGTACACACCGCACTCTTACAAGATAAAGCCGGAGAAGAAACTCTGAAGTGTGGTCCTGCTGTTCTTTAACCCATTTCTTAAAAAAAAAATAAAAATCAAATAATTCTGCTAAATCAAGCAGTAGCCTTTGATTGAAGTGTACAAGGGGAAAACAGGCCAGACACATTTCAAGCACTCGGTTATTTCTGTTATATCAATCTTGCCATTATGCATGTGAGGCACCATCTCAGCTCATACTATACAGCACTTTGCACTACAGCAGCAAAGCTGTGCCTGATACTCTTATATACCATTACAGCACACTAACACACCACTGCCATGTTGGTGTTACTGATGTGTGTGGGTGGGAATCCACTCGAATGATGCTTGGTCAATGGGATGCAGAGCAGAGTCAGAAGCTGTGTACTCATTTATCATTTTACCCGTTAAACTCTTGGCATATAAAAGTGTTTTCAATTCAGTCTATATATATATAATATCATCCAAAAAAAAGTAACTCCACAACAGCAATTTTACAGGAGAGGGGAACAACCTTCTTTACTTTTAATGTATGTCATTGGAACCATATTTTTTTCCAAATGATTTTTGGAGCTTTTCTATTGGTCCAGTCATCAAGCATTGAGATAACAGAGATGTTTTGATGTGCTGAGTAGATAATTGGTAGATAATGTCAGTTGTTGCAAGTAAAATCCTTGAAACAAGCCAAACTGTCTACAAATGCAGCTCGGTGTGCTATGAGTCTTTTAAAGGGGTATGTAGTAGCGTTTTTAACACCTTACTGTAGGCTGTACAGACACCTACATAACATTGTTGTCCAAAGAAAAATATGTATCAACATTTTTGTTTTTTTATGTTTTTTTTCTATATTATTTGACACAACAGCAGCCATTTATATCCTGTTGTGGCTTCATGGTGAACAGACCAATAGTCATGCTCCAGAACCACATGGAGTAATAACTTACATTTAAGGTAAAGAATGCTTTTGATGTGTCCTGTAAAGTTACTATTTTGGATACTTGTTTTTCTTGGACAGCAACGATAACCTTGTTATGACAGCTGACATAATCCTACAAAATGCTTGTTCCAATAGGTGTTATCTGCCTAAAAGACTACTTCAGCTAACTTTGATCAAAAGTTTGCATTTATGTGTACTGACTAGCGGTTTTAAATCTTGTTCAAAATCAGCTGACTTGTTTCTACTGAAACATTTGTTAAAGTTACAACAGCTAAAACAATGATTGTTTTAGTGTTTAATAAGACTAATATAATTATGAGTTGCTCAGGGCAAAAGAATTATAGTCTAAAGTCCAGGTGCAAATGCATTTTGTACTTTAAACTAATGGTAGTTACCCTTTTGTAAGCACCGCCCCCCATTACCTATACACCTGTAACTCATTAGCAGGTGTATAAAGTCTCTCCAAGCACTGAACTGACAGCATGTTATTAACTCTGTAAACTGTGTTATTGTGCTTTAGCCTTGCATATCAATCGGACTCTGATGCGTATGAGTCATGAGAGATTGTTACACCTGTGCCATAATCTATTATCTAATGATAACTAATAGAATGTGTTCCAGAAATAGAAATGATCAAAAAAATACCTGACAAATCTTGTTACCACCAAAACAAGTTAAGATTGTTTTCCTTCTCCCATAGACTCCACCATTACTGAGATAAAATGTTATTTCAACACTGTTAACATCTGTGTTAGTTTAATATAGTGTTTAAATGTTGTTCCCATTTTTCATGCTCATGGATACATACATTAATTGTTAAATTTCAAGTAGGGTTTAATAGCTGAGGTGTACTTGAGGTGTAAACCCCCCCCCCCCACACACACACACACACCACCACCACCACCACCCACAAAATTCTCATCATTTGCTCATTGTTTTGTTGGCATGGTTTCTCATCTTACCCAGCAACAAGAACAATGGCAAAGTGAAAATCTCTCTTGTCTAAATGGCACCGAAATTTTAAATCCCACAGGCCCAACCAGCAGCAGTTAGAGGCGCCATTCTGGCGTCCATAACGCTGGGAGGACGTGTGTGAGTGTGTGCGGAAAAGAGAGAGAGTGTAGTTCACGAGAACACTACAAATCTAAATGGATGAGTCCCATTACCTACAGTAGCCAGTGGCTATTGTAGAATTACCATTAGACCAGAGTGCACAGAGGAGTCTGTTGTTTGAACTCTTTCCCTGGAGAGATAGGTCTCATTTACTGTGCTGAGGAAGAGAGAGAAACAGACAGTGTTTTGAGCTCACCTCTTCTGTTTGACTGCGAGCTCTTGAGGTAAAAGTGAACGCTCCTGTATCTTTCGTCTCTGGCGTCTGTAAACTGTGAGCGAGCATGTTAAGCCTTTGTTCTCGCTTCCATTTCTTAACATTTTGATCATTAATGCCCCATACTTGACTCCTATCGCTCCCTCTTTCCTTCCTGCTTTAACTCTATTGTGCCCAGGGAACCACAGTAGCATGGCAAGAGCAGACGAGGAGGCAGGATGCATGCGCGAGTTGTTTTTATTAAAGGCTTTACAGCAGGGGTTAGGAAGCTGCCAGACAAAGACACAGTGGTATCCATGAGAACAGACTAAGCCAGGCGAAATAGGAAAACTCAGTGAGATAAAGTAAGATAAAAACGAGGAATAAACAGACAGCACTAACTCTTCAACTCAGTGTCCTAAAACGTTAAATGAAATGAAAGTCAAAATCAGTAAATCCTCACTTACTCATTCCCCCATCTTCTAAACTGCCCCAGCTCTCATTGGGCAGAAAGCAGGAGACACCCTGAACAGGCTGCTATTCCATTGCAGGGCAGACTCCCCGTAACTCCCAGACACACACTCATAGTTAGGGGGCATTTTAGCATCACCAGTTCGCCTGCCTTTGGACTGTGGAAGGAAACCCACACAGTCAAAGAGAAAACAAGCAAACTGCACCCTGGGCACCTGGGGTAATCAATCCCAGGCCCTCACCTTTAAAGCAAAATGTCAGGGCAGTTATGTGATTTACTTTTGACTACAAACTGTCAGGCTGGGGGGTTCATGGAGCAGACAAGCTCCAAGCTTTTAAACAAAATACTTTTAATAAAAAGTCAAGTCCAGTCAATCTTTATTTATAAAGCATTTTTTAAAGACTGTAGAAGCCAATCAAAGTGCTGTACAAGTCAAAATAACAGCAAATAATATAAAACAAAGAAATATAAACTATAAACAAACCAAAAACAATAAAATGTTAAAATATTACCTAGGCAAGAATTAAAAATACATAAGACCATTTGGGAGGAAAAGGCCTGGTAATAAAAATATCTTTTCAAATTTGACTTCAGACATCAATTGTAGATGACATTCTTATGTGGAGTGATAGGCTATTCCTCTGCTTTGGGCAGCTACAGAGAAGGCTCTATTACCTTTGGATTTTAGTCGAAATACTAAGTGGCTAAAAGCAACTGATTAACAAAAGAAAAACAAACATGAAGAGCAAACTGACAGTGAATATAAACAAGATGGGAACATTGAGCAAGCGGGAACATTAAAAAACACGGAGAGCATAACCACACATGAACCAATCAAGCAAGCAGGAAGAACAGGAGGTATATACACAACCACATGAAATAAGGGACACCTGGAAACACTAGGCAGGGTCACTAGGCGGAGACACAGGAGCACATGACCAAAACAGAAGCCTATGGGACTGACAGCACGTAAACAAGGACACAGGGCAGGGCGTGACAGGCTAGGACAAGGAAAATGCCAGAGCGTGACACAAACAAACATAAGAAGTAAGTTTTCCAGCTACTGATTTTTTTTACAAACTATTTTTACACAAGGACAGGGTGAAAAAAACAAGTCAAATAAACACTGATTTATCAAGCCATAAACAATAAACTGCTGTAATGCTTATACCAAATACTTTGCCCAGTACCCTGTACTCTGCACAAGTAGCTCGTATAATGCTTTGACGATTCCACCATTAGTTGACACATGTGGCCAGTGACTGGAAGCGAGAGCCCTGCAGACGGTCTGATCATGGTGCTGCATAGCCTTTCAAAGACTGCTTTTGAGATTCTCAAATGTCTAATACGAACTCATTTAAAAAATAGCTCTTCACAACCTGCTCCCAGAATTGCCTGGTGCGCTTGTGTTCCTGGACGTTGGACGTAGTTGGGGTGCTACAGAGACTTCAGCCCTCATTAGGTGGAGCACTGCCAAAAAACAATGCAGGAAAAAAGATTTCTTAGCATGAAGTGGATGGAAATACGACTTAATACACATAATTAAGCCAATGTTCATAACATTTGTGAAACGTTTGAATGGAAACCCAGCTACTGCTACAGTCTAGAGTAATAACGGAATAATCAGGACCCAACAACATGCTACTGTATTTTGGCACAGTGATCAGATTATAAATACATTATAAAACATATCAAGCAGGACTACATTCAAACCACTTTTACAACAAACACAACATATACTGCATATGTATACTACATCACAGGCAGAGCTCAGACTACATCTGGCCTATATGCACTCAAAACATTACCTTCCTTTATCATAGTTGTTGTGCGTATATTTTTTGACACTCTTATTCTGAAGCAAGTGATCAGATTCCATAATGACAAGGCATCTTTTGTACCGAAGCCAATAACTATGTTAAGACTCTTTAAACACTGACATCATTTACCTTTTAAATACTTTGACATTTACCCACAGGTCTCTTTTTGTGTATGTTAATTAACTATAGAAAATCAATAAAAGCCACTCCCGAATGAATGCTGAAACCACTCCTTGGTGCTTTTCTGTTTCCAAACAGAAAGTGGGCTCCAGTGGTTTGAAAGGAACAGTGTAATATGAAAACCTCATAAAAAACAAAAGATGAGCCGTCTGGTGGTTTCAGGGTCCATATCTCTGGTTTCCTGAAGGCTAGCGGTATGGATCTGGGGTTTTTGGAAAGGCTGATCTGTGGAGTTTGGCTATGTTCTAACTTTCTTCTTCAATCTACAATGCTTCAAAGATCAGATTTTAAACATTGTTATCTCCAGTTTTACAAAGACTGCATAAAAAGTCCTGTCGTCGGAGAGGAGGCAAAAAGCCATATTATGCTGTGATGTTTGGAGTCAGATACTCTTATTGTTGCTGAGCTACGGCACTGAATTTCTCTGGCTCTCCGGACGTCTGCCGCAGGCAAGCATCTCAGCAAGGCCACCTCGGGTACAGTGGGTCTCAATATATACAAAATGAATTGAAATGAAATATCCCATTTGAAAAATGACAGCATGGCTAAGCACAACACAATGTGTGAGCTGACCAGTCAATGCTGTTGTTACTGTGTGCTGTCTCACGCGATTGAGACACCAGTGTTCCAATGTTAAGACTTCTAGGGAGGTAGTCAGACCCTGACATCACTGATGCACTACATACTGGACTAGCAAGCAAATTGAGATACAGCCAAGGAGTGTAAGTACATGAAAAATTAACAATAGTATAATAGTAGGACACATTAAACACAAGGTTCCTTAATGGTTCTTGGCTTGGATGTATAGTTCTAGGGAAAAAAACTTTACGTGGTATAACATTTGAACATTATGTTGAGATTTTTCTAATCTTCTTCACACATCTCATTTGCAAAAGAAAAATGGTTCTTATCTACCCATGGGACCCTACTTAATAAGGATCCAAACCTAGTTCTTCAGTGACCACATTCCAATAGTTTTTTGCACCTTTGTTTTTAAGAACGTAGGAGGGTTTAAACAATTTTAAGTGCAAGCAACATTAAAGTTTCAATTAACATCCCTCTCTCCTTCCTTCTTTGTCACTCTGTATGATCATAAAGTGCAATTAAAAGGCTTAAAAAAACAAGTGATACCTGAAGCCATTAGTGGTCCTATTATAATGTATAAATGGTATTATATTTATAATCGAGTTACGCAACGTCAAATTAATTTTCCAAATGTCACTTTTAATTTATTAGTGATTTAGTAATGTGTTTGACATTAAATGGAGTCAAATGGTGAGGACAACTATTCTGTTCATGCACAGAAACGTAATTACATACAGAGCTTTTGATATATAATTTTGAAAGTTTTTAATCAGCACAATTAGGAGAACTCCTGGTGGGCCAACTTCTTCTAAGGTTTTCTCAATTTTTTTTTCAGATTTAAGCTCATTCACTTATTACTCTGAGCAGTCGCTGTCACCACCTGTCTTTTAAGTAAGTAGGCTCTGCCCCTGCAATCCGTATCCAGCAGGATCTCTGTGGATGTCAATGCCCCAATACCTGAGCCAAGGATGGGGCCTAGGCCAAAGGCTGTTTAATCCCTAAGAACTGTTATCTTTCAAACTGTGAAGTCTTATTGAGAATTAAAAAATCGTCTTCCATCATTCCAGCTCCCTGAGTCTTTCGGGTAGAACTGTATGTTTACCAAGACTTCTGATCTTACATCTACGCTCCACTCTTCAAATTACACATCTGGCTTTAGATCCGATCAGTGTTTTTTTTAGTCCCAAAATGTTTAACCGAAATAGACATCCAGGTATCAGCAGCATACTGTCTGTTACTCTGTTTTCTATCATTACACACGCTCAGAAACAAGCTCACTAGGCAGTGCCCTTCTTGTTACTGGGTTAGAATCCTCAAGGGTACCTCTGCAGTACCTTTAGTCAGGGAAACCTAATTGCACCATAACCCATTAAAACAATATTTTCAATATTTGTAGTTGTATTCACTTGTGCTATCTTGTCTCCAGCCTTCTTATTGTTGAAGGTACCTTTATGATATATGTACCTCTGTCAGTCAGTCAGATCTTTAAACTGTTGTTGTATCTTTGTCATGTTGTTAAAGACTAAAATTAAAAGCAGATTAAAAGCAAAAATAGGAACTTTTTTGGCTCAGCACTGAAGGGTTAAACAGCCACTCTCATACATTATGTTCATTATTTATGAATTGTAGACCAGCACTCGGGCTATATGCTACTGTAATTGTAGTGGTGTGGGCTATTTTTGTTGTTTTGATGTAACCGGAGTGGACATTTATGCAAATGATAATTGTAAGGTGTTATCTTCCGCCCCCCCACCTTCAAACTTAACCTGAAACACCTTATATAATATGTCTCGGTTGCAAAGCAACGGCAATGTCTTCAAGTAGCACTGATGCTGTGAGAGCAGTGGGAAGGCAAAGCCACATTCTGTATGCACGGTGAAGCTAAAAGGGAAGAGAATGAGTGTTGTTAGAGCTCCCTGCATGCTGGCTGAATGAAGAGAGTAACAGAGCAGGCATGCCGAGTCGTGGGACTGTGGCTTGTTTATAGACTCCACACACATGGCCTGGAGAGGGCTGCTGCGAAATATAACACACTGGAACTTAGTGCTGGAGAGGGCGGGTGGAGGAGGAATGGTATTTAGGAGGAGGAATTTAAATTTTGGATGAAGAGTATAAAGAGGTAGAAAGACACAGACTACACAGGTTATCATGAGAAGATCTCCCTTATCTGTGTAGATTATCACTGAACAGGTGGATTTTTAGGAAATGTTATTGCTGCTAAAGCTGCTATTGGACTTAATGATAGTCTACAAATTACATTGCAAGTGGCAACCTTTCGGAGTTCAAGCGCTTAATACCAGTAGAACACAAATTATGGGCAAAAGTTCTGAAATCGCTTCTATTTTACAAAGATGTTTGCCAAATTTCATACCCAGCGACCCTGATGTAGTGAGAATCAGATAACCACTAAAAAACAAACTGGGCTACAAAACAAAGAACTATATTATAGTACTATAGTACAAAAACCTAAGACACCTAATGGCACTTTTTAAAACCCTTTTTCTTAGCAATATCTGTATATTGTTATCAGTATGAACAACATATACCATTAAAACAGATGTAAATAAGCATAAATATAATGCAAAGCAGCACAAATATTTTATTTTGAAAGAAGTAGATAATATCTTGTGCGCCAGTTTGAAGAGCAAAGTTTAGTTCCAGTTTGAATAGTTTAAATATTTAAAAAATAAAGTGTTTTGCTGAGCAAAAAATGGCTTTTTAAATATAGTATTTTGCAAGTATTTTGCATTTTTTGTATGTTGTCTTTGTAAGCTTGCGACAGATTGGATTAAGGTCTGGGCTTTGACTAGGCCATTCCAACAAATATATATGTTCTCCTTAACCCACTCGAGTGTTGCTTTAGCAGTACGCTTAAGGTCATTGTCCCGCAGGAAGACAAACCACCGTCCCAGCTTCAAATCACAAAGCAGGCAGGTTTTGCTGTATTTAATACCATCCATAATCCCCTCGACTCGGACCAGTTTCTCAGGCCTTGCTGCTGAGATGGTGTTCTTGGGGTGATGTGTTGGTCTTGCGCCAGACATAGCATTTTTTCTTGGTGGTCAAAAAGTTCAGTTTTAGTCTCATCTGACCAGAGCATCTTCCTCCATACATCTGGGAAGTCTCCCACATGCCTTTTGGCAAACTCAAAACGTTCTTCCTATTTTTATCATTAGGTAATGGCTTTTTCTGGCCACTCTTCCATAAAGTCCAACTCTGTGGATTGTACGGTTTATTGTGGTCCTATGGACAGATTCTCCAGTCTCTGCTTGGGAACTCTGCAGCTCCTCCAGGGTTACCTTTGGTCTCTGTGCTGCTTCTCTGATTAATGCCCTCCTTGCCTGGTCCGTGAGTTGTGGTGGGCAGCTCCCTCTTGGCAGGTTTGTTGTGGTACCATGTTCTTTCCCTTTGATGATGATGGATTTCATGGTGCTCTGGGGGAACATTTCTTTATAACTCAGCCCTGACTTGTACTTCTCAACAACTTTGCCCCTGATTTTGTTTGGGGAGCTCCTTGGTGTTCATGGTGTTGTTTGGTTAGTGGTGCCTCTTGCTTGTGGTGTTGCAGCCTCTGGGGTCTTTCAGAAAAGTGTATATATATAGACAGATCAAAGTCAAAGTCAAAGTGAACTTTATTGTCATTCAGACTTTACAACTGAGTGCACAGCTGAACGAGATTGCGTTTCTCCAAACTCCAATGTGCAGATATATAAAAACACAAGACATACAACTAACACGACAAATAAATAACAACATGACAGTGCAGTGGGAAATGTAGAAAGAGTGTGTGTGATAAATAGTGAGATATACTCTAAATAAATATGTATACTTCAAAAAGAAAAAGTGTTTTTGCTGATGTATTGCACTTTCATAGTATATACATCTGAGTATATATACTGACACAGGTGGAGTTTATTTCACTAACTGGTCACAAAATGTGATATGATCTAAATCCCAAGTATAGACAAACGCAATGTGCTTAACCTAATACCACACAAACAATTATATTATTTCATATCTTTATTCTACACATCCATTAAACATTCACAGTGCTAGTGGAAAAAGTAAGCAAACCCTTATGCTAATAAGCTAAAGCTATTTTTTTTCCTCTCATTTCATGTCACCAACTTAAACTATGTTGTACAGATCCATTACAGAAAATGTAGATTAAAACATTTACATTACAAGGGGGTGGATACTTTATACAGTGCCTTGCAAAAGTCCCCAAGTGCCTTATATCCTTTTCTCAGTACTGTATTTGTGGAAGCCCTGTAAGGTTCACTGTCTAAATGAAATGACGAAGCAAGTCACTCTACTTTCACTTTTCCAAAATGAAAAATAGCTCAGTTTTCAGTTGCTTTGTAATTTGTTCTGCGTGAAGCTGCATTTTCAAAATCAGCTCAAACTCAAGAATTAAAGCTGTGAGAGTAGGCACGTTTTAGCTCCTCAATTGAGGTCTGTGCCAAACTCTGTGTTTCCTTTCATTTTTCCAAAATGATAAACAGTCTGGACAATGTCACAATTGATGAGTATTGGCATTTAGACAGCAGACAACTGGACAACTAGGTTTCAGGTAGAAGCACTAAATGCACACTTAGAAGAGCTGAGAGTGAAATAGATGTAGATGTGTCAGAGTCACCTTTCAAAATGTTGCTCACCAATTTTAACATGTGTCTGTGTCAGAGGTGGCAGGCAGACAGTTTATGAAACTGTTCCCTGAATACATTATCATTGTTTATCCTTACCAACTGGACATTAAATTGATTCTGTAGCAGACTGTGACTGGACACCTGCAGGGATAGTGATAGCTAGGTCAGGATACATGTAGGTCATTTAATTAGGCATAAAATTATATGATCATGTTGTGTAATTGTGTGATATCTGTTATTTACCAGAAAAATATCTATTTCTGGTAAATTTTTAAATTATATATATATATATATATATATATATATATATATATATATATATATATCACACAATTACACAACATGATTATATAATTTTATATATGTATATATATAATATAACCTATATGTATATATATAATATAATAATCCTTTAACAAGATCGCACACGCGGCACAGTGTTAAATTGTACGAGCGGTGGACCAACAAGTTTCATAAACAGAAGAGACGATAACGTGGAAGTGTACATGGATGCACGCTGTGACTGGCACATCAGGTTCATTTGGAGAAACCTGCTCGCACTCTGCACTTGCGATTTATTTTAATTTATTTTACAAATAAATCCCTATGTTAAAAACAAAAAACATCACAGAGGTGCTGGTTCCATATAAATAAGTTCTGGAACGCAGGTACTCGAAATACAAGAGGTACTGGATCGGTACTAGACCGGCACAAATTAAGCACTGACTAGAGCCTCTTCATGATCTGAAATACTAATTATGAAATAGGAAATTGAATACTGCATGAAAATGAACTGTCATGCTACTAGACATGATGGTATTAGTTTTAAAGTAGGGTCTTTAAAGAGTTTTGGAGGAGATATATATTACAGTAAAAAGAGTTAAACGTCACAAGTGTCCACGGAGCTTCTGACCAATGAGGATTAAGCTCTGTCGTCATCGAGCTGTTTCTCAGCTTACGCAGTTCGTGGAGAGCAGCTGCAGTGACTGTGTGTGAAGCCTGCAGTGCCTCACACTCGCGAGATGTTAACGTAGTTTCTCATCATGAAGCGACGGTGGCGCAGATTCAAGTTGGACAAAAAAACTAACCGGCATGCACCGCACCGAGCCAGGCGGCAACCGGGCTGCGCGGCGCCACCGACTAGAGCACAAAGGACCCTCTTAAATCTCCCATCGTCAGGACTGGCCAATAGAAACTGAGCACTGGGGTGGAGCAAAATACATCAACGGCACCATCACCTGAAAACAATAACAAACAGAAACAAACAAAACAAATCTTCAAACATGTGACATAACAGTGTATGTGTCTGAGTAGTTTTATGTGCCCCACGATTATTAAGTTTTCCCTTTTGTGCCATTTATTTATTTATTTATTTATTTATTTATTTATTTATTTATTTATTTATTTATTATGGCACTTTTATTCATCATACATCTTAACATTGTGGTCATTAATCATAAAATGGTTCTGGGAACGATACCACTACACTCAAGCAGGGTATTGGTTTCTAAACTCATGTTTCTCACTGCTTATAAGCTTTCATGTCTGAGCCGGCCAGAACATGTTTCTGAATAGCGGCGGATAAAATTGGACATCTCAGCACACTGGGAGAACAATGTTAACTGCCAATTCTGTTACATCAGATAACAGGTACCTAGGTTGGCCAGCATCATGCTGTGGTGAAGGAAAGGGGGGTGGGGTGGGGGGTTCCTACCCACCTGGAGGACGTGAGGCTAATTATGCTCTTATGACTCCTGACCACAGATAGCTTTGGCTTTGCTGGGAATTAATCTGATAATTTGAGGACCAGTGTTTAGCCTGCTTAGCCCCTATTGCTGGGGCTAATTACAGTACCCATTGTTATATATATATATATATATATATATATATATATATATATATATATATATATATATACAGTACTATAACTCAAATTTGATGGGATGTGTAGTAACTATTATTTGAGAGATAACTACAATTTATAAATTTGTAAATAAATGTAAATTAAAATAGAATACAATGATTTGCAAATCTCTACCATTGTGTAGCATCCACTCTTCTTCAACAACAGTCTGTAAGCATCTGGAAAGTGAGGAGACCAATTGCTAAAGTTTTGGATGAAGAATATCTTCGCATTCTTGTCTGATGTAGGACTTTAGCTACTCAGCAATTGAAATTTGCAAGGCCTTCCGTGAAAGAGATGTTGTCTGCATAAGAGCATATGTTGTTTCTCTGTTAAACTTAAAGAGATAGATGTATTTAACACTAAAAAAAGGATAAATTAGATTTTCAGAAGTTTTTTAGAATTAAATTGATTTGAGACAACAAATCAACTGTGTACACTGAAAATATGAGAGTTTCAATTTTATGGAATTATTTCTGCAAGAATTGAACCAGAACTATATTGTGTGTTTTTCTTTTAATTCACAAAAAACTTAAGCATTCTTACAAACTTGAAATACTAAAATATCCAGCATAATTATGAAAACAAGCCCGCTTGCACCACCTGTTTGTAGTTATATCTAACACATTATATGATTGTTCCAAATAATGTGTTCATATTTTGTTGCAAAGAACCTGACATGAACCTTACAGATTGTATGAGGTAGTCTGGCTTTTCCGACAGCCGTACAAATATGGCAATTCATGAAATGAGACTTTCCGCTGCACCTGTCAGAAAGCGTTCTGGGCTACAGAACACCTGAAGAAGACTTCATGCCATCTTTGCTGTAGTAGCTACCATCTGGGCTGTTTTTGGAAAGGCTAAAGCTTACTAACTCACATATGTCTAAAACATATGGTATACCCAGGGCAAATAAGTGACAAGAAATACACACCCACTAGCTGGAAAGGTTGGAAAGTCTGTATTTAAGCAGGGCTCTGGCTTTTGGGCCAGTTTTACTGACTAGCAATTTCTAACAATATGCTACCAAAGCCTGACCATACTGTGACATCCCTAGCCAGAAGATTTCTCCTCAACAGCGCTATTTCTGAAATTCATATGCTCTGCTCTGCCATGATATTCCCAGAGGCCCCTGGATCCATTCTGGGGCTCCACAACCAAGAAAATGAAAGATGCAGTACCTCTCTCAGTCAGCATTCTGCTCTCCAATTATTTCAAGTGACCACATGCAGGGAGCAGACGTTTAGGGAGAGGAGAGACATCAACTTGTTTTTGTCAGGAGGGCAGGATATTGCGCTCTCTGCCTTGTGTTACCTCAGCTTCAGGAAAGGAGGTTGTGCTTGATTCCTCGTCAGACCGTTATGCGTGCTCGTGTTACCTGAATAGACCTTACATTACTAATCCTACCAGGCTTTATTCAACCACTCAATAAACATCTCCTAGCTAAAGTTAAAACTTCTTGGTTATGGTTGCATTTATTCAGCTAAATGTATATATCTTTATTTTTACATCTGGGAAAAAAAAGATCTATGACCCCAATTCCAAAAAAGCTGGGACGTTGTGTACATAAATGCAGATAAACGTAAATAAAAACTGAATGCAATGATTTGCAAATCTCATAGACCCATATTCTATTCCCAATATAACAGAACACATGTTGAAATTGGGACAGTCTACCATTGTGTAGCATCCACTCTTTTTTTAACTACAGTTTGTGAAAGTCTGGAAAGTGAGGAGACCAGTTGCTGAAGTTTTGGGAGAGCAATGTTGTCCCATTCTTGTCTGATGTAGGACTGCTTAACAGTTCTGGGTCTTCTTTGCTGGATTTTTAGTCTCATGATTCGCCAAATGTTTTATTGGTGAAAGATCTGGACTGCAGTCAGGCCAGATCAGCACCCAGACTCTTCTTCCACAAAGCCAGGCTGTTGTGATGGATGCAGAATATAGTTTAGTATTGTCTTGCTGAAATAAACAAGGCCTTCCCTGAGTCGATTTTCGATTTTTAGTTTTTTACATCATTTGAAGACTCGATCTGCCGTTTATATTGTGTTGTCTTCTGTTTAGCGAGAATCGTTAACACAGGAGCAGAGATTTCCAAGAAAGAAGTTTATTGCGCGTGTTCTTCCAAAGTAATCTGACAATAGTCTACCAACACATTGGTTATATACAGAAAAACCCCACTCCTTGAGGTGTTAAAGAATTTACATACAGACATAGTGTGGGGGGAGAATCCCATATGGCAGGCGGGTGGTAAACACGCTACCGCTCAAAAGTTTAGGATCACTTCAGAATTTCATTTCATGCAATTTTCATGCAATTCATGCAATTTTCATGCAATTCACAAACAATATTGTCTATTTCACAATTAATTAGTATGAGATGATTTTTAAAGAATAAAAATGTTTTATGTATTATGTTTTATGTAAATGTTTTAAAGCCTATTTTTGTATAGAGGCTTATTTTGCATATAGTCCTATTATCAGCAATTCTCCTGGTACGGCCGCCAATCCAAGTTAAGGATGTTATTGGGCTAATGTGAACATAAAAGGGAGAACAACATTCTAGGTTAGTTTAGTATCTGAAGCATCAGCAGTTGATGGCTTGCTGACCGACTCAAAATGGCCAGAAAGAAACAACTTTCTTTAGAGACCCGTCAGTTCACTGTTGTGTTAAGGAAGGAAGGCTACTCCATTGAAAACAAGAACATTTCTCTGTGATCCCAAACTTTTGAGCGGTAGTGTACATCAAAAGAGACAGAGGTAACACAACAGGTGAATAGAACAAAGAGAGGTCTTGCAGGGGGTCAGCTCTGAGAACATTATGATAGAAAAAGAAACTATATACAGTATACCAGAAAACTATACAACAAAATAGAAAAATATCCAGCATTTGTTTGTAAATGTCATGATGAATCGACTAATAGAAATGCTCCAAGATAGGTTGGAAAAAATTCTGATTCCATTGATTAGATTGACAGAAAAGTATGTTTTTGGTCTTTCCTGTAAAGCTGCAATTTTGGAAATACTTGTTTTTCATTGGACAGCGACGATATGTTCTAAAACCTCTATAAACTGTTCAGCACTGGTAGAGTCTTTAGTTGTGTGAGCTGCCCTCGCCATTGGCACCAGCTGGATCGTTTCGAGCCCACAGAACAGTTGGTTTTCAAAAATAATTTACATTTTTTCTTCTTCTGACCACAAAACAGTTTTCCAATTTGCCTCAATTCATTATAAATTAGCTTTAGCCACAAAAACTAGACGGGGCTTCTGCATCGTCTTAAAATGCAGCTTCTTCTTTACATGATACAGCCTTAACTTGCATTCGTGGACTTCTCAGCAGACTGTGCCCAGAGACAGTGATTTCTGAAGACAGTACTAGTGTTAGATCTGTGTGAAGATAGTAAGACAGGGTGAAATCAGAATATGCAAATCCATTACATGAAGGGTCAGTTGTTGGAGCTCTGGTCGATAGATTACAAGGTTGTAGGTTCAATATCTGCATTGGTAAATTGGCCAGTATCTGCGGGTCTGATTTGCAGTACCACTAAGCCATTTAACAGTTATTTGGGGACTTTTTTTAGTGCTGGGCAGGGCATAATTATCATAGAGCAGAAGGATCATAGGGTCCTGAACATTTCATAATAAACTCCAGACAGAGTTATCCAGACTAAGAGTGCCAATGTCTGGTTTGCCAAACCAATACTTCAAACAATTTTTGTTATTCTGTAGTATTTATTGTATTTGAATAAATTAGTATTTATTATTTTTTACTGCTTAATTATTTTGCACGGCCCCATAGTGTTTTAATCTGTAATTGTTTAATTGCAATTTGTATAATTGTTTTATTAATTAAAATATCATATTGTATCATCATAGAAACCTTAGGGCTTCTTAGGTTTAATGATTTTTGGAAACTGGGAATGTTTAGTTTATTTTATTAAACAAAACTGTCACACTGCTTGTACTGAAACTAGGCAAGTATTATAATCCTTTCATTTGTATTTCTCTGTTCATTTTTGGTTGAAAACAAAAGGGCTAAACTCTTGAAAATGATCCAGTCAAGATTTTATCCTGTATGGTATCTTCTCTTACTAAGTACTGCTCACCTATTAATCTCTGCAATGTTCTTATCGACCAATCACATGGCAGCAGTGCGGTGCATAAAATAATGCAAATACAGGCCATTAACTTCAGCTAATGTTCACATCAACCTCTAGAATGGCGAATAAATGATCTCAGTGATTTTAACCGTGGTGTGATTGTTGGTGCCAGACAGGCTGGTTTGAACATTTCTATAAGTGCTAATCTCTTAGGACTTTCATGCATAACAGTCTTTGGAGTCCATTTAGAATGATGCAATAAAGAATAACATGCAGCTCTGAGGCTTGTTGATGAGAGGTGACAGTGGAAAATGACCGGACTCTTTCTATGGCCAAAAATAACCTATGGTCAGCTAAAAACCAGTCCATGCTTTTTCCTTGCTAGCTCCTTGCTAGAATGTATACAGAAAATATGAAGAAATTGGAATTAATGTATATAAAAAAACACCACTCTATATATCATGTGAGTAATATTAATATTTGCCTTATTTATCCCATAGATTATTCATTTCAGCATCTCAAACTGAAACAATGTTGACTCCAATTTCTACAAATATTCTATGATAAAAGTGGAAGTGGGTTTATAGGTCATGCACACTTAAAGTAAATGGCCAGAACCTGATAAATACCCTGTAAACCGCAAAATTGCAAAACCTCAGCTAGCCAGCACAGCAGACAGCTGACCAGCCTCATTTTCAGAATTGGGCTGGAAGTTCTATTTACTAGAAAGTTCACTCTAAAATTCCAGCATGCAAAATAAATCAAATGTTATTTGGATTCCTGTTACAAACTCTACAAGTAGTATAACATCCAGCGTGGGAATGTAGATAATACACCTCCATTATCTAACATACAATTTTAACTTTTTAAGAAGATAAGGCAGAACAATGCAGACACCTATAGGTTCAAAGCTTTATTTTTTGTTGCAAAACTAATACAGAATGTGATAATAGTCATGGCACTACATGGCAGATGTTCTCAACTCCCAAAACAAAGATTGCTTGACAAAGTACTGTCACTTCTGATTGGTCCTAGGTGGTCCCCTAAAATGGAAATACTTGTGAACAACCTGTTCAATCTTGTGTAAGATTTATATGGTCCTCGTTCATAATCGTTCTACCTCTATGGACTGATCCTTGCTTGCAGATTGTGTGGGCTGAGAGGGGATCAGAGTAGTTTTTTTATTCAAAGTTATTTAGCCATTCAAAGGTATAAATAGGCTTTAAAAAACTTCACATTTTACACTTTCAGTAGTTTGAGCCTTTTAGCCACCTTAAGCCTGAAGGTCTCTGGACTCTGGCTCATAATCCATCTCTGCTTTTTAGGCAGAAACACGAGCATTTTTAATGCCGCTTTCTTCGTAAGTCTACTTGTTTACTGACATGCCAAGTGCACATTGGCTGTAAGCTACTGTGAGTAAATCATGCTTAGCCTTGGACAGAAACGCATTAGCACTACCCTTTCGAAGCTAGTGATTTATTACCAGTAGTCGAAGCCTCTTTTGTAGCACATGGTGTGTTTCTGCAGGCAGGTTGGACCCAGTTCAATCTGTACCAGACAGAGTAATTGAGACCATGACCAGGTTGTTTCAAGTTGGAGTGGAGTGCCACTGCTAGTCTACAGATTTAATTAAGGAGTGAAGTGGGTGCTATAAGTTCACCGATTGCAGTCAAGAGGAAAACGCAACTGCATCGTGTTTCAAAGTCTATGTCAATATCTCTGTATCTCTTAATCAGAGTTATTTTCAGCTTGCCTATTTAACAGTAGCACTCCAGTCTTTTTAACATAGCCTGGTCGATGTATTCCGATGTATTCATTATATATATATATATATATATATATATATATATATATATATATATATTGTTGCGTCCAATCAGCATTCATCAGCATGATAGTGATTAAGAAACTAGTGCAGTCATGGTCAGTTATAACTGCATAGAAAGCTTGAGTCACACTGCAGCTCAGTTAAGAATTAAAGTGCAGGTGTGCAGTGATGATAAAGCAGTGGGGCTACGGTGTGTGTTCGGAGAGTTTAGAGTAGTCCAGGTGTATGTTATGGGGCATCAGTACATTCACTAATCTGACCGCCTCAGGGAAGAAGCTGTTACAGAGTCTGGTGGTGGTGGAACGGATGCTCTGGTACCTTCTGCCAGATGGCCGGAGGGTCCATGACAGGGGTGGGGGTTGTTCACAAAACTGGCAGCCTTGCAAATGAAGCGCTTAGGGTGGGATGGTGGGCAAAAACACTCCAGCGAACTTCTCAGGTGTGCTTACAATCCGCTACAGGATGTTGTGGTTGGAGATGCTGCAGATCCCTACCGTGCCCTCTGTACTATAACCCTATAGAATGTAGCAAGGATTACAGGTTGTGGGGTGGAGGGGCTGCTCTCTTCATCCTTCATGCTTCACATCGGCTGGGATTGGACGCCTCGGCCTTAGACACTGTGGACTAATATGTTTATTTTTTGCCACTTAAAGAAAAGTTTTTATGTATTTTTTGCTGTATTAAAGATATTTGTCTGACAAATGCCTAGCAGCTGATGGCCTTGCAGTGAGGCTTTGCGAACCCAGCTGTAACGCTGTAACAGGTTCCTTAGTTGCTTTGGCATATTTTTCTAGAACACTGCTGAAATGATCAAATATGTAAGAACAATCACTACAGCTGTTTATATTGTGCAGCACAACACAATATTTCACCTGCAGAACATAGTTATCACACGTTTTAAAAATAAACAAACCATCAATTACCTTTTTCTTTTCTTTTCTCACTCACATGAATGCAAATATGCAAAATAATAGCACAGTTCTCTGAGCAATAGAAATAGTTCTCAGAGCTCTGCACCACCTGGGCAAAAGAGCTTAAACACCCCAAACATCTGACACCACACAGCATTGTTGACAACAACAAAGGATCTTGCAAACACAAGACACAAGGACACAATAAGCAAATAAAGCAATGTGAAAGCAAAAAGATACATAGTCTGGTGTCACAGTGTTGCCACAATTACACTGAAGAAAAAAGGATGTATGCAAACCCCTATGCTAATCAGTGAGCACACAACACCTCATTAGTGTCACACTTGATGTCCTGCCTCCAAAAGAATAGAAGGAAGAACCTTCTTACCTTTGCAATCATCAGCTGGCATCCACAGCCTTCAGTAAAGATTTCCAGTTGTTGGGCTGGAGGTCAAACACCTTTCACCTCCATGCTGAGACTAATACTTCAGTGACATTGAAGAAAAATGTATAGGAGGGTGGGACACTGACATTCTTCTCTGTGCTTGCTGACACTTGCAGCTGAAGCCGACAACTGTTTTTTTCCTCTTCCAGGTGAAGATAAACACTATTACATCAGTAAGTGCCTCAGAATTGAAACTCGAATGATGTGCTGATGCACTAATTCTTATTTTTTTTAAGAATTATTATATTATAATCAGTGCCAAGTTGACATGGGCTTGTTGAAAAGAAGATATTAAAACTAGCCTCAACACAGCAAGTGTTTTTACTCGTTTTAGTAAAAAATTAGTTTTTTTTTTTTATGCTTGATATGATCCTGTGTAATTGTAGACTTACTCTGTGGGCTCTGTTTGGATGACTCTACCGATCATCCAAAGTTTTACTACATATGTCTATTGTGTATACTGTTATTATTACACTAAGCCTATTATATCATACATCATGTATACAGTCTATACATATAAATTAGAGGTGGAAGGATCAATTGGCTACGTATCCGTATCGATACCGATAAATAGCCGATCGATCCTTCCATCTCTAATTTATATATATATATATATAGATATTTCTCCAATTTAGCCGATCCCGAGAGCTGATCGGTGGCGTCACACGCAGCTAGCTCAAAACAAACAACCCAGAACACCATGCAGACCAGATCTGACCGGTACAAACAGTACAGCAGCAACAATTTGAGATTTACATTTAATGATTGCAGATTGTCGTTTAAAAGAACCCAGAATGACTGCGGTTTTTACTGCATTTATTTAATTAGCTTTTTCGTTTTAATTTAAGGGTCTAAATTGAATGATTGCAGTATTGGAGATATTTGTGTGATTTACTTTGTTTATTTACTGTTAATTTTGTTAAAAATATTATGCTGTTTAACATGAGCTCGTTAAAAATTATAATAAACCACTTTCGACCATGTTTCATGACTTGCTTGTGCTTATAGCTACATGTAGCCCTGCCTATCGGTTCTGGCTATCGGCCGATCGTGCTGAAAGGTTATCAGCGGTTATCAGAATCTGCCTCAAAAACGCTGATCGGTCCACCTTTAATATAAATAGGACTGCTTTTTATTGCATATTTGTACTACCAAAGTCTACATCGTTTACACTGGTTAACTACACTACTGCCATCATAATTACATACTCTGACTATCTATCTATCTATCTATCTATCTATCTATCTATCTATCTATCTATCTATCTATCTATCTGTCTATCTATTATGCAAGAATAAGAATAACTCATGCCACCCATGTACTTGCTGAATAATAAGACTGAATATGTAATAAGCCTGGAGTGTAAGAGATTTTAATGTCAGCACAACTAGTGTTATGCTGTAGTAAGCACTATAGCTAAAATGTGTTCATCTTTTTTTGCATGTTTTGAACAGAAATGAAGGCCCCACCTGATACTTTTCTTTCTATGATTCTCAGCAAGTGAATCATTATTCATGAAGTGTGGGGTACCAAAATGCTGTTTCTTAAAATATTTTTAGTAAAATAAAGACAGTCAAACTAAATGATACTGAAGTGATCAGGTTTTGACTATTAAACTGATGTAGTAAAATATCTCATAATTATTTAGAATAGCAATGTTGGCAATACAATACACAAAATCTCACTGTAATGTCACAGGCTAAACTGCAAAGTCAATCAGAAACACCTCACATTAGCAGGAAGTTAAACAGAATTAAACAACAGCAAACGATACTAAGACAGCTTTTGAAGTAAACGCTAAGGACATATTCTTATTGTAGTGACATGAAAAAACTAAATTCAGTTTTAAACAGGCACATACTATGTTTGTTTATTTATTTGTTTGGCATTTCAGTGTAATCACTGAACTGAACCCATGACAATTATCTAGTACTGTGGAGTTTGTTACCTGGTTAATACTAATGCTAATGTAAATGCTAATATAAAATATTAATATAGTAGCTTGACAGACTGTGTTTCAGTGTACCAATCACTGGCAGTTTTCTCTTACTGTGTAATTAGTTGAAATAATTAAAATGATGATATAACTCCTTTCCAACTCACATATTATACAGCCAAATAGAAATCAATAAAAATAAAGTACAAAACACTTTTTAGCACTTTGCTAAAGTAATGGCACATTTAATAATGCACAAATATTTTAAGGTAAATGTTACAGCAACACATAAAAACTACTCCAAAAATAGAACTACGACAATCCCACTGCAGTGTCTCCCTATTTCTCCCTAATATTTACAGGGACACATACATACATACATACTACCAAAAACATGGCAACATGGCCTATAAACAGTTTACAGAGTACATTCCCCACCAACAGTGACTGAAGAATTACCTTCTGCCTAATAACACATTTTCAAAACACAAGACAAGATTCCAGCGCTAGATATAAAAAAACAGTAATGTTGCATATTACACATAGCTCCCTGAATACCTCTGGCTTGCCCGCCCAAGAAAGGTTCCAGATAGTATAGTCCACATTTCCCAGAATTCCCACACTGCAGACATGGCTCCTGGGGAACAGACAAAGAAGGCGGTAAAAATACTTGGTGAGCTCAATAAAGATGTTAAAACTGTCACACCCTATGGCCTGACTCTTCTTTGCCAGTGCGCACTCCTAGCCTAGAAACATATACATATTAAAGATGTTAAATTACTGACCATTAGCACAAAATAGAACATGTCAATGGGTACAAAGAATATATATCCTACATTTTCCTTTAGCACTTTTGGCACTTATGTGGGTTTATGGTCAAATTTAATTTTTGCATCATCATTTTCCAACATTTTGTTATCATTAAGATTTAAAAAAAGTTGTTTTTTACCTCTATGGCTGTATGAGATATCTATATGTTACTACATTGCAACCCCCACACTATTAACTAGGTTTAAGTTATCAACCTAATTCATAAATGTCTCATGAGTTTCAAGTGAATGTATTAGAGCGGGGAACAGAAATCTCCAGTGCATGTATGAAAAATCTTGATGGAGACTGTGTCTGTCCAAGTAGAATCAATACAGCCCGCACTGTTGATTTGAACTGATTTACAAGTCAAACTATACAAAACTCATCACAAAACTCTGCAGAAAAAAATGTTGCTTATTAAAGTACTTTTTTTCTTTTAGACGGAAACAGAGGGGGGTATTAAAGATGGGCTGTGGGTGAGTCTGAATGTTAGACATGATTCACCAAATGGTGCATTAGCCACCAGTCAGACACTCAAATGACACACTCACAAATGTCACACACAATTGTTAGCCTCACTTTGAGCAGCTTCACCGACTGGCATTTCCTTTTTCAGGGAAAAAAAAAGAAAGAATAGCCTTTTCCTCTGTGGGCAATGTTCTGCTCTTTAAGGATGTGATCATACTGCACATGTTGTTATTATTATGTATTTGTTTTATTACAATTTCATTTTAATCATGTCTATTAAATAAAAGATAGCAGTTATATTCCAAGTTGTTAATTTTTGGCTTAATCATCTAATAAATTAGAGCTACTTGATATGCTGCATCCAACGTTACTCATTTACATCTGACATTATCAGTTAACTGAATTCATTAAGGGCAGCACGGTGGAACAGTGGGTAGTGCTGTCACCTCACAGTGTGAAGAACCTGGGTTCAATTCCCTCAGGTGGGCAGGGTCCATTCTACCTAGAGCTTGCATGTTCTCTCTGTTCTCCCCAAAGACATGCAACCAGCTAAATTAGAGATGCTGAATTGGCCCCAGGTGTATGTGTGACTGTGTATATTTGTTTATCTGTCTGCTATGCTGGCGGCCTGTTCAGGGTGATTCCTGCCTTCCATCTAATGAGTGTTGGGACAGGCACCTCAACACACCCCACACCACCAGTTTAAACAGTTTAAAAGATGAATAAACAAACAAATTCACTAGTTATCAAAATGCATGATGTAATGTTAAGATTTGGTATGTAGTAGGTTCTTAACAAACATGTGAAACCCTCACCATGTGAGACACCATCACCAGTAAAATTTTAATCAGTGCGTATGTGCTGTGGTCAATGACATGATGAAAAATGATTTGCCCTTTTATTGTTTTTTTTTTTGTTTGTTTTTCATTTATTTTTTACTAATTTACATCAAACAGAATGTATCAAACATTTACATCTAACTGACACATCAAGTTGCTGGTGCACATCATCTCTCTGCTCTCACATTCTGGATGAACTTTAAGCAAATGAACTAAGTGGCGACCAACTGGACTGTTAATATGTCAAGTCAAGTCAAGTCAAGTGGATTTTATTGTCATTTCAACTACATACAGAGTACACAGTGAAACGAAACAACGTTCCTCCAGGACCATGGTGCAACATAGACAGTGCATACACGAACAAACAAGTGCGGGCAGACAACACAACACAACACAGTACAGACAGAGAATAATAAATAATTGCTGGTAGTGTGCAAATTGTGCAATGTGTAATAAATAGAGTCCAGTGAGGTAGTAGAGTTATTAGTGCAATGCTTTGTGCAAAAATGCTTCCCTTTTTTATCTGGGGTAAATGGTTGGAGAGAGATAGAGAGAGTGTACATGTACCAGGAAGATATCAGTTCAGACGTTGAGTTGTGTTGAGAAGTCTGATGGCTTGGGGGAAGAAGCTGTTGCAGAGTCTGGTCGTGTTGGACCGGATGCTGCGGTACCTTCTTCCTGATGGCAGGAGGGAGAACAGTCTGTGTGAAGGGTGGGTGGGGTCATCCACAATGCTGGTTGCTTTGCGGATGCAGCGGGTGGTGTAAATGTCCAAGACGGAGGGGAGAGAGACTCTGATGATCCTCTCAGCTGTCCTCACAATGCGTTGGAGGGACTTGCGGTCAGAGGCTGTGCAGGTCCCAAACCAGGCAGTGATGCAGCTGCTTAGGATGCTCTCTATGGTTCCCCTATAGAAGAGGGTGAGGATGGGTGGAGGGAGACGGGCCTTTCTCAGCTTCCGGAGGAAGTAGAGATGCTGCTGGGCTTTCTTGGCTGTAGAGCTGGTGTTCAGGGACCAGGTGAGGTTCTCCGCTAGGTGGACACCAAGGAACTTGGTGCTCTTAACGATCTCCACAGAGGAGCCGTTGATGTTAAGCGGAGCGTGGTCCGGTCTTGATTTCCTGAAGTCAACAACCATTTCCTTGGTCTTCTCTACATTCCAGTGAAGGTTGTTGACTGTACACCAGTCTGTCAGCTGCTGTACCTCCTCCCTGTATGCTGACTCGTTGCCTTTGCTGATGAGACCCAGCACAGTTGTATCATCGGCAAACTTTATGATGCTGTTAGAACTGTGTTTCGCAACACAGTCATGAGTCAGCAGGGTGAACAGTTGGTGTAGTTGGTGTAGTGACCAACTGTGTTACCAACAGTCATGCTGGGGGAACGCACTGAAACGCATGTTGAGCTGGAGATATAGTAGCTGATAAAAACTTCATTATTACATTAATTTTTCTAACATAAAAACAGCATTAGAGAGATCTGGGATGGGTCTTTATCTCATTCTGTCGTCATAGCTCAGCCAGTGTGTAAGTGACGCACCCCCAAAGTGGTCAGCTGAAAATGGTCAAAATATAATTTGGTTAAACAATGTTTACAACCAAAAGATACAAGTTTAAATTCTGAACATTTTATATTATCATTTTTCTTTTTTTCATAATTATTATTACTTTATGCAGTTGCACTCCTGAAATCTGGGGGTGATGCAGTACACCCCCATTTTTTGTGACTCAGATCAATCAGATAAACAGTAAGCAGTCATGTGTAGCTGTCAAAAAGTCAAACAAATCAAGCTACAAAGCTGCTGGTGTTCTCAGAACAGTAGCCTGGCCACTTCAGAATCACTGGATGTGAGATTACTTGAATTATGAGAAGCAGAAAATACAACCAGCTTTTAAGACTTATGAGTTGTAATACAATCAAAAGGTGGCTACACTAAATACATAAGAAATGTTATTGTGTTTACTTGTTAAGACCTCCTGGTATGTATTAAAAAAATGAAAAGTGTGTCTTTAAAGATTGTTGTGAATGTGAGATAAATAAATGAAGCGTGGTCTCTGACATGTAACTGCCACATTTAAATGTTTTATACCAATTACAGATGTTTCCTAGAACCATTTGTTCAAGCCAAGAACCGATTAGGAGCCATTGTTTTGAAGAGTGAAATGCAAGCTAACTAGCTATTGATTCCCACTGAATCACACCAGAGGCGAGTTTAGGTTCAGACTGCCAATAGAGCTAGAAAAAGTCACATGACCAAATCCTATGAATCATTAAATGCTTCGAAGCCCAAAAGAGGCAAGCGAAATATCTGTTTCATCAGCAGTTTTACTCACCTAATGATTTCTGTAACCTTGAAGATCCATTCTAGGAAGTTTCAAACATATTTTAGCCTGGCTGTTTCGTCTTAGTGTCTTTTGCTGATGTCTGCAACTTTAAACACATTTTATGTTAAAGCCTTTCGCTGACTTGCCATCTCATCTGCACAGAGGAAGAGTTGACTACATCATAATGATAAGGCATTCGTCCAGTAATGTTGATACCGTATGGATGCTGTCTCCCCACCAAGCCACAAGCTAAACACAGCTCTGCCTTCACTTAGCCTCAAGCGAAGAAAATTATGAATTTACAAATGGATTGTTAACTCAATTCTGTTGTCTACCATCCCTAATTGTGTTACCTGGTTTGAATGATAAGTGATGGGGTCAACCTGCTTCAGTCTTCAAGCACAACATTACAGTATACAAGGACACTGACTTCCAGAACAGCAGGCATGCTGAAAAACATGGAGAAAGAAATACAAAAGGGTGAAATATGTGTGCTGTAAATTAGCAGCTGTTACATAACAGTACCTCATAAACCACCTAATCTAACATGGTCTACATAAATGCAGGCACAAAAGTAAGTTGTCTTTGGAGCAATGTAACAAAAAATAAAAATTTTTGGTTCACTAATGTCCCAGTTTTCCCAGTGAACCCAACCCAACCTTTGCCCAGTGAAGTCAACATAAGTAAATTAAAATCAGAGAGCATCCTAGGCTAAAGCATACTGCAATAGCAGGCATGATAAATGATTATAAACCATCTTACCTTTGACGACTTGAAGAATTAAGGTAGACATGTTGACACTTTTTTTGCTCTGCGAGTTCGTTAGGTTTGATCAACTGGGGGATTGTGTGATTGGTTCATTCTGTTCTGTGTCAAGTATTTGGGACAGGTGTGAAAGCACATATTTTTGGCTTTGAAATGGGTGGAAAATGACTCTCTAGTACTGAGGACAGGTCTCACAGGTACCACTTGTGACCAGAGCTTGAACTTCAAATTCAAACTATATAGAACCGAAGGTGTGAGGCAATGGTTGCTAAACAGTGATTAGAGGATTGAAAAGATAGAGGTTGGGACTGGTTGATTAGACTGTATTCTGGACATTTAGGAATCATGGGGAAAGTGTAATGATCTTAGTTGACAGCTAGAGTAAGGTTAATCAGGCAGGTCTACCCATCTGTGACTTCTTAGGCGGTCTTGTATATGCAGTCTTCTTGTGTTTCCCTTCAAGGTCTCATATTTTTTTTTGTACATATTTTTATCCAGCGTTATAACTTTGTTAGTCTGGTTTGGTTACCTTGTCTCTTTCTAATCCTGTGGTAAAACCTTACAGAGATACTTTTTAAAATATATGAGTTTGCAAAGTCTGGTTCAAACAACCTCCACAGAATGTTATTTAATTATTTCATTATCCTAATTAAAGTTGTTCCAGGAACCATACGTTTGTTTAAAGAAGAACTTAAGAACATAGATATGTAAGAATGTTTGAAGTTTGAAGAAAGGTGTAAAGAATGCAGCTATTTTTTTGGAAATTATTTTTATTATAGAGTAATATAATTAATAAAAAAATAAAACAGCTTTAACCCGTTAATTTATTCTAGAATTAATAGAGATGTTAATGTTCCACCTATTTGTATCTTCACTAACTGTCCATTTTATCAGTTCCACTTACAATAAAGGTTCAGACTGTGGTCTGTCTGTTTCTCTGTGTTCTTTGTTAACCCCTTACACTCTGTTCAATGATTGGGACTCCCAAAGGCCCACCACAGAGGATCATCATTCTCAGCACTGCATGACATTGACTTGGTGGTGCTGTGTTAGTATGTGCTGTGCTGGTACGAGTGGATCAGACGCAGCAGTGCTGCTGGAGTTTTTAAACACAGTGACCACTCACTGTCCACTCTATTAGACATTCCTACCTTGCTGGTCCACCTTGTACATGTAATGTCAGAGATGTTTTTTTTGTTGCAGCACAGTTTGCATTGGTCAACCTCTAGCTCTTCCTCAGTGGTTACAGGACGCTGCCCACAGGACACTGTTGGCTGGATGTTGCTGGTTGGTGGACTATTCTCAGTCCAGCAGTGACACTGAGGTGTTTAAACACTCTAGCAACACTGCTGTGTCTGATCAACTTATATCAGTGCAACACACACCAACACACCACCACCACGTCAGGATCACTGCAGTGCTGAGAATGATGCTCCCTAGTAGTACCTACTCTATGATGATCTTGTGGGGTCCCGGCCATTAAAGAACAGGGTACAAGGGGGTAAGCAGTGTATACAGTGAATCAGATGGACTATAGTCTGTAACTGTTCAACTACAAACTGCTCCTATGTGGTAAGTGGAGCTGATACAACAGACAATGTGTGTAGATATAAGGAGGTGGTTTTAATGTTATGGCTCGGTGTACATTTTGTATTCCTTCCAGTTTCAGACCTTATTTCAGGACAGAGTATTTAAAAATCAATTAAACAGTGAGTGTGTACTTGTCACAATAGATTTTGCAATTCATTGCTTTTTATTTTTAATGTTTTACTGAAATTTAATTAAATGTCACCTAAAAAATGGATTAACCATTGAACTCCTTAATCACTGAGCTCGTAAATCATTAATTGCTGGGTCAGTGCTGGAGTGTGGTGGGGCTCATTAAAACAGTCTACAGCAATTAATTTCAAACAATCATTCAAATAAAACATTTCAAGTATTTAGACAAAATTATCAGTTGTAGTTGTAATAGTTCTTTATATAAGACAACCTGCCCCAGAATCACTGTGATGACTAATATTTGCTGTGCTATAAAGTTAGCTTAATGCGGGACATTAGTAAACTTTATTTTCTTCTCTACTAAGTGCAAATGTATAATTGCAAAGATTTAAAGTACATGAAATTAATTATTACAAAAAAATACTGCTCCAATTATTTTACTTCAGAATGTGTGAAATGTGCTCCTCGTAGCTCACAGTGTGTCTTGCCTTTCCCAGACAGGATATGACATTAGACCAAGTAAATAAAACCAGCACAAAACTAGTATTTAACCTTAATAAACAGCTTTCTATGATATTGGAAATATTAACATTGTGACAAGTGGGTTGGAAAGGTTACTATAGAAACTCTACAAGAGCTGTAGAGTTGTTCATGAAGTTCAGCAATTATGCAAATGCAGTTATAAACTACACTGCTGTTTTGGCAATTTGTTCAAATTCAGCAGTCTATACAAATCATCATTTAAAAGGCATATATTTCACTGACTGACTCTGGTACAAATAATCTAGCCATATTAACATTTTGTACCAAATACTCAAAATCAGGATTACAAATCCTGCTGGTAATTAACTAGTTTTTATAACATACATACATAATGTGATTTTTATTTTTTTTTATATAATAACTGAAATGGAAAACAGTTATCCTGACTACATTGCTAAAAGTATTCACTCGTCTGCATTCACAAGAATATGAACTTCAGTAATCCATAGGGTTTAACAGAATGTTGGCCCACCCTTTGCAGCTATAACAGCCCACACGGTTTAGGTGTGTTAATAGGAATGCTTGACCGTTCTTCCAGAAGCGCATTTGTGAGGTCAGACACTGATGTTGGACGAGAAGGCCTGGCTTGCAGTCTCTAATTCTACTCAAAGCTGTTATCTTGGGTTAAGGTCAGGACTCCATGTCTTTATGGAGCTGCTTTGTGCACTGGTGTGCAGTCCTGTTGGAGCGAAAGGGGCCATCCTCAAACTGTTCCCACAAGGTTAGGAGCATGAAGTTGTCCAAAATCTCTTGGTCTGCTGAAGCATTAAGAGTGCCTTTCACTGGAATTAAGGGAACAAGCCCAAAACAACCCCACGCCATAATCCCCCCTCCACCAAACTTTACACTTGGCACAATGCAATAAGACAAGTACCACTTTCCTGGCGGCTGCCAAACCCAGTCTCATCTATTGGATGGTCAGATAAAGGAAAGTGATTTGTCACGCCAGAGAACACGTTTTCACTGCTCCAGTGACGACGTGCTTAACACCACTGCATCCAACGCTTTGCATTGTGCTTTATGATGTAAGGCTTGGATGCAGCTGCTCGGTCTGGGAAACCCAGTCTATGAAGCTCTCTATGCACTGTTCTTAACCTGAAGGCCACATGAAGGGAGGTCGTTAGCGATTGACTCTGTGGAATGTTGGTGACCTCAGGTGACCCCACTCTGTCATTTTAAAGGGCTACCACTTTATGGCTGAGTTGCTGTCGTTCTCAGTCACTTCCACTTTGTTATAATACCACTGACAGTCGACTGTGGAATATTTAGTTGTGAGGAAATTTCACCACTGGACGTCATGGTACCACACTGGAATACACTGAGCTCCTAAGTGCAACCAGTTCTTTCCCAAATGTTTGTACAAGCAATGCTTGGTTTTATACACATGTGACCATGGGAGTGATGGGAACACCTGAATTCAATGATTTGAATGGGTGAGTAAATACATTGGGCAATATAGTGTATATTCTGCTACTACCCAATCAGCGTGACTCATGAACATTACATAAATTGCATGAATTGATAAAAATGTCATTGTACAGTTCATATTGGTAAAGAGGCACTTAAGTCACTGCAGTCATGGTCAGCTATTCTCAGCAGTCCAGTTAATCTTATTATTAAGGGGGAAGGACATGGATATGTGTGATATGCCTCCTTCTGTTCAATTTGTTTAATACACAGCGCAACAGTACAGCCTAGCAACCTGCAGAGAATAGAGAAAAGCCCGTAATGTGCTCACCAATCTTACAAACTGTCAAAACTGTCTGCACCCATGCTATTAAAGGACATCAGGAATATTATAGGAAAACAATGTGGGCACTTTGACAAATATGACATGTCAATAAGATGACATGATGACATGTCACACAGGTAATTGGAGATAAAATGACAAAATCTAACTGTCTTCCATTTATATAGTTTCCAAACAAAACATCAATTACATTATTCATTTTTAGATTAAATATTAGATAAGCCACTTTTATAATAAAGGAGGAACTGAAAGATAAACAATAATGAAAGCAATATTATGTAATGATATTACTTTAAAATAATAGATTCAAAATCATTCTGAGAGTACACTGACTTACAATGAAAAAGGAGAATATTGTCATCGCCACAATGATTACTGTAGCACTATGTAATTTTAGAGAGGTGGACACAAGACCTCTCATGAGAACTGCATAACACTTTACTGCTCCATGTCACACTCAAACAACTATGGGTCTTCAGCTAGCTGTACGAAGAAGCTCAGTATTTCTAGTATGGACATCATGTCTGTGAAGAGTCCGAAGGAAATGTTGTTGGAGGAAGAGAGGGAAAGAAAAAGAGCAAGAGTGAGTGAGAGTCTTGGGTTGGCTTTTACTCTTTGGCGAGAGCTAAAAGAGATAAAAGAATGCAAGACAGTCTCAAGGTTAACAGGAAAACCCAACAGCAGAGTGTTGCACCACAGTCTGTAACCTTCTCTGTGTCATCCCTGTCTCACAGAGTTTTGTCATTTTTCCAGATGCCTAAAGTCTAAATCTAATCTCAGTCCTGTTTCAGGCATGCATGCAAAGAAATGAATTTATGCCAAACATTCGGGTCAGTCTTTGTTAATCTTACACCAAATAATGAATCAATTTGTATAGCGCCTTTCAAAACCAATGTTGTCTCAAAGCAGCTTTACAGAAAAGCTGTTTATGAAAAAAGGCAAAACAAAGACAAGTATGGAAAAAAAGTCTATGCATAAACATGAACTTAAGAAAGGGTATCCAGGTCCAAGCCCCCCTAAAGCAAGTCAGAGGTGACAGTGGCAAGAAAAAACTCCCTTGAACCAAAAGTGGACTTTTAGGCATGCATTATATACATATATTTGCTTAAGTTAACATGGTCATATTGAAGTAAAACAATTAAAATAAGCATTATAGGTTAATAGATGTAAGTTTATTTTGTTATTTTTAGTTGTTTAATTTTTCAATATAAGTTCTTAGTGTCTAGCTGTCATAGAACATTCAGCAGCAGGGCACATGGTAACTCAATGTCACAGCCAATAAGTAAAATACAAAATGCCTAATATGCCAACAGTTGCATATGGCACCAATAGCCAATAACCTCAAATATGTGAAGCTGTCGAGGCTTCATCATCAGGATGAGAGAGATCCAATAAAGTGACAAAGAGCTCAGCTGTTAATGAGACTGTGAGGTCAACTCTATTTCTCTTAACAGACTTGCAGTAATAAATCTGGCTCAAACAATTTATTTATTCCCATTTTCATTAGTGAGAACACACAGACAGGAGAGCTAATCCCTGCCTGAGTGTTTGTACTGGCTAACACAAACTAATTACAGTCATTTCCATTGTGGATGTACAGGCTTTCCGTATTGTTATGCAAACAGAGAAAAAGTCAGCAGCAGATTATTCAGGCATGAAATCTGCATTTGGATAAGAGCGTGGATTTCAGAGCCTCCTGGGTGTCTGGTATCATCAGTGGAATGAATGCACCCAGACCCCTCAATCATCCCTTCTGACTATCTGATACCATGTGTGATACTCAGAATAAGAACTCTAGAAACTCTTAATCTCAGCTTGAATTTAAATATGTAGATTATATCTGCTAGATGACATTTCATACCTCCCACTGGCACAACTTCAGCTGCAAGCTTCTATAGAAAGACTTAAAATTAGACCTGAACTATAGAGAAAGAACAGAGGACACAGCATGTTAATAAAAGGAACGATGTCTTCCTTTGTCTATTCATTTCCTTACCTGTGGCTTGTTCTTTATCCAAGATATAATATGGTATAATAATGCTCAATGGAATATTGGGAGCATTGTTCAGGAACACCTGGGAAGTAGAAATTCTTCAGCCTGCTACGAATGTGAATGAGAGTCATGCCAGGTATATAAGGTACCCCACATCTAACAATAACAAGATACAGTAATACATCATTTGTTTCCCTTATTTGGGAAACAAATTGTCTACTCATGCCTTTTTGTACTTTTTGTACTTTTAAGATTACTGACAGGACTGACTGAATTACATGTAAGAGTACTGACTGATCTACATCAGTGCTACAGATTACAGGTTCGAGTTAAATCAACCAGTGCCACATTTTGTTACAGTCGCGGAAACCAGAAGTGGTACCAAGTGTGATTACACTTTTTAAACTTGACAAAAATAAAACTTTCTTCGATTTTTGAAATGTGAAATGCAATGTTTAAGAAACACCCAGTCAAGCACAATATATATATATAAAAGTTGAACTGAGATTGATAGCCTGTAAGGCCTCCTAGCAGATGTAGCTAATATCAACAATGGGTTGATCATGATTTGGACTTGGGTTGCAGCCAATTGCATGGGAAACATGTCATTGATAGAGCGAAAAATAGATTAAATGAAATATGAAAAAATAGAAGGTGAAAGAAATGTGGTTACTACAGGATAATGATCCTAAACACACCTCAAATTCTACAATGAACTACCTCAAGAGACACAAGCTGAAGGTTTTCACAGTCCCCAGGTAGCCCTATATGTGAATAGACCAAATGGACAAAAATCCACCAAACAAGATGTAACACACTCTTAGCTGGCTGCAAACAGCATTTACAAACCATGCAGGTGTACAAATGTTTACTTTGGCCCCTTTTCTTTTTTATTATTTTGAAACTATAATGGATGAAAATATATGTTTGCTTCAAATATGAACGAAATCTTTAACTATATACTATTTGAATATCTGATAATCATTTAATCTCACCAGTTATCCTCAGTAAGGCTGCCAAAACTATTGTGGCTGTAGAATCAGAATCGATTAATTTTGCCAAGTATGTTACACAAAGAAGACAATTGTCTTGTTGAGTCACACATGTATGACATGTAACATACTATACAGACCAGGCAAGCACACATACTACCGGTGAATAATTAACTAAGAAAATTAAAATTAAATAGGGAAAACAGAATTTGAATCAGAATAAGAATTTTCACACGGGTGCATAAAAATAGTTTTAATTAGAGCTACATGGACAGTTTTACACAGAGAATGGAATTGCTGTTAACTAGGGTCTGTCTGACCAAGCGAATTTAGTAATGTCAAAAACGTTACATATTGGAAACAACTGTATCTAAAAAAAAACAAAGAAACAGAAAAAATTATAAACTGATCAATAATCAGATTAGTGAATGTGACTGCTACCATGTAAGACCATATAATATATTCTTAGGAAATTTAACTGTTTAAACAATATTGCTTATTAAAATGATCGATTTATGTGCAGGGGAAGCATATATCTCTCATAGTAGTAGGCCAATTCATTTGACCGTTCATAAACAAATGATACATTCACTCACACATAGCCTGGACTCAATCATAAATGCTCAATCACTATTATAAAATTCTATTTCAGAAATATCTGAACGTGTTGTAAAACCTCCACACATTCCTAAATTTTCTTAAAAGCCTTTAAACAATTTATTTAGCACCACAGCACCCTGATGCCCTTGCCCCTCTCTGAATCCCGCCACTAAGAAACACATTGCATTCCAAATAGGAAAGTAATGTATCATCTGTGTCAGATATAGCTGTAAGCACCAGGTTGCAGACAGGCGTGTTGTTTTCTGTCAGAAAGCAGCGGTCATTAGGGTGATTTAGCCTCCAATTAATGTCATGCTTTATCGACAGAGGGATGTTTTTGAATAAGGGACACCATTAGAAGCTCTGCAGTGTCTATACTCATGTGTTTCCATTCTAGCTGCTAAAACAACAGCTGTACTTTGATATATACGCTGACCAAAGCAAGTTGAGCATAAATGCGTATGACTGATCACATACAGTGTTTTTTGGTTAATACAGGTCAAAGTAGCTTTTTATTTTTATTTGAATTGACTTTGAGTTTTACTTCCAGTCCCTATGTTTTTGGAATTGGGTTATACATAAAAAAATCTTTTCTTTAAAAAATCTCCGTCTCCCTCTCTCTCTGTCTTTGCCTCCCTTTGTGATTATCCTCTATCTACCCTTGTTCATCCACAAGAGACCCGAGGCAGGTCTGTAGTTCTGTGTAGGAGGCACCTTTTTGCTCGTTCTTGCTCTCTTTTTGCTCTCTCTCTCCTCTGTTGCTTTATCTCTCTCAGTAGGGTCTCTGTGGGTCCTCAGGGCTCTTCTGAGGTTGTTGATTGTGGTCTTTAATCTCCTCTCCTCTCTGCTCTTGGTCTCTGTGTTCAGCAGCCGCTGTAGACTCGTGTGGTGTTCATCCTCACTCTGTTTGCTGTGTTAGGCTTTTTAAAATGGCTGAAATACCTCAGGGGTGTTCGGACCACTCGCTGTGTTGTGCGTAGCTCAGGAATGCACAGCTTCAAGGTTAAAGCCAAACAAGTGAGCCTGGCTAATGCAGTGCAGTTTAAGTTATTGGACAATGACACTGTTATGGTTTTGGCCCTGTACGCTGGATTTTTACTCCTACTCAGCTCCGGCGATAAAAGTACGGTGAAACAAATAAAGGAAATAAAGTTGTCCAACTTTCTATGTACTCTGTCAAATGTCTTTTTCAGTCGATGAGTGGATGAGTCATAGACATCATCAGCTGCTGAGTACCTGTCATGGTTCCTCCAGTCTGGTCATTTTCTGCTCCAGCTTTACCCCGGCCCTTCCTTCCTTCTGCCAATGTCTTGTTATGTCATCTCTATCAATGTATGCTGTGTATAGTTCATGACTTGCTAGCAGTTCTTGGCTCTAACCCAATTTGTAAACTAGTGTTTAGTCAATAAAATATGATCATGTAAACAGCACAATTCCATCATCATGATATAAGTTCTTATATAAGCTTATAATTGTGCTTTGGACTGACACTGGATGGACATTTCAAAATAAATGTAGATGTGTGAATGCTTAGATCACTCGACTGACCTCTACAAGGAATGAAGTTTCCAGGAAATTTTTACCATATGCTTAAGGGAATGATTGATGAAAAATGAAATGTACATGCTTGTGCACTTACCCCACATACTGCCGAATAGCCAAGTTAGGCTTAGTGTCCATATTTTGCTATGTAGCTTATCAGTGGACCTAGAAAGCTAACATTGCTAACAAAGTCTAATTCATAGTCATTCAGATCCTCCCTATAACAACATCTCCAAAAATTTCTCTAAACCTCTTTACACCACTTTTTGTAAATAAGTAAGTAAATAAGTCAAGTCAATCTTTACTTATAAAGCAGACAGGAAGCCTTTCTCAAAGCACATTTAATATTGAAACAGTATGAATAGAAGATTGCTGGTGAAGGAATGCATACGATGTCAGTAGTGTCCAGCAAAAATCTGGAAATAAACTTTCTTCTTCAAACTGCTTCTTTCAAAATTAGATATTTCTGCTACTTGTTGTATTTATGCTTATTTACATCTGTTCCAATGATATCTGGGGGTTCCTACTAGTAAAAATACAGCTTAGACTTTGATACAGTGGTGTTTGTCCAGTGCTAAACTAAAGAAACAAATTTTGGATGCCAAATATGCCTTGGATAATTATGTACATCTGGGGTCTGTGGAAAATTGCTTGCCTAAAATTTAAGTTTCATTAAATGAAGACAGAGAAAATGCTAATGAAACATTTGTGTCACAGGTAATTGCTGGGAGACTTTGCTGTATGCAAGGTCGTTTGAGCAAACAAGGCTGTGTGGTCGAAATAAATCACTGGATTTATATTAGTTTGTAAATTTACACTTAGGAACATGGCACAAGAGTACAGCTTTATATGGGCTGGCTTATGCACTCCCACACATTGCCACCCGACATTATCCCATGCTTTGACAGTTTAATAGCAGCCTCATATACAAGAAATTTACAGGCAGGAGTGATGGGATTATATGGATATATGTAGGACCATGACGGGTACAGCAGTATATAGCTATATTCTATCTATTACACAAACCTTCTGAAAGTAGAGTAGCACTGTACACCTAAGCTGATGCCTCAGCGAGATTATGGGGAAGGGAATAAGATGACCATGACAGTATGTGTGTGTGTGTGTGTAGACTATTCCCATGACTGTCTACCTCACATTTTTCTCCGGAGATGTAACTGTCACTTTGTCTGTGTCAGGGATTATAAAGTACTCTGACAGTGACAGCTGTGGTGGAGAGGGCTTAACTTTTTCTTCTTTTTCATGTGATTTGAACAAAGCAGGACGAGTGCTTAAGGTCTGTCAGTCAAACTCTCCTATTGTACATGGGAGTGGTTCTATCTCCCTCCAGCAACTATACATTAATCTTATACCACAATTATACCACGTCAGAACATGGGGACATACATTCACCAGCCACTAACCAGCACTTACAAACATCTGTATCAGCTCCACTTACCATGTGGGTGCACTTTGTAGTTCTACAATTACAGACTCTAGTCCATCTTTTTCTCTGCATGCTTTGTTAATGCCATTTAATCCTGTCCTTCAATGGTCAGGGCCTCCACAGGACCACCACAGAGGTATTTGCATGGTGGATCATTTTCCCACCAACACAGCTATAGAACAATCTACTTGCAAAAAGATTGAAAAAGTCGAAGCTCCTAAACCTCCACTTATTCTTTAAATTAAAAATAAAAACACGTGTTTCTATACAGCCTTTCACTATGAGAGGATGACTCAACGCTCTGGGTCTGAAAGGACGTGTAACTGTCAAGAAGCCGTTACTGAGAAAATGGGATAAAAAGAAAAAGTTATTTAAATCAATAAAGAAAGTGCTGATGTTCTGACAATGGTTATATGGATTGTAATTATATGGACTGTGAGAGGCAGCAAACACAAGGTGCGAAATACAGGGGGTCCTGGGGGGTTTAAAACCATGAAATTAGCCTGTTGAACCCCATGAATGTCTGAAAATAAAAATGTTATACGCTGTGTGTTAGGGGCAATAGACAGTCAAATGCAAATAAAAAAATAGATATTTACCTGCTTCACACACAATGGGTGAGCTTCTGTCCATGGTATTCTTAACTAACTAGAACTGCTCTACCTCAGGGTGCCGCTGCAGTAAATAGGTTTACCCGGTTGGCCCTTCATAGCCTTGCAGCTGTAACTATGCCTGGGATGCCTCTGAGAAAAACTTTACAATATGACATAACAATATTTTTAACTCTGTAATAAAATTTGTCAAATTTAAACGAAGACAAAAGCGAAGATCTGTCTTATTTAAATTCATGTCTAAACGCCCAAGCATTTCCAAACTAGAATAGAGCACTTCCAAATAAATATAGCATCCATGTGCTAAAGCTGACAGTAGTGCCTTTATGGCAAGTGAGTTAGTATCCAGCCAACACCGGAGAAGCCAGCCAACATGGAGCCCCTGAATACCAGGGAGTATTTTGCACTGTGAGTAAATGCAACCAACTTTTAAGACTGAACTTTGGAAGTGTGGAAAGATATCCCTGCAGAGTTATCTGACTACGAGTAGAAAAGACTGGAAGCTGTAATAAAGCTGTGTCTTTTTCATGCTGTTGCAATATGAATAATGTTTCTATAGAAACTGTTTTCTCTGCTTATTTAAAGGGTAGTCACTGACTGTTCTGTGTACAGCAGAACAGTATATTCAGTATCTGCACCTTACGTTGTGGGAACATTACATGATAAATGGGACATCAGATCCAGTCCAAGCTTATGTAAAGTATGTGTTCTTCAAGCATGTTTTTCCTCTAACAGTAACTAATGAGGTGATTATCCATGAGGCTTGTGACCTGATTATTTGATTAAGCCTGTATTAATCTGCCAGTGGTGCGTTACCATTTAAATTTTAGTTTAGTCAAGCTGTAGGTTAATCTGGGATCTCGGAACCTGGCCCTAAAGACGTCCTAAGGCTTATCCTACACCTTATTCTAATCGTAATCTTAATAAACCAAAGAAATGCTTTTACACTTTCAGTCGAGGCAAAAGAACATTTACCTATTGTAAAAGTCAGGACATTTTTGTGCAAATACACACACGTACACACACACACGTACACACACACACACACACACACACACACACACACACACACACACACACACACACACACACACACAGACAGACACTATTTGCTTGACTGTCTCCTCTCCTGAACTAAAGAGCAGACTGGCTCCCAGACAGCAACACTGTGACTGTATTAAAGCTGATAAGAGGCAGATAGAGAGAGAGAGAGAGAGAGAGAGAGAGAGAGAGAGAGCAGATGTAAAAAGCTCTCTAAGAAAGAAGAGAGTGAACTGAACTGTAGCAGAAGGGAAATGGCATTACGTGCCCTAACCATGATAAATGTGGAATTGTAGCCTATACAAACTGCTGCTGCTTTTCAGGAACACTACCATATAGAAGCACTTTGTAGGTATCAAATTACTAAATGCAGTTCATCTGTTTTTACACAATTTATCAGCCCCCCTCCCATACAGCAATAAAAAAAGATCACCAGGACCACCGGTGATCAGATATCATTTAGGTGGGTTAACATTCTCAGCATGATGAGGCTGATAAAAAGTGCAGCCAACAGATGGGTCACCGTCAGTAAATGTAAACCTACAAAGTGCACCTAAATGGTAGGTGTTTTTGAACCACAGGTGTTTTCCAGGCTGCTAAATTCAGACAGGCCATATTACTATAAAAATAATACTTTATTTGTCATCACTGGCTTCCCAACCTATTGTGCAACCACATACCCGAGTATTTGGAGGATGAATTTTGTTACATTTCTTTCCCTCCTAAGATAAGAATCTTAACAGAATGAGATATCTGGGAACGAGTTCTGGAAAGTATCATGAAGTTGGTTTTCTTAGCATTAAGAACCAACTTGAACCATACAGTATCATCTGCAGTTGTTGAAAAAGAGCCTGTAGCTTATCAATAGTATGGGGCAGAGGCATAATTTCAAAAATACCAATCTATCAATTTTGTACTGATTAGTGATCATACTTTAGGTAGCTTCATAAAAACAAGTTTTACATTTGAAGCGTTTCAGAGATCCTGATAATTGAATTGTCCATTAGTAGCCTTTATAGCTAATGTTCTATCTTAAAAAAAATCATAAAAAAGAATTCAGAGTTAAACCATGTGTTCTTGTCAGCTACACAGCTTTCTGAGGGGTTATTTGAGGTGGGCACTTTGTCCCTGCTGCCTGTACCATGCGATTAACCTTGGAAAAGGCCCAGAGTGAAATAGAGGTCTACAACTGGCCCTGAATAGCTGAACACAGCGGTCATATTCACATAGAGACTGTTGGAACATGTCAGGCACGCGATGGAAGAAAAAACGAAGCCGAGCTGATACGCAATGAAAGGTAAAGACAGAGGGTAAAAGGCAATGTGATTCAGTGAGTATGAAGATGGAGAGAACAGATGGAGAAAGAGAGGGTGAGAGAGTTACAGAGTGCTGGTCGCCATATGAATGAGTGCGCGGGAGGCGGCAGGGTTTCATTAGTATGCACTAAGGGGTTCTGAGCACAATCAAAGTGTCGCCATTTTTCTCTCTCGCCCTCCTCCTTTTCATGACCCTGGAGTCTCTTTGGCTCTCCCCCGCCCTTTGCTCTTTCTCCATCCCTCCTTCCCTCTCGCCACCTCACCCCCCCCCGTTTCCCACTTTCCTCACTCTAATTACACTCAACTGCTTATCGTATCATCTCGTTGGCTTTGATGAATAAGAAAAGGGTTCCTCCACTCCTTATTATAATTTAATCTCTTTCTGTGTTATTCACAGGTGGAAAACACAGACTGATATGGTTTCTCATTTTTTGATTTTTAATAATGCCCATCTCCCTCCCTCCTTTCTGAACAGACAAAATCACTTTGTTTGTTGTTGTCTTTTTACATATTCTCATAAACCTGTGAATACTTGCCTGGCCCATGCACCAATTTTCTGCCGTATTCAAGCGCCCGGTTTTTGATTAGATGCTTTGTATTAGAGTGCTGGGTGCACAGCCTTCATTAGTGTAGCATGTGGATTACAGAACGAAGAAATAAATGAGCTCAGCTGAGTGAGAGTGCAACACAACGGTATGGATTACAGCCCAGAGAAGCTACACTCATTATGTTTGTCTCTTGTTTTGTTGTGGAATTCTTTCAACCTGGCCACACTGAAATCTCTTATCAATATTTTGATAATATTAATAATATTATATATTTTTAATTTGAATTTCATTTCTGTCATGTTATTTGCAGGGACTTATTTTAGGGTGAGGTGTTGCCATTGGGAAGAGCTTATTCACTCATCATGAATTCCTATGTCCAACAAAGAGACAACGCAGAGCCCAACCATGGCTTATCCTTGCATTTACTGAAGCCTGTTTCTCGTCACTATGTGCCTGGGAAGAAAATTCAAACTGTAAAAGCTGTATCCTAAACTGGCAACCAGACTTGCACTGGAAATAGAATCAAGTGCTCCAAATAAACAATCGTCCTGAATCCAGTGTGGGCTCTTTAATTGACTGTAAATGTTGTCTCTGACAAAACAAAAACATTACATCTCCGCATACCCATTTTTGCTTTTCTACATGATTTGAACTCGCCAGGCATCCTTTACAATATATGAAAATGATATTCATTTACGTTCAACGTTAGTTAAATTTTTCCCTTCTCTTGTAAAGTTATTATTTTGGAGGTACATATTTTTCTTTGGACATCAACAATACATTAAGCATTGTAGCATTAAGTATCTGAGAAGCTGTAAGGTGTGATGAGTATGTTAAAGTTTTTACAGAAGACATCATTCAATTGGCTATTAAGATTTTCCACTTTCCACATCCTATCCCCACCCAATTAACCAAACCCTCTCACCCAGCCGTCATACTTTCACCATCACAGCTGCTTTTTCAGAACAAAACTCCAAAATGGGAACTTTACTGGAGAAGCATACTTCACGTTTAATGTAAGTTAATGAAACCTTTTTTTTCAAAATAAATTTGGCAACAGGAATCAAATTACATCAGAAAATATAGAACAACAAAAATGGAGATGTAAGGATTTGTTCCAAAAGCAGCAATATGCCAAGAGGCTGCGCCAATCAAAATTTGGAACGCGTTACTTAAATATCTGCAACAGACTGGGATTGAAAGAGTACTGAAATTCCTACAATGAGAAAACCTGAAATACGTGGACATGAATCTTTTAAATCAAAATATACACACGGGATGGGACACAGTTTTTTTTTTTAATCTGTCATATTATTTACACCACTGAAAAAAATGGGCTGAATATATTTAAGAACACATGCTTAAATGTATAATTTAGAATGGTGTGCAAAGGCATTCACTCTAATAATAATGTAATTAAGCACTAATAAGTAAAAAGTGAACCATTTATTACAAAAATAGTAAGTCCTATATACATAACTGCAGTCACAATCTAATAATATTTTTAAATTGGCTTGGCTATATAATTGAAAACAACCTATATGAACTAAACTTAAGCAAACATCTTCTGTACATCTGGTCAAAAAAAGAGTCATGTGGTTACTACTGAATGTTTTGTCTGGTCAGTGTTAAACCTTACACAGAACACAAACAATTTAAACCTAGGCCCTATTCAAACTGTACCCATGCCAGCAGACTAGATCGAGACTCGGACTGGTGCATTTAACTGTTAGAAGTCTTTTTCCCAAAATGAACATGATAAAACTTTGGGTTGTCATAATGAAAATTAATAGTATGGTTAAACCTGAAACATGGTTAAAATGGCCATACTTGTCAACGTGATTGCAATTGAGGCTTACAATGTATATAGATCTGATGAAGTTGGTAAAGCTGGTGGAGTTTATGTTAAATCCAAATTTTGTGGCTCCTTATCACAGTCTGTAACAAAGACAAACAGTTTGAGCTTGTTAAAGTCAACATGTCCATGGATATTCTCTGTACAGCTGATGGCTGTTACAGACCACCATCTGCCATAAAAGAAGCTGTCACTTTATTTTCTAATGCTTTATATGAGTCTGAATGAATCTGAATAGATTTTTATGGGTGATCTAAACTGGGAGTGTCTCTCCCATGCCTCTGATTGTATTAAGGAATTGTGCAATACTTTAAAGCTCATGCAATTAATTAATGCTCCAACTAGGCTCAACCCAGAACATTAAAATAAGTCCACACTATTAGATCTCAGGCTCATAAATGAACCCCATAAGTATGAGGTAGTGTTTTGTAGTGATATTAACAAACATTATTATGTCTTATCCCTGATGTCCATTGATGTTGACTTTGGAATATTTTCATAATGCTTTCTTGTCAGTTTCCCCCTTCAAGAGAATCAGCATTTCATAAAGGGACAATCTCTGGTTTCACATGAACTTTCTATCTTGATCAAGGCAAGAAATATCTCTCAGGCCAAAGCATGTCCACAAACTCTTATTCCAGTAATAAGTGTACAATCCAGACAAGGAAATCCAAATTAGAATATTATTTAAAAATCTTAAAAAATCTCCACAATCCCAGTAAATTCTAAGCCTTCCTGAATGCATTTTAGTCAAGTCAACTGAAATCACAAGTAAATATGAAAAATGAGCATTTTATATTAGCTGGGTCTATTTTAATACATATCTAGTAGAGTGTTGGAGCTCTAATCCAAATTTTGTGACACATTAATCTGTTTTGACTCATCTAAGGACTGTTTTGTCTATAGTTCTATTTCTACTGGGGAAATCCATAAAGCTTTGAAATCCATTGATCCAAAAAAGTTTTCTGGGACTTTACTTTTTAAAGCTTGCAGTCGATTTAATGGCTGAGTCTATTGCTTATATTTGAATCATAACCTCCAGACAAACACAATTACTAAACACTGGAGAATTTCTATTTCCTCCCCTTGTTAAAGGGCTGAGACCTTCTGGACATAAGTAATTACATTGCATTGCATTGTTGTAGAGGAGAGGGATTTATAGTATCTGGTGATATGTGACAGAAAATTGCACAAATAAGACAGAAGTTTACCCTTAATTGCTTAATAAAGACCAAAAAAACATGTCCTAAAGTACAGAGTGATGTGTACGGGACACTGAGTTAGACACAAAACGGAGAGATACTGTATAGATACTATTCTAAATAGGGTACTATTTGTTAACTCATCCGAGGCATTTGATTAGACCATAAGCTACCGTTAGGCAGGCCCTATGATACTGGTATAGGTGACACATGGTTCAAATGACCTTGAAAATAGAAATTCAACAAATCCGGTGGAAGTCTTTAAATGAGTCCCCCAAGGTTCAGTTCTAACACTTGTACGTTTGTCTATATTGATAAACAACATTGAAAAGGACATGCCTATGGCTAAAATGCATTTGTATGAAGGTGATACAACATCTCAGTTGCTTCTTCTCAGTCAGGCTATTGATGAGCTACGGGCTTCTTTTCAACAACTGCAGATGATACTGTATGGTTAAAGTTGGTTCTTAATGCTAAAAAAAAAACAAATTCATGATACTTTCCCGAGCTCGTTCCCAGATATCTCATTTTGTTAGGATTCTTATCTTAGGAGGGAAAGAAGAGTGTCATCCTCTAAGTACTTGGGTATGTAGTTGCACAATAGGTTTTACTTTAGAATGCATGCTGAGAAGCCAGTGATGACAATTACAGTATTATTTTTTTATAGTAATATGCTTTGTCTGAATTTAGCAGCCTGGAAAACATCTGTGGTTTAGACTATAGGGAGATTATTCGCATACATACTGACTCCTCTTTTCTTTGCCACTTAGATTCTGTGTGTAACAGTTCTCTGCGTTTTATGTCTAACTCAATGTCCCATACACATCACTTAATCTCACATCATTAAGCATAGGGAGACAGCAGCCCTGGTATATCTTTATGTAAAAGCCTTGTTGGGTACAATCTTATTTGGGCAATTTTCTGTCACGTATCACCAGCTGCTATAACTCTCGCTCCTCTAGAAGGCTGCTATACAAGGTACCCAAGATTAGTTTGGAATGGGTAGAACAGCTTTTCCTATTTTGCATGCTGTTGAAATAACTTTCAAAACATACAACAGCTTAATGACTGTCTGCTTCAGTGAGTTTAAAGCTTTGATAAAAAATTGCGGAACTGAAGAGTGTAATTGCTATTCCTGAGTTGGATGTTGTTTTTAATAGTGTGTATCTATTGTTCTTTGTCTGTTTTGAACATGTTCCACTTAATTTGTTCCCTCTTTGCTTTGTTATGCTAAATTTTGGAAAAGTGCATTGTCTTAGCCATATATCCCACAAAAAAAGAGATTTTTATCCTAAGAAAAATCCTGGTTAAATAAAGGATAAACAAATTATTTTTCAAAAAATCTTTCAAAAAAGATTAAAAAAGATTTAAAGTCTTTTTTTTATTTGGTGTAGCCTAGCTCCTGCCTTTCTGCCTTACCAACCATGAGAAGCCTGAATGACAATACACTTTTACTGTGATATTAGCCCTGCTTCTCAGTTGGAGCATATATATCTGAATAGGTTCCACCAACATATAATTAATATTGAGACTGTGAAAGCAGTAAATTCAGCAAATAAATAAGGAATAATGCTCAACAGATTCTTATGTTTGTAGCAAAGCTTTTTAATGAACTGAGTTTAAGTGCGTTTAGCGGCTGATACTGTCTTAATATGTCCAATTTGATGTCTGTGCTATGAGGCTTCGATGGCTAAGTAGTACATTAAAGTGATATTAAATGATAATTAAATGATACAGTTGAGGAGTGTAGTTCAGTTTTATTCCACTGCCCTAAATACAAAGCATGTTTTCATCCTCCCTCATGGACAGCTGCAGTATGAGCTTTGCTCTGCGACAGGTTAGACTTGCTGGTACTGCACTAGAGGGGGCACCCAAGAATGATTACTCTCTCTAGGAACCTAAGCGGTCCCATGAGCTCTGTTTTCAATGCGGCTGAGCCTTATCTTACTGAAATGGGTCATGAAGAATGGTGGCGGCGATATGAAATACTGTTATTGCTCGGACCAACCAAGAGGACAATTGTACAATCTGAGGGCAAAGGGGCAGAAGCTCTAGCCTCCCCCGGGTCTGTCTGTGCATGTGCCTGGGTAAATATATAAGTCATCACTAATCACTAATGTTTAAGTAATGTTAATCATTGACATTAATTAGTAGATTATATAACTCTGCATTGCTATCGTATGATGAAATCTGTTTGCAGTGGAGACAATGCAGTTGATTTATTTAAACTGATTTGAATCACTTCTGCATTATGAAAATATAGTGTAAAATTTCCATTTTTTCATTCTTGGTATATATATATTTCTGATATTTACATTTTGGTAATAAATGTGTGGTGTAAAGTTATATTTTTTATATGGTATGCATGTGAACCACAGCTTGATTTTTTGATATGATATGAATTTTTTTGCTCCATAAGGCTCAATTATACATACACTGCTGTAAGAGACGACCACAGCTTCTGCTGAAGATATCACCTCTCCGAAGCCCCTCTTCTTCTCTGACAAGCATCAGTCGGCCATGATCACATGTCAGACCCAAGGACAAGTCTGATATCTGTAGAAGGGCAAAATCAGAGAGGGGCAGTGTGTGTGTGTGTGTGTGTGTGTGAGAGAGAGAGAGAGAGAGAGAGAGAGAGAGAGAGAGAGAGAGAGAGAGAGAGAAAGAGAGAGGGAGAGATAAAGAAAGAGCGAGGGAAAGAGAGCGAGAGAGAGAGATAAAGAAAGAGAGGGAAAGAGAGAGAGAAAAGAGAGAGAGAGAGATGAAGAAAGAGAGAGGGAGAGAGAGAGAGAGAGAGAGAGAGAGAGAAAGAGATAAAGCTCAAGTTGGCCATTAAATAGCTTCCCTCCTACCCTTGTGCATCCTCCCCTCTCCAGAGACATATCTTATCCAGCTGGTGAATCGAAAGCTGATTTCTGCCTCCAATCCATTTGCCTTATCGCAGTTGTTTTTATGGTTTCTTAAACAGCACACTTGGGCAGTTTTAAGAGCTTAAGAATTACCTTTTAAATGGACAAAATACTATGAAATGTTCATTCTTCCATTTCCTGTGAATAGGGAAGCCTTAATACAATTTTTATATAGGCATTGTTAATGAACAGCTCACGATTTAGACTAATTTAGGAGGTAGACTGACATGAACATCTGTTTGAACACCGTTTTTTTTCTTTTGTTTTCTATTTAAGTTGTATTAAACCCATGTCTAAATGGTCTTCTTAAATATTATTGATTTAAAAAGGAACATAGGAGAAATGCAGGTATCGTTTATTGTCCATACTCAACACAAAAACAGAGAAAGAGATATGTCATATCAACATATGAACAATGAGCACAGAGGTATATAAGTATAAGGGTGACTGGGAACACCTGGGACAGGGAGGAGACAAAAACTAGGAGTAGGTGATGGGTATGACAATCAGGCGGAGAAAAGGAGGGCAAGCTACCAAAACAAACATGGATCGTGACTGACAATAAGGGCAAAGAACAGACATGTGGAGAAGCTTACCGTGACAGGAACGTGGGGTTGGGTGTTATTCTATGGTGCAATATTCAGAAGTGCTAAGAAGTACTAATACTAAATTGGTTATATATCTTTGTACTATCACTGTAGCTGCAAGAGATCTAATCAGCTTTTTTCCTGTTTTTTTTCTTTCTATTTGGTATCTTTCCAAATGTGCTGTAGCAAATTTCCAATGTGATGGATTTTTACATTTGTATGTTGATTGGCATACAAATCCACCAATTACACAAAGTGAAAGGCAGATGAAAGGCAAGAGCCCTGGCATAGAGTGGCTGTCAGTGTTTTCCGTTTCTAACAACTGACCTTTTAGCTAGCTGCATGTCCTACCAGATAACTTTCCAGTGAGATTTATATGACTTCCTAAATCTATAAGCCTGAATTGACGTTCCTCTTGATATTCGTCACACCAATGAATCAAAACATAACGGATTGATTGTGTCGTAGTGGTAAATTGGATGTGTATGGCCATCTGTTCAACTCCTGAAATCCACACCACTGCGAGAGCTCAGTAGGCTGTGTTTACCGTGGGTGGGGGTGGGTTTCGTTTTTTTAAGATTTAATACCTTCTGTTTCCAATAATAATAAAAAAAATATACTCTCACAGTGTGAGTGTGTTACAGATGTAAGGATACATCACTGATTAAATAGTGAATAATGTCATGTGATGTATGCATGTTTATTTTCACCCCTGTTCCAAACCTATCCACATGATTCCTCTCTGTACAACATGCCATGTAGGTTCGGCAAATAAAAATTTCACACTCTCCTGTTGTGAACAAATCATGGGTGTAGAAACTTTTGTTAAAAGAAATTTTGGTTGACTCAATTGTGTGGAATTTTATCATATTGTAGCATACGGGGTTCCTCCAAACCAGTTGTAGTTGGGGTCCGTAACTCGGCTTTACTTAATTACCCAGAAACAGTGTAACAAAAACAAAAAGAAACTCTCTCTCAGGCTCAGGGTGGCACTCGGCTCCCACTGCGAACAGGCTAGGCTACTGTGTTTACCACTAGGTTCACAGTGTTTACCTCAGCCAGTGACCAGCCCTTTAAAATAAATAACAAAAGGCTACATGACTGATAGTGAACAGAATAACTAAACAAAACTCGTTTCATAGTGATTGAAGACACCAGTATTGAACAGAATTACATTACAGCTAATGTTATTGAGAATGATCAGATCATTGACGAAATTAATCGATGCAGGATCACATCCTAGTGAAACCGTTAATAAAAAGATCAGTCATTGTTTAGGCTACCTGAATAATGAAGGACAATGAAGGAATCAAGGAAATAAAGAAACCAATACATTTATTGTTTGTATTGATCGATTCCATGTAGGCCTTCTGGACTGAACATTGATATGCTTTGTATCATTGGCTATGGAACAAAATTTGATATGGAGCTGCACACTTGCACCTCAGGCATTCATCTGTAGTTGTGTTTGTCTACGTTATCTAACATTGCACACTGTCCCTGAGGCAGCACATGTATTTGAGGGCGCAGTTGAAATAAAGATAGACAGACGAACTGCTTTTCAAAATATTTCTTTCTACTTTTCTTTCATATTCGCACATTTACACATTTGATAAACTGCAAATCACAGGGTTCACAATCCTGTTATAATCATATGGGCACCACTATACGAGCACAGCAGTGAAGACAACTTTGTGGTCAGTTTATGACCACAGGACCACTGTTGCCTCAGAGAACTGTTCTCAACCCAGCAGTGACACTGAGATGCTTAAAAATCGTGGCATTGCTGCTGTGCCTGATACCCTCATACTGATGTTATATTAATGTTCCATTGCCATGTCAGTGTCACTGCTGTGTTCAGAACTGTCTGACATACAAACATGTGGTCAACAGGAGTGAAGCAGCCAACCATGAATTCAGAATTGTTTATCTACAGTGGACCTATAAGGCAGGTACCATAAACCACAGGGCATATGTTTCTACTAATATATAGTAAGTGTATGTACAACAAGTTGGCAGTTTATTAGTGGCCATTTTATCAGGTAAACCCACCATATATGACTACTATATTGATGCAATATACGGTGCCCTCTATAATGTTGTAATTTATTTAAATCTGTACACAAACAGCTCACATGTGCACAAATTCAGTATTTTTAGTAACACCATGTTAAATTACAGCACTTTTTATACATAGCTCCCCACATATACAGGTATTTGCAACAGCCACAGAACACCATTCATTTATGTAATTTCAGGTATAAATGGCCAATAAGTTTTAGATTTTTCAGAGAACATACAAAATAATTCACATCTGCAAAGCAGGGCTATGTAGAATGAAAGTAGGTGAATAAAACACAAAAAACTTGAGATAAAAATAGATATGGAGTAAATGGATATCAGATATCTCATATCAGCCATGTCATGGTAGTTACCATCTGATTAACAGTACTGCAATCCTTGAGAGAGAGGAGAAAATTACTTCTGTCCAACCTTCCACTGTGGAAAAACAACTGGACACTATGAGACTGAAAGGATGTGTAGTTAACGGAGGAAAAGAAGTTAACGGACAAAAAACTTTGGAAATCAAGCAGAAGAACCTAAAACTCAATGTTATCGACTGCACTTAAAGTTCAAGATTAACTTTGGATTTAACTTTGGAACTTTGGATTTGTTTAAAGACATATGGAAAAATAATTTAACAAACTTCTTTAAAAAACTAAAGGCAAGTTTACTCAAATTACTCATATTATTGAGTGGTGACCATTCTCAATACAACAGGTAAAATCAACATGGTGGTGTTGTGATTCCCACTATGCAAACTGTGCACAGCTACAGAAATATTTAGAGTGCATATTAAAGAAGACTCATTAAACTAATTTTCATTGTTAATCATTTTATTTTTGGGGTCTCCTAAAATAGATTTACATGCTTCAATTTCCCCAAAACACAAGGTTTGTCCCATACTCTACATCTGTACACACCCTCTGTCTAAAACACTATGTTTAAGCCCCTGTCTTTAAGCCCTGCCTCCTGATGAGCCCAGTGTGCTGTGATTGGTCAGTTTGCTTACTCTGTTCTTATCAACTGCTAGAGCGGTAATGCCCCTGCACATTCCGTTCCTCTGTTACAGTCTACCGACAGACCCTTCTCTCCTTGGCAGCTGTAAATTCCACTGGAGACATTCTCACATGGCGTCTTCTCTACAAAACCTAATAGACTCTTCAGGGCCTCCAGTAGTTGCTGTGCATTGTGTAAGGGTGTGCCAACCTTGCCAGTAAGCTAACTGTGTTATGGGATTGCATCATCTTGTAAAAGAGAAAAGAGCTGGAATTTTAGCAAAGCATTTCAGGCAGCTGAGACAAGTGGGAGAGTGGGAGTTTCTCCCTCTGGTACTCTGAGCTTTGGAACACTGCAGACTGCTTACATGCATAAAAAGCTACATAACACACTAAAGAAAAGAAAAAAAAACAGAAAAGAAAAAATCAAAAGTGACCATGTATAGGCATGCCTGACATATAGGACAATAGCAGCAGGTTTCATAACTGCAGGAATTTGATGAATGAGCCTTTGATATGCAGATGCTGATACCCATTGATCTCCTGTGAGTAAACTTCCCTAGAGGCAGGATGAAAGTCTCATAGAAGAAAAAAAAACACTCAATGGTTTTGAGGCTACTGCACTACTACAGAGTAGAAGGAGTCTTGTGAAGATGGTTTAATGTCCATAAAAAAAGAATAACTGTGTGACTTTGAATGTTCCAGTGTAACTTTCCCATGTGACATGCTCTGTGGATGCCAGGCTTGACACAACCACATCTTTGCCAGTACTGTGAATCAGCTACCAAACTTTTTTATGCTTTTTTGCTTTTGGATCAAAATGTTCTTATGAACTTCAGTAGGAGTAGTTTATTTTTAACTCAGTCTTCAACCCTATCTTTTCTATTATAGTCTAGAGTCACTAACCACGGATAACAATTTAATGTTCTTTCCTGTCCTCAGAAAAGAACAGAGAACCTGCTGACTCAAATCACAATCATAATTTAAATTGTAATAGAAGCCAGTGGGCAGTATGTTTTTGTACACTTATTAACTATTTAGTCAAAGGTAGGGTAGTGTGCAAAGGACAGTAGGGTGACCAGACATCCCTAGTTTCCAAACCAGTTGTCCCTGGTTTTGGTGGCCAGTCCCGGTTTTCGGTAATGTAACCTTGAATTAAAACACAATGGAAAGTCTTTAGAAAGACCTGGCAACAAAGCAGATGGGCAGACGTCTCATGTTTTCCTCGTTTTGGACAATAGAGGGAGCTGGCTGCTGCTATCTGCTGACCACTTCTACCATTTGATGGCCTAGATTTGGAGAATATTGCTGTGTAAAATTCAACCAGAAGTTAGGAAGTGAGTCCGCAACATGACCATGGACTCTTCTCAAGACACAAGATAAACCCAAGGAATAACAGCAGGGGTGGGGTTACAGAACTTGATTTGTGTTACCTAGCAGAAACTACTGATTTGTATAGCTATATAATGTATTTGAATGTAGCCATCATCTAAAAATAGTGCACCAAAGAAATGTGACTTTTTCAGTCATCCACAAACGTCACATGGCAAATGTTGACCACATCCGTCACTTTCTCGTTAGAGAAATAATTATCATCGTATGTACTTTATTTGTGGAGACATACCAATTGGACTCTGATACTACCCTTTCTCTGCAGAGAGTTGATCACCCCCATCCTGTTTGTATTTAAAGGCCCATTTGTCTCCTGCCTTTAAGGTGATACCATTAACCCCCCTAAAGGTGACATGCAAATACCGCCACCTTCATCCCTGCGCTTACCCCTCCTTAACCTCCTTTTCTTCATGACCTTAATGTTGACACTCCAAACAACCCCCTCCTATTTGACCCTTTTCTGACTCCTACTTACATCTTGTTAGACTGGAATTAGTGGGTTAGACTGTGTCAGAGATGGACTGGACTTCAAGAGACTGAACTGGCAACAGACAGAAGCCAGTGCTTCGACTGCATGTGATTAAGACTGCTTACCAACCGCTAACAGACTGGTTGTGATCAACTGAGCTGTACCCATACATTTCCTGTGTGTCTCAATAAACTCAAGCCTACGCTGAAGGTCTCCTGACTTCTGATTCTTGAAAGCCGAATTTCTAACACTCTTCAGGACTGGAACAAACCCAAGGGTGTGTTTAGGCGCTGGCTACTGGGCTATAGCCATAGATCTTTGTTCTGTAGCCAGGGTTCTCTTTTAACAGCCAAAATATGTTATATAAATTTGAACGATGGGCTCATACAACCACTGAATCTTTTGTGGTAAAGGTATCCCAGTCTCGTTCCTGTCTAAGTTTCAATTTTTAGTTTGTGCTCTCTTTGCCTTAATTACACCCTTCATTCTTTTTGGGAGACTTGCATTTTTTTAAAGAAATCTGCAGGAATATTTTTCCACCCCTCCAAACTTTTGTGTTAGAAGCCAATTACCTTTTATCCTTATAAAGACTCATTCAATCAAACACAATCAGTGATTTTGAGGTCTGGAGTCTGTGATGGTCAGGTCTGAGAGCGTAGGACTGTAGAATTTCATGTTTTTGTCTATTGTATTTTCTTAGTAAGAGCTGTTACATCTGAGTATATACTTATTCTAGAGGATACAGACATTCTTTGAGAAGATCTGAACATGGTCTACGCCAAACCAGCAAACACACCATATTTAAGATAAATACAGGTCCAACTAGCCCCAAGTTAAATGGCCAGGTCTTTATCGCCTGGGATTGGGGCAGATTTTCTTGGGGGAAGTTCCTGCCATAAACCAACAGTCATAAAGTAACAGTCTTCTGCATGAACACAGCTTCTTGACAGCTACACATCCTTTCAGAACCACATTGTTGACTGCTCTTGTTACAGTGGGAGGATGAACAGAAATACCTGTGTTTTTTTTCTAGATCTGTTGGGGTCTCTCTGTAGCTGTAGGTGCAGTTTATCTGATGATTTTCAGTTTTGCTCTTTTTTTGTTGTTGTTGTTGTTCTGTGAGTTTTCTATTTTGCCAGGAGATCACAGTGGAAAGCGAAAAACCCTAAAAAGTAGAATTGCTTTTTACTGTGTTGCTGTAGTGTTTGAATACTGGATTACTGGAAGTATTCTCTCATGTCTGCTTCTCCTAAGATTTGTAATGCCTGGATTTTGTGTCATGTAGTCGTGTTTCAAACACTTTTACATTGTGTGAAAATATAAAATGTGGAATATTTCACTGTAACAGAAAACTTCGTTTTACAGACTGCGTCACATCGCCCCACTCATTTCTCATTATCATTTCTTTTCACATAGAATTCATACTTTCACCATTGCAGCTGTCATCTTTGACAGACAGGACATTATAAAACTGTGATCTAATGTCATATATCTCTAATGTTTCAGTGTTAGTGACTGAACTCTTTTTTATTGAGGTTATTAACCTCATAAAACATTGACAGAACTTAACTTAGTTCCACCATGAGTAACCACAGTTCACAGGCTCCTATGTTCTTCCCGGGTTTAGACCAAATTTATGTGTGTTTGATTGGATTGCTACCTGGCTTGCCCCCCCTCTCCATATACGCCGAAGTAGTTATGATTGGATGTTTACTAACTTGTCCCTGCCTTTGACAAAACGAAATCAGTTCTGATTGGATGTCGTCTCTGCCAAACATTTTTGTCTCGTTTTTATTTGTTTACTAAAGTGTCAGTTAATTTCATCATAGTTTTTAATCCTTTTATGTAGCCTTTATTTAGTTATCCTCTCGTTTTCGTCATGAAAAAAGGTTTGTTGATAGTTTGTCAATGAAATTAACACTGCTGGGTAGCCACCTTGTTTTTGCAAGGTCTAAACAGGTCCATTGCAATTTGTTAGCTCATGTTACAGTACATCAGCCAGCAACATTAGCAAATTAGTTAAACTGAAAATATCAACAGTGTCATAGAAAGTGAGGTTTGGTAACAACTCAAGTAAAATAAATTCAGTCCCAGTGGGAGCACAAAGAGATATTTAAATAATAGGTGAAGGTCTGGGATGGTCTATATTGCTATTCATATTTGCTTGCTGCCACATGAATATTTCTAATGAAGCCAGACTATTTTCAGTACAATTTAAACATACCTTCCATTGAGCATTTCAAATGACTTCTACAAAATATGTATTTTATTTTACTGACAAAATGCAGAACTGGCTTCTATTATAGTTTGTGGCGAGACGACGACTGGTTTCATATTCTTTTTTTTCTATCACTCATTGCTCTAGTGCAATATCAACAAACTACATTCAATACCAGGTTACTGATTACATTTTGAATGTGTGATCCAGCGAGCCCACGCTTTTGTGAGAACAGGAACGAGGACTGCAGCACTCTACGCTCCAGATATGGCAGAAAGATGTTGGGTAAAAAAAAAAGCACAGTTCTTGAAAAGAACATTTTGTGAAGGTCACAGTGCAGTTTGGTAGCTGATGCATGTACACACAGGAACTAGGAAAGATGCAGCGGTGTCAAGCTTAGAATCCAAAAAGCATATAATGAAATGTCACTCGGGAACATCAAACACGCAACACTTCTAGTTCAGTTAGTCTTTTTTTCTACATACGTTTACTCTGCAGTGTAGAGCTGTAGGCTAAAACACTGCTGTGTGGATTGTGTGTACTAAGACCTTATTGTTGATTTGTTTAAGAGAGAAAACTAAACTCAGCTGCAGTGTTACATACACTCCTTTTCATTCTTTCTTGCTGAAACAATGAACAGTAAAAATGTTTTGGACTTTGACCTCCCACAATATCAGTGAATAAGAGTGAATAACTATGCTCTTAACATATATACAGCGCCCTCAACAACTATTGCCACCCCTTGTTAAAATGTGTTCTTAGGCTTCTAATATATATATATATATATATATATATATATATATATATATATATATATATATATATATATACTGTATATATATATATATATATATATATATATACTGTATATACTGTATATATATATATATATATATATATATATATATATATATATATATTATATATATATATATATATATATATATATATGACAACAATGTAAAAAAGAGAAAACTCAACCTTTACTTTAAGTGCATTTATTCAGTGGGAAAGAAACTAAGAAATTAAGATATAATTATTTTACATAAAATCATCTGCGCCTCAATTATTGGAACCCCTTTTGCTCACCCCACAGGTTTTCAATTGGGTTGAGGTCTGGAGACTTGGATGGCCATGGCAGGAGCTTGATTTTGTGTGTGGAGAACCATTTTTGTGTAGATTTAGCCACATGCTTAGGGTCATTATCTTGCTGAAACCCCAGTGTTGAGCCATCTTCAGCTTTTGGGCAGAAGCCACCATATTTTGATTTCAAATGTCCTGGTATATCAAAGAGTTCATGATGACATGCACCCTATGGTTGTTATGGAGACAAGATGCTACTCTTTGATGCAATTCTCTAACAGTGAGCTTTGGAGATCTTCTCTTACCGTCCTCCTCACTGTGTGTGGTGGCGTCCTCATCCAGGCTTGTTTGCCACTGTTCCAGTTGTTTTAAACTTCTTGATGATTCCTTTGACTGTAGGTATGGGCAGACGTAGGTGTGTGGCTATTTTCTTGCAGCCATTGCCTGACCTATGAAGGTTGACACACATCTGCCTTACTTGAATGTTGTGTTCGTTTGTCTTTCCCATGTTGAAGAGTGGATAAGAGAAATAGACGTCTGTGGTACGTCACTTCTGCAATAAAAATGTAATTTATTTTAAGGCTTTTAATACATCTTAACAAGGGGTGCCAATAATTGTGTCTGTATATATATTTACACTACATATTTACACTATATATATATATATATATATATATATATATATATATATATATATATATATATATACACTTTCCTCCCTAAAAACAGGTTAACGTCACCAGGTTAGCATACCAGACTAGAGTTGTCTCCTTGTCTGAACTCCAATGTTATGTTTCCCAAACCTTCTTGTTTATTTCAATCTTTTGTTTTGCTGCCATCAGTCTTTTCTCAACACTGCAGTTTCATGCGGTGTTGCTATAGCCACTTTCCCACCCCATACACATATGCTAACACTAGTAACCAAGATAATATTTAATTTTTAATAGTTGGAGCTGAAATTCAGACAGTGGGAAAAGAGATTGTGTTGTGTTCTCTGCTTGTTTGTAGTTGACCACTGACGTATTTACCTGCTGTATTTTATTTGTTGAGCTGGATTTGTAGGTTTTTAAAAAACTATTTTCTTGTGTACAGAAAAGAGTATTTGAACTTTATCGTAAAAAGAAACTGATGCCGAGTCTAGAGTCTAGAGTCTAGAGGATTTTAAGACTTTCCAGAATAAAACCTCCAGGTAGTTATTTGTTGTCTGGTGTGTTTGTTTTCCAAGGCCACACTAAAAGTAAGCGAGTATACTTTCAGTTGACTTTCTATGTACTTCTTAGTGTTGTACTAAATACAATCATACTTAAGTAAACTTGGTTGATACTGAGAAGTACACAGAATGGTGTCAGTATTTTTGGCCTTTTCCTGTACTTAATTCTCTAATGAATGATCTATTTATGAAAAGTAGAATTAAGTATTCTTGTCCTCTACAAAAAGGCATCCAGTACAATATTTGTTTGGAAATTTAAAGTATTGGTCATGACTAGGACTAATATATCTACAGGTTATGCCTGGTTCACACTACACGACTTTTAGAGTGGTCAGGCTTTTGTGCCGTTCACACTACCTGATTGTGCTGTAATCACAAGTCTGTCAATTGTTGTGACTTTCACACTGCATGACTGATCCGCAACAGAGGGCCACAAACTACATGACTTTCAACCTGGGAAATCGCCCACTCCTCTGGCTGCTGTCCAAAAAAAACACGAGAACTAAATTCTCATGAGAACTAAACGCATGTGAGAACTAGCGATACCATGTAGAACACATATTATTTCCAAAACAGACGTCAACAAACAAGCGATACAAGTTGCTACTGTGCTGGTTTGCAAGAAAGAAGAAAAAGGAGTGAATACGGCCAGCAGGGACTGTCTGTTCTGCAGAGAGAGTTGGAGGCAAATATTTTATCAATGAAAACGTACGTGTCGCCCACAGCCGCAAAAAGATTCCATCAACAGTGACGCGGTTCTCTCTCTATGTGATCCCATTGGCTGCCGGTAGATGCTGATCTTGACTGACAGTCGACTGGCTTAAGTATTGAACATGCTACATATTTGCCAGGCGTCTGCGATTAGTCGGTGACCACACTGTGATGGCACAGCGAGCGTCCTTCAGCAGTTCACACTACACGGGTGAGCGAGGGCAGAGTGATCGTCGATTTGCCTCCGAGCAGAAGTTTTGGTCAGCGATCTACAAAAAACAGCGATTGAAAAACCAGGCTTAAATGGTGTAGTGTGAACTAGGCATAAGGGATCTATGAGATGTATGTTGTACCTGTTCTCTGGGCCAGTGGTGTATTTCTCTTGCCTTCTTGTGTGTCTCTGTCATTCGTAGCTGCTGTTTCCTCTCTCTCTCTCTCTCTCTCTCTCTCTGCTGTGTTCCACACAGTGAAGGACTTTGGTACCGTATTATGTCTTCTGTCCTGTTGTTCCTGATCTCGTCTGGGATGGAACCAAAGGCATAGAATTAGCACGGACTGAAGTGACGCGTCCCCACCAATATCCAGCAGTTATTGAATTGCCCTCACCAATAATTTGATCCCCTCCAAAAAAGGACCCCGATAGATCAATGTCTGATTAACCTATAGATGCAGAAAGGGTTAAATCAAGTTCTCTACTCGATTCATATGGCCAGTGTGATTTGCTGTTCCTGCTGTCACAAAAGAGTCTAGTTAAAGTCTAGTTCACTAATGAGTCCATCATAATAACGTTAATGGCTACACTCAGCTTTGGCGCACAGCACACAGCAGGCCAACATCGTCTGTAGCTTTAAATAACGACCAGTGTTCCTATTTTATTAATGCTAATGTATTAGAGACGTCAGTTGCACTATGGCTGAAGTAATGTTGATAAGTCTTTGGATGTAAACTCACTGTTTACTGGTTTAGAACTGGCTGTAACGAGCCCATGTCTTGTAATTTGATTGAAAGATGATTTTTTTCTGGGATTGTTACTTCAGTTTTGTGAACAACAGCACCAGGTTATGCAGTGGTTTTTTATGTTAGCCAGGCTTTCATTGAAACATTGAGAGAGATTTTTTTTCTGGGATTGTTACTTTGTTGGTTTTGTGGAAATTATGCGGCTCCATCTACTTTTATTATTGCTGATTTATGAGACCTGTTTCATTTGCACTGAAGTCTAAACTACTTCTTTGTGAGTATGTGAAAAGTACGTAGAATAGCATATGGGGGTGGGGGCATGGCAGGGTAGATTCATAGGTACCCACCAATGTCAAGAGCCAATCTACGCCCTTGGTTTGAACCCACGCCTATGTTCATCACCTCAGTTCCTTCTGTCTGTCTGCTGAGGTTTGGGTCTCGGGGTCTCAGGTGGGGTCCTTCTCGCTTTTGTATCATTGAGCTCTAAGACCCTCCGCTCCTCCTCTCTGTGAAATGTTTTTTTTTTATCCTGGATGTGCTTTGGAGGATCAGTATGTTTCTTCTGTGCCTCTCCTGGTTTTTCTTTTCTTTATTTTAGGTTTCTCCTTGGGCGAGTCCTCCACTCTCACAACCGGCTCAGCTAATAGATGAAATTAGATAAATAAGCAACAAAGCTTTTCTCCTAAAACCAGCATTCACATGACATGTTTCAGATGAATTTATCTACACATTACATTTACATTTATACTAACTTGTCCTGCAAGCTAGCAACCATGTAATCACCATCCAAAGTTCATCCAAAGTAATCACCATCCAAAGTACCAACACCTGCCACATGCTTAACCTGTACAGTCGCTATTCAGGAAATGAACTTTTCTATATCACCAGAACATTTTATAGTTTTTCTTATCAGGGAGCATTTGGTGGCCAGTGGCTTCAGCATGGGTCATGTTCATCTCCTGTTTTACTTCTTTAACGATACAATATGCCAGATTTGTATCATTAAAGCAGTTTAGTGATAAGAATCCAATGTCCAGCCATATTATTGTCCTCATGATGTGTTTGTCTTTTTTTTCTCAGAAAATTCCCTTACTTCCCCAAAGGTTTCTCCAGGGCCCACCCTCTGTGTCCATAGAGATGACCATGTGATTGCTGATTACTTCAGTTTCTGCTTCATTCTTCACCATCATCATCAAGTCATTCTCTGTATTCATATGAATAAATATGTTCAGATTTCCAGCTTTTCCAGTTTTATAGTATTTGTTTCTTTCTTTTTACTCACCCAGATACTGGACAGTAGATTTCTGAAGCTCCTCCAGTGAGGTGTTTGTGAGCTCACTGTTGATTCCAGCCTTAGCTTCAATTATGTTTTTTTTCTAGTAGCTGCTTTTCAGCTGTAATATTAATATCAGTAATAATAACATCAGTATTTGCCCAGTAACACAGTTATTTTGATGCTGATAATGCTGATAATAATCATCCTCTCACCGAGCAGTATGGTGCTTGATCTGACAGAAACCTCCAGCACTTTGGCCACCAGCTCTGCATCAGCATGAGCTTCAGCCATTTCTGTCTTCTTTTCTTACAGGTAACATGTTGCAAACGTGATTATATTGAATTGATTCATTGACATTATAGCTCATATTAAGTTTAATAGCTACTTTTTTATGAACAGGTTCCCCAGTTACATTATCATCATGATATCTTATCATTTCCCTGATTTACCCAGAGCTGTCACCACAGTGTCCCCCACAGTGTCCTCCAGGTTGATTGTTATGAGGTCTAGAATGGCATCAGTCTCAGCTTCAGCTGCTTTTAACACTAGTATTATCATCGTGTAAATCTTGTTCACTGCTATCATATCAATACATTTGTTTTGTTTTCAAGCGTATTTCATTTCTGATGTATTTCCAATGTCCATTCCCCTCACTCACCAAGACAACGGTCATCACAAGGCCCAGTGTCATGCAGTTTAGTTTCTGCCTCAGCTCCATGACTTAAAACAGATTAGAGCTCATAATAGGCTGATTTACCTGATTTCATATGAACTTAATTGGCTTTTATCATTATGTCATCTGTTCGATGAGATAAATAAGATAAAACTCCATAACAGTTATTAATGGGTATTTATTTGAAAAGAGCTAGCATTGGTCCAAGCTTTGATTTCTGCCAAAGAACCAAAAGACTCTACATACTCTACAAACTCTAACTAGTTGAAAAAGATGTGATTCTAAAACTCATGCTTTGATAATGTAAGTTTACATGTTTCTCTGTTCCTCAAGCAGGCTATCATGTACATTTCCCAATGTTATAGAAAAAAACTGCTTTTGGAAATGACGTGTCACTCCAAAATATAGCATATAGAGCTATAAATGATACACTCTGAAAGCAGTATGTATAGGCCAAAGAAACATCTCTGGTAGAGTTGTTTTTTTCTTAGAAAGAAAAATTTTACTTTCCTGTGTACCCAGCACAGCATCATAATTGCTGGGTAGCGTGAAAGATTCCGGTTGACAATTGCCTTTGTTCTGACCTGCCATAAAAGGTTTTTGAACTTAATAATGTTAGGTGAGTGACATCTCTTACAGAGGACAGTCTGGTTACTATACCAGAAAAGGAACATGAGTCATATGAGCGCTGCTAAAAAGAAAGACTTCCACTGCTCCTATCTTTCCTATGCAAGCTGGGAGTGAATGATGGGTAATTATGATCAGGTTCTAAATCGTCTGTAATTTTGCTTCCACTGTGCTTAAAAAAGAGCTTCAGAAAGAAATTAGCTGGCTGATCCACCATTATTTCAAGATTGTGACAATGACTAAAGGCTCTTTTTTCTCAGAGAAGAAAGAGATTTCCACAGGACTGTGTTTATATTCACACTGTTAATTCACAATGCACCGTTTGTGGCCACTTTTGCAATATGAATTGGGATAAAAAATACTTGAGCTTTTTACCTTGTGTACTTTAAATACCTGTGACTTATAAGTGAACTGTATAAAGCATGTGTCTGCAAAGTTTTTGCTTCCATGTCAAAACCCTTTGCATTCTTGGTCTCTTAGGCTGTTTTCATGCCTATGTTGTTTCCTAATATTCACACCAGAGTCTGGACTTTTGTGAAATTGTGTGTTTGTCATTTGGCTCTACTGGTTTTAATTGTGAAGGCTAAAGTGCACCTAATTACACATGTGGGGTTTTGTTGATTGATCAAAAATAATGACTCGGATACAAATACTCTTTCGAGCTTTCACATGAGAGCCAAAGCATTTTTAACTTTCACTAGCCTGTTATCAGTCCCAGCTCTACCTAATGCAGGGATCAAGCTACCTGAATTCAGGGCAATTTTCACATGATATGATGATATGGCCACAATTTTCCACCATCAGGCCCAATTATGAAGGTTGGGAACGAGAAACAGGCCACATACTGTGTCATAATCAAAAATTGTAATGTAGCTTCTGGGAAACCCAATGACTTCCCAAAGAGAATCTCAGCATCGTTTGATATAACGATCCAGAAATTGATATATTCACAGGCCCTGTCGGTCATGGGTCACATAGCACGTCAGCACATTTAGTAAACTCTATAGCAGTGTGATATTCTTTATTCATGACAATGTTACTAAATTGCTCTGTCACTTGACCCAACTGATTGTCTTGTTCAAAGGCTATTCAAGTCTGTGATTCTTCTTATTTATTGAGCACTGAGACCAGCATGTTTCTTATCAGTGCCTTAAAACTGCATTTATTTCTGTATCATTTATTTATTTTATACCAAATGTCCTAAACATTTTTTAATGAATAGGCACGTTGAAATTGTGTTCCATTAAAAGTACAATTTAAGAGATCCAAGGTTGCCAGTTAATAGGACTGGGCAAAGTATTCAATCACAGTGAATCTATCTGTCTGTCTGCCTTTCACTCTACCTCAATCTGTCTATCTATCTATCTATGTATCTAACATTCGAAGGTGCATGCACATGGCATGAACATATTGATTTTGGCTGCAGGCACCATGCTGTGAGCTGATTGACTGAATGCAGCGGTGCTATCTATCATCTTCAGCTTAGTGAACAAAAGGCAGAGGAGTGATTCTGTAACCTGCTGTGGTGCATATGATGCAATCTGCTGTACATTCACTTTTGCACATTTTGCACTTTACTCTCAACAATGTTCATCCTCACACTGCACACTTCTATCAAATTTCTATAAATCAGTATTGTATTTGTATGTATATTATTGTATATTGTAACTTTTAATATTTCAGATGTTCTATCTTTATATAATTGTATTGTTTTTCACAGCTAGTTATACTGTGTATGACTCTGTAGGTGATGAATAAACTTTGATTAGATGTTAAATTTTAAATGTTGTATGTAACATTTATTATATTTATTTATATTTGTTCCAAATTATGATTCATTAAAAAATAAGCTTTCTTTATTAAACAAATGTGTTTGCACTTTTGAAAATTATCAGGCAAACTGAAATTCTAGGCTGAGAAACCACTAAAGGTTGAACATACACATATGGTTGGTATACAGCTAACAGCTTTTTAATTTTTTTTGTGTTTTTATTGGGAGCAATGCATACGAAATCAGAAATAAGTCACCACAGTGGAAAAACATGAACTGCAATGCACACATGGCATCACATTTTTTTTTTAGGTGACATGCAGAATATATGACAAAATGAAAAACAAATCCTCCATTCCATCATTTTCACACCACTTGACCTCCTTACTGGAAAGCAATGCAGTTGCAAGATCCTTGTTGCCCACCTATTGTAGGTAAAGGTAAACCTCACCACTCCTCACCACATCCTGCTCCAGTCTAGCTTGTGAAGGTGGATTGCATCTACCAGTTCCGTCTTCCTGACTTTCAGGATCTGACTCTGGCTCAAACTGAAACGGCAGAACCGACACCATTGAAGAAACAGCCACATCACTGCTGTAGAACTTGTAGCAGGATGCTGCTGTGCGAGTCGATCAGTCAGAACAGAGAGGACAACCTGAACAATCAGGACATACTGGGCTTATTGGGAGGCGGGGCTTATTAACACAGGAGCTCTAACAGTGTTTCAGACAGAGGGTAAATACTGATGTACAGGAAGAGAAAAATATGGTGTTTTGTAAGCAAAAGGCATGTAAATCTATTTTAGTAGATTTCACAAATAAAATTATGAACATTGAAAAGGAGCATGATAGCACTGGATTAGGCTAACTGAAGATGAACTGGAGTGGCTATGTTTTCCATTATGTGTCAGCAGTCCAGGAGGTATCTTCTTAAAATGCACAACTGCAGATTGTTACGCTGCCCAGGTTTTGTTGTGTATCTATTTTGACTGAAAGTTGTTACTAGACATTGTGTCCAAAGAGGTTTAGCATAGCATTAGCTGGCTAACAGAACCACTGAGCCCTAAATCTCAGTTATTGATAAGAATTTTATACTGTGTGGTGAAAACAACTGTTACTGTTATTTAAGGAAAGACATTCAGATGGATAACTGATTCTTTTCCTTTCTGAGCAACAGCCATTTGGGTATGTGGGTCTGAAGGACATGGAGGGTTTAAAGAGAAACTGAAGGACTGTTTGGATGTATGACAGTCGGTCTGTATGGCTCTCAACTGATAGCAAATGAATTATAGGAAAGGTCTTTCTCATTCATCTAATCTACATAAAATCATCCTTGCTATTGTGAGCAGAGCTTCAGCAGTCCAGCTGTAACACAAGGCCACTGGTGGAACATTATAAGATTAAAGTATGGCAGTTTCCTGTAATAATCCATACCTAATTTAATGTATTACCGTCTGCTAGAGGGACAGACAGGAAAATGCCATCAAGGGAATGCGCCTGTCTTCAGGACACAGCAAAGAGAGCTTTTTCCTTCATAAAACCATTAATGTTAAAATCTCTCAAATATTTTCATGTTACAATATTTTGTTCACATGATCTTGTCCCTTTGAGGTGCACTGAGCAAGTACACAATCTTTCCAGCTGCAGTTGCAAAACAACACTTGTCATTGCAAATGTGCGTCTCTGTTTTACATTTTATTTCAATCTTACATGAGTTTCTGGTAACAAATCCTTTATATTTAAATCAACTGGTGAACTGCAATTATCATACTGCAGCATCCTGCTACTGGCTACTGCATGACAGCCCACTGGGAGAATGCTGGACATGTAGCAAGAGATACTTTAAATCTGTAATTAGTGGTTTTTGTAGCTTAAATTATGTGTATATGTGTTGTTTGTGGTGTTCTAGGTCAGACTGTGCTGGGGGTAGTATGTTTTGTTTGCTTTGCTATCTAGCATGTATGAGAAATGACTTTTAATGACCTTCCCTGCTTCTCAGCCCTTCATTCAGTGCTGGTAGTGGTCTCAACCGCTGCCATGGTCAGTGAAAGCGCTTTTGTCTAAAGCACTGTGTTTTCCATGTGCTGTCATGTATCTGCTGATACCCATTTTTCTCTTGCGCATTACCTAATTTATTACTGCACTACCTTTTTACCTACGGCCAGGGTGTATAGTTTGTATTCATATATTCTTTTATATATTCTTTTTGACTTCTTCTTTATATACCTTATTGTTTTTTGTACTGGGTTTGTACTTTGTTTTGTACTGTGTAACTGCTACTGGCTGCTAAATTTCCTTCGGGATCAATAAAGTATCTATCTATCTATCTATCTATCTATCTATCTATCTATCTATCTATCTATCTATCTATCTATCTATCTCTTCTTACTCTTTTTTATTTGATGTATTATTCCTTTTATCAATGTTGTTGTATTTCCAGTATTTACATGTGTCAACTGTTATGCTCATGTAAGCTGCTCTGTATTTTTGTAATATTTATCTGCTCTATCACATCCTCTTCTGCTCAAGAGGGTTCATTAATCAACTGATTAGTTGGATTAGGTGAGTCGGGGACAGAAAAACACCAAAACAGGCCAGACAGGGGTACATCAGGACCAGGACTGTCAATCAGGGGTGTAGGTGATTAGTCAATTAATTTGTATTCAGAAATACATACTGTGTGACAGCATGCCAAGTGCCAGATGATGTATTATCATGCTGAAATCTCTTGATTAACATTTAATCAAACAGAATTTAATAAAGATGCTAGATATTTAAAAATGAGTATAAAGCATAAAACATAAGCTCCATCCTCCTCACTTTGCCCATATGTTAGCTATTGTCAGATCCCACCTGCTGTCTTTTAATCTATGAAATCCATTCTAAGAGACATCAGTCAAATGGCTCTGTTAGTTTCAATACTTTACTTTGATAAATACTCAAGAGCACAGATACTCACATATAAGTACCTTGCCATTGTATTCACCATCTGAGAAATGTGTATTCTCTACCAGGGTGTGAACTGAGAGGAGTCTAAGAAGGGGAGTCCCATGTTACTTCCTTGAATAAAATGTTTTTTTTTCTTATACAAGGTTCTTTACCTTCGTATTTCCTCCTCCTGGACAAACTGTAAACTCACCCAGCCCTAATCAATAATGTACTCTTACAATCTAGTGCACCGAGATGCATCAATCCAGTATAAAACTGGACTCGCACTAGCCTACATGGGTTTTTGCACAACAACCAACATACAACCAGAATTTTACCCAGTTGCCCAGAGACTGTATCTCTGTATCTCTATTTTTTTTTAGAGATTTTTATTTTTCTACATCAACAGAAATGTTCCAAGATCATGCAAGCTGTATGTGCAGCATAAAACATGTGGCAGCAAAGGGGGCACCCTAAAGTTTCTAATTAACTAGTAGGTGTCTGAATACCTTTGGGCATATGGTGTATGGCTAGCTCATCAAGCTTTAGTATATCTGTACCAATGCTTTAAGATGACTTTCTCATTTAGGCCCACTGCACCAGAAGATCTTACCAACTTCATGAAAAATTTAGTCATTTTTTTGGTGGCAGCTGCTCCAATGAGAACAACAATACATTCACAGTAAACTACAATTTTCAGGGTCAATTTACTTTGAGTTTCAATCCAATTATTTTCTTGAATTACTGCCTTGAATGCCAAGAAAAATAATAATGGGGCTTCTTTTGGTCATTTCACTGGACAATTTTGGCAAAAAAGCAATGTAGTGCTGTAGACTAGAAAGATCATTACAGAAACAGTTTACAGTTTTATAGGATCTTATTTGGTATTGATTTTTTTGTGCTTTTCACTTATAGATGGAGAGACAATGTGACAATGTTTCGGGGCAACGTTGGCAGGTTCTTATTTATGCTGCTCATGTATCCTATTGAATTCAAGAAAACGGCAGCATTGGGCTGAACATCTATGTATTAAGATTTTACAAACAAATATACAATGCACACAGAGATGCCGCCTGTCTTTTTAAAATGAAAAGACTGATTTAGTGAAGTTCGAGTGTCTCCACTACACTTCCCAGCACATCTGTCAGATGTAAGTGGTGGAGCATGAATTAAGCTTGAGTTCTAGGCTCATTGTTTCTGCTTGAGAATGTAGTGAGTGCCATCTCATTGCGTACAGTGTAAAAATACAATTTGCTGCTGGGTATACTATGATTATTTCTCCTGTGCACCGCATGCTGCACAACACTTGTCTTTGCAGTTATGTGTATACATATTTTATACATTTTAAACTCTAGTTAAAATAACTGCATAATGGTTTAGTTTATTTAGGGTCAGAAATGTAAAGAACGACGCACAAAAGAAAAGTAGATGATGTACAAAAGAATCCTCTCTTTATGTCTTGCCATGTCATAAACCTGGCAACACCACACATTTGCTAATGACCAGTCAAAACCGGTCAAAAGATCATCAGTCTTGGCTACAGAAGTGCTATGTATGCTGCTTGCAGTGTTATAAAGAGGACAATGCTTATGCAATGTCTATGCTTCAACGAGAACTTGAGGTAGTTAATGTGTTAACATGTAAAGAGCATTACATGAATGTAGCTAGCTGTATGTAAACAGATGCTATAAATGAAATTCTATCCAACATTCATCTTTTCAGACAATGAACCTATTCTCTGCTTCTTGTTCCACCTGACTGCTGTAACAGCAGCATTGCTCATTCTCTTTACCATGTTTACATTGATGCACCAGAGAGCATTTTACTGGGGTGTTGTGGTGAATCCTGGACTGTATTTTGATAATAGTTCTCAGCACTCATATTTGGGCCTGACACTGTGCCAAAACTGAGCTGATTTTGTATAGTCTAAATCTGACATTAGGTACAACCAACATCCTTAGTTAAGACCTGTTGATATTTTCACAAGAGAAAATACTCAGAACACACTTAATGAACTAGCTAATTCAAGGAAAGTAAGTGTGAGTGATGTGAATTTACTTAGATGTCAGTCATGTGATCTAAATCTTATGTTATGAAATTTTAACTAATTATTTATTCCCATTTAGATCCAACACATAATAAACACAGGCTATTCACTATTGAAACCTAAAGGTTTTATAGCATCAACTCAGAAGTTTTCTTCTTTTAAATCTTTTACAGGCACTTGCCTCAACCCGATGGATAAAAACGCACTCATTTCACATTCTCTTTGTCATAATATAGACATAAGGCTTACAACTGTGAAAAATAATTATTTGCAGTAATTGTGATTAAGCGTTTATGAAATAACTATGATATGCCTACTGATTCTGATGAAAACCTCTACTAATCCAATCTAATGAAATATATATATATATAGATTATTTCTGCTAAACCACCTTGGAGTACAAACCTTGATATGAGATGTATATAGGCGTATTATAAATATGTCTTTTGTAAGAACACGCAGGTCATACATGTTTTATACATCCACTGATAAACACCACTGCATGTAAGTATTGCTTGTTCAGACTAGCTATCATTCTCTGACAGCCCATCAATTCCATGCGTCCTTTCAAATGAATTGACTCAATTTTTCGCTCATGAATGAAGTATGAAGGAGATACAGCCAGTGAGTCAAGACTGATGGATGTTTTTATTTAAGTCTGTTTGGAGATTTCATAGATGTTTATCCTGAGATCAGGGAGAAGGTCAAGCAATGTTTGCTTAGAACGCTGCCAAACAAATGAGGACTTTAATAAGTACCCTAAAGAGAAATGAAGGTTTGTTAAGGTTTGGCGGTGGCAGAGGGGGACAATTCCCAACACAGGCAGATAAGGATGAGGATCAACACTGTGAAGTGAACTGAACTGTACAGTCACTATTAGAGCCATCAATTCAGGCAATAAATGTTAAAACTTAAATAATGTTAATTTCCAGTAAGCTAATCTATTTGTGTATATCTATCTATCTATCTATCTATCTATCTATCTATCTATCTATCTATCTATCTATCTATCTATCTATCTATCTATCTATCTATCTATCTATCTATCTATCTATCTATCTGAATGGTGCTAAGAATGTTTATTATTATTATTATTATTATTATTATTATTATTATTATTATCCCATTCTCTATACTAACACAAACCAGAACTAACTCTGTCCCTTTTCTCTTTCCGAGGTAATAACCGCCCACCTGTCCCATCGAATACTGTAAAAGACTGACCACCAGGGCCCCCCTTGTCACCTAGCACCAACCAGTTCTCCTCTCCATTGGTGCCATTTGCTCCATCCTTGACTGCATCACTGTATCATCCTCTTGTACCACCTGTGCAGCTTCTAAAACTTTTACTTTCAGACTCAACTGTAAATACTGTTTGATCAGAGGAGAATGGGTCTCCCCTTGTAAGTCTGGTTTCTCCCAAGGTTTTTTCCTCCAGTTGAGGGAGTTGTTCTTGCCACCGTCGCCTCTGGCTTGCTCACAGGGGATAGTGTTGTGTGAAACTCCTGTAAAGCTGCTTTGTGACAACATTGTTGTAAAAAGCACTATACAAATAAACTTGACTAACTTGACGTATTATTATTATTATTATTATTATTATTATTATTATTATTATTATTTATTTGCTTTGGCTCATGAATATGTTTGTCACAAAACTGTATCAAGTAACCAAAATAATGTGGTTGAGGTTGAAGTATTAGAAAGTGTAAGTGACTCACTAACTCTACAGAGAGTATGTGTAAACTCTTCATATCGAAAAAAATCCTTGAGCAAGAATTATTTTGTTGCCACAATTTTATGCTTCCTCCCAACTGAATCTTTCATCCAATTTTCCTCCATTCTCAACGTCTCAGCCTCAATAAATTGAGCTTCATGACCTTTCTGCCTGCAATCACTTTATGTATGGGCCAATTCACTCGTGAGGCAGTAAACGGATTCTCTGATGCCCTGCCTCATTGCTCAAGCGAGCCAAGGGAGCCGAGATTTGTAAAACGCTCAGTGAGTCAACGTTGTTACAGGTGGCAGTAAGGTTCACTCTTAAAAATAAAGTTTTCAATTAACAATCAAATGAACAAATAAATACATAAATGAACAAATAAATAAACAAAATACGGTCCACAGCAGACAACAACAAAAAGAAAGTTTTCTATAAAACAGTAGAACTTTTAGATTATATGGAGTTCCTTTAAACTTTAAAAAGGTTCTTCACACTCACGTCTCGTCTTCTTTAGCATCGCTAGACAAAAAAAAATGATTGTTGGCTTCAGTATTTTTAGTTATTTTCCATTTTTTGTCTGCTCCAGTAAAACCCCTTGATCCTGTGCCAAAAGTGTCTATTTCAACTTTTAAATCCACCTCTTTCTTTTAATAACCTGATTCATCAATGCTGTTGTTGCAGTAACTTTATAAATGTAGACATGATCTATTGAAGCTGAAAACTGTTAACTGTTACACCAGCTTTTTTTGAACAAGCAACCTCATGAAGGGAAGGACTTCACACCTTTTTTATTACTCTCATGAAACATACCCATTCTGGATATGCATGCATACTAGTTTAGAGGCTATTACAGATCATTAAACAGTATTACTGTTCCTTCTTTTATATGTGTACATGGTAAATTCTTAGTTTAAAAATCTGGATGATGTACAAGTGTACACCCACAACCTTCAATAGTTACAAAATAAGTTTTTTTTATGGCCAGCAAATCAGGGTGCATTTTGTGAGCCTCTGTAGTAGGTTCTGAAGAATCCCAGAGTGGGTAAATGGGAGAGCTGGGAGAATAGCTCCGAGTGGTCCATTAGCATTTTGGCCAATTACTATAAGCTAATATATAAACTCACTTTTATAAGCCCAAGACCTTTTAGACAAACTACAGAGGTTACATTCAAATGTAGCAATTAAGTGGTTAAACCAGCTGCCCCCCCTATCTTAAGTGTCTTGATCCAGAATGCAGCAGCAAGGCTCGTCTTCAATCTTCCCAGGTACATCTCTCCCTTCACTGGCCTCCTGTAGCTGCTCGCATTCAGATTAAAGTTCTGATGCTTGCCTAAAAAGCCAAGAATGGACCAGCTGCTCCTTACCTTATGGCAATGGTCAAAAGTCGAACCGCACCTCGAGCCCTTCGCGACAAGACGCTCTCTGTCCTGGCACCCAGATGGTGGAATGAACTTCCACTGGCTGTCCGAACAGTGAACTCTCTCGTGGTCTTCAAACACAGACTGAAGACCTATCTCTTTGTAAAGCACTTATAAACACTAATCTACTAAACTATTGGTATAAACTGTAATTGCACTTTATCTTCTAGGAGCACTGGATAAGTACTGCACTTGTACTGTATGTAGTCTTGTATTTATTCTCTTCTCTGTAGGTGCTCCAGTCTTGCTAGGTGTTGCATTGTCTTTTTTCTAGATATCAGCACTGGCCCTGTGTTTATGGCAGTGTTTGAGTATAAGAGTAGTTTGGACTAGATGGAGATACATACTCTAACCAAACACTAAGCACTTTTGTAGGTCGCTCTGCATAAGAGCGTCTGCTAAATGCCGTAAATGTAAGTGTACAGCCCTAGTTTGCTGATTGTAAGTCTTAAACATGAAGTAAAGCATAGCTTCTTATTCTTCCACCCTCCACAGTTTTACTTTACCTGCATAGCAATTATATTCAGACACTTATATGAGCACTAGTGTGTAACTGCTTCACTATTCTAGGTAGTACATAAATAAGAATAAGAAGTTAACATCAGCCTTGTGAGGTTAGCATAACAAATTCAGTGCAACAGTGTTAATCTGGTACTAGCAGACACTATCTGACAATATCTTTATTACATTTTTTGCATTGCAACTTGTTTCAGTGCCACGCATGTTGAGCTGCCCCTTGATGTTGCATTGATGCCAGGTGATGTGGCAGGAAATATGTGCTAGCCTTGACCTCTTTAATTGAGTAGAGTGGTGATCGAAGGAAATCTAAATGAGCTAGTAGCTAGTTTAATACTCCACATGAAAGGCAGAGATGAAAACATATCTGGACACATCCAATGACTAATGCATCAGTACATGTTTAATTAAGTTAACGGACACTTCGTCATTAAATGTGCCACCCGTGATGCGTTAACTATCTGCAGAATCTGCAGTTTCTGATTTTGTGTGCAGAAAGCTATTTGTCCTGGTGCAGGCTGCAGTTCGGCAGGTTTTAAGAGGCTAGTCGTCTGGCAGGCACCAGGTAGTCTTGATGTACAAATGTACATTGCAAATTGGCTGGTTTCTGCACCATAATTGCACACTCGCTTTACTCATACTAATGTATAAACCCATAGATTCTGGAGGTTGGGTGAAGGCTGATTTGAATAATAGACCTGAAAACGTCACTAATTTACTGTAGCTCTCTGTGCAGAGCTGTTGCACCACACATGAAGAAGATGAACAATGACAGGGGGACCACACAACTCTCCTCACAGAATTTTAACAACCTTTGGTGTGCAGTCGTGCTTCACAGAAGGTATGCAGCAGGAGCTCTCTGTTCACTGTATCAAAGGCTTTAATAGGTCTATGGAGGGTTTTGCGGCATTTACAGCAATATTTACAAGCCAGTATTTTAACAGCATATAACATTTTCTCTATATGCTTCATATAGCTTTGTCATCTGTGTTGTTTCTTACAGTATCACAGTCAAACCCCAAAGTACTACTAGTAATGTGACCTGTGGTGTTTTTTTTAAGTCACCACATTATGCAACATATCAAGTTCTTAAGAAGGTCATTGGCAGGATATTAGAGGTGAGGTTACTGGAGGTTATTGATCAGTCTACATTGCACCAGAAAGTGGGCAACAAAAAGCAATGAACTTGTGAAACTCAAACCAACAGAATAGTTTCAAACCCCTGTCTGTAAGCATGGATGTATGAACACACTTATTATACATGCTGACTGAGACAGCACATGTACACAGTGTGAGTAAGAGTACAGGGGCTGTTCACATATCTCTATAGCATGTTGTCCCTTACCCAGGACCATTTAGAACCAACTTTGTCTTCTATCATAACATCACATTACCTTTTGCATTGATTACAATTTCATAAGGAACTGACCAAGAGCAGTCATTTTACTTGATCTGCCAATACAACTTAAGAATACAACTCTTTCTTCTTCCTTCTTCTGCCAATAAGGGGCTTTGAGTCATTGGATTTTCTGTTGTTTTCCCAGAGAAAAAGGTATTGAAATGATTGGCTGTGGCAGTCGACCATATTTCAGATATTGCAACAAATATGTTGGCGTATGGCTTTAAAGAACAATCAATTAAGAAAGTAGTAAAGATTTTTAGGACTCTTTGTTTTTAAGCATTCATTATATACATATATACTGACTAATAGTTGTGTAGTCCTACTACTGAAGATGATGAATGATATCGTCTGTCGTTATTCCTTTTTACTAGTTTTTCAATTAACATTTCTTCAGTTAAATGCAAACCATGAAATAAGTTTGTTTATCCAACCACTCTATGAAACTTAAGCAACTCAGCAGATTTCTAATAACCCAAATTCATTGCCTATAAGACACTAAAGGTACTTTTACAATAGGGACTTGGTGTCAGACATATTAGACAAGATATCTGGAAAACTACAGCAGCCATGCCATAAAATAAATAATACAACATTTGGCAGATTAATACATATTATGAAAACAGAAATGGGGGAACAATTAAGCAGTAGTCAATTAAATAAATAAATAGATGAAAAAGATGATGTAAAACTAACAATACTGTAAACAAGTTAAAGACTGCTATAAACTGCTAGTAAAATGCAGTTTACTGGTTAATGTAACAAATGTGCTGCAAAGTGTATTACCAAGAAAACATAACACACAATATAACACACAGATATTAGAAGATGATAGAAAATATGCATTAACTTTTGCATACACCACATATAATGCAAATGAACAGTAATTGTGTATTAGAATGTTCAGTTGTATGTTCTTGGTAGATGTTTATATTGGTTAGGGACAACCAAACCAGGCTCCCCACCAGGTCAGACATGGCCATAGAACTAGAAAACACATAGAGGGACCACATTTTCATTGTGGATGGTGTAATCAATATCACAATAATCAATATCACAAACAAAACAACAGCTCAATACCAAACAGTGTTAGTGAACAGCAGATGGTCCAATAAAGTAATCTAAGGCCAAAATGTACTCCGGATTTATAGAATGGTGGCCCATTAAAATGTATTTATTCCAGTAATTTACAGAAAGACTGCAGAAGATTCTCTTTACACTAGGATTTTGTAATTACACAATACAGTAGTGTACAGTAGTAGTATTCTTTAGCTTACAGTAAGCAAAATTATAAGAAAACTTTACACATTGTTGAATAATTTCAGCTATTTATAACTTAAAAGCCAAGTATTAAAAGCCAAGTATTATCAGAATTTTATAATTATTAATAATTATAACATTATTATTCGTTTTAGCAAGAACGCCTTACACACAAGATGCTTGAGAGGTGCCAAACATGCAATTCAGAACCAGAATATACAATGACATGTAACATAATAAACTTACTAGACAAGCATGCAGCTTGTTAATACATATTTAACTAATAAATGAATACAATAAAATACAATAATAATAATAATAATAATAATAATAATAATAATAATAATAATAATAAGTCATGGTAAGTAGTTAATAAGGTATGTGTATATCTGTAGTTATACATATATTGATATTATATCTGCAGGTGAGAGTAAAATTCTAGAATTTACATTTATAAAACTGGACATCAGTACATGTGCAAAGCTGTGAGCATGTCTTATCGGCTGGAGTTTGGCTTATTCTTGTAAAGTGGACGAACCAAATCAGATGTTTATGGATGATGTGAGGATGGACTTGGGATGTGTACAAATAGATCATCAGGTTGTGCAGCAGGTGAAAGAGCCAGGTTTGGGGAGAAGGGCAGTTGACTGTTAAAATATTACGCTAATGGTGGCAGGACATGTGAGCTGTGCAGAGTGGGAGTGAAGCGATGTGATCTGTGTGTTCACTGACTCCAAAACCGCTCCAGTATTACTCCATCCTGCGAGACTGCCCTTTTTTGCACCCGGTCTGCCTCTGCGTGACATCAGTGATGCAGCAGTGACTGCTACAGCTCACACACAGTAATCATTCATACATAACGTCTGTGCTGCAAAGCTGTTCAACATATCTACATGCTGGAAATTCGCAGCTCATTTTAAGTCTATACCTTCTTAAAAACCCATAGATTTTTGTTTCATAACGGCCACAGATCATATCATTAAGAGCAGACATTGAAAGAAGCGGTTTCTCTGACAAGCGAGAAAACCCCGAGCGGAGAGTTATTACAGAAATGGAAAGATGTTTGTCACTTCATTCCACTCACATGCTCTGGATGGTAGGGCGTAATGTAATGAGTAATGAGAAGACAGAGATCAACATGTGTCTGTTTTATAGGAGGGTGACATTAGCATGGTTTGCTAAAGTGTTAAAAAATGGAAACTCAAACTTCTGTTTCTCCAGTTTATTGCACTATAGTATTGTTTCCACCTGTTTCCACTGGTAGCGGTTGCTGTCTGGCTTAGTATGGAGTCCTAAAGTCCTAAAGTTTTATTTTGACCTGTCAGATCTTAAAACATTGAAAGATTGGAAGTGTCTCTAATATGAGCCCAGGGTTTGATGATGTGACGGTAATAGGATGACTGTGTGGATTCTGACTTGTTAAGTTTCTAAAATGAGTATTTTACTCCAGACCACTCTGACTTTGTCCATCGATCCATCCATCCATTGCCTTGCACTTTATCTCACTAGTCAGGGTCACGGGAGGTGCTGCATCCAATCCTAGTGTCATTGGGCGAATACAGGGTACACTATGGACAGGTCGCCAATATGTAATTATATAATCAAACACACATTCCACACATTCCTAAGCTAATAGCAAAACAAAGCAAAAAATGATCATCATCCTTCAAAACATAACGGAAAGCTGATGTGCTCAAATGAAGTGGATATAGAGATGTTTTTCTTTGGACTGTGAACATATATTAAACAATTATGGATTATATAGCAAATATAATTTGATTACATTTACAATGTAACCTCATTTCTTCCTATTTTTATTTCAGTATTTGAATGCTCTCTTTTTTTCATTCATTTACATTTGAATTTGACTGTTAAATGAAATTGACAGACATTTTGACCCTCCCTAGTATTATGATCAATTCTTGGGCATCCAGACTGAATCTCTAGCTTCTTTATATCCATTTTATGAATAGTTGGCATTTGCTTTGCATACAAAGCAGCAGTTAAAATCTCAAAGCACAGGTGGAGTGATACCTGGAGACGTCAGTATATTGCTAGGAATAAACATTCTGTCTCTGAAGCCAATACATTCATCATGAAGAGCACAGTTTCCAATTTAAGCAGTTGATTTCAGGCAGAGTCTCGCTGGGTTTTGGGGACAGAACGTTTTTACCGCTGTGTCCTTATGCTACCATCCTGAGAAAATTACATTCATAATAGCTTCTTCCTCTTCTTCTTTTTTCCAGAGCACACATTTTTAAGCACATACCCGACACAGTATACCAGAGCCCTCTTTTCAAAAGACTCTACAAATTCCTACATGAATTTCAGAAAAATTAGAGATGCCCAGATTTTGCCCAATACAGATGTGAATAGCCAGGAACTAAAGATGATGTTCTGCCTTTAACCTCTTACAGCCTGGTTAACTTTGAATAAAGCCATAATAACAACAATAAATAAAACATGCACTATAAATAACCCCCATTAGGGTAGTAAAGAGTGGAAAGCAAGCATAGGCATATACCCACCTCTACCTCACATTAACAGTAAGTGCGTTTTTACATATTTTCACTTAGAAAATCAACAACATATCATTTGGCCAAGTTTTTGTACACAACTTGTTACTACATCAGTGCATGAAGAGAAAGATTCTGAACATTGGTAGACAGACTTCAAGGACTTCTGCGCTGAACATTACTGCGCTGTCACATCTAAAATGATCTGTTGGAGCTGGAAATGCAGACTCACTGTGGCTTAATAAAGAAAACCATCCACCATGTCTTCCTAGCAGGTAAGCCTAGCCGTAATCAATAAAGGCCCCTTAATCTCCACATATTTGTTGTCTTCTCGATTCATTTCCTAGGCTGGCGTTGCCAATCATCTCTTTAATCCCTCACTCCTTTATTAATGGCAGCCTTCAAGCAATCACACTGAGACCAAATGTCCACGTGACAGTGCAAACTCACTAGTACAGAGAACACAACTCACAGCAGCCACAATGCTCAAAACAGCATTCATCTGAGATTATGTTAATTAGCCGGCCAATGAGATGCTGGATATGGACAGGTGAGAAAGGTTTGGATAAAGACGTGACAGCACAGACGAGGAAGGAAAGAAAATACAGAATGTTTATTAAAGGTGCCATAGGTTGGAATATTGTATTTACATTGTCGTATTGGAATAAAATACTGTGAACCTCATATACTGTGAACCTCATACACTATGGTTCCTCCTTCAAATACAAATCCTGTGTTAGGAGGTCAATAAAACATGCAGATTCAAAAATGTTAGACTGTTTGGTAACAGAATGACACCCCCAAAATTTACATATACCTGCTCAATCGTGTTCCAGCTCAGCAGGAAGCAACGATAACAGAAGACCAGCAATGACCAGCTACACCTGCAGAAAGCGGCCTACCTACATACCTCTTTAAATGCAGCCTAAATGCAGAACGCATCTGCAGCACCATTTAAAGCAGAACAGAAAGCTCTGACAAACAGGAAGCCACCTTCAGCTCCCACATACAAATTTAATTCCAAGATGTTTGTTTCTGAAATCTTGGACAATATTGAGCAGCTTTGCTCAGAGTTTAACAGTGAATAGACTGAGGAGAGCAGCAGTTTCACCTTCATTAGCATTACAAACCCAACAATAACCTGTAAGTAGCAGCCATGCTGTCTGTTTTTTTCCACTGTTTGAGGTTGAAGTCAGACGAAATATAGAGTGGCAAGAAAAAGTATGCAAACCCTTTGAAATTAACAGTTTTTCTGCATTAATTTGGTCATAAAACGTGATCTGATCTACAAGTCCCAACCTAATATCACACAAACAATTATGATATTTCATGTCTGCATTGGACACATCCATTAAACACTCAAAGATTTGGATGAAGATGGGACAGCACAGAAGAGGAAGAAAAGGAAAATACAGAATGTTTATTAAAGGTGCCATAGGTTGGAATATTGTATTTACATTGTCATATTGGAATAAAATACTGTGAACCTCATATACTGTGAACCTCATACACTATGGGTCCTCCTTCAAATACAAATCTTGTGTTAAAAGGTCAATAGAACATGCAGATTCAAAAATGTTAGACTGTTTGGTAACAGACTAGGCTCAAAATGACACCCCCAAAATTTACATATACCTGATCAATCGTTTTCCAGCTTAACAGGAAGCAATGGTAACAGAAGACCAGCAATGACCGGCTATAACTGCAGAAATGTTTATCTTTAAATCTTTAAAGTCAGACAAAATATACACTGGCAAGAAAAAGTATGTGAACCCTTTTGAAATTACCAGTTTTTCTGCATTAATTTGTTCATAAAACGTGATCTGATCTACAAGTCCCAACCTAATATCACACAAACAATTACAATATTTCATGTCTTTATTGGACACATGCATTAAACATTCACAGAGCTGGTGGAAAAAGTAAGTGAACCCTTGGATTTAATAACTGATCAAATCTCCTTTGGCATCAATAACCTGCAACAAGTGTTTCCGGTAGCTGCTGATCAGACCTGCACAACGTTCAGGAGAAATTTTGGACCATTCTTACTTGCAGAACTGCTTCAGCTCAGCCATATTCTAAGGATGTCTGGTGTGAGCAGCACTCGAGGTTTTTCCACATCTCTATTGGATTGAGGTCTGGACTCTGACTGGGCCACTCCAAAAGGCGGATTTTCTTTTTTGAAGCCATTCTGTAGTAGATTTACTTCAATGTTTAGGATCATTGTCCTGCTGCATTACACAACTTCCATTGAGCTTCAGCTGGCAGACAGCCACCTTGACATTACTCTGTAGGATACTTTGATGAACTTGAGAATTCATTTTCCCCTCTATGATGGCATGCGGTCCAGGCCCCGAAACAGCAAAGCAACTCCAAATCATGATGCTCCCACCCCCGTGCTTCACCATTCGGATGCTGTTTTCCTGTTGGTATGCAGTGTCTTTTTTACACCATATTTAGTGCTGCATGCTCTTCCCGAACAATTCAACCTTGGTTTCATCAGTCCATAAAACATCTTCCCAGTAGTGTTGTGGAGGGTCAAGGTACTCTCTGGTAAACTTCAGGCATGCAGTGATGTTTTTTTTGGAAAGCAGCGGTTTCCTTCGTGGTGCTCTGCCATGGGCACCATGCCTGTTCAATGATGCGTATGGTAGACTCATGAACAGAGATGCTAACTAGTTCCAATAATCTCCTCAAGTCTTTAGCTGTTACTCTAGAGTTCTTTTTTCTGCAATGTGCCTTTAGAATCAACTTGGCGGTGCACCCAAAAGTAGCCACACTACTAAAATCGTGTGAATAAAGTCTTGGAGATTACTTTGTACCCTTTCAACTTTTATGCTAATCAACAATTCTTGATCGTAGGTCTTTAGAGATCTCTTTTTTGTGAGGCATGGCTCATATCAGCAGATGCTTCTTGTGAATAGCAAACTAAAAGTTGCTCTACACCTCGCTCCCACCTTGTTTTATTGACTGGACTCCAGGTTTGCTAACTCCTGACTCTAATTAGCTTTTGTTGAAGTCATTAGCATAAGGGTTCACTTTTTCCACCAGCACTGTGAATGTTTAATGGATGTGTCCAATACAGACATGAAATATTATGATTGTTTTGTGGTATTAGGTTAAGCACGTTGTGTTTGTCTATACTTAGGGATCATGTTTAACGACTAATTAATGCAGAAAACCAGGTCATTTCAAAGGGTTCACATACTTTTTCTTGCCACTGTAGTATAGTAAGTAGTGTGACAACCTAACTTGTACCAGGAGGTTCATTTATTTTCCTGTCTGTACCAATTTCGACATAATGTTTCTGTGTGATCATTGTGATGTCTGTAAACTAGCGAATCAGAGCAGTGCTCATCAAAATTCATGAGTTCCCCAAAAAGGGCACAACAGATCGTTTCATTCTAGGACCAAATCATAGGGCTGTAAATGGGTGTGTAAACCTGCATCTAGTCATTTTTCACCCTGACCAAAGTCACATACATTTTATGTAGACATCAGAGAACTATTAAATCTATAATAAATGAATTCTATGGCCCCTTTAAGTTGGCTTTATAAAGCTAACCTCCTATTCTTCATTCATTCTACACTGTTATTCTTACTGTCTAGTGCTATTTGCAGGTCTATATCTTCCAAATAGATCAGATATCTCTTTGTGTTGCATTGCAGAAATGACGTTTTAAGCTTTCTGGAGGTCAAACCCTTTAATAATAATATATACAAGCACTGTCCACATTCTAATTACAGTCTGAATGTGTCTTGATTAAAACATATGTGATGTGCATTTACATCTGATCAAAACACTTCTTTGTGCATATATGGGTATCTATACATCCAGGTCTGAGCAGACATTTGAACACTCTTATATATGGAATGGAATATTAATAATAAGCATTTCTGTACATCAGTCTTGATCATGCTCATTATGTTACTGTAACATATATCAGTTACTATATTAGTTACTGTTATACAGTGAGGGGGTTTGTTGGCTCAGTGTTTAAAGTTTAAAGTTGAAGTTGCTGTTAGCATGAGAGTTAGAAAGAGTTGAATGTCGGGGACGAGAGGGGTAAACTGTAAATTTGCCAGCGTGCTTCATCGCTGTGATGTCCTAAAGTTTCTACACCAATGACTACATCCAATGATTACGTGCTGGAGTTTGACTCATTTTTGTGAGGTGGAGGAACCAAACCAGTTGGTTGAAGATTGTGTAAGGATGACTCGATCACTCGAGGACCTGATGATCGCTCTGTAAAACTGGATCATCAAAGGCTCCTGATAGTTGAGTTTCTTTAGCCGTTTCAGGAAGAACATTATTTGCTGTGCTTTCTTGACTATAGGCTCTGCATTCCTCTCCCATCTTAGATCCCTGGATATGGTGGTGCTCAGGAACTTGAGTGACTCCATAGTGGAAACCCCAGAGCTGTTGATGTTGACGGAAGGTAGGAAGGGATGGGTGCACCTGAAGTCTGCTACCACTCTCTACTGTCTTTTGCACATTGAGCAGCGAGATTTGCTGCTGTACTAACCTGCTTGATGTAGGTAGACTCATGACCATTAGCTATGAGGTCAACCACGGTGGTGTCATCTGCAAACTTCTGATTCTTCACTGGTGTAGAGTCTGAAAAGAAGAGGTGACTGTACACAGCCTTGTGGTACTTCAGTACTGAGTGTCCACTTACACATGGAATCTGGTGCTGATAGCTGGGACAATAACACCCTTAGCAACTCTGGCACCACAGTGTTGAAGGCTGAGCTACAGGCCACAAACAGAACTATAGCATAGCTTCTAGAACTGTCTGGATGCTGTAGCAGGGCCAAGTTGACTGCATTGTTGACAGACCTGTTAGCTCTGTATGCAAACTGCAGGGGGTCCAGCAGAGGGTTTGTAATGGCTAGGAGCAGACATTTAAAGACCTTCCTGACCTCATAGGTCAGAACAATTGGCTTGTAGTCATTAAGTCCAGTAATGTTTGTTTTTTTGGAAACTGTAATGATGGTACTGGTCATAGTTAGAAGGTGGATGGAGAGACTAAGTCATGCCCTAAAGCTTTGCTGACCTGCTGTCTGCTAAAAAGTCTGTTTAGTTTTGCATGTTGATGGGAAGATAAGTTAAGGGGAGAGATGAGAGAGAGGTATAAGAGGTGGTTGACTGGCAGAGAAAGTCTGAAGATTGTCCTTTGTGTGTTCAAATCTTCCGTAGAGCTCATTCAGGTCAATGGTGAGCTGGTGATTATCCAGGAGAAGGCGAGTCTTTCTCACCTTGTAGTTGGTAATCTGTTTAAGGCCTTTCCAGACTGGCTATGTGATTTTATCAGCAATGTGGATTCTCAGCTTTCCTAAGTGTTTCTTTTTGGTTACTTTAAATTCCTTTCTCCAACTTGTATTTGGCCCCTTTATAGAGAATCCTCACTCTTTAATGCTGACTCTTTTTCCCACCAAAGGTGTCGGAGTTCAGCTAAAAACCATGATTATCATTGCTGTATTTCACACAAGCTTTAGTTAAAATTTAGTTATTATTCTTTATTCAATTTATTGTATCTTGTTGTATCTTTCCCTTATTGTAATATTGTTCTTGATACATGTCATACGTGTGTGCCTCACCAAGACAAATTCCTTGTATGTATGACATACTTAGCCAATTAAACGATTCTAATTCTGAATCTGATTCTATAATGAACAGCTCTGCCTGTTACAGGTTTTCTTATTTGTACAGTGTAATGTGTTTTGTGGCATATTTTGACTGACAACTGAGAAATAAAGTATATCACAGTCCACTAAAATACGCCACACAGGTGAGAATCAACTTTACAAGTGAGATTAGTTGCATGTACCATGTGCATGCGAGTTTTAAGCTTGGGGGCAGCTTTTGTCAGCGTCCACTTTTTTCATTACGTTGAGGCATGGGCAGAACAAGGACGCAGCAAAACCAAAACAAGCTATTTATAACCCTTTATTCTTAGTATAGAACCACCAAACCAAAGGCCAGAGCTAGTTTGCAGGCTGCTGTCATCATTATGGCTTAGCAGTAGGTTTTCTGCTCCTTATGTTATAAATGAGCACCACACATGTTGCTGTATATATAGCATCTTTATACTTTTCTCCTCTGCCATCTAAGCCAGAATGTGTAATTTGTTTAACATGCCTGACAGCAGCAAATGTATCCTTTCTGCTTTGCTTTCTGCAGCCGTGTTTATCTCAGTCAGACTTAACAGGATGAGTAGGCCAGATATGTTTTGTTGCCATTAGCATAGGCTATCATGGTTCCTGGGCAGATTTTCGGTGTGTTACAGGGCTAATTACAGTATTCTCAGGGCTCAGGAGGCGTAATTGCCTGCTGCCACTCTGTACGTGTGTGCAGATGCACACACACACACACACATACACAGGCAGGGCTGGTTGCTCTACCAGCAGCTCAGTGTTCTCTTCTCTCCTCCCTCCACCTGTAATGAAGTCCAGGAGAAAGCGAGGCAGGCTAAATGAGCAGCGCTATTCCATTTCATGCCCCGTGTCCTTTCTGTATGGATGAAAGGGAGGAGACGGATCGCTCTAATTAGAGGAGGTATTAATGCTTGTTATCTTTCCACTGCTCTTCAGGATGTATGGTTGCTCTACACACCAGTGACTGCACTGCCAGAATTTCACTGTGAATAACATAATTCTGTGTGACAAAGAACAAAGTGATCGGACGAAGTTGCTACTAATAGTGAGGGAAAACAAAAGGTCATCACTGACTACATCTCTTAAAGGCTCCTAAAAAGTTCTTGGCTTGGATGCCCCATTTAAACAAAAACAGTATAGATTGTAATTAATATAGAATTTTTAGGCTGATGTTCATCACATTTACACGTCTCATTAATTAAACATGATTTCTTTTAAGCAAACACAGTATTTTTTTTTTTACTAAAATTGTTCTTAATTGCTGAAAAAAGTGTTTCAGTAATGGCAGTTCTTAAGGTTACACAGTGATTTTCAGACTCATTTACTTCAAAACAATAGGCTCTATTTGCTCACCATAGCTGTGTCTTGTCTTGAAAGCTGTCTTGAAAGGATGCAGCAGAGGACGGCCGCATTTTCTAGCCGTTACATCACCGAAAGCTGTTCCACTGCAACTGAGAAATGCGTCCTCAAAGCAATCTGAAGCAGCCTCATGTGACAAGATGCTATGGCACCCAGGTTGGTCATAAAATATAGCAAATTGTAGATTTTAATGTTTAATAAGTAAACTGTATTGTGTCGCTTCATCTTCATTTTAAAAGAAATCCAACAGATCTTAAAAGAACAATAGAGAATCAGCTATTAGTTAGAGTAGTTATTATATGCACAAGTTGAAATTTAGAGGTTATGATTTGGGATGGTCACCTCCCAACTAAAAGGACCCTATAAATGACCAGGCTGTATATTGTAACAGTGGTCAAAAGAAGATTCTACTAAAGCCATGTTGCTGACCCGAGAACGGCTCAGGTTAACCGCAGAACAGATTTTGGGACACATTTACTTTAAAACAATAGGATCTAACTGCTCACTATAGCTGTGTCTTGTCTTGAAAGCTATTGATGCAGGAGAGGAAGGCTGCATTTTCTGGCCGTTACATCACCGAAAGCTGTTCCACAACATGTTTTCCTCAAAGCAATTTGAAACAACCGCATGTGACGAGACACTACAGCACCCGAGTTGGTAATGAAATATAACAAATTGTATATTTTCATTTTTAATGTCAGTAAACTGTGATGTGTCAGCACCGCCTGCTCAGACTGTCTCAAATGTGTGAGTGCATATTAGTGCTAGAAACTGCAGCACTGACTTTGAATTGTTTCAATATTTTCATATTTAAAGGCATTCAACAGATCTTAAAAGAACAATAGAGACTAAATGTAGTTTATTTGCACAAGTTTTTCATTTTAGAGGTTAGAGTTTGGGATCTCCTGAAAGAAAGTACTCTATAAATGACCAGTTTGTATATTGTAATGGTGGTCAAAAGAAGATTCTACAAAAGCCATGACGCTGACCCGAGAACAGCTCAGTTTAATTGCAGAACAGGCAGAAAGGCGCATGCATTACTCCAACCACACACCTCACGCTACCAGTGACACCCTCCCACTGGCTGGTTATTTTTGGTGGGTGGACTATTCTTAGTCCAGCAGTGACACTGGAACTGTTGTTTGTGATCCACTCATACCAGCGTAACACACACTAACAGGCTACCACCACGTCAGTGTGACTACAGTGCTGAGAATGATCCATCACCCAAATAATACCTGCTGTTTGGGGTCCTGACCATTTAAAGAACGCACAAAATGCACTTATACTGTAGGTGAAGTTGATAAAATATGCAATGAGTGTAGATGGTTTATTGTTATGATAGCTGACCGGTATAGTATAGTATAATATTTATACACACATACACACACACACACTTGGGCTGTCAAACTTAATGTGATAAGGCATTAACACAGTCTCACTTTCTAACACAGTTAAACCTAATAAATCACACATAGTTTAAGCAAATTGAATGCGTGCCACTCTGGCCTTTGAGTAAATCAGATCGTATCAGAAGTCCCTCTATACTCTTTGAACTGGTGAATGATGGAGAAAGGACTCTTGAATGGGAAGTTCAATAGCAATTGCACAGATGTAACACCAACAGACCACACTCAACAGTGATTATAAACAGTAAAGAACAACAATGGATGTGTAAACCTCCAGCAAATATCCTGCTAAATGGATGGCCACACCATGCAGGCTGATTTGCATAGTGGAGGACTAAGGAATAATGAACCTGAGTTGCTCTCAAGAGCCACAATTGCATGATACATGAGGTGAACCAACTGAATGTACTGGGGATTGCTGGATATCACTGGGGAATCATAGCTACCTCGGAATTCAGCCCATTATATCCATGAACAGAGGAATGCTTGGATCATCATAAAAAGAGAAGAGAGATATTATTTTGAGGCATGAGAGCCACCTGCGACCAATAATTACTGAGGGAGAACTACAGAGAACAGGAACACATATTCTGCCTACCATAATAAAAGCCTCTGAAAGTGTATTCCACCTTTTGTACTAAAAGACTTTTAAATACTTCAACCTGCCACATACAACTACACATAGTACACATGGTTCACTTTTCAGTGTCATGATGTTTCTGTAAAACATTACGTTAAACAGAAGCCTCCAATACTGTATATAATATTGAATCTATCAGTATTTGTGATAATCACAGCTAGCTGTGTTCTTCCAAGAAAAGCTTTTCTCAAAGGTGTTATTATATTCTCCGTTAAAGAAACACTAACAATAACACAAGCAATTACAGCCCAGCTGCAAACTTCCTGCTTAAGTGTGCCTTAAATGGCTAAAGGAGATATTTTTGAGAAAACCTGTTTTCATACATTTAAAGTAAGGTAAGGAGTTTGCTAAATTAGAACTGAACAAAACCTAGTGGACCATACAAACTGTCACAATCAGATAAAGAGCACTTAAAGATTTTATCTTCCAAAGAAAATTTAGCTGCACTCTTGCTTCATATCTAAAAAATCCACAGGAGTTTCTATCCCTCTTTCCAGTATGAGGATGTGTAGCTGTCAAGAAGATGGTATTCAGAAAAGAAAATAGATCAAAAAGTAGAAGAACAAGGACCAGCTGATGTGACAGCTCATTGACATGAGTCTATAAAAATACAACCAAATTCTAAGAATGAACTTTGTAAGTTAGAAATATACCTCGCTGTGAAAAAATGAAAACAAATCTTCAGAAAATAATTGAACGCAAGGGATGGACAAATTAAATCCATTGCTCCATTTGCTGAAAAATTTATCATTTGTACTTAATAGCCGACTGCGACTGTAAATATAATGAATGAAAGGATACTGTAATTTATATGTGAAATAGCTGAATCAACAAATATACACTATACGGGCAAAACTGTGTGCACTCCCTTACTGACTTCAGGTGTTTTAGCCACACAGGTGTATCCATAGCGCTGGAAGAACAATGGCTCAAACTGAAGATTTCTGTGATTTTAAATGTGGCACTGTCGTAAGATGCCATCTTTATCAGTTTGTGAAATTTCTGATCTGCTAGATCTACCCTGGCCAACTATAAGGACAATTATTGTAACGTTAGCAACTAGGACCAGCAACAGCTCATAATAAATAAATTAATAAATAAATACCTATCAACTACCAGAGTTCCAAATGACCTCTTGAATAAAGATTAGCACAAGCCTATGGACACTATATGCAATGACAGGTGTTGGAGTGGTGTAAAGCATGCTACCACTGTTTTCTGGAGCGGTGAAAACATGTTCTTTGGAGTGGTGAATCATGCTCACTATCTAGCAGCCTGATGGATGAATCTGGGTTTGGCAGATTGTGCGGAGGGCCTGCAGTGTCCTGCACAGAGCCCTGACCTCAAAACCCCAATTAACACCTTTTGGATGAATCAGAGTGCAGATTGCGAACAAGGAGTTCTCATCAGTGCCCGACCTCACAAATGGTCCATATTAATGCCCACGGTTTTGGAATTGACCACATACTTTTAGCCATATTGTGAATGCAAATGTTTTATTTTCCATGAAATGGCAACAACAACAAATTGAAAACTTTTTCATAGTTTACATATATAAACTGTACTGCCTGAGGAGCCAACTGAAACCACATAAAGTATAGATTTACTGTCTTCTAAAAGTAACTCAACACACAGCCATTAATGTCACAGTGAACATATCCAAATTGTGCCCATAGTGTCACTATTTTGTGTTACCACTATTATGATCTAGCACTGCCTTAACCATCTTGGGTATGGAATTCACCAGAGCTGCACAGGCTGCTACTAGAATCCTCTTCCACTCCTCCATGATGATATCATGGCACTTCTGCTCCTCCACCTTGGGCTTGAGGATGCCCCACAGGTGCTCAATTGGGTTAAGGTCTGGAAACATGCTTGGCCATTCCATCACCTTTACCTTTAACTTTCTCAACAAGGCTGTTGTCACCTTGGAGGCCCAGTTTCTGAAGGAGGGGATCATGCTCTGCTTCAGAATGTCACAGTACGTGTTGGAATTTATGTTTCCCTCAATAAACCAAAGCTCCTCAGTGCTGGCAGCACGCATGCAGTCCCAGACCATCATGCTACCACCATTATGCTTTACTGTAGGCAATATTGTAGGTACTCCTCACCAGGGTGCAGCCACACATACTGGACACCACCTGAGCCGAACAAGTTTATCATGGTTCCAATAATCCATGCTCTTGGACGGCTTGTCTTTAGCAAACTATTTGTGGGTCTTCTTGGGCGTCAGCTTTAGAAGAGATTTTCTTCTGGGATGACTGGCATGCAGACTGAGTTGATACACACACACACACACACACATAAACACACATATATATATATATATATATATATATATATATATATATATATATATATATATATATATATATATATATATATATATAATTTTATTTTATCTACTTATAGTTTGACAATCAACATCTAAAAAATTAAAACAAATATAGGCAAAAAAATTATTCAAACGTGTCTATTTAATCTGTGTTGGAACTTGAGGGGTTAAGTGGAAGCCTGTGAGCCTGTGTCTCCTACTATAAGGACTGTGATGCCTCCACAGAATGTTGGTGATTGGTGGTCCCGCTGTTCATGTACAGAAGGCCAGGTAGTTATAATCCAACGCGATATCAATTTCAGATAGATAGATAGATAGATAGATAGATAGATAGATAGATAGATAGATAGATAGATAGATAGATAGATAGATAGATAGATAGATAGATAGATAGATAGATAGATAGATAGATAGATAGATAGATAGATACTTTATTGATCCTAAAGGAAATTTAGCTGCCAGTAGCAGTTACACAGAACAAAACAAAGTACAAACCCAGTACAAAAAACAACAAGGTATATAAAGAAGAATAAATAATTCCAATAGTAAAAAAGAATATATACAAGAACATATGAATACAGACTATACACCATGACTGAAGAAAAACAGGTATCAGGAGATATATTACAGTACTAAGATATTTATTAAAAAATAAATAAATGTGCAAAGATGACAGTAAACTGACAGTAAACTGACCAATCATATCTTCCCTCTAAGTGGGTGGGCTTAACTGTATGATAATTTCCGCCCGCTGTGGCAACACTAGCTGGCGCTAGACTACCACCGCTAGCTAGTTTGTCATGATGGAAGCCGATGCCCCGCCCCCAAACTGTTAAAATGAACCCCTCTGAAAACCCCAGTGCAAATATTGCACTTCGCCGACCGTATTGCACTTCGCACGCGAGGAAAAATATCTTTCTGTGCTCATGAGTTTCAAATTCACACTCACGAGTGAAACATTTACGGCGTGAAATGTTAAAACGTGCAGCTTTAAATCTTTCACCTCACGTTTTTGCCCGCTCGACATTAATGTGACTGCCCTCGGGGGCCTCGTCTACATATTCCTCTGAAGCACAAACGGAGCTGTGTGATGTTCGGTTATTTATAAGGAGGAACCTTATTTTGCTTTAGAATGTTGTACAGATGTTATTGTTTGTTGCATTTTTGCAGTCAAGAGGGCCGAGGCTTAAGGGTCACAGTTCGCTGCTGAGAAGCTGCTGAAAATTAGAACCGTGACAAGATGTGCTCCACAATACATTCACCCCTGCTCCATTTCTTTACCAATCTCCCCCTGCTCTCATTCCCTCCTGCTCTTTTCTCTCTTTCCTTTTCATCTCTTAATAACTGTTTGTTTGTTTTGCTCATCCTCTTCTCAGGTGGAAACACCCTCCTTGTGTATTACTGTGCCCTCTTACGCAACAACAAAACAGCAGGGAAAACATGAAGCATCCTACACAAGAGCTCACATCCTACAGGTTTCCACTTACACTGTGGTGTCTGTTTGTAAATCATCATTAAAGTAACAGCATTTGAAAGCGCCAGCGGTAATCACATGATAAACAGACTATAAAAAATGGTTCACAATTACTAGTTGCATTAGTAGGTTTGTTGTTTTCTTCAGCTTTTATTATGAATTCAGAGATGCAATGTTTTGTTTCAGTTCAGAATAAAACAATGCTTGCTCTGGAGGCTGTAGAAAGAGGCTCAGTTAGGAGGCTGCATACGATGAAAAAAATAATTTTCCTCACCTTTTGGAAAGAATTACGAAAGTTTAATACAGTATGCAGACACTGTTTTAGAATACATTGCTCCCTTCCCAGCCTATATAGCCCCCATATGGAAACTAAGCTGCACAAACAACCCTTTTTTAAGGACTGTTTTTGTAATTGATGTATATATATACACCTTCAGTCTATTTACACTTAAAAGTTATAAGGAGTGTTTCAACTGCTCCTTAAATGAACAGATTATTTGCAATAATCAGTATTGAAGGCACAGTAACAACACCAGGTTGTTTAATCTGATAATTGTAAATTTCAGTATTTCTATCACTATTAAATATCAACAAAACATTTGAATTAAAAAAGTTATTTCTCTACAATTTAAAATAAAATCTGTTCATGGCTGGTTGGGAATGTAATTTATTTTCTCCATGTGTAACATGTGGCTTGATGCAGGTTGTATGTGTAATATATATATATATATATATATATATATATATATATATATATATATATATATATATATATATATATATATATATAAGGTTTATTACAGGTTCTAATCAGAGAACAATCAGACTCATAATATGCAGGGGTCAAAACACAGGCAGAGAGGTTCCTATGCAGCAGATCCAAATTCAAAAACAATGCAAGTGTCAACATTCAAGGGGTTAATAGGAGTGCAAATAGTGCAACAATCTGCAGTTGTGTGAAAAGGAGTAGTGTGTGAAATCAGAGCGGAACTGGAAAAGAAAAAAAAATAGAAGCACATGGCCTAGCCATAGATATACATACATAGATGTTGTGTTGGGTTCAGCCAGGCACAACAATGATATTTAAGAGGTATTTAAGACTACACAATGCTTTTATAACAAAGAAATTTCTGTGATGTTTCTGTGTAGATATGATCGTGTGGTTGGTGAAGAACAGAACAACTTGTTTCCTCTCTGTTTTAATTTGAGCTTATTTCATTTAATAACTTTTGCACAGGCTCCTAACAGGATGTAATATGTGTCCCATTCCACCATCAATGCTGCAGCCTCAGTCACCAGAATTTAACTGCTGTACCGTTTCAGGTGTAACAGGAAAATTCAAACTAAGCTAGCAAATACAAAACCAACTTCAGCCTCATCCTTCTTAATGTCTTTTAATGTTTTTTGGGATTTTTATGAGCATGAAGATTAGAAGTGATTCACACATTGATGGCCCTACTGATGTATGTAATTGTTTTTCTACCTGAGCTCAAACTAAACTCAGCCTTTAACATCAGGTACAGACTGGTTACTATTCCTGCTGCTCCGGACAGCCAAACAGTATGTTCACTATTAGAGAAATAAAAGCCCTAGGGAGCAGCCTAGATTAATGTATGCCTGTTGATGGTAACAATACAAATTTGGTGGAAATTGATTGGGTGATAAAGAACCTATTGCTGAATCATATCTCAGTAGATGTGTTTAATATTATTTATTAATAGTTCAATTATTAATAGTTCAATTTAATTTAGCTTAATTGTAATTGCTTACAAATGATTACAAAGATAATGAATGGACCACTAGCTACAAACTAATATTTTCCTTTTTTTCATAAAATCATCATTTTTTAAACCTTGTACTTGACAATTCGAAGCCTTAGTTGTGAAAAATTAAAAAGTCTCAGTTTTGACTCGGCTTTGACCACTACAAAATCTCAATTTAGACCACCAGTGTGGACCAACACACAACTGCGTACACAAACTTTAATTGCTGTGAAAAGAAAACCCAATGAAACCCAAAATTAAAATCTTTATCAGAAAACATACACTCTTCAATGTGTGTTAATGTGGCTTTTAAATGGGTTCATACATTTTTTAGATGAAATCACAGAATAAGAGTTTATTTTACCTGCTTATGAATTGAATCATTAAAAGGCTGAAATATAAAGAAACACGCAATAAATGCTGGAAATGAACTCAATAAATCTAAATTATATTGATGGCAGAAATAGTCTAATGCATTAAATATATGTCCTTATCTTTGATTTCCTACGGCATGTGCCTTGCTGTCTTTCAACATAATCGAGTGACCTCCACGCCTGTAGGAACCTTCATTACATCCTGATTAATTTTCACAGAATTGGAGCAAAAGCACTGAGCCTCTAATGACTTCTCTACAACTGTGCTCGAATTCTATGCATAGAGCGTGACATTCCGTGAAGGTAACTTAAGTGTTTTCCAACTAAGCCATGCCTGCCACATCTGTATCGTACCATTTAATTATCATGATGATTTTTTCTGAATCTCCTTGCAGTTAAAAAATTAAAAATTAAAACTCATTGACTCAAACCAATTTATTTACACCAGTGAGCAAATTATTAGTTCAAACAAACAAATGTTTCGGTAGTGACAATATGAACTCATTTTAAGCAAGTCAGAAACGTTAGCCTGTACATGACTAGTGTTCACTTTATACTATTATTATTAACAATTATACTATTGTTCATTAAAATAAAACTAAACACTTTATTGCAAAATATATGAAAGGTAAACAGTTTTGATTTTTTTACCCTTTGGGGTACATTAACATCAAAACAATGTTTTGTGACCATGTGAGGGACAGGGATGCACTTCCTGTTCTAAAACTGCAGGGGTTTCACCTATAGACTCAAAATATGACATAAAACCATAGCACAGAAATTTTGTTTTGCTTTGTTTATGTAGTTTAAAAATGTATTTTTAATGATATTTTTATTAAGAAAATTAACTCATGACTAATCTAAATATTTCAACTTTGCTTTAAAAAAATCATATATCATCGCTGTCCAATGAAAAACATGTATCTCCATTTTTGTAACTTTTTTTATTTTTCTACATCATTTGAACACGACAGCTGGCACTGACATTGTGTACAATTTCTATGATAAATGGCCCAATAGAAATGCTTAAAAATCACTTGGCAAAAATTTGGGTTCCATTGACTTACATTGAAAGTGAAGTCTGTTTTTGGCCTCTCCTAAAAAAGTTCCTATTTTGGAGATTCTTGTTTTTCATAGGACAGCAACGGCATATTAAAAACATGTTAAAAAAAAAGTATTCTCACTTCTGTTTAAGTTGAAATTCAATTAGGGTATCATATATTTTGTCTTTAATGCAGATTATACTATTTCTTATGGAGTGCAAGTACATTTTATTTATTTTAAAGTTAAAAAAACATCATTAAATGAGTTTGTAAGCTATGTACACCGACTTACCTAAAGATTAAACTAAAGAGAGTAAATATTTTTTATGGCACTTTCATTGAAACTATTGTGAAGCATATACATTCAAGTAGTTAGCCAAAAAACATGGATTTTTCATACTCAAAGTGTTGTTTAGCCCAGCCGGCGATCCTGCAATATGCAGCAAATTTCATCATGTTCCTCCAACCAGCACTCAGACTTTCTTGGCTCAGGTAAATTACAGGCTGCCCAAAGCCACCTCTCTGTAACCTTCAAGCTGAGCAGAGATGTGTCTTGATTAATGTTTTGGTAATCATGTTCCTATTTAGATATAAATGTGATTTCCTCATCAGCACCTGAAGCTAAGCTCAGATAAACAGCACGAACGGGAGCTGAAGAAAAAGTATTGCTTGCAATAAACTGCAATGTTGTGTTTAGCATATTAGTGAGAAAAAAAAATCATGTAGGCTAAAATTGGGGGTCCAGCCCTCAAACACACATGAATATTCTATTTTATGATAGCTCCCTACATTAGCCAGAACAATATGAATGTAGTTTGAAGAAAACCTCACATCTTCAAAAAAGCAGAAAAGAAAGAAAACATTCAGCTAAGATGTTTTCAAGTTAAGCTATTTCATTTATTTATTGTTTTGGAACATTTTTCCCAAATACAATGTAAACGGCAGTTTGCATTTTTCTGTTAATAAAATTATGTTAAAATAAAAATTACAACAATGTATAAATGCATTATTATATAATATACACCATTAAACATATACAACATTAACACCATCTTCCTCATTTTATCCGCTCCACTTACCACATAGGAGCACTTTGTAGTTCTACACTTACAGACTGTAGTCCATCTCATTCTCTGCATACATTGTTTATCCCCTTTTACCCTGTTCTTTAATGCTCAGGACCCTCAGATGACCACCACAGAGCAGGTACTATTAGAGAGGTGGGTCATTCTCAGCACTGCAGTGACACTGACATGATAGTGGTGTGTCAGTGTGTGTTGTGCTGATATGAGTGGATCAGACACAGCAGTGCTGCTGGCGTGTTTAAACACCTGGACTGAGAATAATCCACCAACCTGCAACATCCAGCCAACAAAGTACTGTGGCCACTGATGAAGGACTAGAGAATGACCACCACAAACTGTGCAGCAGCAGATGATCTATCATCTCTGACTTTACATGTACAAGGTGGACGCACAAGGTAGGCAAGTCTAATAGAGTGGACAGTGAGCACTGCTGTGTCTGATGCACTCATAAAAGCAAAGCACTCACTAACACACCACCACCGCGTCAGTGTCACTGCAGTGCTGAGAATGACCCGAATAAAATCAGCTCTGTGGTGGTCCTCTGGGCGGTCTTATTCATTCAAGAACCTTCATTCTTCAGAACCCTTCACTCTTGATCCCCACCACCATCCACAGTCCTCAGCCAGGATTGTTTTTCTTCACCCTTTGTATTGCCCATCCCTAAAGCAAACCCCACCCCAGCCCCCTGCAGGCTTTGTGCTGCAAAGGTTTTATAACATCCACCACCCCAGTAAACAAGTCCTGAGAAACTGAGCACTGCATCCTCCTCCCAGTTCGCAGCAGACCCTTCTCGCAGCTGGTGTGGTCACTCCTCACACTACTGGGGGCAGTGGCAACATTAGCAGCACCCCTTCAGCCATCTTTACACTTCCTCTTAACCTCAACACAGCTGTGGTCCTCAACTCCTGTCTTTGTTCGTGCTGCTTCTTCTTTTTTCACAGTCCTCAGCCAGGATTGTTTTTCTTTATCTTTTGTCCATCACAGAGTTCTTTGATCTCCTCTTTTTAATTTTAGTAGTAAGATTCTGAGCATCAGTGTGACGTCAATGAAGACACAGCCCAACTCAATATTGCACAACAAACATATCATTAAGCTAATAACATAACTCATTCACTCATTGACCAAACCACCCGAGCATCCCCAGTTCTGAGCTCATGAATAGGACCAGATCAAGACATGCACATCCCAAGTCAAGTTGTAATAACAGAGAAAGCACTAGATCTCAAGGTAGGCTATAAAAAGGAACACACAGGCACATGAAAACACAGCCCGAGCAACTAGCATGTCAAAAGCAATGTTTACTCTGTGGTTTACCTGTACCTTAAACTTCCTCTATGCCCACGCATTTCTACCAAACATTGCACTGGGATTATTTAAAAGAGATCAGGACTTGATGGTGGCGACAGTGCTTGTCCATGTCATGCTAACAGCGAAAAAATAAACGGTTACTGTTGGCTCGAAGCCTGCAAATGTAATTCTGTACATTCAGTGGGTGGAATGGAATCTAGTGCACTGGTGTACTCATTATCTATGCTTTCCAAGCTGTTACAGTTTTTTTTTACACTGAAACTCTTTTCTTTCAACCTAGCAAATAAAAGCAGCTTTCAGTCTTTGAACATTCCCATTCTTTATTGTATCTATTGTATGGTGCTTATGGCTGTTGCTTTTTCTAACGAAACAGCAATGAAAAAAATAAGTCATACATAAGCAAACTGTATAATAGCCTCCAAATACTAGAAGGCTGAAAAGTCTCACTACAGAAGTAGGTCAGAAATGTCAGTGAATGGTGGTCAAATCACAATCCTGAGGAATGCTGTATATTTTGTCATGCAATGGAATAGTTGGGATCGCTGTGATAACCTTGCAAAGTATTTCACGTTTGATAGCTGTCCTTACAGGAAGATAATATCCGGAATAACAAGAATTCTAATTCCTTAAACTGTTTTGATTTTGTTAGTAACTCCGTTCTGATTCCCTGCACAATTTTATTGTATGCTGTAATGTGGAAAAGGTGGAAAAGGCCTGTCATAAGCTTTCTTCAATTAAATACCACAGCCACTTCTTTTTTGATACTGAGATTAAGGTTAGGTGTAAAAATTGGTACTGTGAGTTATGGTTAGGTTCAGTATACATCAAAGACATGAAAACCAGCCGCGGCTGTGTAATTACAATGTACGAATTCACAATTTACACATTTACAGTCCTTCTTCCATCAGATTACAGATGACTTACTAGTTCGTATCTGATAGTATGTCTGAAAACATTGTTTATATTATGACGATAAGCTGCCAGGTTGTGGTGTACAAAGGTGCTTTATCTTCACAGTCCAGTTACGACTGTATTACACAAGACATACTTGTACACATAATTAATATGTAATAAATTACTGTGCTAGGGAAAAGGTTTCCATGTTTATACTTCTTGTGCACCTGTAAGATGTTTGTAGTACTTACCACTGATATTTCTCACATTAGTAACTCAGTACTGATATACTTTACTTGCTATATGCACCAAGCATCATCATGACATTTTCACACAACATTACAAACAGCTGGCACGTTTAAATTATAAAAATAACAATAAAAAACAGACACAAGAATGTGGAATATGATCCATGTTCTGAGAATTTTACAAAATTCTATGTTTTGATGTTTAAAAACATTTTGCTTTTATATTATAGAGCATTGAGGAAAAATCCACTTAGATTGCTAAATTTCATAATTGAACAGTTAAGATGTAAACAAAGCTGTTTTAAAATAAACATACAATGTATACATTGATCAGCCATAACATTAAAACCATGTCCTTATATCTACACACATTATCTATTGTATCAGCTCCGTTTACCATACAGGAGTACTTTATAGTTCTACACGTACAGACTGTAGTCCATCTGATTCACTGCAAACACTGTTTATCCCCTTTTACCCTGTTCTTTAATGGTCAGTACCACCACAGGACCACCCAGAGCAGGGAGGTGGATCATTCTCAGCGCTGCAGTGACAGTGACATGGTGGTAGTGTGAGTGGATCAGACACAGCAGGGCTGCTGGAGAGTTTAAACACTGAGAACAGTTCACCAACACATCCAGCCTGCAGTGTCCTGCGACCCACTAATGAAGGGCTAGAGAATGACCAGCAGCAACAGATGAGCTTTCGTCTCTGACTTACATCTACACGTGGACCTGCAAGGTAGGCGTGTCTAATAGAGTGGACAGTGAGTGGACACTTGTATCAGCACAACACACACTAACACACTACCACCATATCAATTGGCGTAGGACCGGGGGTGTTATCAGAAACAGGTAGAATTGTCCCACCCAAAAATTAAACCACAGAAAAAGCGGAAACTGTTTAAAACACTTTATTTTAAAAACGTGTTTTGGCAGCCTTCGCAATTCAGGCGCTGTGTTTGTTGTTAACAACAGACTCTGGTTGTTAGGTGGTCTTTAACTTTGTTAAGGTTTGTGTTGAGATGCCTGTTTAGAAATATCCTGCTGTCGGCAGATTCTCTGATCGGAGCTCTCGCCCCACTGGAGCGTCAGGTAGCTCACGCCAGCTTTAAACATGAGGTCAGTGATGAGAGCAATGAACAGCAACATGTACTGCAATAAAACAGCTTTAGTATAATGTGTTGTTATGGTAACAGATTAGAAGGGTTTGGGTTAGCTAACCTTTGTATTAACTTTAGTCAGAAAGCACTCAGAAACATAAAGTTACATTACTCTCTGGCCACGTCCCAGACTGCAGACCAGGTGCGTAGCTAGCTCTAGTTCAAAAGTCCCAGCACCCCTAAAGATTATAGTAAAAAAACTTTTTCTTTTCTTTTAACTTTAATATCTTTCTGACAAGCTGGAAATATGGTTAAACAAATTATTTTAACAACGAAAAGGCAGCAGTCCCCCCCCCACCCCACCCCTTTGTACTTTATCTCTTTAACACATAACAGTCATTATCAGCAGTCCATATTTCTGATGCACTCTTTATTCTGTTATTGTAAGCTAAGAGTGACTATCTGATGGTTTATTTTAGTTTAGCAGGCTAATGCTAATATGCAAAATATGAAGAGATGTTGCTATAACGTAACTGTGTGTGTGGTCAGCAGGTCAGTAAGACCAACATGATCGTGATCATATGCCCACAAATGGTCTATGTCACTATACATACGGGGATTTACTACCTTACCTACAGTGGAATCAGGTTATAGGTAATATTTAGGGGATAGGGTGGGCTTTGATTCATTTTAGCAAATGTGTCCCCCCCATGTTAAACCCGCTCCTACGCCCTTGACCACATCAGTGTCACTGCAGTGCTGAAAATAATCTACCACCCAAGTAAGATCTGCTCTGTGGTGGTCCTGTGGAAGTCCTGATCATTGAAGAACAGGATGAAAGGGGATTAATGAAGTATGCAGAGGAACAGATAAACTACATTCTGTAGGTGTAGAATTACAAAGCGCACCTGTATTGTAAACAGAGCTGATAAAATGTACAATGTGTGTAGATACAAGAGGAAGGTTTTAATGTTCCGGCTGATCGGTGTAGGTGTGTGGTCCTGTCCAGGCGATTTCTTCAATGTCGCGATCATAATCTGATTTACCTTCTTAAAAATTATTCATATGGCTTCCCAATGGTGTATTCTGCATGTCCACAATTCACTGTTACTTAAGCAGCAATTAAACATCTGAAGCAGTCAGAAACATCTGTGTTAAAAAATGTATTTAAATAATCTTAAATACTTTCTACTTTACTCCACAACATGTTCTCATCAACATTTCAGTAACTTAGACAGCTAAGCTTTTTTAGGACAGCTTTTTTTATACTGTGCTGTTTTTTTTTTTTGCAACAATACATTGTAATACCATGTAAACAGTTTTCAAGAAGGTAAATGATTTGACATTTCACATTGAATTTAAATTAATTTAAAATATTTTAAATAGGCACTTCCTCAGGCAGCACCCAGCCAAGTGTTAACCCCACACAAGAGAGAGGGAGGAGTAATGTAGGAGGACAAGAGATCGGAGGAGGCTAGATATATAAATATGGTGTGTGTGTGTGATGTCATAACTAAAACTTACGGCCCTGCACACGATGCACAAATTAAAATGATCTAAAAGCAGGTTTTGAAATGAGTCTGAATGACCTGTGTTGTAAATGACTGAGTTTTCACCCCACACAAGAGAGAGGGAGGGGTAATGGAGGAGGACAAGACATCTGACGAGGCTAGATGGGTCCATATATAAATATGAGGTGTGTGTGTGTGTGTGTGTGTGATGTCATAACTAAAGCTTACTGTCCTGCACATGATGCACAAATTATAATGATATAAAAGCAGGTCTTGAAATTAGTCTGAATGGTCTGCGCTGTAAATGTTGATAAACACAAAGGAGAGGAAACAGATAAACAGAAGAAAAGCACTGAAGCTGTGTACTAAGGAGACTGTTGTTAGTGTTGGAAAACATAGTTACTGCAGGACTGGCTTTAGACCCTTGTCTGGTAATTAGATCTTGTTTCTAAGAGTCAGCCAGAGCAGACCAGTACAATATAATGGCATTTCTTTTCTTCTCTCTCTCTCTCTCTCTCTCTCTCTCTCTCTCTCTCTCTCTCTCTCTCTCTCACTTTCACTCTCTCTCTCTGTGACTTTCACTCTCTCTGTTTGTGTTTTTGTGTGGCAAGTTCAGGAAGATCTCTCGCTTGATGTAATTTCTTGATGCCTGTAATTTAAAATGTTTATGTTGCAGGATTTTATTTAGAAAACTGCTATTGTTAATTACGTGTGACTGTGGATGTCACTGGAATATACGGGGAGTAAAGGTTTAAAAATGCCAACTGTGGATTCCTCACAGGTTTACGGAGCCTAAAGAACCTTTAATAGATGAGAAAGAGAAAAGTGTAAACAGAATGAGGTTCCTCCACATGATATAAAGCTTCTCTATCAGTTAATGGCTTTTCCTCATACAAAGCTCATTCAAGTAGAATTAAAAGAAAAACTTTAATTTTATTTAACACCAGGTTACGGTGGTGTAGTGGTTAGCACTGTCGCCTCACAGCAGGACGTTCAGTGTTCGATTCCCGGTCTGGGCTGTTCTGTTGATTGGTCGCTCTAAATTGCCCGTAGGTGTGAATGTGGGTTGGCCAAGTGATGGACTGGCAACCTGTCCATGGTGTACCCAGCGTTTAAATACTCCAGCATGTGTGTCAGATCCATACATAGCAGCACAACACACACGCTTACACACACCACCACCATACTAGTGTCACTGCCACCAAAATAATACCTGCTCTATGGTGGTCTTGTGGAGGTCCTGACCATTAAAGAACAGCGAACCAAATCTGTAATTGTAATGCCCAATTTACAGACATCATTTCAGACCCTGACCTGCACCATAATCAAACACTGTCGAGCTATAGCTCAGAGGACACGAACGGGAGGAAAATTTTTCACCTCAGAAGTTCTTCTGTAGCTGCAGTTCACTAGCAGTAGCTACGTAGCCAACGTACCGCTTTCTGTCAGATTTTCCCTCCGATTTGGACTCATTTGCGGCTCCAGTTGAATAATGGAATAGCAAGTTGTGCTGTGTTCGCATACTTGAAAATGCCACCCTATTCAGTAGGTCATCAGAATAAAGTTCACATACTCTTAGATGAATACTGTATATTCGGACACACTAGACACACTTTATTTCCACCTCTGTCATCAGTACAGGTTTTTCTGAGGAGTCCAGTCAGAGTTTTTCTATTGCTTGACAGAGGAAGAAACTTTTACCTATGATTGTATGAGGCATGTCAGTGATTATTTTTTTGGTCGATTAAAAGGCTCTTAGAAAAAATGCTTGTGAAGAAACATGGTCTATGAGGTCTCCTTCCACCTCCTTTCACCCTGTGAACTACACTTCCCATAACGTCATGACATGACTGCTACATGTCCAGAAGCTACCTGTCACAAATAGCCTTCCCATGCCTTCTGAGTACTGATACCTGTCACCTGTGACTCATTTACCAAACCTGTGTAAATACTCCTCTGTTTGTTTTAAAGGTATTGTTAAAGTATGTGACATACTGAGCAGTCTCTCTTGTTTGTGTCAGTTGTCTTGTTATGTATGATCTTTGTCTGCTTTTTGTGGTTACCATCCCGTGTTACCATACCACCGATCCCTGAAAATAAGACCAACTTGCCTTTGTTCTGTGAGCGTCCTCTTAGTTCCTCTGTTGTTATAGGCTTATTTTATCATTTCAATAATGAAAGTTCAGCTTGGTTACGATCAGAATCACTACAGAAGCAACACTCGTTCTTTTCTTACCTTAGACTAAAGTACACTTGTATGTGTGAAATGCTTTTAGCCACCTGTTTTGTCAATTTTATTTCTCACTCATTATGCCTATTGTGGAAATGGGTCAATTTTTTATCTTCAGTTTGCTCTGTTTTATTTTGTTTACGTTCATTTCTGTCAACATTAAAGCAGAATGCAGCATAGCATTCTCATTTGAAATACTTAACATTTACATTTAAGAACCAATTATTTCATTGTCTTACTACACACACCGCCTAACAAAAGTTTGGGAACAGTAACTTTTGCAAATGTTTTTTTTTTAAATACACATGTTCTTTTTGTCAGTGTTTCTTTTTTTCAGTCTGTAATAACATACTGTATATAACTTTGATACTATGCATGCTGTAATAAATCACAGGACGCAAATGTAAGATCCATACGCAGGCAGTTTATTGACTACAACAGTGAAATGTTCAGAGCAGAGTACTGGGCAATGCAAAGGGCTGGTAGCCGGGAAACCAGAGGGATTTAGGGAGATATCAGGCGAAAGGCCTGAGCAGAGTAGAAGACGAGCAGAGATGGATGTATTACCCAAGCTCAGGCTGGAGATTGCAGGCGTTGGTTCCCATGTAAGAACAATGGTCAGAGCAGGCCCCCTCAGAGGAGTATAGTTCCAGGATATAATGTCCTGTAAGAGCAGTGATTAGGGGAGTTCCCTCCGTAGAGCTAAGTTCCAGAAGATAACGTTCTGTAAGAACAGTGATTACTGCTGCTCCCCCGTAGAGCTAAGTTCCAGGAGATTATGCCCTGTAAGATCAGTAATTAGCCCGACTGGCTGACACTGAGCTGGGTAGATTTAGCTTAGCGACTGGTGTCAGCTTCGGCGTAGCCGGGGTTGGTGTTAGCCTAGCTTAGCTTGGCCTGGCAGAGATGAACAAGAGCCTTGGTTAAAACAACTAGGATTACGTTCAATCCTACGCACTGTAGTGTGTGTGTGAGGGGACTAAATAGTGAGAGGGTAATGAGTGCCAGGTGGTAGAAATGAGAGGGGCAGCTACAGTGTGTTCTAGGCTACTAGAACTTGGGGGACAAAGACCTCGGCTGAGTGGGAATGCTTCCACATATTTTGCACGGAAATATTTATCGTAAAACTTTGCTGCAGGTGCATCACTGTAAAACATGAAGAGTCAGTCAACTCAACATTTTAAGGACCTTAACATTATAAGGTAACTAATTACAAAGCTTTTCTTGAGGTAACCAACTAGGTCTTAGGACTTGAGAGTTTATTATAATTATGGATGGTGGTGGGGTGGACTAAAGACACACTCTCTTGAAATTAGAATAAACACTTGGCCCAGGGGTCTCAAACATTTCCTAGGAGCCACTAACCAGGCAGTGTTTTCCATGGGGGGTAGAGTAAACAAGCATGGCAAATTGCAGGGGCTGAAGTAACTATATCTGAATTATTATTATGATGTAACGTCTCACAATGAAGACATGTTTTTCATTCTGCTTGGCAGCTGTGCGACACCCTACTGATTTGCTCCAACGCTGTATTTGCGGTCAGACTTATGTTTCTGAAGAAAGTGGCCTTTTCTGGGCTCAGGATATGAGTAGCCTGAAGCATGCAGTCTTTTAGGAACTGTCTTCCTGTAAACAGCTTCCCTGCTTTCATGATAAGCTCGCTCACCACATAGCGTGCCTCAATTGCTCAACATCACTTTCTCTTTTCTGCTTGGTGAAAATAGTTTTGCTGCAGGGACAAATCTTTGCCAAGCTGAGCGACTCGTCTCTCTCCCTCTCTTCTTCCTCGTACCTAGCTAATGGCACTCTAGAGTGTATTCCTTAAGGATGGCTACTTTCTCCTTGCATATCAGACCAGTGACTGGTGTAGTAAACCCAGCAAAGGAATAATCATCCACGTCTCTTGAAACTGTCTGTGCTCAGCTTTTCTTTATGTTTTCAGAGTTTCAAAAGAGGTACTTTGCCAAAAGCAATGCTATTTTGCTGTGAATTGTTAGCTAGCAGACTTAGTGCCAAGTTTCAGGAGTGATTGGGGAATTGGAAAAGAAAATCTTTCTGTCACAGAAGTCAGCAGTGTCAGCAACTTGTCAGCAGTGACTGCAACTTGAGATCGTAGTGCATGTTTGTGTAATAAACATTCAGCTGGACTGGGCTGAAGAAACCTAAAAGGCAATTCATACAGCATTTCAGCCATGTGCACACCAAGGTTGGTCAGAACACTCTAAGATAAAAAAGCAGACCTTCCTTGTTCCTTTACTTTTGTGACTCACTTCACAGAGGGAATACAGGAGGCTTGTGGGCATCTGCTGTAATAGACCCAATGTTCCAGCTAAAAATGCCACAAAGTTCATAGCATTTTCAAGATTTAACTCATTTATGCCCAGAACTCTGGTCAGTTGAATTAGCTTGTTTGACTGAGGGACTTAATATGTTAACTGAGATGTGAGTAGCCAGCTAGAGGTTAAGTACATTGGAAAGTAATATTTTGTATTTACTGCAACATTCCACATAAACAACAAAACTGTGTCTTTTATGATCTACACATTTTGAAGTACACATTTGAATGAAAGAAATTCAATGCATATCCTATAAAGCTACATTTTCAGAGCAGGTTTGGGAGGGTTACTTTCAAACATCTAAACTTGATGTTAAACAAAATGTGATCTGTAACCTAATCCATGGGGTTACTGCATTAAAGTAATTAGATCTAATTAAGTCTGTTTACTTTCAAATTACTTGGAGAGGGTCCAGTGTTGGCTGGCTACTAGCTTATTTACTATAGTGGCAATGATGGTGCCAATTCAATGGCAACAAAATGTTTGGTAGCAGTTGTTTTTCTGAAACTGCTATTTTCTAGTTTGGTAAGAACTCTTTCACACATTAACTGACACTACTCCTTAATTTTAACAGTTCACTCTTTCCACCAGTCGCTTATGAAAGACATAGTTACGGTCGTTAGGCTATAAAAGACCAACTAGATGAAACAATTTACTACAGCACCACCCTGAGACAGATCAGTGACATATCTGTATGTAACAGTGAGGCAGATGAGAAAGGCAGATACATACGCAAGCCTTCTTTAATAGAATCCATAGAGGGAACAAAAGCAGACACGCAAAACAACAAAACAAGAAGGCAACCAGTATAACAAAAACAGAAGTGATAAACAAAGTAACAAACTAACAAAAAGTGCAACAGAGTGACAGCATACTATGGAACCATCAGAACATCAAAAAACAATAACCACAATGCTAGATGAGAACCGGCAGCAAACAGAGGGTATAAGTAAGAGACAGGAAACAGGGAATACCTGGGCTGAGAGGAGACACTAAGGAAACAAGGAGAAGCAAACAACCAAACAAACATAAGGACATAGAACATGACAGAAGAGTGAAAACAAAAGCTGAAACAGACAGAAGGAGAAGCAAAGTGTGACACTATAGTTAATTAAGAAAGACAGAAGCTTGCTGACCGTCACTGGAACAGCTATAAACAGTGACCTTTCCCTGAATTTGAGTCTCTTTTTTCTCTGGTGGACATCATAATATAGCATTACATCACACAGGTTTATTTTCAGATACCCCCTGTAACCCAAAACATTTCTCACCCTGCATGTCTTTATAAAATTATATTAGTCATATAAAAAAATAAAATAGGATAAAACTAATTTCAGCAAGTATTAACAACTTTTAAAGACAAATGGGAAAAACTGCACAGTTCTATTGAACATAAAAACATATATTACAGGTGACTGCTATGCACATCAGACTCAACACTATTTATTTGTCTATATATTATTTTATTCACAACAATAAATGGCAAAACATTTTCAAGGGACAAACATTCTCTACTACTCACAAAAATGATACCATTGGGCAGCTGTTTTCATTTTGGAAAAGCAAAGTCAGTGTGAAGAATTTGAAAATAATGAAAGTGTTTATGTTGAATTCAGAGAGATTTTTATTGCACCAAATAAGTTGCACTAAAATATTTCTATGTCATTCTATCAAATCAAAACAAATGTAATTTTATGGAACTGTATCGGAATACTGAAGTACTGGAGCTGTTTAGTTTGACTGAATGGAAATGGGTGGTATAATTGAAAGAAATTAATTCAGTAATTTATCTTTTTTGCTAAATAATTGTAATAGTGTATCAGAGAGATGCAACCTGTGCAAGTCTTCTACATAAACTAAGCACAAACATACAGTTATTATCTTTTTTTTATTAACAATTCATTTAAAGCAGCACAAGTGCAAATGGAACACGCAGTGTGAGTATGAAACATTTATTAAAAAGTTTGTGGTTAGATGATGCAAGCATGTAAAACAGTTCTATTTTGTTTAAACCAGAAAAACTTTCTAAAATAAATATGGGTTGCGACTAACCCAGCAGAGTGGAGGCCGTACTTTAGCCTGGATGGCTCTTATACTCTCCCAGAGGGTGATTTCTGAAACTTAAACAAAAAAATGGAGGCGGCACATTTCTGACACACTGGCTCCTCCCGGTACTGAAACGTGGCTCTTTGTTTCTTATATCCAGTTTTTCAGAACAATTCAGAGAAACACTAGTGAACACATCTATTACTGCCAGACCCTGCTTTGAAGTTCAGCAGTAACAAATGACAGACTGTTGAAGGTGTTCTGCATCACTGGGCTGTTTCGTGAATCAGGCCTCAGGACTCTGGGATGATGTCATTCCGCTGCCCGGAAGAGGACACGTCAGTCCGGCCTCTTGACAATAAACTGGATCACCTTAGAGTATGACTAACTTCCCAGCATGAACTCCAGGACTGCTGTGTCCTTGTTTTTACAGAGACATGGCAGAGTGGCAGTATTTCAGACATGGCCATCCAGCTAGTGGGTGGCAGTGTAATCTTGAAAGACCTGTGGTTGTGGCTTGTGTGTTTATACTTACTGCAAATGGTGCAGGGATGCGGTAGTAATATCACTGCTGTCAGAGCTCATTGTTGGTATGATTGTTTTTGTTCTTTCCTAGAGAGTTCACCGCTGTGCTTATTGTGGCAGTGTACATTCCACCTGGTGCTAAAGTACTTGAGTGAAGCGTTGAACGAACTCTATGGGGCTATCAGTAATCTATAGACAGCGCACCCTCACACATTTTTCATCATCGCTGCAGAGCAGATCTGAAGTCAGTGCTGCCTAAATTCTACCACATTGATTTTACACTACATTGATTGTGTGGCTAGTGGGGTAAACACATTGGACTTTGGTTACATGAAAATTAACAGTGCATACAAAGTTAAGCCCCCACCTTTGCTTCTCGGGCCACATCTCTGTCATGTTAATTCCAACATACAAACTTTAAACATGCTAAGCCAGTTGTGAAACAGGTGAGAATCTGGTTTGAAGGAGTCATCTCAGCACTTGAGGACTGTTTTGAGCAAACAAACTGGAACGTTTTAAAGGAAGATACAGCATCAACGACTAGATAGATGATAATGTGCTAACCCAAAACAGTGGATGACTGCAGAAGTGTGTGCGCTGCTGAAAAACCAGAATGCTGCCTTCAAATATGGTGACAAGGCATCTCTCAGGACAGCAAGAACCAACCTGTCCTGGGCTACGATAGAGGCAAAGTGCAACTACTCCCAGAGAATCTATGGGCACTTTCTAGACACCAGAAATACACACAAGGTATGTGGCAGGGCATTCAGGCCATGACGGATTACACAGTGATGTCATATGCCTGTGATGGTGATGGCTTGCTGTTAGTGACTTTTACGCACAGTTGAAAGCACACAGTTACATGCCAGTGATGTTCTTAGGGAATATGCAGACCAGCTTGTGGTTGTTTTAACTGACATCTTCAACGTCTCTCTGAGCCAGGCAGTGGTCCCTGAGGGCACCAATACAACTGCAATCAAACCTCTGCTGAAGAATTCTACTGTGTCTTGCCTCGCTGACTACTAATGTGTAGCACTCAGTTGGTAATTAAACGAGGAGGAGCAGAAAGGAGCAGTCTTCCCTCCATACTAGCCTAACCAAAGGATGCCATATCCTCTGCAATTCACCTATCTGACCCACATGGACAGTTCAGTTCAGCATAGACTTCAAGTTAAAACAGTCACACAACAGCAACTAATGGAAAGCTGAGTCTGCTGGGGCTTAACACCTCTCACTGCAGTTGGACTAACGGATTAGGAAACCTGTCTCCCAGGAAAGTCTGTCGGGATCAGCAAGAACACCTTGGACATAACCACACAGAACACAGGCGTTCGCAAAGGCTGTGTGCTCGATCTTCTGCTATTCACACTGCTGACTCATGTCTTTTCCTCAAATTACAGTTTGCTGATAATGATGATGATGGTGGGTCTTATCAGCAACAATGACAGGAGGTGGAGCAACTTGCAGACTGGTCCAGAGACAACATCTACCTCACAATGTTGATGAGATAAAAGCAATGTTGTTGACTTTGATTGTTGGCTTCAGGAGGACTCGAGGTGGAGATCACTCTCTGCGGTGCATCAATGATTCAACTGTGGAAAGCTCAAAACCTTGAAGCTCCTTGCTGTGCACATCAGCAACAACCTCACCTGAACCCCCAACAGCACCTACCTAGCCAGGAAAGCCCCACAAAGACTTCACTTACTGTGTTGGAACTATTATTTGACCTCCACACATTTAACCCATCCAAGCAGTGAAGCACCCACATACACACCAATCAATACACATAGTTGGGGGCAGTGAGACTAATTCACTAAAGACATGTTACTTTTTACAAGTTACTTTTATGGTATAAAAAAACACAGTCGTTAGAGTGGTTTTTGAGATTCTGATTGCTAGCTCTGCCCTACAGCCTTCTTTCTGGAACTGTAACAGAACAGACTTACCTTTTTTATCCTGATTGCAAAACACCATTGAATATATTCTGTGACTACGCAAGGTCAATTTAAGAGGTTGAGAAAAACGACCCTCGTTTCTTGTCACAACTTGTAATTTACAGCAAAACACCATTGAATATATTCTGTGACTACGCAAGGTCTATTTAAGAGGTTGAGAAAAACGACCCTTGTTTCTTGTCACAACTTATAATTTACAGCATTTAAGATGGTTTAAAACCTTTTATGTCTTTAACACTTTTACACTATATTACAACAGTTCATCATTCTGAGCTTAAATATAATCCTAAAGGTCAAGCAGTCACAAGGTAGAACATTGCATTCAAAACATTTTCACAGTCAGGCTTTCTTCCTTGGTTCGAATGAGGACTTAATGAAATATCTTCAGTACATTTCTTTATAAATAAAGATCTCTTTATTCTCGTGATCCACCTTCACATCCCCATGTACCTCTCAGTGGGTGGTCAGACCCAAGGTCATAATTAGTCATTAGCCATGGAGCAGTTGTCCAGAGAAATGGAAAAAGCACTTTCATGTTCCTAAACGTTAACAAGAATAAATGGAGGAAACACATGGAAAGCAGTTAAACGGGGCTGGTTTCCACGTTTCTTCCTTAAGACCTGCTTAGTGAAACACTAGCAAGGCTCATCAAGAAGGAAAAAAACACCTTCCTTCGTTTTAATATTCCAAGATGCTCTTAGCTTAATGAGAAAAGGTGTCATTGAAATTCAATGGTGAAGTGTTAATTACATAATGTTGTCTGTAAAATGCATTTAAATGAATTACATTTCCTTCTTTTTGATTCACAGATACTTATTATTCATTTCTCCAAGATGTGCTGATGTCATGGTGACTTTCAGGACCACGGACAGTGGCTAAAATCATTTACAGCTAGGACAGGGGTTCTCAACCTTTACTACCCAGAGGACCACCTATTCCAAACTACATAACGTAGCAGTCCACAGAAAAACATGACACCGTAAGTAAACCTTTTGTTTATGTATGTTTTTATGACATTAGCCAGTATGAACCGCTGCCTCTCCCTGAGTACAAGACCACCAGAGAATGCGTCATGTCCCACTGCTATTCCTCGGCTCACATGTTGACCAACTCTGGGCTAGGATCTGCTGATGGGTCAAACCGAAGAATAATAGTGTTCACTGCAGGGCTTGTGGTTACTGAATAATAAGCCCTAAGATGTGCTAAGTGAATAAATGATGTGGCTTTTTAAAGGGTTAACTCCTCCAAGATGCACTTAACTGCACAACTGCAAAGCAAAACAAGTGCTTAATAAGAAAAGGTGTCTTGGGACTTGAACGTTGGCAAGTCAATGCCTTATTTTGTTGGTGAAACCCAGGGGCATGTCTCAACTGAACTAACATAACCTCACAATTAGCCTGTTGTAAATGTGTGAAACAATTAGCTATGCATAATTGCATTCTCTTTGCCTTTATGACACCACTCTTGCCCTCTGTGGAAGAAGAACTGCTTGATAGCACTATGGGTCAAATTTAGTAAGGAGCCCACAAATCCTGCAGTGGGGGCTAACATGTAGAAAGTGCAGATGGCTGTACACAGGCTGAGCATTGTCCAGTTTATGAGCTCCACTTACTATATAGGTGGACTTTACAGTTCTACAATTAAAGGCTTCAGTCCATCTATTTCTTTTCATACTTTGTTGGCCTAACACATGCTAATGCGTCACCACTACATCAGTGTCACTGCCATGCTGAGGATGATCCACACCCAAATAAATATGCAGAGTAACAGATGGACTACAGTCTGTAATTGTGGAACTGCAACCTGCTCTTATTTTTTTATTTTAATTTTTTTAATACTTTATTGATCCCAAAGGGAAATTCAAGATCTCCACAGTCAGGGGTTAGGTGCCTTTCTCAGGGGCACTTCAATCGTGTTCTGTCAGTTCATGGGATCGAACAAGCAACCTTCTTGTCACGAGGCTGGTTCCCTAACCTGCAGCCTATGACTGCCCCATATATGGTAAGCGTAGCTAATAGAATGGACAACAATTTACGATTACTACTGTGTAAATGGTGCAGCTAATTACAACTGTGGAGGTGCTAAAATATAAATCCATGTTTTGACCAGCTAGAGACTGAAAAAAAAAGTTTTTTAAGAAGACTGGATAATTTAATCAAACTCACTGGGAAATTACTGTGGAAAAAAAAAACACAGTTAACACTTACATAAGACCAAATACATTAAAATAAATAGAATAAGTAAATAAATAAATAATAAATTATATACATGGATTAGTCATAATATTAAAGCCACCTACAAACCTCCTACATTGTCCATTATATCATCTTCACATAAAACACAGGTGCACTTTGCAGTTCAACACTTACAGACTGTAGTCCATCTGATTCTCTGTAAACTTCTTCAATGATCAGGACCCCCAAAGGAACACCACAGGGCAGATAATATTTAGGTGGTGGGTCATTCTCAGCACTGTGGTGACACTGACGTAGTGGTGATGTGGTAGGGTGTGTTGTGCTGGTACGAGTGGATCAGACACAGCAGTGCCGCTGGAGTTTTTAAACACTGTGTCCACTCACTGCCCACTCTATTGGACGTGCCTACCTTGCAGGTTCACTGTGTAGATGTGAAGTCAGAGATTATAGTTTATCTGTTGCTGAACAGTTTGTGTTGGTCACTCTCTAGTCTTTCATCAGTGCTCACAGGACGCTGCCCACAGGACACTATTGGCTGGATGTTTGTGGTTCGTGGACTATTCCCAGTCCATCAGTGACCAGAGATGTTTAAAATCTCCAGCAGCACTGCTGTGTCTGATCCACTCATACTAGTGCAACACACACTAACACACCACTGCCACGTCAGTTTCCCTGCTGTACTGAGAATGATCCGCCTCCCTAATAGTACCTGCTCTCTGGTAGTCCTGGGGGGCGTCTCGACCAGTGGGGAACCGTCATGGCCCTCTAGGCCTAAAATATTCTTAACACACACACACACACACACACACACACACACACACACACACACAAACACACACACACACATATATATATATATATATATATATATATATATATATATATATATATATATATATATATATATACTATTTTATCTACTTACAGCATCAACATCTAAACAATTAAAAAAATATAGGCAAATAAATTATTCAAACGTGTCTATTCAATCTGTGTTGGAGCATGAGGGGTTAAGTGGAAACCTGTGAGCCTGTGTCTCCCCCTATAAAGACTGTGATGCCTCTGCAGAATGTTGGTGATTGGTGGTCCCGCTGTTTATGTACAGAGGGGGCCAGACACTTATAATTCAGCGCAATATAAAAGAATAGGATGACCATAAAAGAATAGGATGAAAGTGGATAAACAATGTTTGCAGTGAATCAGGTGGGTTTATTGCTATGTCTGCTATCACTGATTAGTGTAAATACATACAAATTTGTAGATTATATTAAACTCTTATCAGACACTATCAGAGAGTATAGATTAAGCGAAAAAGCACTGGGTCGGCCTACATGACTAAGGCACACATATAAAAAGGAACATGGCCACTCCATGAAGCTTTCAAATGAGTGAAACATATAGTCAACTTCATAATGAAATTGACAAGGCAGCAACATATAAGATATACAGCTTAAGCACTGAAATCATTTTATATTATCAATGTCTTAAGTCTTTTATTTAAAAAAAGGTTTTATGACCATAGTGGCTGGTGAGCAGTCTTGGCATTGCATCGTAGGATTCTTATAACTCTGCATCAGCAACTGAGCCTATCAAACAAATGGCTACACAAAGTCAAGTTTCTTACAGGATTCCACATGCCATCACAATCAGCCAGCTTCACTGATAAACAGTTAGAGCTTTGAGAAGACCGCTTTACTCTCTTAAGCCAATGTTATGCTTAAAATAACATGGAGTTCTTGGATTGAGATTCTAAAGACTTTTACTCGTTGGCAAAAAGCTGATCCTCACTCCCAGAAGCAGCAAAGAAAAGCAGTACATGTTTATTTTTAGCCTTTATTTTAAATATTTATTTATTTTTTTAATGTTCCACAACTGTGCTAAACTATGTCTTTGTCATTTTCATACCTTTTAAAAAGTTCTTTCAAAAATTTTTTAGCTATTTTTTGCATGGGAGGAGCTATTGACTAAGGTGAATGTGAAACAAACAATAAACGAAGACTGTCATGAACTTATAAAAACCTAAGAAATAGGAATAATGCTTTTAATAATAACCTTGTCTTCTCTCCGAGTCATCAGTGCTGCAGACATGTTTTGCACCTCAGTATTACAATGTCCAAAAATCATATTCATCAGCCATCAGTCAGGCCAGCATGTGCTAAACGTTTTTGAGTACACGTTGATAAATCAGCAGTGCTTCTGCCTGCACAAAATCCATTAGCACCATAACAAACAGTTAGTAAAACAATTAGGGCATTGTGATGCATCCCTATTGGCTATTGCTGTTATTACTTAATGCACAGAAGGATGCCTTTGTGTTTTGACATTTCAAAAGGTGACTATGTGATATGTGTCACAGTTTATTTGAATGCAAAATCAACTTTCTACAAAAAGCACACTTTCTGAAGGTGAAGCTCATAAAAAAGGAAAACTCTTTTGTATAACTCCATCAGAGTTACGATGGGTACCATGACTACGATGTTCTGGAGGCCTAAGTGAAAAATATAAGATCATAAAATCTGTTTTCTATGAGTGTATAAAAGATTCATGAAACCTGATTATTGCTTTTGGATGTAGTATGTATTTGAGTGTGTGAGCACAGTTGAGGTAAAAGCTTATAACTGTCCAGTTTCATTTGAGTAACCCTTTTGAGTAATCACTTGAAGCAAATGACACTGTGATTATGACCAATCACAGTCAGGGGAAGTCTCAAAAGAAGTCAAAATCAGGGTTTTTATCAGAACAAATGATATGCAGATTATAATCATAGTCAAAGGGAGGCCTTAAATAGGACATATTATGAAGAAAAAAAAATTTCAATGTTTGTGCTCATGCATTTGGGTGCCTGAGGTACCTACAAACCACAAAATGTGAAATAACACAGTGTCAGTTTTTGTAAGCTGCCAAGATCAGAACACATGACATTCAACAAACTGTTCCTACATCAAGTGGGGGCCCAAATGGATAATACTGCCCCCAGTTACTTCACCCAAGATTTCAGAGCTACCTCTCCAAATGTTTGCCAAAGGTTTTCTAGCATTATGTGAAAGAGCTAAGCACCTGAATGGCTCAGTTGTTGGCTGCACCTCAGTGGATAAGGTTTACTTTTAATGGCAGCATCACAGCTACAGTCAGCAGATTCCCATGTGTAGCACACAAAGCTGAAGTCAGCTTCTTATTCACTAGCTTCTTGTTCCAATTTACAGTTCTACCTTACGTGATGCAGCAGTTATATTCTGGCACCTCAAGTAGTTAATTGCTACACCATTTAAGGTGAAACAGGAAAATGCAAACAAGAAGCTGGTGAATAAGAATCTGACTTTAAAACCTTTCCTAAAAATCAGATCAATACCAACTGCAGACAAAGCTGCAGACAAGGGAAAAGTATATATTGGTTATAAAAACAAATTATGCAAAATAATTATGTTTCTTTGGCCATTAAGCAGCTCAGATAATATATTCACATAAATGTTTTCGGTGTTACTTGCTGCACAGTCCACAATCATGTTAAAACTATTAGTTTTTTAGTAAAATGCCTGTAAGATAAATTTCATCAACAAGTGAATTACATAAAAGTAAAACAGAGAGTGGGTGGCTGTGATGGTGCAGGGTACGCCCATTACTGAGAGAAACTATAATAACCAGATTAGCTAACTTGTAGTAGTTGGGTGTAAATGTTGTATGTCCTGTATAGAAGGGGATGGGAGCAAACGGGAGGTAAAGGGGACCGAGGCTTCTTGTCCCTGTTGGGTGGATTCACCTTCAGGGAGGGAGAGGTGTCCTAAAGGGGGAAAACCAGTAGAGAAAGAAGTTAATTAATAAATAAATACTTACCGGTAATATGTATATAGCAGTTATGACTAGTCAACAGTTGTGCAGATGTGTGTGTGTGTGTGTATATGTATGTGGGTGTATGTAAGTTAGCGTCTCTGAAAATCGACCATGGGGTGAGTTATTAGTTTAGTCAGGACAGGGCTTTGACGATAAGAGCGCCCGGTGTTCTTTCACCTGAGGTCTTGTCAGCTACCTGAAGGAGGAGCGATGTGTAAGCCCGGTGATATGCTGTTAGCTGCTTCTAACAGCGAGGGGAGAACTACTGTGATGAGGATTAGTCTTGTAGCGAAGCCTCAAGTAACCGTCCTGTTTATTTGTCGTTTTCTTTTCGTTTGATACAGTTTTTCTTTTGTTTAGTCTGGAATAAAATAAATCATGGGTGCACTTGAACGTGTAAAGCTCTGCTGTACGCAAACCCAGTGGTTCTTTTGGGGGATACACCATTACAGTGGCCAGTGAAAGAAAGAGGAGGAAGGGTGACCAGTGGCTTATTATCAATTAAAGGAGATAAAAGATTTCTGAGATGTTGGTGCTGTTGTTCCACCACTTCACGCGATCACACAGGTTTGTTGACGGTGGAGTGGGGGGATCCCAGTGTCTCAGGGTGCTCTCATGTCCATGTTACCTTCTGGTTCTCTCCTTTTAGTTTAGGCTGTTATAGTTAGATCTGCCGGAGTCACCAGCCGCACTCTAAAATTCAGAAAATTCATATTCTCTACAGTCATACTCCCGAGCTGAACTAACTTCCTCTCTTTACTCTTCCAGAGGTAATGACTGTCCTCCTGTCTGTTGAACGCTGTTGAAGGACTGATCATCAGGGCCTCCACCCCACCATCACCAGCCAGCTCACCTGTCCATCTGTGTCTACTGCTTCACCCTCAGTTACATCACTGTACCATCCAGATATACCAGCATTGAGATAGGATTGGACTGTTTCAGCTCACGCCCACTTTACATAAAGACTCAGTCATAGACTGCCTCAGCCAGAGACTGCCTCAGTCTTACACTGCCTCTACCTGTGCAGCTGCTTTCCAGATTTCAAACAGAGGTTCTTTTCTTTGGTATTTAGTTTAAGCTGTAAATACTGTTTGACCAGAGGAGGGTCCCCCCTTGTGAATCTGGTTCCTCCCAAGGTTTCTTCCTTCAGTCTGAGGGAGTTGTTCTTGCCACTGTTGCCTCTGGCTTGCTCACTGGGGGATATATGTTGTAACTGTCTGTTTTCAAAACTCTGTAAAGCTGCTTTGAGACAACATCGTTGTAAAAAGCCCTATATAAATAAACTTGACTTGACTTAAAGAAACAGACACTTCGACAAGCCGTTCTAAACAGGGCTGTTTAGACGCAGTGAGGAAATAAGCTGTGGTGCTTCATCTTTGTAATATTTTGACCTAACCATGTTACCGAGATTTCATGAAGGTGCCAGAGAACTGTGTTAACTTGTGGAAAACGATGTATATGATGCCACCTTTTAAAACAAATGATGCCGTGATTATGACAAGTCATGGTCAGGGAGAGTTCTCAGAACAAATGGTGCAGAGATAAAGATAGAATAGGCCTTAAGGCAAATGACACTGTAATTATGACCAATCACGATGAAGGAGAAGGCCTCAGGCAAACAATGTGGTGACAGGCACTAATTGTGGTTAGTGGGATGTTCTTTGAAAAACTGGGGTAGATTGGTAGGCAGCACACACTGCACTGAACAAACTACTGCATCGTTTTTCAGATTTGTTTGGTCCGATAACAATGAAATCCACCAGCACTAAGAATTCCCATGATTAATAGGAGAAGAGCAGAGCAAAAGGTGCCAAATAGCCACGTTTCTTTTTTTGTCAGTTATAAAGGGTAAACTCTGTTCATTGATTTACACTTTCATCAATCCATAAGTAAGTTAAAGTCTAGTCTGGGCAATGATTCCTCTGAGCAAAGCCTGTGAACAGTAATGAATGCACAAGCTGCTCTTTTAAAATAATACATCAACCTTTTACACAAATTCTGATGCGCTATCCTCTGGTGCCACTGCATTATGTGAAGAAAGGCATTGTATCAAGCCATGCATGCGAATGTGTGCGGTGGGTACAGATTGAGATAGCACTGTGACACCTGTGAGTGTGTGTGTGCGTGTATGAGTGTGTAACAGATCAACACCCTGACCTTCATGGCTGTCCGTCAAGCTTAGAATGTGTGTAATTACCCATCTCTCTCTAGCCTCTTCCACTCTACTGCTCAGCATCGGGTCTGACAGATGGACAGGGGCTGACCTGGCTACAGGAGGGACGAGGGGGAGTACATATGTGTGGGCGTGCATGCGTATGTGCAAAAGAGAGCTTAGTGCCCCCCTCGTAGGCCGGGCAGTTTGTGTCTATGAGGACAGTAGAGGCCTTTCAATGGCATTTGCAGTCTTGGCAGTAACATGTCTTGGTCTTCAACATCTGATTGGACCCATCCATCTGCTGTTTTTCTCTCTGTCTGGATCTGTCTTTCTCCCTCCCTTCAAATCAACTTCATCAGGACTACTACAGTTCATGCCCTGCTTATTTGAATAGAGTGAAGTATGCCTGACGAGGCTGGTAGAGATAGTGTGGGCTGCATTTATCTGTGTATGATGTAAAGATCATAATCTCAAATTTATACTTTCTAAATTAATACTTTTTAATTTTTCTATTCAATTCAAAATTCAATAATCACATAACAATCAGTGGTGAAATGCAGGCATTAGAATGTGAAAACACGGTCAAACACTTTTACAAAAACATTTATTTTTGCTAGCACCCACATGCAATTCATGTGATTCCCTCCCTTACTACACCTGATTCCCTCACTTACTACACCTGATTCCCTCCCTTACTACACCTGATTCCCTCCCTTAATACACCTGATTCCCTCCCTTAATACACCTGATTCCCTCCCTTACTACACCTGATTCCCTCCCTTAATACACCTGATTTCCTCCCTTACTACACCTGATTCCCTCCCTTACTACAGCTGATTCCCTCCCTTAATACACTTGATTCCCTCCCTTACTACACCTGATTCCCTCCCTTAATACACCTGATTCCCTCCCTTAATACACCTGATTCCCTCCCTTAATACACCTGATACACTTCCTTACTACACCTGATTCCCTCCCTTAATACACCTGATTCCCTCCCTTGCTACACCTGATTCCCTCCCTTGCTACACCTGATTCCCTCCCTTAATACACCTGATTCCCTCCCTTAATACACCTGATTCCCACCCTTACTACACCTGACTCCCTCTCTTACTACACCTGACACCCTCCCTTAATACACCTGATTCCCTCCCTTACTACACCTGATTCCCTCCCTTACTACACCTGATTCCCACCCTTAATACACCTGATTCCCTCCCTTACTACACCTGATTCCCACCCTTAATACACCTGATTCCCACCCTTACTACACCTGATTCCCTCTCTTACTACACCTGATACCCTCCCTTAATACACCTGATTCCCTCCCTTACTACACCTGATTCCCTCCCTTACTACACCTGATTCCCACCCTTAATACACCTGATTCCCACCCTTACTACACCTGATACACTCCTTTAATACACCTGATTCCCTCCCTTAATACACCTGATTCCCTCACTTACTACACCTGATTCCCTCCCTTACTACACCTGATTCCCTCCCTTAATACACCTGATTCCCTCCCTTACTACACCTGATTCCCTCCCTTACTACACCTGATTCCCTTCCTTACTACACCTGATTCCCTTCCTTACTACACCTGATTCCCTCCCTTAATACACCTGATTCCCTCCCTTACTACACCTGATTCCCACCCTTACTACACCTGATTCCCACCCTTACTACACCTGATTCCCTCCCTTAATACACCTGATTCCCTCCCTTACTACACCTGATTCCCACCCTTACTACACCTGATTCCCTTCCTTACTACACCTGATTCCCTCCCTTAATACACCTGATCCCTCCCTTAATACACCTGATTCCCTCCCTTAATACACCTGATTCCCTCCCTTAATACACCTGATTCCCTCCCTTACTACAGCTGATTCCCTCCCTTAATACACCTGATTCCCTCCCTTACTACACCTGATTCCCTCCCTTAATACACCTGATTCCGTCCCTTACTACAGCTGATTCCCTCCCTTAATACACCTGATTCCCTCCCTTACTACACCTGATTCCCTCCCTTAATACACCTGATTCCCTCCCTTACTACAGCTGATTCCCTCCCTTAATACACCTGATTCCCTCCCTTAATACACCTGATTCCCTCCCTTACTACACCTGATTCCCTCCCTTACTACACCTGATTCCCACCCTTAATACACCTGATTCCCACCCTTACTACACCTGATTCCCTCCCTTACTACACCTGATTCCCTCCCTTAATACACCTGATTCCCTCACTTACTACACCTGATTCCCTCCCTTACTACACCTGATTCCCTCCCTTAATACACCTGATTCCCTCCCTTACTACACCTGATTCCCTCCCTTACTACACCTGATTCCCTTCCTTACTACACCTGATTCCCTTCCTTACTACACCTGATTCCCTCCCTTAATACACCTGATTCCCTCCCTTACTACACCTGATTCCCACCCTTACTACACCTGATTCCCACCCTTACTACACCTGATTCCCTTCCTTACTACACCTGATTCCCTCCCTTAATACACCTGATTCCCTCCCTTACTACACCTGATTCCCACCCTTACTACACCTGATTCCCACCCTTACTACACCTGATTCCCACCCTTACTACACCTGATTCCCTCACTTACTACACCTGATTCCCTCCCTTACAACACCTGATTCCCTCCCTTAATACACCTGATTCCCTCCCTTACTACACCTGATTCCCTCCCTTACTACACCTGATTCCCTTCCTTACTACACCTGATTCCCTCCCTTAATACACCTGATTCCCTCCCTTAATACACCTGATTCCCTCCCTTAATACACCTGATTCCCTCCCTTAATACACCTGATTCCCTCCCTTACTACACCTGATTCCCTCCCTTACTACACCTGATTCCCTCCCTTACTACAGCTGATTCCCTCCCTTAATACAGCTGATTCCCTCCCTTACTACACCTGATTCCCTCCCTTAATACACCTGATTCCCTCCCTTAATACACCTGATTCCCTCCCTTAATACACCTGATACACTTCCTTACTACACCTGATTCCCTCCCTTAATACACCTGATTCCCTCCCTTAATACACCTGATTCCCTCCCTTAATACACCTGATACACTTCCTTACTACACCTGATTCCCTCGCTTACTACACCTGATTCCCTCCCTTAATACACCTGATTCCCTCCCTTAATACACCTGATTCCCACCCTTACTACACCTGATTCCCTCTCTTACTACACCTGATACCCTCCCTTACTACACCTGATTCCCTCCCTTAATACACCTGATTCCCTCCCTTACTACACCTGATTCCCACCCTTACTACACCTGATTCCCACCCTTACTACACCTGATTCCCTCCCTTAATACACCTGATTCCCTCCCTTACTACACCTGATTCCCACCCTTACTACACCTGATTCCCTTCCTTACTACACCTGATTCCCTCCCTTAATACACCTGATTCCCTCCCTTAATACACCTGATTCCCTCCCTTAATACACCTGATTCCCTCCCTTACTACAGCTGATTCCCTCCCTTAATACACCTGATTCCCTCCCTTACTACACCTGATTCCCTCCCTTAATACACCTGATTCCCTCCCTTACTACAGCTGATTCCCTCCCTTAATACACCTGATTCCCTCCCTTACTACACCTGATTCCCTCCCTTAATACACCTGATTCCCTCCCTTAATACACCTGATTCCCTCCCTTAATACACCTGATTCCCTCCCTTAATACACCTGATTCCCTCCCTTACTACACCTGATTCCCTCCCTTACTACACCTGATTCCCTCCCTTACTACAGCTGATTCCCTCCCTTAATACAGCTGATTCCCTCCCTTACTACACCTGATTCCCTCCCTTAATACACCTGATTCCCTCCCTTAATACACCTGATTCCCTCCCTTAATACACCTGATACACTTCCTTACTACACCTGATTCCCTCCCTTAATACACCTGATTCCCTCCCTTAATACACCTGATTCCCTCCCTTAATACACCTGATACACTTCCTTACTACACCTGATTCCCTCGCTTACTACACCTGATTCCCTCCCTTAATACACCTGATTCCCTCCCTTAATACACCTGATTCCCACCCTTACTACACCTGATTCCCTCTCTTACTACACCTGATACCCTCCCTTACTACACCTGATTCCCTCCCTTAATACACCTGATTCCCTCCCTTACTACACCTGATTCCCACCCTTACTACACCTGATTCCCACCCTTACTACACCTGATTCCCTCCCTTAATACACCTGATTCCCACCCTTACTACACCTGATTCCCACCCTTACTACACCTGATTCCCTTCCTTACTACACCTGATTCCCTCCCTTAATACACCTGATTCCCTCCCTTAATACACCTGATTCCCTCCCTTACTACACCTGATTCCCTTCCTTACTACACCTGATTCCCTCCCTTAATACACCTGATTCCCTCCCTTAATACACCTGATTCCCACCCTTACTACACCTGATTCCCTCCCTTAATACACCTGATTCCCTCCCTTAATACACCTGATTCCCTCCCTTAATACACCTGATTCCCTCCCTTACTACACCTGATTCCCACCCTTACTACACCTGATTCCCACCCTTACTACACCTGATTCCCTCCCTTAATACACCTGATTCCCTCCCTTACTACAGCTGATTCCCTCCCTTAATACACCTGATTCCCTCCCTTAATACACCTGATTCCCTCCCTTAATACACCTGATTCCCTCCCTTACTACACCTGATTCCCTCCCTTAATACACCTGATTCCCTCCCTTAATACACCTGATACACTTCCTTACTACACCTGATTCCCTCGCTTACTACACCTGATTCCCTCCCTTAATACACCTGATTCCCTCCCTTAATACACCTGATTCCCACCCTTACTACACCTGATTCCCTCCCTTACTACACCTGATTCCCTCCCTTACCACACCTGATTCCCACCCTTAATACACCTGATTCCCCCCTTAATACACCTGATTCCCACCCTTACTACACCTGATTCCCTCTCTTACTACACCTGATACCCTCCCTTACTACACCTGATTCCCTCCCTTACTACACCTGATTCCCTCTCTTACTACACCTGATCCCCCCCTTAATACACCTGATTCCCTCCCTTAATACACCTGATTCCCTCCCTTACTACACCTGATTCCCTCCCTTAATACACCTGATACCCTCCCTTAATACACCTGATTCCCTCCCTTACTACACCTGATTCCCTCCCTTACCACACCCGATTCCCATACTTACTACACCTGATTCCCTCCCTTAATACACCTGATTCCCACCCTTACTACACCTGATTCCCTCCCTTAATTCACCCGATTCCCATACTTACTACACCTGATTCCCTCCCTTCCTACACCTGATTCCCACCCTTAATACACCCGATTCCCATACTTACTACACCTGATTCCCTCCCTTAATACACCTGATTCCCTCCCTTAATACACCTGATTCCCTCCCTTAATACACCTGATACACTTCCTTACTACACCTGATTCCCTCGCTTACTACACCTGATTCCCTCCCTTAATACAACCGATTCCCATACTTACTACACCTGATTCCCTCCCTTCCTACACCTGATTCCCACCCTTAATACACCCGATTCCCATACTTACTACACCTGATTCCCTCCCTTAATACACCTGATTCCCTCCCTTAATACACCTGATTCCCTCCCTTAATACACCTGATTCCCTCCCTTAATACACCTGATTCCCTCCCTTAATACACCTGATTCCCTCCCTTAATACACCTGATACACTTCCTTACTACACCTGATTCCCTCGCTTACTACACCTGATTCCCTCCCTTAATACACCTGATTCCCTCCCTTAATACACCTGATTCCCACCCTTACTACACCTGATTCCCTCTCTTACTACACCTGATACCCTCCCTTACTACACCTGATTCCCTCCCTTAATATACAGTTTGACCAAAAATTAACTGAAAAGCAAAGAATAAATTCAAAGCAATAGACCAAGAAATTATAACAACAATTACTCTTTTTTCACTATTGCACTATTCTTCCACACAGTAGTCAGGTAGTGACCAAAGACTTCAGGCGGTGCAATGTCATTCCTATCAATTAATTATTTTTTCATTAAAGTGTTTAATTGATTTAACATTAAACTGAGCCACAATACCAAGGGTGTAGAATTCGAATAGATGGAAGTGATGTCTCCCCACCAATATCCAGTGATTATTAAATTGTACCCACCAATAATTTGATCCACTCCAAAACAAACCCTGATCTATCAACGTTTCATTAACCTAGAGGTGCAGAAAGGGTTAGATCACGTTCTCTACTCGTTCACTACTCTACTCTATCTGACCAGTGTGATTGGCTGTGCCTTTCCCTGCGGTCCAGTAAGACTCTGTAGATGCATTTGGTTGCGAGCAGCGGCAAAACTGGAAGGATTACTTTTCAGTCATATGCTGGACTTATCGTGCAAACTCAGGTGCAACGTGTGTGACACATGGGTGTTAAAAGCCAGTGACGATGGCAGCACAAGGTGGACATAAGGAGCTGTTCAAAGAAACATGTAAGTCACTTAAAGTCAAGTTCCCTAAAGAAATGAGTCCATCATAATAACCTTAGTAGCAGTGCTAGGCTTTGGTGCACAGCATATAGCAGGCTAACATCGTCTGTAGCTATGAATAACAGTTTGGAAATTAACTGCCAACTGTCAGTTCCCTTACAAATCTATGCCTTTGCACAATACTTTCTCAAAAACAGTTTAGAATTCAAGATTTCTGCTGCTATTGTTTTAGCTGTGATGACCTCTTTTTAATGCTATATTTCTAAGTTTGTAAAACAGTGTTTGTGATTATTCATTTTACATTTAAAATCATTAAAATGTCCATTTCATTGCATTTCATTCCACCAAATTTGCAGTTGTTTCCAAAAATTTTCTAACAATTTTGAACTGTGTTTGGGATTGTGGGTGATTAAAGGCCACTTAAGACGCTACCAAATCTACCTTTCAAATTTAGCCTAAGTTACATGGAACAGAGTAGCTTGAAACTTACCTGAAACTAAATTTAGCTTAAAGGGCATAATGTAAAGTGTCTCACAACTCACTTGAAACTGGGCCACAATAGTTGCGAGTATCTCAACTACAAACCAGTCAGCTAAAAGCTTGATAGTGATTGTGATGTGACTACTTAGAACAGAATCATGTCTATTCATAACTGTTAGTGTTATTTGATTATTGAACAAGAAAATATAGCATGGTGACATTTTCCTGATAGACTCTATTATTGGTTGTTGTTTTTTTTTTCATTCATTATGTTTCACTGGAGACATGGCAAAATACAAGCTAATGTTTCTGCAGCTGACTGGACTAGCCAGCTAACAGTAACAGCTGTGCAAATGGCTGCTTGTGTGATAGTTATCAAGATATACATATATAGATTACTAACTTTCTCCTAACTTGATGACCTGTATGTTTTCAAAGCATCAATTCCTTTGGAAATGCAAGAATGATTATAAGGAACTTTACAGCATGAGGAGCTCAAGATGTAGTCCTTAATAAACTGCAGTGAGAGAAGCATCAGTCGTCACGGTAATAGCTACTTTAAGGAGCAATTTGTAAAATGACACAACCTTTTCAATGCAGACTCCAAACAACAGGAGGCAACATATCACCAGAAAACTGTGGTGTTCACCCCTATCATAAGAAACAAGGAAAAGTCAATACATAGACATTGACATACCATCAACTGATATTCACATTCTGTTAATAATTGTAGTTAATTTTGGGAAGATTTAAATGACATATTTTAGCATGAATCATTATTTTTTACAGATTTAACACGTTACAAACTCTATTAACTCTATTAAAGAACTATAGATGATGTAAAATGCTCCACATTGCATGAAAAATAGGAGCTGTTAATTTGTCTAAAGTACTCTATTGTGTTACAAACAGGATCCTACAGAACAGGACAGATATCAGAGAAGTTACAGGAGAGAAATGTAGCCCACCGCAGCCCTTGGCTCTGAAACACGTCCAATAACTTGCGTATTTGCTGCAGCTCTCCAGGGCCTGAACTAGAGATCTGTGCTTTATAGCTTTACAGAGATGGCGAGTGTCGGCTCAATTGCTGAGGTTGCCATGCTACTTTCAGTGTGTTATGCAATTTGTTGCAGCTCTTCTCCCAGAGGGGCAAATTTAGCATGCAAGTCCAGCATAATGAGGAGGCTGACATTAAAGGAACGTACAGAAGCTCAACTGCAGCCCAAGAATTTGCCCCCGTTCCACTTAAAATCATGCGTCCAGAAAACTCGATATCTCATGCATGAATCTCCCCCTCTCTTTCTTCTTCTCTCTTCCCATTCTCTCACCCATTTCTGTCCCCTCACTTTCTCTTTTCCTCTCTTCCCATTCTCTCACCCATTTCTGTCCCCTCACTTTCTCTTTTCCTCTCTTCCCATTTCTTACCCATTTCTGTCCCCTCACTTTCTCTTTTCCTCTCCTCCCATTTCTTACCCATTTTTGTCCCCTCACTTTCTCTTTTCCTCTCTTCCCATTTCTTACCCATTTCTGTCCCCTCACTTTCTCTTTTTCTCTCTTCCCATTTCTTACCCATTTCTGTCCCCTCACTTTCTCTTTTCCTCTTCTCCTATTTCTTACCCATTTCTGTCACCTTACTTTCTCTTTTCCTCTTCTATTTCTTACCCATTTCTGTCCCCTTACTTTCTCTTCTCCTCTCTTCCCATTCTCTCACCCATTTCTGTCCCCACACTTTCTCTTTTTCTCTCTTCCCATTTCTTACCAATTTCTGTCCCCTCACTTTCTCTTTTCTCTTCTCCTATTTCTCACCCATTTCTGTCCCCTCACTTTCTCTTTTCCTCTTCTCCTATTTCTTACCCATTTCTGTCCCCTTCCTTCTCTTTTCCTCTCTTCCCATTCTCTCACCCATTTCTGTCCCCTCACATTCTCTTTTCCTCTTCTCCTATTTCTTACCCATTTCTGTCCCCTCACTTTCTCTTTTCCTCTCTTCCCATTTCTTACCTATTTCTGTCCCCTCACTTTCTATTTTCCTCTCTTCCCATTTCTTACCCATTTTTGTCCCCTCACTTTCTCTTTTCCTCTCTTCCCATTTCTTACCAATTTCTGTCCCCTCACTTTCTCTTTTTCTCTCTTCCAATTTCTTACCCATTTCTGTCCCCTTACTTTCTCTTTTTCTCTCTTCCCATTTCTTACCCATTTCTGTCCCCTCACTTTCTCTTTTCCTCTTCTCCTATTTCTTACCCATTTCTGTCCCCTTCCTTCTCTTTTCCTCTCTTCCCATTCTCTCACCCATTTCTGTCCCCTCACATTCTCTTTTCCTCTTCTCCTATTTCTTACCCATTTCTGTCCCCCTCACTTTCTCTTTTCCTCTCTTCCCATTTCTTACCTATTTCTGTCCCCTCACTTTCTCTTTTCCTCTCTTCCCATTTCTTACCCATTTTTGTCCCCTCACTTTCTCTTTTCCTCTCTTCCCATTTCTTACCAATTTCTGTCCCCTCACTTTCTCTTTTTCTCTCTTCCCATTTCTTACCCATTTCTGTCCCCTCACTTTCTCTTTTCCTCTTCTCCTATTTCTTACCCATTTCTGTCCCCTTCCTTCTCTTTTCCTCTCTTCCCATTTCTTACCCATTTCTGTGCCCTCACATTCTCTTTTCCTCTCTTCCCATTTCTTACCCATTTCTGTCCCCTTCCTTCTCTTTTCCTCTCTTCCCATTCTCTCACCCATTTCTGTGCCCTCACTTTCTCTTTTCCTCTCTTCCCATTTCTTACCCATTTCTGTCCCCTCACTTTCTCTTTTCCTCTTCTCCTATTTCTTACCCATTTCTGTCCCCTTACCCATTTCTGTCTCTCTCTCTTCCCCTTACTTTCTCCCTTTTCTTTTTTCCGTTCTCTCCCATTCTCACTCGTTTTCCACCTCTCCCTCCTTATTTCTCTTTTTCTTTTCTCTCCCCATTGCTGTCTCCCTTTCTCTTTCACCTCATCTCTTTCTTTCCTTTTCTCTCCTCTCTGTCTTCCTCACTCTCTCTTTCCCACCCTGTTTCTCTCATCCCTATTTTCCCTCCCTTACTCTCCTATCTCGTTCTCTCTTTCTTTTTCTCTCTTACTCTTTTTTCTCACTCTCTCTTCCCCCACTCTCTCTCTCTCTCTCTCTCTCTCTCTCTCTCTCTCCCTCACTCCACTCTTATGTAAAAATCCTTTAATCAGCTGTAAGATATTGAGTCTATTTTAGCTCACTATCTCATTTTCATCCATATTTGTCTGTTCCAGGAAAACTTCTTTATTTTCCCTTTATCGTACTGGGCCAATAAACACCATGTGTGTTTGCGTATGTGTACATTTGTTAGATGTGTGTGTGTGTGTGTGTGTGTGTGTGTGTATGTGTGTGTGGGTGTGTGTGTATGTGTGTGTTTGACTCACTGTCTAAGAAAATTTTTGAGGATATAAATGTATAATGACAGCATGACACAATTATAGGCTGATTTATGTAAAAAGCATTAGGAAAGCAAAATGCTAACTGTTCCTGAACGGAGACCAGATGAGTGTTTGTCCAGTTCACACCCTTTACTGAAAGCAAAGACACTCTGCCATATTAGCTATTCACTGACTTCAGTGCATTTCCTTTGCTCTTTTGAGGAACTGTACTTACCTACAACAAGTAATACATTGTGCTAATTGAATAATATAAAACATAATATCACAGTTCTAGTATTATTGTTTACCTTTCTTATTACTCATCGTGTATTCATAGGCTCGACTGAACAATGCTAGCCACATCTACTTAAGTTGCTTTGTGGAAAACACATGTAGTTTCTGATGTTTTCTACTATTTTCTTGTCTTAAATAGACACAGCTGGAACAAATACATTCCTTGCTGTTGTCAGTTCCATTCCTATTGTGTGAAACTCAACTTATTATTTGAGTTGCCTTGTGGAAAATATGTAGATTGACCACTTTGCACTTCTTAGTAAATATAGCCACATGAAACTGAACTTTCTTTCATCCATTCTCTTCATATTATGTGAATTGTACGTACAACAACATCCTTGGTGAGTTTAACAAATGAACTGTTGTGAAGTCTTGACAAAGATGCAATAGTATAAGCAACACATTTACACCTTCCCAAGCTAAGTGGAACTTTGTGTGTGACCACCCCTCTCACTTGTGGTGGAACTCTTCACAGTTTGCTGTGTCACTCTTTGCACTGCTCCTCCGTTGTCCACCAATTTGTAGACATGAGCAAGAGTGCTGCATGAGTCCTCTGGAGCCCTGAGTCACCAGGCCACTGTCCCTTGCTCAAAGCATTGCTGGAGGGAAGCAGTCAACAATGGCATCAAATGAACTATTGCTACTCTACCTCTTGTCAGTGTTTGTGGCTAAACACCTCCAAGCATCTTTGTCAGTCGTCATCCAGGCAGCCTCTCTGATGCCTCTTTCATCGTCCTCCATCTGAGCTCCACTGCTGAGGCGGGGTGAAGTTCGACAGCTTCTTCTCTCACAGTCTTCCCTGGGGGCGTGGGTTTCAATCCCACTTCTGAAACCACTGTAGTATCAGCATAGAGTAACAAAAGGGAAGCAATTTTAGGTATATATATAATATTTTGTATGTGATGTAAACGTTGTCTTTTCTTTTTTTGTGTGAACAAGTGAGAAAGAGAAACATTTTCGTTCCTTCTTAATTTACCAAAAGTTGTGCTGCAGTAAGACCTTCTCTTTGAGGGCAGAGGGATGAAGGGGGAAAGCTTAGAGTCTCTGCTATAGAGTGCTTCAACCGTAATTACTCCTGCCTTTTGCCTTTCTTCTCCCAGCTCCAGTCCCCCCAGGCTCCCTGCTGCTCTAACTTTCTCAGACCCTGTGTTTCTCTGGGTCTCCACCAGCAGACTAGGAGCACAAGATAGTTCCTGTATATGCATCTAGATAGATAGATAGATAGATAGATAGATAGATAGATAGATAGATAGATAGATAGATAGATAGATAGATAGATAGATAGATAGATAGATAGATAGATAGATAGATAGATAGATAGATAGATAGAATAGGCATAGTATAATAATAAAGTCTGATAACTGATAACTGATATAGAGGTCCAGAGAATAACAGCATCTTATAATGGTTTTAATAAGTAAAGGATCATTTTCACCCAATCAGATACATTTAGTCTGTAAATCCTTTATTTTAATTCATTGACTCAAACAAAAACAGTGGGTCGCAGTGGGGTGCTAGAGCCCATCCAAGGCAGGAAACACCCAGGACAGTCTATCAGCCTATCGTAAGGCAGGCATACACTCACACCTAAGGGCAATGGTGTCTCCAACTCTCCTGATTGCATATCTTAGGACTGTAAGGGGAAACCAGAGCACCTGGAGTAAATCCACGCAGACAGAGGGAGAACATACAAACTCCACAGAGTAAGGACCCTGGTCATCCAGCTGAGAAACTGAACCCAGGCCCTTCATGCTGTGAGGCAACAACACTGTACCTCCCAGATCATTGCATGAATTGTAAAATTCAATCTAGATGTTATAAGCTTGTCAGATAATTTGGGCTACCATAAAGTCCCGGATCAACGGCCACCTAGCTACTTTCCTCAGGCTAAAAATAAATTATATAAACTTGGAATCAAGGGCACTTTAAAAATATTGCATATAACATACTGGGTTTGGAAGACAGTTGGAGAGAATTACATGTCAAATTGAAAAAAGCCAGTGGAGGAAGTATAATGGTCTGGTCTGTTTTATTATTGTTTCATTATTTGGCCTCCATAGCTCCAGTTAAAGATTCACTACTAAGTGCACATGAACTTGACTGACCTGCAAAAAAACCCTTATCTTAACCTTATCCAACACATAATGAATTGATTTGTAGACTAAGTTTGATCTCAAAACACCAGTGCTGCAATAACTAATAGCCTTGTGGCTGAATGGAAAGAAAAACCTTCAGCCATGTTCCAAACTCTACTGGAAATTCTTCCAAGAACAACAAAGTGTCATGTCCTGCCAGTTTTTAGCCTGTCTGTCATTGTTTTCACTCTCCTGCCCTGTGTCACGTTTCTGTTTAGGTCCTATCAGTCCCATGTGATTCTGTTTACGTTTGTCGTGTTAGCCATGTGCTCATGTCTGTTTTGTCATGTGCTCCTGTGTCTCCGTTCTTGCCCCGTCACGCTTACCTGTGCCTCATCTGTTGCCTCTCGTTAGCCTGTTATTTTCCCCTATGTTTGCTGCCTGGTTTTGTCAGTCATTTTCTCTAACTCTGTTTCTGTGTCCTACGTTTATTGTGCCTGATTGACTCTGTACATGTGTGTGTCCACCCCTGCCTACGTCTCGTCTGTTCCTGCTCCAGCACCACCCGTGACACAAAGAGGGTCTAACTCCATGCTAATTGCAATGTTGCAAAGTTGAAATGTTTAACAAGCACACATAACTGATGTTTGGCTGTCCACATACTTTGGGCATACAGTGCAAGACATCTTGACCTAAAATGTATATTTACCATTGATGTTCATAATGAACATATTATTTCAAGCACGTGCTTTTCATAATGCAACTGTACTGTACCTGAAATGAAAATGTGTACTAGATCTATTTTTTTTTTTATTTAGAGTGATATTGTCTCTGTAAACAAACAAACATTGTACATCTACATTTGATGAATGATGATTCTGATGCCAGTCCTCTACATAGCATTTCTTTTCCTAAAGAACATTTCAATTGATTTTTTTCTGAGAACTACAGCACTGGGCAAAAGTCAGAGTCTAGTGTTTATTCATTTTATTTTCTGTCCAAAACTGGCATCAATATTTTTCTCCACAGTAGCCCACATAATATAATTTCAATATAACATTATTATTATTATTATTATTATTATTATTATTATTATTATTATTATTATTATTATTATTATATATTATTTTTTTCCCTGAGAAATCTGCAGGGATTTTTTTCCACTCTTCCATCCTAGAAATTAGTAGCATTTCCTATTTCTCACAATCTAAATAATGCCAAACACATTCAGTGGTGCAGAAGCCTGGACTCGAGTCCAGTGATGAGTCCATTGTTCTAAGAACACCAGCAGCTTCTTTGTTACTGTTTTTATTAATGTTTTCTTGACAGACGCATATCCTTTCAGACCCATAGTGTGGAGTTCAGTGTGTAAAATAACCCCTGGTTTTTGGAGGGTCCCTTGTTGGCTGGTTCCAGTGTTTACTGACAACAAACTGGCAGCTAGCTTCAATAGAAGCCAAATGTCTGGTATTGCAATTCTTATGAAAATGCTTTTTTTCCTCATTTCTTTCAACAAGCCACCAGACTCTTCAATACCCACAGTCTGAATTAATAAAGCCTTCATACACATACACATACACACATGCAATGACACTGTCTTGCTTCCTGCTTTTGCAACTCTGGACTATGTCTGAGGTACTGTATTAAAATATTATAATTATTGAATTTCACACTGAGATACATATAATTTATATTTCTGTAACAATACTGGCTGCTAGAACTCTGTATACTGTATTCTGTTACTTTTGCTCTGGCTGCTACTTCACTGACTGCTATGTTCATATATGCCAGGCTATCTGCTTATATGTCATAGTGTGTTACATCTCTCTTTGCACAACTTCTGTGTACAGCTCTTCATATTCTCAGCACCATGCACTGATTTGTGTCCCGTTTTGTATTTGTTGCATCTGTTGTACTTATAGTGAATGAGTTAGCGGAGTTAGTCTGCACTGTGTTTACTGTATTGTTTTGCACTTGTTATTTTGTGTAGCAGCATATGGTCCTGGAGGAAGACTGTGTCTTTGACTGTGTACTTGTATATAGCAGAATGGACAGTAAAGTATCCTGAAGCTTAAATCTTAGTAATATGGTTTTTCACATACTAGGATCTTGTTTTGTTTCCAGTTTGAAAAATGATGAACAGACTTTTTTCCTCCAACCTCCTCAGGTTTTTAGATACAAATATGCTAAGACACATTATAAATTTTTCTGTGCTTAGTTAGATTTGCTAGACTATTTTTGAGACATTCAGGGGTTCCAAGAGGTTTCAGAAGTTAATGACCCCTGTATTTTGAAACTTGGTGGACTTGTCTTCTGACCATAGGCAGATGGACAGACAAATCTGAGACCAAAGCTTTTCTGTTTATCTGGTGGTGACAAATTTGGCATGGTTGTTAGGAGTCCCATTTTTAATTTTTTGATCTCCAGCTTGTGGTTCCTTGTTCCTCATGGCTTTCCCTGGAAATGAAATAAACGAAGGGTGGTCTCTGATCTTCGTCTAAGCCAAGAAACATGTATTTTTAGGAGTGCAGCCCAGCAAAGGAACAGATTGCTCCCAAACCTTCATTTTCCTCCATGCCCTCCTTCAGTCCTTCATGAATAGAGACAGAGGACCTGATTGAAGCATGGACACTGCCTGCTAATGTATTCTTTCTTCCCTTCTGCCTTTTCTTCGTGGCAGGTGTGAGAAACAAATCTCTCGGGATGTTGTGAGCCTTGACCTGAGAAAGCTCATACTGCCCTCTCCCACTTCATCCCTCCTTTTTAACCCTCATATCCTCTTCCTTTCCCTTTCTGCCTCCCTCCCATCTTTCTACGGAACTGTTCAGAGCTTTGTGAGCTCTTGACCCCCTTTGCTTTCTCAAAATGCCAGTTGTTCTCCTTTATGCAATCCATCTACCCAGCTTTTTGTTGCTATATAAATATCATCCTGTCATTTTTTTTCTATTCAATCCTACCGTCTATTTGTCCAACCCTCTCATCCACCCCTCGTTTAGCCTCTTCTCTCTCTCTTGCTCTGTCTCTCAGGTCAACTCCACATCTTCTATCATGTCCTTCAGCTCCCTTTAAGCATTTTAATTGGTCCACAGCTAATAGAAGCACAGTTTTGCTGATTGTGTCCAGGGTTAAAGGCCAACATGGAGTTTCTGTGCTGCGCTCCTGCTGAGATTGGCAGGGCAAGTGCCACTCTTTTTGCTCTCTCGTATCTCCCCTCGCAATCCCTGATGTGGAGAAGCCTGTGCATAAACACCATTCCAGGCCCTGGTTTTCAAGGACTCTTATATGTGTAATTATTCTCCCTTGGTCCAGCATGTGAGTGGTCAATGTATTTGATCAAACTGGCTGACCATGTAGCAGTGGTTGCTGCAAGGGGGATTTGTATGATAATATATGAAATTAAAACATTTAGATCTCACAAAGTGGAATTTGTAGAGTAGGTTTTATGTATTTTCATTTTCACTGTCCTGAATACTTGAAACCACACCCAATACTAGGAGCTAGAGTTCACTAAAAGCAAACCCCAGACCATCCGATTTCAGGAGAACTAGAGATCAGTACTCTAGATCGCTGCTGGGCTCAGAATCAGCTTTCACACTTGACCAAACATATCAAGCACACAGAGCAAGTGACCCTTTGTCCAGAAAAATGTTCTAATGCTCTAAGTACAAAATAATCAAGTATATTATCATAAAACACATGCACTGTTTTGAGATTCAGGCCTAAGAGCATTTACACACTTGTCCTGATTACCTGATAGTCCACTGGACCCATTCTAGGCTGTTTTTGGGGAGGTGCTCATCATTACTGGTTTGCTTTTACACATAAGAATTCCATCAAATTGTGGATTGATTATGAAATTCCACGCTCTACCTCATGGTAGGCACTGTTAGCTGTTTTTTATTATTTTCCTTGGATACAAACACTCAAGGGGCAAAGAACAGCACTATTTGTACTCAACTATTCTTTTATCCGGCTTCCTAAAAATGGACAGTGATGTGATAAACCACAGCAGTAGATTTAGAACGTGGACCAAAGACGTTTTCTGTAAGAGAACCCCAGATTGCAGAAGGACCAGAGATGGACAGACCTTTTCCAATCTCAGAAACAGCTTTCCAAGGTAAGAAACTCACAGAGGAAGCCACCATGGTTCTGGAAGAAAACTCTTACTTTGAAAAGTTTGTGATTTGCAGGTCCAATTAAAATGATTAGAATTGGATTAAAAGTGATTACTCTAGTGGTCAGTTAGTTTGGAAACACCTCCAGCAATACAGAAAACAGTAATGCGCATACAGCCAACAATACCAAGATTTTGTAACACAGAACTAAAGTCAATTAGGTAGTTTCCAGTGCCAACATTTCCAGCCGCAAAATAACAACAGACTACACTACATGTCAAAACATAGATTCAATTCAATGATCTTCTTTTGAATACATTCTCAATTAATTAGCTGAACTCAAAATAGCTCAGAATGATTTTTTATTAATGTGCATGGTGAACGCAAAAAGAAATAAGAATGATAACAAAGTAACAAAGATAACATAGACAAACCGAACTGGAGGCAAGGCAAGGGGCTCAGGGCACAGATAACATACACACGCATAACAATACTAGACAAGGACAGAGAGCAAACAGAGAGTATATAAGGACAGGGACAACAATGAACACCTGGGACAGGGGGATGACACAGACTAGGAGCGGGTGGGGGGCGTGACAAGAGGACAGACACATGACCAAAACAAACATCAGCACATGGCTATAACGGGAGTGTAAACAAAAGATGTAGACAGATCATGACAGGTCATGACAGGTACATGTTTTACAATGTCAAAAAATAAAAAAATCGATGACTGACATAAGAGCAGCATAGTGGCGTAATGCTATCCCCTCAAATCCCCATGTCTGTGTAGGGGCAGAACATTATTGTACAGATTGTTGCTAATTAGTAATATCTTCCCATTCGACACCCAGTTCACCAGTTTAGTGTAGATTCACTTATTTTATTAAATACATCTTGAACTTTAGGGAGTAAGGAGCCACTAAATTTCACAGGTTAACACAACTCTCAGGCTGACTAGCAAAGAAAAGAAGACGGTAATACATGTGAATAATCAGCCGCTGGAATTCGCCTGATTTGCATGATTAGCTTTATGAATTATTATAATGTACAAAAAAGTTTAAACACTGCGTCTCATCATGAAAAATAGAAGTTTCTTTAGAGAATCATTCTTGTAAATAGGATTGTGAAGAGTTTTGTTAAAGTTTAAAGTACCTTAAAGTTTAAAGTTCCAGAAGGAACCCCTACATTTGTAAAGAACCCTAATATTACAAAAAGGTTCTTTATACCTCTGAAGGCTTCTTCACTACACTTGTTTATTATCAAGTAAAAGCATCAATAAGGTGGAATACTTCATCCAAGCTGCATAGACTGGGACCTGTGTTATACAAAGCTAAAATCCAGATGACTAAGTGGTTCTGGAAGAAATGATAAGTATGATAGCCTCATTTAAAGTTAAATTATTAATCATTTTTTGTTGTTGTCCAGAAGAAAAGTTTTTTCCTGGGTACATAAAGACCAGTTTAGCAAGTTGATAAACAATACATTCTCCAAACATGCTGTAGCGTAATTTAACATTCTAACTTGTTTTCACACACTATAGAGGTAAAAAAGAAGAAGAAGAAAGCAACAGCAAGATTATGCACACATCAACAAGAACACAGGTTACCATGAACCTAACGTGAGTGTTCTCTAGCACAATATTTACCCCCAATAAAATTGACACTAATTAAAATTGGATAGCTAAGATGCACAAGATACTGTGATTTTCTAAAATAAATAAGTTTCTGCTGGGCTGACATGATTCCTCGAGAAACTCGAGTAACAGATGACTTTTACTGTTGCACGGCGCACGCTTATGGTGTTGCCAGGTGACACGAACGTCTAAAAAAGCATCAAAAATCGCCTACTAGTCAGTAGGTTCTAGGTTAGAGCCAGTACGTACTGCTCGAGCAGCAGACTAGTAGTCAATTTTAGTAGGTGAGTTTTAGTAACCACCCAATCTTGGACATACTACGTCCACCATCTTACCAACAGCCTGTGACTCAAGACATCAGACCCCCACCATAAAAGTCCCGCTATTCATTTAAAAGCCCTGTTTACTGACAGAATTAGATACTGTTTGTGACACTGTTCTGCGCTTTTGTCTGAATATGTACTCACACAGTGTCTAGCTGTAGCTCGGAGATGACCAATCAGGAGGAATTTAGCCATTGTTTACCCCAGAAGTAGCGCTAACTTCTGTAGCGGCAGTTCACTAGCCCTAGCTACGCACAGACAGCCGACTCACCACTTTTCCCCTTTTTTTTCCTCCGCTTTGAATTCATCCGTGGCTCCAGGTGAATCATGGGATAGCTCAGTGAGCTGCAGTCGCTTACATAAAGATGGCTGCAGATTCAGGAGGTCATCCGGGTATTGTTTGCCTACTGCTCGATACCTACTGAGTATTCAGACATACTAGCCGTGCTCGCCTACTGATTTCACCTACTGAGTAGTAGGCAAGTAGGTGATTTCAGATGAACCCGAAGAAGACGTGATTTGATGGCGCGGATTGCAGATTGCAAAATAGAGAACGAAGTAGAGACGAACAGAAGAGCAGAAATATAAGGTTTACACGTCCAGTCCACAGCGGAGCGACACACAGTAACTATAATATTTAGTCAGTGTGATGGTGAGTTCAGATGAAGGCTAGTAAAGCGTGTATGTTAGTTATGGTTATATGTAATGGCTAGTTAAGAAAGTAAGTCAGTGTGATGGTGAGTTGAGATGAAGGCTAGTAAAGCGTGTATGTTAGTTATGGTTATATGTAATGGCTAGTTAAGAAAGTAAGTCAGTGTGATGGTGAGTTGAGATTAAGGCTAGTAAAGTGTGTATGTTAGTTATAGTTATATGCAATGGCTAGTTAAGAAAGTAAGTCAGTGTGATGGTGAGTTGTGATGAAGGCTAGTAAAGCGTGTATGTTAGTTATAGTTATATGTAATGGCTAGTTAAGAAAGTAAGTTAGTGTGATGGTGAGTTGAGATGAAGGCTAGTTAAGCATGTATGTTAGTTATAGTTATATGTAATGGCTAGTTAAGAAAGTAAGTTAGTGTGATGGTGAGTTGAGATAAAGGCTAGTAAAGTGTGTATGTTAGCTGTGGTTATATGTAATGGCTAGTTAAGAAAGTAAGTCAGTGTGATGGTGAGTTGAGATGAAGGCTAGTAAAGCATGTATGTTAGTTATAGTTATATGTAATGGCTAGTTAAGAAAGTAAGTCAGTGTGATGGTGAGTTGAGATGATGGCTAGTAAAACATGTATGTTAGTTATGGTTATATGTAATGACTATTTAAGAAAGTAAGTCAGTGAGATGGTGAGTTGAAACGAAGGCTAGTAAAGCGTGTATGTTAGTTATAGTTATAGGTAATGGCTAGTTAAGAAAGTAAGTCAGTGTGATGGTGAGTTGAGATGAAGGCTAGTAAAGCGTGTATGTTAGTTATGATTATATGTAATGACTAGTTAAGAAAGTAAGTCTGTGTGATGGTGAGTTGTGACAAAGGCTAGTAAAGCGTGCATGTTAGTTATGGTTATATGTAATGACTAGTTAAGCAAGTAAGTCAGTGTGATGACTTCACATTGACTTACTTTCTTAACTAGTCAAGGAAGCTGTTTAAACACTGTTATTATTGCCCACAGGGGACCCACTAGTAGTCAGCTAAAACCTAATTTTCTACATAGGGAGGTCTATCACATGCTCTCAAAATACCTATGATTCACTTTGTTTACAGCTTCTCAAAATCAGTTTAACCGGGTAACTACAAGAAGCTTTTATCAAGTACCAAAAGTTGTTGTTCATGAGGGAGAAAAGTGCAAAATTAAAGGTAAAACTGGAAAACTTGCAAATAAAAAGCTGGCTTCACTCTCGTGCAGTCAGTAGGAGGGAGTATTTTATTGTGTGCAGTTGATCTGTGGGGGAGTACTGGTGATAGATTTAAAATGTTAATGTTAAGTAAACAGCCATAACATTAACGTTGAGAGGAGCTGCAGATTTGAATGTTTGCCACAAACCATTGGAGCTCCCACTCTTTCAAAAGGTGAACCCATGACCGGAATGCAGAGGTTTTTATTCATTTATTTATTCTTTACCAAAAGGATGAGCTTTGGAAACACTAAATATACCTCTGGAAATTAATTTTGTTTACAGCTGCATGTTTTACACCTTACTTGGGGAAGACATGATGCATAAAAATACTCTTATATTCACTTAAAAGTCTGTGACTGCTTGATATATACCAACTACCACAGTTACTGCCTTCTACTGGTAAAGAAAAATAGATGTAATTTTGAGCTATGCAACTGTTGAAGAGTTTAATTCCATTAATAAACGTTAGATACATTTTGGATATAATGTTTTTTATAACAGATGTGTAGTGGGAAACATCATACATCTAAAGGTGGTATATATTTTTCATTAGAATGGTGGTATATGCTAAGATAACTCACAGGCTTCATTAAATAAAAGGCCTATTTTCAAATAAACTAAATAAACATTAAAGTTGCAATACTAGGACCTTTAGCAGTATGACATACCAAACAATATCAATTGTATGAACAGCATGAAACCAATGGAACCTTGAACAGCATGTGTACTGATTTGCTTTATGCAGGCCTAATTAACACACAGATTTCTGATCAATTCACATGTTGAAAATGTTCAATCTTACAGCTGTTAATATATGACTCATTCATTTGTTCCTGATAAATGATTCATTACCATGTAATCAATTATTCATTAGTAATTACTGGCAGATCATGTACCCTTAATATAAAGTGTTATAAAAAACAGCTCTAAATAATCATTAATATAAACACACAGAACACTTTATTAGGAACATGTACACCTTCTAATTCATGTAATTATCTAATCCCCCAGTCAAGTGGCAGCATTGCATCAGAATGGGAAAATAATGTAATCTCAGTGATTTTGTGGCATGATTATTGTGTCAGACAAGATTGTTTGAGTATGTCTATAACTGCTGATATGCTGGAACTTTCATGCATAATGGTTTGTGGAGTTATTTAGAATGGTGCAGGAAATGAGCAGCACCTGCTTTGTCCAGGCTGGTGGAGGTGGTGTAATGGTATGGGGAATGTTTTCTTGGCACACCATTTTTTGGGCTGTTAAAATCACTTAATCAATACTTCAGTAACTATTGTTGCTGGCAATGTGGTACAATTTACCCATCTTCTTATGGCTACTTTTTTGAACATGATATGCAGCATGTCACAAAGCAGAAGTCATATCAGACTGGGGATATTGAACAATGTATCTTTCCAGTTACCAGATCTCAGCTCCATATAACATATTTGGGATGTGATAGATCTGGAGGTTCATACCTAAGAAAATCTGCACAAATAGTACACTATGCCATGGACCAGAAGGAATGTTTCTAACATCTTGTGTAATGTATGCCACAGCGGCTCCATGCAAAATACATGCATTCAGGGGGAATGGAGCTCTCTGAATGCACATTTACATTACTGACACAACTGTCTACTCTGTAAAATGTATGTCTTGGCAAGTAAAAGTGATCTTAAATCTAGTTGTTATATCTAATATTTCTTATTTTGACACTGATAAGGTTATTTTATTTGTTTCTGGATATTTTTACTTATGTTGTTTAGTCTTAGGAAAATTTAGAACAATGAGTAATGAGTCCATTATAGCCATTGTAACAATCACTAAAAATGTGACACTTCTAAAATAATATTTAAATATATATTTGCATTTTCATGGGTCCCTCAGCTCTGCCTACTTTTGCCTAGTGCAAAAACTGCCCTGAGGCTGTTTTGGGAACACAGCCAGGTTCTATCCAGTATTAGAATAGTGTTAACAAAGTGCTATGTGAGTTTAGATAAACACCTAGGTGTATTTAAGGATATAGACTTACCCAGTTAGTATCTACAACCTGATGTGCATTTAGCATCTTCAGTTTCAATTACTCTGGGAACATACCTTTACGTTATCCAAAATTACAGAGTAATTAACTATATTCAGTTACTTTGAATAATACAAACTTTAGTAAACTACTGATGGATTTGTACTCTGCTAAGTATTTCCTAATCAGAATGCTTTTACTTCTACTCAAGTACATTAACAAGTAAAGGAATCTATTTTTTACTACTTTTTCATATTTTGTTACTAATATCTTTCTTTGTGTTTAATTTCATCTGTACTGCTTTGCTCACATTTTGACTTTGGAGCTTAAGCATTTTATTTAACCAAATAATAAGAACAGTAGACAATGTGAGGCACTTTACTAAGAAGTTTCAGTATTTAAGTACATTTTTGGTGTGATGATTTGGTACTTTTGGTCATTTTGTTTAAACAGACTCTTACTTTGATTTCAAATCTTTAACTTAGTATTGATTTAGTCTACTCTACCTACTGCTTCACCTCTGCGTACCTCTGAGTACTTGTACCTTACACTTGCTTAGTTAATATTAAGAGCTAGAGTGTTACCCTGAAGTCTGGAATTTTCCATTACATATCTGACATATAAATGAATAGCAATATACCAGCCGAGCGAATCTGACATTGTCATCATTGCACACAAAAGCTTTGTGTCCTCAGGGCATTCTTTTAAGCTACAAAATGTGTGTATTCCTAAAACTGATAGGGGATGGCAGCTGTCTAGTAAATGTCATCAGCTATTACAATTATTAATATGAATAGTACAGCCCTTTTCTTCAGCTTCTTTCTGTGTATCTTATTTTTCTGCTTTTAAGTGAAACTTTTTATACATCAAACTTTTTTTATATAATGATGCAGAGTTCACTTATTTGATTGATCTGCCAGAAATATTACAGGGATAAAAATGAGATGAGATTCAGCAGAGTATGAATCCTCCTTAGCCACTTTTCATGGTCTATTCTTCATCAAATCCGAGGTCTTAATTAGATAATAGCCAAGGAGCAGAAGACAATTTTCTTCCCTAAACTCTCAAATTAACAAATCAAGGTAAAACTGGTGAGAGAAGATTAGACACTAAACTCTGCTGAAACACAGACGCTCCCTTTGGAATTCTTTTAGATGCACTTGGCTGCACACATGTTGAAAAAAAGTGCTTAATTAAAAAAGTAAACACAGGACTTAAAAAATTGGGCATTAAATAGATTCATTGGTTAGTGAAATTAAGGGCAAAGCACTTAAACTGAACAAAACTCATTATTAGTCTGCTGTAAATCTGTGAAACAATTATCAGTGCACTCTGTTTTGTGCATACTTTAAATTGAATTGGATCTCTTTCCTCTATATGACTTTATTTTTTTATTTTCAGGACCGTGGACAACGACTGCTTAAAGGCAGGGTTCGGTCGATGATCTCAAAGTACAAATTACAAATGTAAACCTAACTCAGGCAGATTCGAACTCAGGGCTCATATTCTTATTCTTTTTTTTTAGTATTGTGTATTAACAAATACACTATTTGATTAGTCACATTATTTGTGCAGTTACCAAAAATATGTTTTTTTTTTCATTTTAAACAGCAGTGCATTTAATAGCTTAGTGGTCAATATAAACAGGCCTCACATGAACCATAACGTAAAATCACATGTTTTCTACAGAGGAGTTTCCAGTTTTAATCACTTCCATGCAGTCAGAGCGACAGTGCCGGCATGTGTTAACCAAATGAGTTTTCATAGATCTGAGTCAAATCTGTCAGTGGTGTCCAACATTAGGTAGCTAGCTAACTTAACCTATAACTAACATTAGCACCCCTGATTTAGGTTATAGGTTTAGGTTATAGGTTCATGCTATGAATCCACAATGTGTCCGGTTGTTTGGCTTGTTGGTCAGACATTATTAGTAGTTAAAGTTTAGTAGTAGTTTCTGTAATATTTTAGTTGTGGTAATATTAGTATACTTTTAGTGATAGTCATAGTAGTTGTTTTGGTAGTAGTATTAGTAGTAGTAGTATTAGTAGCATTTTTAGTAATAGTAGTTGTTGTGATAGTAGTAGCAGTTGTTTTGGTAGTAGTATTAGTAGTGGTAGTATTAGTAGCAGTTTTGGTAATAGTAGTTGTTGTGGTAGTAGTAGTAGTTGTTGTTGTGGTAGTAGTAGTAGTAGTATTAGTAGCAGTTTTAGTAATAGTAGTTGTTGTGGTAGTAGTAGTAGTTGTTTTGGTAGTAGTATTAGTAGTAGTGTTATTAGTAGCAGTTTTGGTAATAGTAGTTGTTGTGGTAGTAGTAGTAGTTGTTGTGGTAGTAGTAGTAGTAGTAGCAGTTTTGGTAATAGTAGTTGTTGTGGTAGTAGTAGTTGTTGTGGTAGTAGTATTAGTATACTTTTAGTGATAGTAGTTGTTGTGGTAGTAGTATTAGTATACTTTTAGTGATAGTAGTTGTTGTGATAGTAGTAGTATAAGTAGTAGTTTTATTAACAGTAGTTGTTGCTGAGGTAGTAGCATTAGTTTAAGTAATAGTCATTGTTGTGATAGCAGTATTAATAGTAGTTTTTATTAATGGTAGTTGTTGTGGTATGTGCATTAGTAGAAGTAGTTTTACTGCAATCACTTCTACTTCTACAGCAATCACTACTACTACTACTACCATTGCAATCACTACTACTACTACTACCATTGCAATCACTACTACTACTGCAGTTACTATTACTACTGCTGCAGTCAGTACTACTACTGCAATCACTACTACTACTACTATTACTTAAATCACAAACATCATAGCAAGAAATACTCTACAAAACATATATATCAAGGGGATCCACAAAGGTCCAGTTTGGTTTTGCCACTGGGTGTGAAGGCCCCATTAATGTTGTTTGATTTTATGATTTGCAGGCACATTAGAACCCAGAGATGGCTGTTGTGTTAGACCTAACAAGTGGATTGTAGTGAGATGTACTATCCTTGCCCTGCACTTATACACTATTTGTCTTTTTCCTCCCTTTAGTTTACCCTCCCTTACGTTTTTGACCATTGGCTTCTGTTTTTGTGTCTGCTCCTCCCTTTTCTGCCTCTTTGCCTTCCCCCTGACCTGTGTCTAATATTTTGCCTTGCCCTAGGTGTTTTTGGTAATTTCTCTCTGTACTTATCCTTATTTGTGTTTATCTTGTTGCTTGTTTGGTGTTGTTTGTTGTTTTGTTTCTTCTGGTTTAGTGTAGTATCCTCAGTATTAAGTACTGTTGGTTTGTTGTTTGTCTTGGCACTTGCATCATGGACACTAAGGGAACTGTGCTCACGTTTACTTGAAGTCTTGGACTCGGGTACAATACACATCTAGTGTGATCTAGACCCGAGCATGGACCTCGAACAAATAATTGCTGTGACTGTCCCATTAAACAAACGTGGCAATCACCCTGGGGATCACCCTGGTCTATGGCACCAGAATATAACATTTAATATTTAATGATTTTTTTTTTTAACCTTTATTTAACCAGCCAATCCTTTAAAATGTAAATCTCTCATCCGAGGAAGGCCTGCCCAATATCGCGCACCGTTTCCAATTACAAAAAATATAAAATTGAGCATAACAAAGGTGGAACAGTAACATTCGAACAAGAAGCTGGCAAATAGGAAGCCTACTTTACCTTGGTATGAGATTGGACAACCAGTGCATAAAATCATTTAGAAGCTCTATGACTGATAAAATAGAGCATGCTCTAAGTTTATGTAGTGCAAAACTCAGCAAGTGGACATGTTTATAGTTAGCTCTTCTGTTATTACAGTGTTCTCCGTGAAATTCTATGGAATAGCTTTCATATATACGCCTGCTCAGCAAATCTTCCATCAAATTCGTTCAATTTGAATAAAACCCCACCCGCACGGTGAACAGCAAGTCTAGGTGTACAGCCAAGCACTGCAACAACACTCAGGTCCAGAGCCGTGATCATTTTTTGCCATGCGCACCCTTGTGCCACATAAAATCCTTCAGCTTCATGGCTATAACGATCCTCAGAGCGGTGATAAGCGTGCTTGGGCCCGGAACATTAAGCGCAATGAGAGCGCAGGCCAGCAAGGCAGTGGGGAGGAGGGCCAATCATGTTTGGACACTATACCAGACCTCCAGACATAGTGTGAACATGCCCTAACAATCTCACTAATGTCCTGATTTTGTGTTTCACTTATATTACACTCTTGTTCTCATCTGTTACATCTTGTTCTGAGTGGACCTGCAGCTTTTAACTCTGCTGTTACTTTTGTTGGTTTCTTTCCCCACGAGCGCTGTCCAGCATAGTCAAATTACAAATTACTGATATTTCTGGCATCAGCCTTGTGTTTTCCTTTAAAATGATAGTTTAGTCTAAATATACTTAAACAACATGACAGTATATGGAAATGTATTTATAAGTTTAATTTTATTGAAAAAGCCAACAATGGAACCTAACAACTACATTTAAAACAAGGGGCCTAGTCACATAGTCATCCTAACAGCGTGGCAGCGGCTGCTGTTCAGGCCGTGCCTACAATTTGAAGGTTTGAAACAATACAAGAAATGTATGAAAATACAATAACAACATTACAAAATTGTTAACCTAACCATTTATCATGTGATGTGTTCTAAACCCCATCATTATTCATTTTAACATTGTCATTCTCTATTTAAATAGTTTAATTTTTAATGGCTCTATATTCATTTGTAAGCTTTTTTGAAATAACACATATTGTGTGACAATATTGTGGGAGGAAAGAATTGTCTATCTATCTGTTGCATATGTCTGAGGTTCATTCCCCCAGAAAATGTTATTTATTTGATAAATGTACATTACCTGGATGCTCCTCCAGGAATAAAGTGGGTAAAAGCCTTCCTGTCTTTAAGATACCGACACATAAAAACTAGATACGCTGTTGAACACGTCATGATCACAGCGGAATTGTCTGCAACACAATGAAGAGCACATTTTTACTAATGTCAGCTTTAGTAACTTCACTTAGAAGGCTAGTGGTTATGGTAAAAGCCTTAGTTTGAAGGCGGGGGCTGAACCCGCTTTACTTGCGTCTCCTACATGTAACTTAGGGTTGTATGATCTTTTGCTGTATTTTACTTCCCATTTTTCCGGAGTTGCTCTGTGTTGGTTTCTGTTCAGTGCCCCGAGCACGTGGACTTAACTGGTAAATGGGGATGTAAATCTGAGCGGGGAAATGAGTGGATGATTCTTCCTGTATGTGCCGTTATGTTCATTATGTGTATATAGGCTGGAGACTCGACTGCATATATCAAAACTCTCTCAGTAATCCTAATCCTGTCTCAGGGCTGTGTGTGCTGCTTGTGCATGAACAGTACATATGTAATGTGTGATCAGCTGCTGCTTTAGTAGGTTTTTCTACATTGACTTTATGTAAATTCAAATTCATGCCCAACTGCATTTTACATCGTGACATAATTAGAATGCATTAGGTTTGTGCTGAATGTTGTTGGGCTTTCCCTATGAGTCAGTGATGGAGGGCTCTCAGTCACGCATGTTTATTGGAATAATAAAGGGAATCCAGACTGCTAAGACTTGTATGCCTCAAACACTGTACATGTCAAAAAGCGTTGACCTATGAGCCAAATGGACATGTTTTGTTTAATATAAAAAACTTAGGTAAATTTCCTCTACTCTTGTGAGTGACATTATGCTCTAACTGGAATGGCTAAATGATATATTACAGATAAATGAGGTATGTAGCTAGCTGTTCCTTGAGACAGCCAGCAACCATTAGATGCGGCAACAAAGTTTGCATTCTAAGAATAAAGCAATTTAGTCTATTTTGAATAATAAATATGGTATTTTGATAGTTTATACAACATATTTAAATGGTATTGAACAAATGCACTATTTTGGAGCGCTTCAGTCTTAACAGTCAGTGTTCTCTTTAAGGTCACCCCCAGACCATTCTCGAAGAGAAGAATTTTCTTAACATAAAAAATATATTCAAATTTGCTGGGTAGCATAGCGCACAAATTAAGTATCACACAAACTCACAGGGGCGGTCCTCTAAAATACATGGGAGCTATTAATAATGAATCATATGTTTATATGTATCTTATTCATCAAAGCGCCATTTTATTACACATAGGAGGCTCGGAAATCATGTATAGAAGCTGCATGGCAGGATGAAAAATAAAAATGTTGATGAGGGATGAAAAAATGCAAATGGAAATATGTTGAGAGCAAACCTCTGTCGTTTATCTGAAATATAATGGAAAGCACATTTGCATTTCTTTAATATAGTTGGCATAAATCCACAATAATGTATTGTATATGTAAGAGTGTATTGTATGTATTGCATATATACAAGTGTCTTGGAAGGGAACCATTCATATATCCCCTATATCAGGCTCTTTTAATGTGATTATGGATATTGTGTGAATATTTATACGAAAATGGCTTCTGTTCCGCATAGCACTATCCCAACTTCACAGAACTTTACAGCCATCACAGTTAGGCGGGTAACGTTCTCCTGACATTAGCCAAACCCAGACTCGTCCATCAGACATTGCGATACACTAGTATACTGATATTTTCCTGCACCCCTAGGTAGCGTAAGGAAGGACTAACTGGGGTAGAACTCTGAAAACTTGGCTGGAGTTCTGGGTGGCTTCTGCTTATAGCTATACCCCCCTGAGGAACAGTGGGCCTGGATGGGAGGGAGACCAAAGAACTGGGGAACGGAAAGGTGATGAGCTGCTCTTGGGGATATGTGAAAGCCTTGTCAGTGAAACGTGAGAATGTAAACATTAGATTGGAGGAAGGGGTTTGTAAATAAGATCTGATAAGATTGAGTGCTTGTATTATGTCTATACATAACAGAGAGATCAAAATGAAATGAGAGTGCTTGTGATACATAGAACCAAACAAACATGGTAAGTGGGACTAATAAACGTATTAGTTTCTTGTGACTGTGACCCTCAATTGTCTGATGAAGTAAAACACAAAAATGTGTTATTTAAACACCAGAAATGGAAACCTCTGCACTAGAATCTACACACACACGCGCACACACACATAAACGACCCTTCAGACAGTATGGAGGAACGTGACCACGTGACTCCGGGGAGTTTGGGTTGTTTCTCCTTCAGAAAGAATCCCTACGAATTACTCCTGCTACCTGAGCACGAGCACCCCCTGTAGCTCCCATTACCTCTCAGAAGAAATAAAGAGCTCACACTACGCAGAGTTCTATACACACTGCTCCAATACTTCCTTTTAGCACTACTTTCTAGAATAATCTCTATAAAAAGACGTGTGCTTTGATCCGTCCAATCAGTTTATAGAAGAAAGCAGTGCTGGACTTTCAGCGTATGCGGTCAGACCAGTGGTGCAGTGTCAGGATTTCAGGCTATTGTCTTTTAAGGCTGTGAAACGAAGGCAACGGACATATGAGGCGGATTAAAAGTAACGATACATAACAAATAACCACGAATGGCGTGTCACTTTCGTCGCCGTCAGTCAGCAAAGCGCGTAATCAGGGACAGAGAGAGTGTGTGCGCGAGAGTGTGTGTGTGAGAGAGAGAGAAAGAGGGAGAGAGGGAGATAGATAGATAGAGAGAGAGGGAGAGAGAAGGGGGGAATGTCGACGGGAGATCTAAGAGGCGGCTGAACTGAAGATTCGCAACAAGAAGCAAAAGCCTCCTCGCGCGCACCTCCCCCTCTCCCGACGCGCGCTCATCGCCTTCCCGGAGCAGGAGAGAGAGAGAGAGTGAGAAAAGAGAGAGAGAGAGAGAGAGAGAGAGAGAGGGGGGGGGGGGGGGGGGGGGGAAGAAAAAACTACTTCTCCCGTTCTCGAGATATATACAGTAATCTGAGTCGCTTCCCCCGCTATGGAAAACAGGCTGCTGGTGCAAAGTGCGCGAGACACAGCATGATACCCAGCAGTTAACCCCCTCCATTCTTCCATCGGCAGCACTCCATACACACACACACACACCTTCATCCCGAAGAAACGAGCACGCGGACTTGACGCTTCTTCTCTCTGGCGGTACGTAACGTCTGAGCTTTCGGCACTTGTGTTTCCGGCACCAGTGCTTTACACAGCGGCGGATCGTTTATGGGAGTTGCGCTGTAGCTTCGTGGTGCTCTTGTTCAGACGAGCGCTGTAGCCGATACTACCACAGGGTTTCTCCTGCTGGTGTTTACAGTACGAGCACTACGGTAACTGTTGCAGAGCATCCGTGGCATAAGTGACTGTTTCTTAGGAAAAGCCGAGGTTCTCAAGTGAGGGCTTGTGTGTGTGTGTCGGTGCAGGTAGCGCTCATGGAGTTCCCCAACGATTCCCTGGGCTTCGTTGACCCGAGGCGCCTCTACAACGAGTCGCTGCTTCAGCGCAACCTGAGCGAACCGGACGACGACCTGTTTCCCCGCAGCGTCAGGATCACCATCGCCGTGGTCTATATGGTGGTGTGCGTGGTGGGACTGGTTGGCAACTGCTTGGTCATGTATGTCATCATCAGGTAAGGTTAACGCACCTGCCACGTTGCACCTGAAACCACCTTGTTTGATCAAACACACCGTATAGGCTGATAATAGCGAAGTGAAGCGCGAGGTAGTGTGTAAGAGTTTCTGCATCTCAGACAGGCCTGCTGATAGTCTGCATATCTCTACTGTAACACAACATATACACTCACATTCACCTTCAGCCCTGTGTAAAAGCTGCTGTACACGTTTTTGTCGACACTTCTGTCATTTTTTTCTCATTTTACTCTCCTTTTTGGCTTTGTTTGTTTTGTTTGTCCCATTTCTCTCTCTCTCTCTCTCTCTCTCTCTCTCTCTCTCTCTCTCTCTCTCTCTCTCCCTCCATCTCTCTCTCCCAATCTTCTTTACCTTACAGACCTTTTGTGTCACATTCAGATCTTATTTTTAAGCTTCAGAACTGACTAAGTTTTCTTCCAGGTTTTTACTTTTAGCTTTGTTTGATGTGTGTTTACTCACACCCCCAATCTCTCTCTATCTCTTTGTTTTTATTTATTCATCTTTCTCTAACAGACTGTTGATTATTTTTTACTTTTGACTTGTTGACTTGTTGCTCCTTTGCTTCTCTTTCTTTCTTTCTTTCTTTCTTTCTTTCTTTCTTTCTTTCTTTCTTTCTTCTCTCCTTCTCTTTCTCCTCTTCTTTTGACTGACTCTTTCTCTTTTTCTCTTACCTCTTTATCTCTTTGTTTACCCCCATATCTCTCTCTGTTTCTTCATCCTTCTGTTTCAGACTAATTTGTTCTAGTCCGATTCAGTACATATTTATTAACAGGTTATTGGACTGGATTAAGATCTCTTTCTTTAACACTGTCATTTTTCTTCTAGGTTTGTTTTCTCTTCTGTTTTTTAACCAGACAGTTTGGGTTAGATCCATATTGATAAAAAAAACAACAAAAAAGTGTTCTCTCTCTCTCTCTCTCTCCTATTCTCTATTCTCTACCAGCTTGTAGACCATTTGTTTAATTTATGTCCTATTCAGTATTTATAAACAACGCTTAGGGCGACCAAAAAAGGCTGTGTTTAGGTTTCCTTAACTTGTTTGACTTTTTCATTTTAGTTCTGTTTACTTTCTCTGTCTTTCTTACTCTCCTTCCCTTCCTGCCTCTTACTCTCTGTCTCTGTCTCTCTTTCCCATCCCTGTCTCTTTCTCTCTCTCTCTCTCTCTCTCTCTCTCTCTCTCTCTCTCTCTCTGTATCTCCCTCTTTCTCTTCTTATGTGTCTGTTTCTTCTGTCTCCCTCCCTCTCCCCCTCACATACTCTCTCTCTCTCTCTCTCTCTCTGTCTCTCTCTCTCTCTGTCTCTCTCTCTCTCTCTCTCTCTCTGTCTGATTATGGGCATTACAGACATGCTGGATGATGGCAACAAAATCAAATAACATGACATTCATTTGTATCATTTTTTTATTTATTGTTACTTTTAATCAACCCCACCCTCTCTCTCTCTGTCTCTCTCTCTGTCTCTTCCTTCAACTCTTTATCTTTCTCCAGCAATTGTTTTGTCAGCGGTTCACTTTATGCCTACACATTGATTCTGTTATTTACATTCACTCGAGACCCATTTGCGTCGCCTGCTGTCATGCATTCACGCAAGGTTTTGGCCACAAACAACTGGGCCAGTGGATGATTGTGTGTGTGTGTGTGTTAATAATGTAACGTTTGTGTGATCTTAAATAGCTCTGCCTTTTTCTATTCACAGACTCCAGCTGCTGCATTTTTTGGCTGAGAGCTCATTGACAATGAGGGCAGAGCAAGCAGAGTGTATCAGACGTATTTTGGGGCTCTTTTCCTCTCTATCAGTTTTATATCTAAAGATATTTTCTGCTTCAGTGGTTTATCTGTCATCGCAGCAGCCCAGTGTCAGATTGCACAAAGGTTCATCATTACGTGCCCTTGCGTTCTTTCATTTATGATTGGAGACTCTAAAAGTAGTGGCTGAATTTATGTTACACTGTGGCTGAGTTTGTTTTACAGACTAATTGCTTAGATTCAGGAATAGTAGGAATGGTTTTTCTCCCAAGGTCATTCTGTTGTTAACAGACAGTTGCTGTCCGGAGCAGTGCCATATAGAAGGACCACTATTGGTTTGGTGGTTCTAGTCGAAACGTTTGGAAATGAAAAGAGCCGCTGCAAACTCCAAAAATGCTTCCTCTATGGCATCAATTCAAATAACTTCACACACCTTTTTTTTTTCGAGAGCGTCATGCATCGTGACGTTGGAAGCGTAAAACTCGGACATTCACCCACAACCACTGGTAGTCATGACATGTTCACATCTTTAGCTGAACCTATGAACTCTCCATCTGGCTCTGTTCAGATGTCCTGCATCACTGATGATTAACTGAGTGGGGAAAGCAATGAGTTATCAATGACTAATCAGTGAGCAGGCCACGCTAACTGCTCAGTCTCGGTTCTTTGGTCTCCCTCCCATCCAGGCCCACTCTCCATCTGTCTGCCTGGTTGGAGGCTGTAAACTTTTCACTCTTCTTGTTTCCTGAGTCCATGTTTGTGCTTACAGAGGCATTTTATCCTTTGCTTGGCTTCTGTTAATGAGCGTGCCTCGCTCTCGTTCTCTCTGTTCTACTGTTGGGGAATGAGTTGGCGTGTGTGCAAGCCTACAACTTTGCAGTTGTTATAGTTGCATAAGTGTTGGTAAAACACATATGGACTTGTTGTCTGGTTGATTCACTGAACACAGGCATCCAATTACATATAGTAGAAACACAGATTTCCCGCCAGACAATGTATCCGTGCTCTGTCCACAAATCCACCTTATTTTCTAGCTGCTGTTGCTAGTTTTGCAGACCGCGGTCAAAATAGTTTTCTGCCAACACAATGTGAAAATTATTCATATTGTATAAGCATGTTATATATGTTTCAATTGCTGTACCTTCATAGCTAGACTTTATTGTAATGACTAACAGAAACTACGCAGGTTGGTTGCAGCTGACAGTGACCAGTTTGCCACATGCTATCTTTAACTTCATTACATGTATGATCTTCACAGTGCAACAGTATGCAATTACTCTAGTTCCAATCAAAACAGCAATTAAGTAGATGTTACTCATTTAAAAATAAATACATATAAAGTAGAAAAATACATTTAACAGAAAATGACACAGAAGCATCACATTTTTTCAGCATTTTGTTTGTCCAGTCTTTTCAGAAGGCTTGTTTTCTGTTTTCCAAAGAAATCTGCAGAGATATTTTCTCACATCTCCAGAGTTCAGCTTTAGAAGTTGGTTGCATTTTTTGCTTCTGATGATCCAATTACTCACAAATTCAGACGTATAGGTCCCTAAACCCTTAGTCCAAACTCGTAGATGTCCAGTGTTCCAGTGCATTTTTTCTTTTTGTCGTCTGTTTCCTTTTCTCAGTAACAGCTTCTTGATAAGTATCCATCCTGCAGACCTCCAGGGTTGAGTTGTCTTCTCACAGAGGAAATGTGGGCAAAAAGAAGAGTGGAGCTTGATTTTCTCTTGTCTTTAAATGATGAAAGCTTTTCTTTGACACTCTCCTTCTTTGTGAAAGTGGACCAGCTTTTCAGGGCTGAAATGATTCATCAAAAACTCAAGCAACTGAAAATCATCAATATTAATTCTTTGAGTTTTAGTTTAATCCATATAACTACATACAGCTCACTGTGTTTTGTGTTATTACTGGCTGTTTTGACTGGAAAGCAAAAAAAAAAAAACTGTGTGTCCTCTTCACGGAGTTTCAGTTAAAATGAAATTTAGGTACTGAGTTGTCCACTGCCATTTTCCTTTAACCTGAATGAGACTGTTGCTTTATGGCCCATAAAACTTTTCCAACCTTGCAATGGTTACTATGAAAGAATGCACTTATTGGTGGAGCTTGGTGGAGTTGGTGGACTTGTCGGTGGAGCCTGGACTGGTGGACAGCATTTCTACAGCAAAGTAATATATTGACAAATGTCACGGGATCATCACAGACCTACTTCTGCCTCGAGGGGAGTGCTCTATATCCTACATGACTTGTGCCCCAGTTTTTTTGAGCTACCATTCCTGGAAAGTGCAAGAAGGATCTTCAGAAGTCTCTAGATACAGTCTAGAGTCACTGACTTCCCCTCACTGTGGTTTACGCTTATCAGCTTTTTCCTGAATACGACTTAAGTACCTTTAGCATTTGTATCCGCAGACAGGTACAACAGATAAAGGCCTCCAAGGCTAGACACTAAAATAGGGTTGTTTTTTTGTGGGTAGCAGGTGTAGTGAGATTTCTGGTGATTACAAAACTCTGAAGGTTGAAGGATCAAAGCGCTGATTCTCTAATGGCCTACTGTGGGTTCCCCAAGCATCCGTCTCCTCTCACTCTTCCAGTAAGCAGGCTGTGGCAAGAGGGAATTTTGTGCAGCATTATCGGGAAGGCTGTGCTACCAGTTTGCTCAGGCAAAGCCCGTCAGATCGATACAGGAGCTGTAACGAATTCATCTTCTCCCTCTTTCTGCAGCGAGGCCACTGCATTACGCAGAGAAGCGGAATGGCAGACAGCTTGTCAGTGTTAGTTCCACTACGGCAACGTTCGCGTGACTGCTGTTTTCCTGCCATGAGAATGTGTAACTTTTGTAGCGGGGACCTGAGCATGACGGCTTTCGTTTGATACACGAGCCTCACTTGGGACTTTCCCATTAGGCAACACCCAGTACTAGATTAAGCCCAACCTAGTGTGAAATAGGCAGGACTGATGTCATACTCGGGGTTGGTGGGGTTACTTTAAAAGTGTATTCCATCACAGATTACTGATCAATTGTTAAAAATTTCATATGCAATACCTTATTCCTAAGTCCAATATTGAGTATTGATACTAACTCTATCTACCATAACAAACTCTTAAGTTCCAATATTCATACAATTCCTAGAAGTCCTCAAAATGATACATTTCCTTAAAAATATTTTAAAATAATATATTAGATGACTAAGAAAAAACATTTACTGTACATATTAGGCATACGATTTTATTTAATTAATAATAAGAACGAAGTTTAATATCTTAAGTAAGCATAAAATATCTTTATTGCTTAAAAATGCAAAGATGTTGCTAATGTTGCTAAATTTATGTGAGCAGATCCTTCTTCATTGCCAGCTTGAGTTGTTTGATCAATAGTGCGGCAGCATACATGTGGCTTACGTCGTATGTTGGTATCAGTATGTTATATATGAGTAGATGAGCATGATATTGTTTCAAACCCCAATACCAGTATCCACACAAAAAACATGTTAAAGTAACATAATCTGATTACTATTTATTACTTTAGAATTACTTGTCTTCAGAAAGTCATGTTATGTAAGTACTAGTTAAAACTAATTTTAAATAGATGCCTTTAAACCCTTAAAACCCAGCAGGGACTGGTGTTTTTCATGTTATGTAAAGAACTGCCAAAAGTCAATCATTTGTCACAAAGAGATTGCATCAAATGTTTAAACGTATCATCCGGCTAAGTGAGAGTGAGAGCTGTGAGAGCTGAATGTTTTTGTACTCTGTTTAGTTAACTTTCAAGTAAAACTAGGCCGTGAAAGCTCATTAAAGTCACATACGTTTTAATGGGTTGTACCTTGTTTAGCACCTACTTGCACAAGTTAATGAAATCATGTGTGGCACTTCATCAATGTCATCGTTTTAAAAGTTGCCCGTGGTAATTAGAAAGCAGTATGTTATTGTTTTCAAAATGTAGACTGCAATGGAGGGAACACGACTTCTAGTACTTTATATATTACCCTATAAAAAGCGCCTATGAAAAGAATGTGAATACATTTACATTGTTTACATTGCTGCACATGTAGGCTTCAGGGTTTTTTTTAGATCCATTGGCACTCTTTTACTCTTTGATCATGTTTGTTCATATTGAATGAAATATATTTGGTGTTTATTTCATTTATATAATTAATTAGTGTTTCATGCTTCATCCTAGATATGCGTAAACAATTCCCACATCTAATGCAGAGATTCCACAGAGGTGTGCAACACTTACATACTGCAGTCAGAAATAAATCTCCATGAGCTTAAATTTAAAGGTAGCAAAGAATATGCCCAGTGATGGCTTGGAACATTAAGGGTTAAAGAGGCAATCTTTACAGTGAGAATGATGAACCCAAGATTAACAGCAAAACTGGAAACTGCAAAAACCTTTGTGTCCACTGGTAGACAAATACTGATTGGTATTTATGGAATGACACCATGAAGGAAGCTTCTGCTGTTGAAATGAAAACATTGTGGCTCAAGTGTCTCAAGTTTGGCCAAGACCACTTGGATGTTTCAGAATGTTAATGGGAATAAGTTCTCTGGACTGATGACTCTGGACTGAACAGTTTAACGTGAATGGACAGTGTTATGTTTGGAGGACAATGGATACTGCACACCAGCACCAAAACTTAATTTCTGTGAAGCATGGTGGAGGGAGCATTATGGTTTGGGACTGCTTTGCTGCCTTAGGGTTTGAATGCCTTGACATCATTAAGGGAACAATGAATTCAGGTGTATCAAAACAATTTACAGGAGAATGTAAGGGTAGCAGCTAAACTAAGATGTTGTTGGGAGATGCAACACATGACCCAGAGCACAAAAGCAATTTAACTGAGGAATGGTTGAAAAAAGTAGTGATAATGTTTTGGTGTGGCCAAGTCATCAACCCTTATCAAGATGCTGTGGTATGACCTAAAGAGGACTGGGCAAGCAAGGAATCCCAGAAATATTGATGAATTAAAACACACTTGTTGGGAGGAATGGTCCAAAAATCCTCATTATTGTCTAGCTTGCACGTTTTTACTCAATGTCTATAGAAGACATGGAAAAATATAGCTTTTTGTATGTGTTATAGAATGAATTGGATTGTGTTATTCTACAGTTGTGACTCATTCAGACCACATTTTATTAGTAGACATACCAGAAATGTAGGTAATTCCAAAAGGTTCACTAACATTTTCCTGCAACTGTTGTAACAGGATCATCAAATGATGTAGTAAAGTAAAAATCAACAATATGATAGATTACCAATAGTTTCACCATATTTCTTTGTACTTAACAGGTACAGGTGCTTCAGCATCTACTGTTTATTTTCCAAGGACAGGGAAAACAATGTGTGGTAGTTATCTGTTTAATACAGATTTAGCAGGTACCCATGTTAAATAAACATTTAATCTTCTACTACCATTTTTAACAACAACATTTATGTTATATGCCTTATATTAGTGAAGTTCTGTATTTGTGTTAAGTTGTTTGCCTTGTCGTTTTGGTAACTGCATGAGTTCTTTGACTCGTTTTGTATGATTTAGCATGAATATGGATGTATTTAGCGTAATATGCTGCATGTAATGAGGTTGCTGGTGGCTAATTAGAAGTACTAGCGATAACTGTGGATGACAGTGGATACTTGTAGGCATATGAGTCCCTGAAACAGGAATGAGAGCCAATATAAATGAGCACTGCTAATGATCAAAAGGTATTACGAGTTCATATCACTGTGCTGAAAACGATTCCGTAGGGAGTGTGAATAATAACATGTGGCTTAGCACTTGGGGAAGCTAAAAGAAAATGGCTACAGAGGAGGTGATGAATTTGGAGCTCCACTGTAAGACACAGAATAGCTTCTCTCCATTTTTTCAGTAACCATATTTCTGAACATTGAGAACTTTTTCTTGGAGTTCTAGGAAATTTGTGGTATAATTGTGTTGATGTTTGAAGGACTGCGTCAGGTTTCAAGAGACAATTTCACATGAGAAATATACAAGAATGATTGCATTATACTTGCCATATAACTATAGCAATTATGAGAAAATTTTGACTAACAACTATGCAGGACCTGGTAGGCCAAAAGCATGCTCAGATTAACAGCACTTAAAGGTTTTATCTCTGAGAGATCAAGCTCCACTGTGTTTCAGATGAGAAAAGCAGGTGTTTCTTTTCATCCTTCCACTGTAAGAAGTGGGGCTGCACCTAATGATTAATTTCATAATCGATTAATCAATCAATTAATTAACTAATTTGTTAATTAATGATTAGTCGAATAATCTAAAACCAATTTTTTTATATTACTGTAATATGAGTGTTTTAGGAATTTTTTATTTTGTCATAGATTTGAAACCAATGGATGATTTTGTATATATATATATATATATATATATATTTAAATATAATATATTATATTATATATATATATATATATATGCTCCGACTGGACTTAGAGGCAAAAATTACACGTAGCCTACACACCAATAAATCAGATTTGTGGACTATATATTTTGACAGAGAGCCATTTGAGAAGCAGCTATGTGTGTTGCAAAGCTCCCACAGTATCGAGAACAATCTTAGATATCTGCACTGGACGTTTAAGAAACGGTTTGCAATGCGACTCTTCAAGTGACACTACTGAAAGAAACATGTTTTAAGGCTCATTTATGCTCAGCGTCAAATACAGATGCGCACGGAACCTTCTGTCCGTACTCTGCGTTCATTTCGTACATACATTTGTTATCGAAAAGCTTTTGGATATGCACGGGATGGAGCAATACGGCTGGAGACCATGGGGGCAGTGCAAGACAGGACCACTTCCATACGGACACGACGAAGAAGAAACGGCGGGACTTTTGGAAGAGAGGTTCTGCACGTTCATTAGAAATTCCCCAAAATACCTTCTCACGGTGCCAAACAGTAGTTTTTCTTTGTTTTTGAAGTAAAGAACAGAACTATGTACAGAACTATGAGCTCATAATACAGAACATAGTACAGCCGACATGTTTGCTCCACACAGCCGACATGTTTGCTGCAGTTACAGAGAGTACCTCACTTCACGGTAAGGCTTTTATCGCATTGTAGTAAAATGGTGGTTCTTTAAGGAGAAGCAAGAATGACATAGTACGCAACGCGCGCAACAGAGAAACAGACACAGTGCACGCACTATGAGAGAGAGAGAGAAAAACAGGGCGTGCGACGATATGCTGTAATAACTCGCTGTGTAACAGTAACGTGTTAATGTGTGTATTACACTAGAGTAGTTAGCTTTAGCCCCGGAGCTAAGGAGTAAAACATGCGCTCTGGTTCACGCGTACGGCCAGAACTAGAAACACCTAACCGCGTCAGTAAAAGCGCCATTGTTCCAAATTAATTAATTTTCACGTATTGGCCGAACAGTTCCAAAAGCTTTGGCTTGGGGTCCTTCACATGCAGCGGCAAAGACACGTTCCGCCACACGGGGCTGCCCACGGATGTGCCTGACTTTAAATCGGCGCTACAAGACACAGATATTGGCCGATGCTGTTATATTAAAAAATGGCAAATATCGGCCCTATATCTCTACTGCATGCAGAAGGAGAATGAATCAGCCTTTACATGTGTTAATAATTTTTAAATCTGCTAAAATAAGGAAACAAGTAAACTGTTGTGATCATCTCAACTGAGCAGAGCTGACAGTGACATCGTTGTGTTTCTGAGTGAAATACTCCCACCACTTTAGATGCACACGGATAAATACATGCTTTCAGTAAATGTGGACATCTTTGCCCCGCAGCAATACACAGTATGCTAACCAACGTAATTTTGTAATCAATTACACCAGTTATGTTGGCGCATCGCCCCAGCCCTAGTAAGAAGACAATATGACATTTATGGGTCTGAAAGGATGTCAAAAAGCTGATACTGAGAAAAGGAAGAAGAAGAACTTCTAACAAAGAAGTTGCTGATGTTCTCAGAACAACAGACCTGTTTAGACCTAAACATTACTTAATGTGTTGGTTTGTACTTAAATTATAAAAAGCAGAAAATTCTAAGACTGAATTAGATTTGTGGGGAAAAAATCTTTAAAAAACTAAACTGAAACCAAATCTTTAAAAAAAGCTGCAATTAAGTAAGTATAGTAATTCTAACACTTCTGCACTCCATGCTGCAGACTGGGGTTTGATTCTATCACCTTGGAAAGTAAACTGTACTGCAGTGAGTCCTTGGGCAAAACTCCCAACCCTGCCTACCTCCGGTCAAATACTGGAAATGGAAATGGAGACCAACCGTAGCTAGGCTAAGTACTGACATGTTTGATGTTATATTTAGTTGTTGAGGCTTCTGTATTATTTATTATTATTCATTCATTTATTCATCATCTAAACCGCTCCTGGGTCGTGGGGGTGCTGGAGCCTATCCCAGCACTCATAGGACAAAAGACAGAAAACGCTCTAGACAGGCCACCAGTCCATCACAGTGCAGACACACAGACATACATATTCACGTTCACACACACTCACACCTAGGAGGCAATTTAGTATCTCCAGTTCGCCTAACTGCATGTTTTTACACAGTGGGACGAAAACCGTGCAGGCAGGGGACAACATGCAAATGCAACACCGAAAGAACCTTGGTCGCCTGGCACACTGTAAAACTTAACTTAATCTTAATCATTGTTTGACTGGTTTTCCACATGCACCAAAACAGCTTTGACCTGCTGAAGGAATGGGCACTGCAAGAGTTCTAAAGGTGTCCAGTAATATGTAGCACTGAGACATTAACAGCAGATCCTTTAAGTCCTTTAGGTTTAAGGTAAAGCCTCTGCATATCAGACTTGTTCCAGCACATACCCCATCAAATTGAGTTCTGGGGAAGCTCTGGTCAGGTTGGAAATGTATACTGTACTGATATAGCCATCTGGTGCTACATAGCTTTCAACTGCAGACAGTGTCTGTTTTTAATACATACTATGACATTTCAAACTTAACACCGGGTTAACACACTTAACTCCTGGTCATTTATAGGTGTGTTTATGCTTGTACAGGCATGTTTAGATGCTAAATTATTTGTGTGAGAACTTTTCATGAGGTGACGGTTTCCTAACAGCTGTTGTAAAAGGGAAGCTACTTACTATAAATCATTTGTGAACATTATTGATTGTCTATTGATGATGTGGGAAATTCTCTTGTATTTGTCTGTGCAGTGTAGGTTTTGCTCTTTAAACCTACCATCCTTACATAAGATTTGTCATAGACAGCAGTCAATAAAGATATTCTTTTAATATCAGGTTTAACGTGTGCCATTTGTAAAGTATCGCCAGGCACTGGTCAATAGAACTTTCAGTACTTTCATGAATTACTTTGTACTTGACATGATTATACATGATTGACATGATTGGACAAAATGACATTTGGTCCATAAACCTCTGGTGCTTGGTTGTTTACAAGATAGACATGCAGCCAGTGCATGAGATAAATCAATAAAAAAAGTAAATGATGATTCTGCAGCACTACCTTGAAAAATACATTCTATCCAGTGTAGCGTTTAGATTTTTACCAGCATATATTTATTTCAGTTGGGGTTTTCATGCCCTAAGTGCTGTCACAGTCCAATTGTAGTAGTTTGGTTCTGTAGCTGTATGAAGTGTTGAAACTCAAGGAACTAAATTGCAAAATCGTCAAAGCAAATTCTTTGCATCAAAGATTCGTTTAATCCATACAACCATATACAGCATGCTGTTTAGCATGGATGACTTTTACTGTTGTATGCGTGTGCTTACGGTGTTGCCACGAAGAAGAAGTGATTTGATGGCGCGGATTGCAAAATAGAGAAAGAGAAAAAATAAGGAGAGACGAACAGAAGAGATGAGGCAGAGAAAAACATACAAAGTGTCCAAAGCCGAGGGAGCAGTTACTGAGCGTAAACCTGAAGAAAGACTTGGCTGACGTTAGCTTCTTATGTGAATTCCACCTTTCCTTAACTTAAAAAAGCAAGCAGCTGAGCTTTCCCAGCAAACTGATTGTGAGTCTGAGTTTTAGGGTAACCCCTAGCCGAGCACGACATCAGTGTCTAAGCATCTGAGCAGAACCAGTCAGTCTACACGTCCAGACCACAGAGCGGAGCGACGTTAATTGTGGTTATATGTTATGACTAGTTAAGAAAGTAAGTCAGTGTGATGGTGAGTTAAGATGAAGGCTAATAAAGTGTGTATGTTAGTTATGGTTATATGTTATGACTAGTTAAGAAAGTAAGTCAGTGTGATGGTGAGTTGAGATGAAGGCTAATAAAGTGTGTATGTTAGTTATGGTTATATATAATGACTAGTTAAGAAAGTAAGTCAGTGTGATGGTGAGTTGAGATGAAGGCTAGTAAAGTGTGTATGTTAGTTATGGTTATATATAATGACTAGTTAAGAAAGTAAGTCAGTGTGATGGTGAGTTGAGATTAAGGCTAGTAAAGTGTGTATGTTAGTTATAGTTATATGTAATGGCTAGTTAAGAAAGTAAGTCAGTGTGATGGTGAGTTAAGATGAAGGCTAATAAAGTGTGTATGTTAGTTATGGTTATATGTAATGACTAGTTAAGAAAGTAAGTTATTGTGATGGTGAGTTGAGATGAAGGCTAGTAAAGCGTGTATGTTAGTTGTGGTTATATGTAATGACTAGTTAAGAAAGTAAGTTAGTGTGATGGTGAGTTGAGATGAAGGCTAGTAAAGCGTGTATGTTAGTTGTGGTTATATGTAATGCTAGTTAAGAAAGTAAGTCAGTGTGATGGTGAGTTGAGATGAAGGCTAGTAAAGCGTGTATGTTAGTTATGGTTATATGTAATGACTAGTTAAGAAAGTAAGTCAGTGTGATGGTGAGTTGAGATGAAGGCTATAAAGCGTGTATGTTAGTTATGGTTATATGTAATGACTAGTTAAGAAAGTAAGTCAGTGTGATGGTGAGTTGAGATGAAGGCTAGTAAAGCGTGTATGTTAGTTATGGTTATATGTAATGGCTAGTTAAGAAAGTAAGTAAGTGTGATGGTGAGTTGAGATGAAGGCTAGTAAAGCGTGTATGTTAGTTATGGTTATATGTAATGGCTAGTTAAGACAGTAAGTTAGTGTGATGGTGAGTTATGTCCGTAAATGATCTAAGCTTTGCTTAAGAACATAACCACAAAAAATAAAAGCCTGACCCTCATTCACATTATCGTTTTGATCATAGAAACACACACTCACAAGAGCATACACCCCTCACACATCCTTTACATATAACTGTATTGCATTGCAATACAATGTTAAGAAACCTGTCTTATGTTATCTTATATTTTTTGTTATCTTATTGTATTTTATGGAATAATCAATAGATTACTAAAATAATCGATAGCTGCAGCCCTAACCACATGGATCACTCAACTAATTGGTTCAGAGTTCAAAACAGTTTTAGGACTTAAGACTAAATTTCTTCTCTAAAATGCAGGGGTGGCAAAAATAAGGTTCTACACTAATATTCTTTCTATAAATGATTCTTTTGTATTTATTTAGCTGACAGTATGCCTGCAGTGTGAACTACAGTTAAGTAAGTAAGTGAACCCTTTAGAATTAGCTGGATTTCTGTATTGATTACTAATAAAATATGTGTGGTTGTAATCTATGTCCTGATTATAGGCAAGCACAATTTAACTAAACTATTAATCACACACACAGTTGTACTTTTGATGTACGTTGTACGTTTTTGTTTTTTTTTTTTATTGAACACATTCAGTTACATCTACAGTACAGACTATAATAAATATGTTAATGACTTCTCCAAAAGTTAATTGTCAAAAGGTGTTTTGATTAAGAAGGTGAGACTGGAAGTGTGTGTTTACATCTGCTTCGCCTATTAAAATAAAGGCAGCACACAAAACCTGGTTACTGACAAATCTGTTGTTATTTACAGAAGAATAGTGTGAGCCATGCCTTAATGCAAACTTTCAGAAGACGTGTTAGAGAGATGCATGAATCTGGGCAAGCATTGCATTGTACCTGGGTGTACAAACTGTTTATTTCATGTTGGATCACTCCAAGAGCACAACAAACAATCCTGAAGGAGGTGAGAAAGAACCCTAGTGTTAACAGAAAACGTCCTACAAAAGTCTATGCAAACTGCAAAAGCCTATATTCATTTTTTTACTGTTAGAAACACAGTGACACATGTTTAAGAAAGACGTTCATGGTAGGGCACCATAAAGCAAGCTGCTGCCAATGGCCGTCCATTTCAGAACCACATGAATGTTTCACAGTGTTTGGACAGACAACAAATTCACAACACTATCTTTAGAAGAAAAAATGATAATGCACGCCAACCTCCAATCCAAAACCTTATCTCAACTGCAGAGCATGGTGGAGGGAGAATCATGGTTTGGGGCTGCTTTGCTGCCTCAGCGCCTGGTCGATTTGGGATTATTGAGGGTACAATGAATTCAAAGGTGTATCAAAAAATTACATGAGAATATAATGTAAGCAGTCCAAAAACTGAATGCAATTGTTTTTAACCCAATGTTGAGTGGTGCAAAAAGACAATGACTCAAAACACACTGTTTTTTTAAATTGTCTTAAGAATGATAGAAAAATAAGAAGATTTGTAATTTGGAATGGTCTGTATGGTCCCAATCGAAAAATAGTGTGACCTGAGGAGCAAGCAAGGCATCCCAGGAATATTGAAACACATTTGTGGGGAGGAATGGTTCAAAATTCCTTCTTGTTGTGGTGGAAATCTTTTTTGCAGCTACAAAAATCGTTTGGTGAAGGTAGTTGCTCCTAAATAGGGATCTGCAGGTTATTCAATTTAAGGCTTCAGATAGATGGGCAAAGATATTCCTGTAGTAGATTTGTGATTTACAGTGAGTTAGTGAGTTAATGAGTTAACCTGAAAAAGTGATCAGTTCATTTATAGCGTTGTACCTATTTTAACAGGCACCAAAAGAAAATAATAAATTGTGGGAGCGTTTTCCGTAAAAGAAAGGTAAAGTCACATATGACATATTCAAGCCTGACTACTTTTCACCACAGAACACTTTTACCTTCAACCACCTGGAAAGGTAATGCTGGTGTCCACTCTTTATCATAAATGTTAGGAAAGGAAGCTGGTTCCTAAGTTTATTAAACGTGCCTAAGCTACAGCACTGCTAATGGATGTCTTAAACATGGCTTGAATTATCCTACCGCACCCCCTCTCCACACTTCCCCATTTTCATAATGCCAAGCCTACATTACAAGATAATTGAGGCATATTCGCTCTACTTGCCCGTGCCAAATTCCAGGCTATCATTGTACATTACTGCATGTATAATTCAATCTTTAGCCCTCCATTATACATTATACTGTTTACATTATACAGTTCAATCTCAGATTCAATTTATAAATATTAATCATGTTGAGTATTTATGACTCAAGTAGTAGTGTTAGGAACCAGGGGCCACAATGTTTACAACATAGATATATCCACATTATTTACCATCCAGTCTGCTCTTCAGTCTTATGCAGAATCTCTATATCACATCATTTATGACATAATGATTTACACAAATAAACTAATTAAATAAAATATAATAAAATAAAATAATTATAGTCTTATCAGCTGCTTTTATGAATTCCCTTAAATCGACATTGTTTTCAGACTGTTTTCAGTCTCGACCTCGAGTTTCAACCATTCCAGCTTGACACTAGAGTTCTTTTGCATGATATTGGTGCTCGCAACAGACCTGTGCTGCTGGTCTGAAATTGTCACTGGTGTGATTGGCCAGGTCGCACCCAATAAAGAAAATATTTTTGGTTCTTGCACTTGTGACTGAGCTGCAGTGAGCAGCCCCTTTCTTAGCTACTGATACCAGATAAAAAGAAATCATTTCTGGTGTAGCGTGGGTTGTGCTGCAGCCACTTATTATGCTGCCTGTCTTTGATCATAGCCCTGGTATAGGTCACTGATCTGTTGTTCTGCTCATCCGTTTGTTCCCTCCTTTGTCCGAGCATCTGCTGTCTGGCTGCCAGAAACGTTGCAGTGGGAGGGAACCAATAAATGATGACAGTGTTGATTGAGGAGGAGAAGACCAGTCTCTCAAAACAGAAGGACACAAGGTTACTAGTACAATATGTACTGACATGTTTATCACAATATTGTAATCTGCTATCCTGAGAAAGAACTCAGAGTGACATCAAACACACAAACACACAGAGTTAGATAGAAAGGTAGATTTTAAAAGCTCTTCATAATAAATTAATGAGACAAGATTCCTTTTTTAGCTTCAGATATCAAACAGGCAGATGAACGGAGTTGCTTAGGGCCCCCAAGGCAGCAAATAGAAAAGTCTGAAAATGTAAAATTATTTATTTTTGCAAAAACGAAAAATCACATTGAAACAAGAGGTTTGAAAGGTTTAAGTGCTTACCAACAACTGCACAACGATGAAGTAGGTAGCGCTGATCCCACACAGCAAGAAGGGCCTGGGTTTGAGTCCCCGGCTGGGCGACCAAGGTCCTCTCTCTGGAGTTTGCATGTTTTCTCCTGTTGCTACAGTTTCCATAGTTGCCTCTAGGTATTGTTACGAACATAGGGGGGGTAGGTTCGTAATTTTGTCTGTGTAGAGTGTTCTCTGGTTGCAGATGATATAGTGTGAAATAGAGTTGTGGTTAAGGTTGGGTTGCTTAAGATTATCATAAAAAGTGTTATCTTTGTCTGGCTGAGATTCAGCTTAATAGCCTATCCTTTAAGTTTGTAGATTTTGGGGAGATAGGGTATTTTGATTTAATTATGTTTTCTCCTGGTTAGTTTATTTAGGAAATTAGGTTAGATATTGTATTTGGTTTTCTTTTTGTTCTTAGGTAAGTGTAGTTTTTTCCTTTAAACCTATGTTAGTTTGGGTTTGTTTATTATTATTATTATTATTATTATTTTATTTTCGTTCCCTTTTCTCCCCCTTTCTTTTTCCTTGTTTCCCTCTTTTTCTTGTTATTATTTTATTTAAATTTAAGCAATGAACATGTCTGTTATCATTGCAAGTGAATGATGTTCTATTGTGGGAACCGGGAGGGCACGGACACCTTTTTAATTATGTTATGGTCTGACCTAGTCCAGGTCATAACAGTATATATGTCAATGTCTGCCCTGTGATGGGCTGGCAGGCTGTCCCTTGGGCCACGGACCTACTGTGCATTTGTCACCCTGTATTTTTCTAACCTTACACTGTGGCAGCCAGCAAACCACCCCTACCTGCCCACTACCACAAAACAATATCAGCCTAAGGAAGAGAACTGTGACATTTAAAACGTGTTAAAAAAGCGTTGAGGAGCATTTACAGTGTAGTTAGTAGTAGAATAAAGATAACAAGCAGTATGAACTGAGACACATGCTAGCGTCTACTTCCATATTCCAAGAGAAGGGTGGCCTTTCTGCTTCTCTCCTGGGTACTTAGCAGATCCAGATACACTTTCTCTGACTGCTAGCTCAGCAGAGCTGTCAGCATGTACATGAATACAGTTGTTGGGGGATCGGACAGTGACAGTCATAAAGTATAAATATTGAATGGCGGCCTTTAGAAAATGGTTTTGCAGTGGGAACAGTCCTAATGGTTCAGAATACCATTCATCCGTTACTCCATCAGCAGGTACTGTTTGATGTGGTTTGGCTAGTGCAAGATACTTTAACATGTGGCAGCATTCAGTAAGCTTGTTTCTATACTTTCACTAGAATTCCCAACCTTGTCATAGACCACAAACCTCAGTCCAAAATGAAGCTTAAAAACTACTGCAAGCCGAAAGGCATTCTTTTTCAGCTGATCTAGAGTTACTGTGTTCAGTATGGTTATTATGGCATATGTCAGCTATGAAATATAAGTAGAATTAAGACATAATGAATACATTTAGACGTATTTGATACATGGCTTTTGTACTTTCCCAGGGTGTCACCCTTACAGAAAAGTTACATATCTATGAAGTCAAGTGTGCAAAAACATGTAAATGATTATTCACACTATTTTAAAATGTGAACATGTTTTCAGATGTGATCTTTAATTTTTACACAATAACACAATAACATGTACATTGTGCAAAACCACATGCATTTTATTCACATGTGAAATCATGTGATTTCTGGATTACTGGATTGCTCTTACTGTTATTGCTGGACTGTTATTAATTATTAATTGCTTACTCATAGCTCGCTGAAACAAGCAGATTAAAGTCTGGATTTCAAACTTTTGAAACATTTTTAAAACTTTTCAATCAATGCCACATTTTGTCCATAAGTGGAAAACATGTTTTATTGTGAGTTGAGCATCTCTTCAAACTTCTTGCCAACATGGCTACAAAACTGAACGACTTGTGTAAGTGTATGACAACCCTGCCAGTATGTTGGGAATAAGGGTGTTATGAGATTGCATCACCTTATTTCCAGTGAGGCGTTTCAGACAGCTGAGACAAGTGGTTTATGTGACAAAGAGTTTTTCCATCTGGCATGCACTTTGGGCTTTATAACTTTACAGACGCTGTACATGCACAAAAAGCTTCATAACACACTGAAGGAAAGGGGAAATCCCAGAGAAGCAGAACAGCTCCTCTCTAAATAAAGTAACAAAAATCTAACAAATCCTAAATGGAAAGTGTTTTTTTAAATAAATGTGATTTATCTGAATGAATGGCATCTTTGGGTAGCTCTTCAGTACATTTATCAGCTCCATTTTTTGTAAGCACTGACCTCCACCCCTGCACAGCAATAAAACTTGACTTCTAAGGTCTAAATAATTCTGAATTGATTCACAGAACGTCATAAGCTGAACTTTATATAGGCTCTTTAGTTCTGCTGCTGTAAAATACACTCATGCACAGCTAGAGTAGTAGGAAGAAATGCAGAATGTCACAAATGCAGATATGTTTGACAGCTCAAATTGGTCATATGCTCCATGTATACAGAAGTCCCAAAACCGTAGTAAACATGAGCCTACCTATGAACGTAAACCACCCTTGCTGGGGTAACTAGCTAATCCAGAAATTTGAAGTTTAAGCATGATTATAAAACAGGCCTGTAAACTTAACAGGAGGAGAAAACAAGAAAAAAAGTGCATAACAATGTAAAAGCTCTTTAAGGAGACTCCCTATGTTAAGTGCCATTCATGCCTCAAGGTCCCTGAGAATGTAATTAGCCAAATTCTCACTGAGAGCAAGTCTGGCTCCTTCGCCCCTACCATGACTACACACAGCAGAAAACAGACTGGTGGGACATGCGCCAGAGCCAAATGCATGTGGCTGCACTTAAACTCAAGTGAAGGGGAAGGAAGAGTCAGAAGGAGAGAATGCCACCATTTTTCTTTCACCAGCTGTAGTGCTTCACCAGTGGCAAAAGCGACAGGACCATCTTCAGCTAAAAATAAAGGGGTCAGTATTCAGGCCTCATTTATTTAACAGCTTTGAAGGAATGCATGTTCAGGGTGCTTCAGATACTTTTAGTTACATGTTTCTCAAAGATCTGGAGGATTATTTATAGTTATTATGGTTGTGCATTGCAAAGCAACTCTGTTCCAACTCCAGATTTTCCGGTATAATTGTGTGATTGGGGCTTGTTTACAGCTTTTTGATCAGATGCACGGATTCTGGATAGTAGAGGATTTTCCCAGAATTTTGTTCCCAATATAGAATGAATAGGATGGAAAAATGCATGCCCATCTAAGGTACTGCTACTTGACCAACAGACACCGTTTCACATACAATGACTCAGGGCAGACCCCTGACCATGGCTGCAGTATTGGTTTGACCCGCACTCGTCTTTTTGTCATTTTTTTCATCCCTTATTTTCCCCCATAGAGTCCTGTTCATTTTTGGTTTTGTGACTCCTCTACTTGTTGTTTGTTCATCCCTCCTTCTTCATACTGCTTAAGCTGTGCAACCATCCTGCGCAACCACTTTTCTAGTTTATTGTAGTTGTCGTTGTAACTATCCAGTGCTGAATGATGTGTTATTCTGTACAGTATTAAAGATGAAAGCTCCTAAATGGATGTGTACAGTTCTATAGAAACTATTAAACCTTTGTTATTGGTAGGTTCTTAGAAATGTTCTTCACAAAAAAGTTTTTCTGAGCATTCATAGGAATGCTAAAAATATTTCTGCTATTATTTTTAAGAGTGCATTAGTGTATGGAATTAGTGTTAAATAACAGTACAGTTTTTTAGTTTGAGCTGTAGTGTGTTCAGAGTGTTCTGGAAGCCAAAAAGAAGATGAACACTTTCAAATCCGAGTTTATTCTATTCTTCAGCCCAGAAGTAGTTTAACCTGGAAATGTGCTATAATTTGAAAGGTTAACAACAGGATATACAAGTTTAATCCAGTTTAAATATGCAGCGTCTGTAGTTTTTTACCTATCTGCTAAGTAATAATCCTGACGCAAATGTCCACTTGTAATTACCCAAGCTCTGAGCACTACCAGTAATAGCAGTCCTGATCGAATCAACATCTCAGTAATAACAAACTTTTTTTGTGCAACCTTAAGAAAAGCTAAAATGTAAATGGAGCTCAATTAGAGCAAATTGTATTATGAGCAAAATTATTCCTCAAGTTTTAAGACCCCCTATCCTCCTATCTATGATTATGATTATGCAGCATAGCTGCACCACATGCTGTTGTTGTTCTGAAGTGTGGTCCCTGTCACTGAAGTAAACACCTGCATGTTGATGTTTTGATCCGAGCTGTTTGGAGTAATTTGGGAAAATTACATAGGTCATGCACGAATGACATTACTGGACCTTCACTGGCAAACTAATCCAGAGTTTAGAGTGTAGAACTTATTATTCAGTAATTACATGCAAACCCTCTAAGTAGTAAAGGTTTAGAACTTCCCAGGCCGTTAAATTCAAAGTTTTCTCTCTAAAAATCTGCTTTGACAGTTTTGAATGTTTACATCACATTATGAATTCAGAAAATAACTTATATAACACTTTGCTATTGTGATATGTCTCCAAAAATATTGTGATACAGCAGAAACTTGCACCACTTGCCCTAGTCTTTATGCTTTGCCTATGCCACGTCTTTAATAGGACTCCAGAGACGGGTTTGATTATGGCTTAGTGCCTAAAGTGCCAATCGAAAGGCGGTTTGTGGATTTCTGAAGCATTTTGCCAGAGATGAGCAAAGTGCATCTGTTTCAGCCGTAAACGACAGCCACTGCGAGGCTTCATAGTGCTGCTGTTGCTGCTCTCCTCATCACATCTCCAGCCATTTGCACTAATGAAGCCTCAGATGGCAGTTTATGGGAGTTGCAGATTTATTTCTGCAAGGGTAATTTCCCCTATGCCGTTCACAGGCCCAGCGCGCAGACCTGGATTCCCAATTTTTCCTCTCAAAAAAAATGCACCGTACTGACCAGGAGCGAGGAGGCAACTTGCAATCGCTTTAATAATTTTGGCAGACAGTGAATCATATAGACATCCTGCCAACTGATAAAAGCAGAGTAACAAGAGAAGTGTAAAATTATGCAAACATCCTCTTGCTCTGTTCATATCCGTAAATCAGTCGTCCATTACTGCCAGGCCGGGGCTAATTCAATTTCCCTTTTTTTTGTTGTTTTTATGTATTCATATGCTACAAGGGTATTGTTTTGGTTTTTAGTTCTGCCATATTGCTTTGTGCACTGTAGACCTGTAAGTGCTGCAGGTGGGCTGTTTGTGTGCAGGTGCTGCCCGACTCCCGTAGATCATCTTAACTGTCACTTTGTTCTCCCAGCCTGGCAGACGGCTCTCCCTGTCCAATCCAAAAATACATTCATGCTAAGGGAAAAAAAGAAATGAAAAGGTTAGACTATGTTTTAACATAGACACTGAGGAAAAACTCTGTTCGGTTCAGAACAACACCAGTGGATGCTCGCTAGGACTTGGTATTGTAAGGACCCTATATGGATGGGGGGGCATCCAAAAGCTAATGAATTAAAAAAATTATTTAGGCTTCTAAATATGATTATCATATCTATTTTATCTGCCTGTTGTTTCCTTTACCTCCCTTCTCTAAAGCAGAAGTCTCACACAGGGACTAGGTTTAGGTCTAACTACAGCAACAATGATTAAACACTGCAAAACTGGTATGTTGGCACTGATTTACATCCTAAGTCTTAAGTTAATATATCTACATTTCATTATAAGATGATTGTTTCATTAGTCTTTGATTTATTTAATTATATTAAGTAATTCTACTTTCCAGATGTTTTCCTGCAGTAGAAGAACAACCTACCTGATTGTTTGTAAAACTGACTAATCCCTAATAAATGCTTACTAACCAACCTCATAAAGAAGTAGACCATAATAATGCTTTGGGCACAGTACCGAGCCAGAGGCCTAAAATAAGTTGCTGCTGTTCCCCTGAATACTTACTACAAGCTGTCAAATCATTCTGTCTTGTGGCACCAAAATTCAGTACCTTAGCAGTTTTATCAGCATCAGTGACATAGTTCACACTGAAACCTAGACTGGTGATTGACTGTGTAAATTATATGGCATAGGCATGTTGTTGACGGCAGCACTTCTTGAATTCAGCGCAGTCCACCCTTGATTACTGTGCAATCTATTGCATCAGTAAATAGACCCACCGTCAGCACCTCACATGTAAACATGTGCTGTTCCAAAATATAGAGTATTTTGTCTGTTGAACGTAATTGCAAACACCCATGTCCTTGAAGACCTTGAAGATATGATGCTGTGACTGGAATATCTGGAGCAGATTACCTGATGTTTTTAGAGCAATATCTACATTTATAAACACCCTATTACTTCTATTATCGCACATTTATCTCACTTGTTTCAGATGGAAACATTATTGAATATAAGACAATGACAACCCGAGCACACACAAAATACAGTATTAAATTATCATTTGATTTATTGAGGAACAAATATCCAACACCAACTAGTCCTGTGTGGAGATTTGTCTTCTTTGTTACAACCAAATAACCAAATTTGACTGATAACTGGGTGTCAGGGCGGGGAGCGTGGAGCAGACGAGATGCAGAAAGCAGGACGAAACAGAGGGTCGGACGCAAACGCAAGATTTACAAACTTAATATAAACAAAATGAAAACACGGGGCAAACAGGAAACAAAAACAACACGGGGAGTATAAACAAGAAACAGCAGAAACACCAGAAAACGAACAACAAGACAGTGAGTAAAACAGAGGCACTATATACACAGGATAACAAGAGGGAACAAGAAACACCTAAGCACAATAGGCGGGGTCACAGATGGAAAAACAGGTGAGGGGCGGAGACAAGGGACCACATGACCAAAGCAAACAGAACCACATGGTGAAAAACATAAACACAAGAACATGGGACAGACAAGGAAATGTAAAAAAAGACAGACAGGCAGGAAAACAGGGCAGGACGTGACACTGGGCTCATTTAAAGTGCATACACACTGTAATGATGATGCGGTTTTAAACGTATAAAAAGTAATACATAATAAATTAAAATGATATATTAACAAATTAACATTTCAAGTTAACTTGGTTACCTACTTTTTAAGTTTAAAACCTGCGTCCTTTTTTCAGTGCACCCAGGCTTAAGTGTTGCCAGTGCTGTTGAATATATCCATCACTTGAATAGAATCTTTCCAGTAATGTGAAATAGTCTTTATTATTTTTTCATCAGGTGATATAAATGCTGCATTTAACCAAATATCCAACAAATCAGTTTTTTTGCCTTGTAAACATTTTGGAATGAATGAATAAGAATATAAGTCATGCATCAGTCGCACTTTATCCTTAATCTGATTAAACAAATTGATAATAAGCACTTAAAGCACTTGGCCCAGAAAGACTTCCTGCATCTTTTATACAGTCATAGAAACAGGGCAGCACACGGAAAGTGGAGATCAGTGCCAAAAATCTTAGTTAAACAATACCTATTTCGAAACGGATGAATGGATTTATGAGTGGATGAATGATTTTATGGATGGATTTATGAATGGATTTGTGGATGGATGGATTTATGAATGGATTTGTGGATGGATGGATTTATGGATGGATTTATGACTTGGTTTGTGGATGGATGGATGGATGGAATTATGGAAGGATGGATGAATGCATGGATGGAAAGCTGGATAGATGGATGGATGCATTGATGAATAGATGGATCAATGACTTGGTTAGGCAGATACATAGTTACCTCTACTTGGTATAGAACCTTTACATTATGTGAGTGTTCTTTCTAGGGCTGTTTATTGGCAAGAACCTGGTGATACGTATCGTGACAGAGCGGTCACAATTTTGTATATAACTATATATTGAGATATTGCAAGCAAAGTGATATATTGAGATTTTTCAAATACTACTATTAAAACACACCACTATAAGATCAGGTTTGCCAATGCTTACAATAGCATTGCGCCCTTGTGCTGCTTATTAATGTTGGAGTGAAGCTGAAAATAGATTACAGCACGGCCGTCTACACACAGTGATTCACTGTCTGCCAGGAATCTGTTTATCGATACTGTGTTTTTGAGAATCGATACAGTATCACCAAACATAATATCCTTAAATTCAATATTTCAGTATTTTCTTACACCAGTAGTTCTTTCGCACAGATGGTTCTTTCAGTTATATAAGGTGGGCTCTTGCTTGTTTGGAATGAAAACCTTTAGGCATGACGACTCTTTACCGCTCAGATCAGTGACCCCTGGACTAAAGCTCTCACAATCAATTTGTGGGATTTGGGCCGTTATAGGTTAAATTGCAAACAGTAACCTGTATAACGCGATCAGTGACACTGAGATGTATAAATTAATATGTTACCGTGTTTGAAATGAAAACCAGTGGGTCTTTATTAAATGCAAATAAACGTTTACAGGAATATTTCACACTGTTCGCCCTTCAAACCCTGTTACACTGTTTGATTTCACTCCAGTGATATTGTTATTACTTTTTATAGCAACAAAGTGCTTTATATTCATCTCTGTTATGGTCAGTATATGGAGCTGCAGACTTCCCCCCAGCATTTATTGTGTGGCAAGCAGTTAAGAACCTGTTCCTATCTGTTACATCTGTTGTATTTTGTTTGGAACTGCAGGTTTATGGTACATTAGCCAAATATTACACTTCAAACATCAAAGCCACAATTTTGAAAACTAATCCAGGTATGAATTTAATCAGGTATGTACCACACAATCCACCTATCCACCTACACACATTCAGAGCACCATACCTCCATTATTAATATTATCAGGCATTGGATTACATCTAGTAGAGCTGATATTCATATTAGTCTCCCAGTCTTTGCTTTCACAGTGCTGGGACAAGGCATTCTTTAATTCCACAGCCTTGAAAACCTCGCCATTAGTGTCCCCCCCTCATGGCCGTATCTCTGGAGGCATTTCTGGTAGGAATAATTATGCATATGCAACAGAGATGGTCTTTTGTGATGTGTCCAACACTGCATGCCTTCAACAGAATGGTTGCTCTGGCTCTATCTGCCTCCTTTGTAACCCTCAGGAAGTAATCTTCTCAGCACCTGTGTGCTTTCAATTGGCTCTTTGCCAGGAGCCTCCCCACTGACCTCTCCACTGTGAGCGTTTGTATGTGTATTTGTATTTGATTTTTTTTTTAACTAAAAAGCACAACACATCAAATGAGAGATCTGTTACACAATGGATAGATTGATAGAGGGATGGATGGATGGTTAGTAGCCATAATAGCAGCATACAATTGTGTGCAAAAAAAATAGAAAAACTTCAAAAATTGAGCATCCCTACTGTTCTTTACTGAAAACACACTCAATAATAGCTTTTTCTGCTAATTATTGTGCATAATTTTATATATTCAAATATAGGGAACAGGGAACTTTGCAAATGCCATGTTTTTGTTTTTCAGATTTTTGAGTTTTGCAATAAAAACAGTTATTGTGCAGTAAAGTTGTCTGTAGAGGTTGTGTACTTATTGTCAGTTATGGCTGGCCACAATTTTGCCTATGACTGTGTTAGAGTTTGTCGTGTTTGTACAAATGTATGAATTTTTATTAGATGTGTCAAACACAAGTAATTATATGTCATTGTTATACTTAAATATATATGTGTACTCAAGTATTATTTACATTTAATATGACGTCTTTTTACTCATTTACAAATAATAATAATAAAACATCTGCATACTTTTGATTCCTTACATTTAATTAGAACATGTAAACACTACAAACCATCAAAAGCCATCAGCTTTCACTGTTCAGTCAGTTTAATGGGATCTATTATGCTTTTCCAAGTCTTCTCTTCCCTTTAGTGTGGTATATAGAGGTACATAGCTCAAAGTTCACACCAGAGGGAGAAACTCTCTCCCACTGAAACCACTTTTCTCAGCTGCTTAAAACGCCTCATTGGAATTTCAGCTTTTCTCTTTTACAAGGTGACTTCATCTCACAACACAATCCTTATTGCCTGCCTACCAGTGAGCCAAACATGCCCTCACACAATGCACAGCAATTACTGAAGGCTGTATAGAGGGTGGAACCACTCTGGCAGTTGACCCTACAAAACAGAGCAAGTAAGCTGACCAATCAGAGCACACAGAGATCATTGGGAGGAGAGGCTTAGAGACACAGGTGCACTAACAGAGCGTATTAGAGAGAGGGTGAATACAGATGTACAATAAGAGAAAAATAATTTTGTGTTTTTGGTGAAGCATGTAAATCTGTTCTAGTAGACCTCACAAATAAAATTATCAGCTTTAAAATTAGCATAATAGTCCCCTTTAAGTTCCCATGTTTTTATCCAGTCAAATGAAATTTCCTATGCTAAAGGAACTATGCTATTTTGTTTTGTGACCAGTAGAACCAATAGCGTACCACTCTATATCCTTATCCTGGCCTGATAATGTTTCAGTGTAATTAAGATTAAAGAACATTTAAGAGTTATTGAAAAGCCTTAAGCTAAACGAGGCTTTAGGTAAATAGAGCAAAAGTACTGGTACCCAGCTTCTATAGTGTCCATAATTTAATACAATCCTGACTTTTACTTTTTACTAATAGCTTTGTGTATGATTAAATGTTGCTATTTTTGGTCATTCATTCTATTATATTTCCAGTAATTTTAAGAATAAGATTTTGGCCCTGTGTCCATAAAGTGACCAGTGATGAAGGGCTAGAAGAAGATTGACATAAACTGTGCATAAATATCTAGCCAGCAGTGGTGCTTCCTGTAAATTGGTGATAGTGGGGATAGTGCAGCAAATAGGTGTAATCAGTACATGTCAATCTACAAAGTGCATCTAGAGTACTGTGCAAAAGTAAGAGAAATCTTCCAAAGGGCCTGTTATTCGTGTCAGAAAAAAGCACAAAACATACTGATCAGAAGATGATGTCGAAGCCCCAACAACTACATTTTTAATATAGGTTTTTCAGTATTTAGTGTGTCTAACATTCCTCTTTTATTATTATTATAGCTCCTGTTCTTTTCATGAGATGTGCGTTCAGTGTTTCAAAAAAATACCCAAGTTCAGCTTTTGAAGCTGGTTGCATTTTCCTGCTTCTCATGATCGGAACCATACAAGACACATTCAGTGAAGCTGAGGTCTGGACTCTGGGGAGGTCAGTCCATTGTTCTAGGAGCACAAGCCGCTTTGTTTGATGTGCAAATGTTCTTCTTGACAGTAACGGCTCCTTGTGCAGCATCATTTCAGGCTCACAGTGTTGTGTTCCCACAATGGAAGGATGGAGAGAAACATCTGTCAATTTTTCAGATCAAGTACTGTTTATACTGTTTATTAACTGTTGATCAGCTCTGCAGATTGGCTTGGAAGAGTCTTGGACCATTCCTCCTTACAGAACTATTACAGAACTTACAGAACTCTGTTATGTTAGGAGGCTTTTTTTTTATGAATGCTACACCCTAGGTTCTGCCTCAACATGAGCCATACCAAACTTCCTCTGTGGATATGTTCCATGCCAATTAGATGATAATCAACTTCCATTCAGTAGGCTTTTTAAGCTAAATGCAGGAGTCTAACCATTATCCTTGAAACGTGCAAGTGATTCAGGCTTTGAACTGTAATGTCTTTTGTTCCCTGCTCCAGTTTATCACCTGCACATCCACCATCTCAAATCCTTTGTTTATGCAGACAGGTACGCTTTAATATCTCAATAAACAGCCTGACCTGGGTAGTTCATCCACGTATTACCTATGCTTCCCTGTCTGTTCATTTCATTTAGACAGGATTGAGATGATAGGGTCTTTAGAGACCGCCCCTCATCCTGGCTTAAGCAATATCATTGTAGAGCTCTTAATATGGCAAAGATTTGCATTAGCCTATCTATTTGTTCCAGCCTGAGCACTGAACCAATCAGTGGTCTTTATTATCAATTTTACCAGATTTTACAAACAGATGCTACAGTCTGAGCAAGAACTGTTAATGGTTGTTAACCTCATCTGTTAGATATTGGTAGACTTTAATTGGTAGTGCTTATTTTTGCTTTTATGCAGACTTGGACAGTATTGGAATACATGCAACCATCAGGATACAATCAGGCCACTACAAAATTGTTCCATTACTGTATTCCATTACAAATACAAAACAGTGATTGGATTACAGGTACATTGATTATTAACAGGATTACATTAAAACCACACCAAGGGACCAAAATAACAAATGTGACATCACTTTAGTCACCTTCACTTTCAGAGATGACATAAACCCAGTATATGTGTCTCTTGTAACAGATGTCAAAGGTTATTCATTTTCTCATTGTATAAAATTCCACATTTCCAAAAGCAAATTAAACTGGGCTGTTATGTATGTTTTATTTAATGTATTTTTAAAATATATCCAGCACCAACAAACAGAAACAGTAAGGGAACAAAGTTGAAATACTCTAGTAATGGATGTTCATCGCAAAAGGAAATTAACCAAAATTAAAGTGTACTATGCTGATTATTTTAAATTTATAACAGCTTGCAAAAGCCAGCAGAGACCTGTGTATCAATGTAAACATCAAATATAAAGAAGACACTGATGGCAGCATTAAAATGCTAGCAGTACCCCTGAAAAAAACGTGGCACGTACCCCCCATAGCCCTGCTGGTGACTAATGGACTGGTTCAGTTGCAATGTTCCAGCAAATTGTCAGTAGAAATGAACAAAAACCTCGAGAGAATTGCTGACTTATTCACTTTTCACACCGTTTGCTTCGCTTCATATGACTTTTCAGTGCAGACTCACCAATATTTCTAATGTGAACTTTCCTCAGTTCTTGCAATGAAGCCAACTCACCATAATGCGGTTTCGTTTTGTCTTGTTCAAGTTTTCCAGGCTAAACCTAACAACATGATCCCACATATAAGAAGGCGTAAGGTCATGTGCAGTACATGGCTGAGGTCAGAGATCTTGACATCATAAAATAATATGATTACAGAAAGTCAGTGTAATATTTTGCCTTGTCACAATTATTACATCATTAACTTATAGCATTTCATTTGCTGACAGTGGCTAACAGTGTTTACATGTCAAAGTCATATTTTCCTGCATCCAACGAAATATGAATTCATGTAAATAAAAATTCTGTTAGCTATGTAACTAATTCTACATGACTGCATAACCCATTCAGTGGCACCCTTTGCTTTTTTGTGAGGACTAAAAAATATATTTGTTTCTTTTACAAAGAGTCAAAAAAACACTTAGTTTTGGCAGGAAGTTATATATCACCTACAATACATCATGTGTTTCATAACACTGCAGCTTTCCTGTAGCCTTGTTTAACCTTCTCATTCCAAACGTTCAGTATACTAAAGTGCTCTCTCTGCCAGCCTATTCACTTCTATGGGTTTCCTCAGAACTCTGTCTGGTTCACTCTGGTTTTATTTTTTTTTTATCTTGTCATAAACATAAACATAAACAAGAACAAACAGGGCATGTGGTGAGATGACCACCACCTCTGAAACCAAATCCAACACAGCTTCTGAATCATCCTGTATTTGCTTTAGAAATGTTTGTCCATCATATTAATGTCCGTCTAGAAGGTTCATACTGAGACAGGTAAAAATGGAAATAGTAGATATTTATTTCTACCTACACACATTATGAGATGAAGTTTAATGGTCAGCAATCTGGACGTCTGGACACAGCGTAGTAAATAATGCTATGTTTAGTATAACAAAAGTTAAAATTAAAATCTAATATGTGTTTAGGAGAGACAATAGATGATGATCTATGAATTTGGGGATGACAATGTATTTTAGTGATTTCAGTGGAATTCACTGTATTCTAGTATACTGGACCTAAAAATTAGGATATTGACATTTTGAAAGATTAACATATATATTAGGGGTGTTAGAAAATATCGAAATATTGAATATCGGGATATTATGTTTTGTGATACTGTATCGATTCTCAAAAACACAGCATCCATACACAGATTCCTGGCAGACAGTGAATCATTGTGTGTTGTGTTTAAACCTCTGACCACTAAATGGCATTGCTGTAATCCAGTTTCAGCTCCACTCCAACATTTACAAGCAGCACAAGGGCGGAATGTTATTGTAAGCATTGACAAACCTGTTCATATAGTGGTATGTTTTAATAATAGGATTCAAAAAAAATTTGTAATATATTTTGCTTGCAGTTTCACAATATATCACGCTATATTGAATCGTGACCGCTCAATACGTATTGTATCACCAGGTTCTTGTCATCACAGAGCCCTATTATGTATTATTATTGTATCATATGTATTATCATTCACCAAAACCAAAAACTAAATATTTTCCACGTTTCAGTAAACACTACAATATGGGGCTAGTGTATAAAATCTATGTAAAATGTTTAATATGTGTGATGTTACATAGAAAGCTATTGTAATGTGTAATATAGCCTATATAATATTTTCAGTATTTTTACCTTAATTTCTTTGGGTTAAGATCTCTTTGTTTATTATTGTAGGAAAAAATAATATAAAAATTTTAAATATTTTGAAGAGCTGTTCATGCAGACATTCAGGTATTTCAAAGTTATTAACTTTCTCAGGGAGCTGTTCATGCAGTGAACACATGCAAAGTTTAGCACTTGATTTGTGTCTTGTTATTAGAAATGTGTGTGAAATACTAATAATAAGTGCTCACATTTTATGCACATAAATTCATTATACTGGACATAGGACGTTTTATATAAATTTCCCAATAAACAAAAAAATAAATAATCCACATATTAGTTATTTAGTATGCAGTAGAGAATTGAAATGAATAGTAGAGTGCAGCTGTGAAGCTGAAGAGGTTAAAGCATTTTGGATTTTTTTTTAATCCAGTTTTAACTTGTCTTCAAATTGTTTAAATAAAAAAGATAATCTTTTCAATATTTATTTATTGCTTTACGTTATATTGCTGTAATATACTAATCTTTTGGATTGTTTTATAACTCCTGATGCTTTGCTGGCATACAGGATGGATAAAATATGATCTGACCAGAATTCTTTGTTACTTTTGCATGGATTGTGATCTTTTTGCTGCAAGGCTCTAAAAAACAAAGGGGCCAAAAAGATTTTTTCTTATGGTTTTTGATATATTTCCCAGGCTTTCATGCTGTGCAAAGAAATCTGAAGCCAACCTACGTACTCAGAACAAACTTGCATGATGCCAATTTTGTACTCTTTGTGCATAATGACTTCTAATTGGTTCATGTGGTGGCATATTTAGAGACTGGCTGTATTTAGAGTGTGTGTGGTGAAGATCGAAGCAGATTCTAAATGGAATGGAATGTCAGGTTCTCTCACGCTCCATGGTCTCAGATACCGCTGCATCCCGCAAGCTTATCACATGCTGTTCCGTAGCTCAGCTACTGATGCGCTCATGTTGATTTAACTTCCTTTCCTCGGCACCTGCCGTCAACAGCTTTTTATCTAGCTCAAAAAAAGAAATCCATTACAAATTACTTATCACCACTCTCCGAATTTTTAATGGGATTACATTTCTGGGAAAAGTAATCTTGTTACTTATTACCTTCTCTAAAATGCATTCCAATCTGTACCAACTGGAAAGAACCAAGGAAAATTCATTATTTTATACAGCATCCACTGCTCTTTTTAAATGGAACTGATCAATACTTCTTACATTAAGTCTAATAGAAGAAGATGGTTGTCCTACTAATGACAGAGAAACGAATTCCGGTATGTGAATCATTTTCTGTGTAGCTCACCAATGCGTAGTTGCTTGATTGAAGTATGATGTACATCAAAGAACCCCTATGCTATGTTTTTCCATCCATCCATCCATTATCTTTCGCTATATCCTGCTAGTCTGGGTCACGATGGTGGGGCTGGAGCCAATCCTAGTATCATTGGACAAAGGCTGGCTACATCACGGACAGGTCACTAGTCCATCGCATGGCCAACACACTCTCATGCACATCCTCACACCTACGGGCAATTTAGAGTGAGCAATCAACCTAACATGCATGTCTTTTGGACTGTGGGAGGAAACCGGAGTGCCCGAAGGAAACGCACTCAAGCACGTGCAGAACGAGAATCAAACCCAGATCGTCTTGCTGTGAGGTGACAGCGCTTATGTTTTTCTTATATTTTATTATTTCTCCTTCAGCATTTCATAATTTAGCTTTACATTTTCCAACCTCCAGCCTTTAATCCCTTGTTTTTGCCTTTTGGATTGATATGTACTTGCTTAACTCTTTAAACACTTGCCTTGTACTGTCGTTGTCAGTTTGATCAACTCCACATACCATATAGGTGCACTTCTGTTGTTCTAGAAATACAGACTGCAGTCCATTTGTTTCTCTGCATACTTTATTACCCTGTTCCTCAAAGGTCAGGACCCTCACAAAACCACCATAAAGCAGGTATTATTTGGGTGGTAAATCATTCTTAACACTGCAATAACTTTGACATGGTGGTGGTGTGTTAGTGTTGCACTGGTACGAGTGGATCAGACAAAGCAGTCCTGTTGGGGTTTTAAACACTGTGTCCACCCACTATTGGAAAAGTGTCCAATGGACCATTCTCAGTCCAGCAGTGACACTGAGGTGTGGGATCCATGAACATAACCAGAGTTTTTACATAACCAGAATTATTAGACTATGAACAGGGCTTGGGATGCACATCGTCAGTCACCGTATGAAATTGGTGGTTTCGTTTGTCCATCTACATTTTGTGTGAAACTGACCAATGGACATTAAGAAAATCACAGAAGACTTCAAAGTACGCAGAGAAACCAATGTCTGTCCAACGGTCAGGGTTAGTTGTAGAACTACAACATTCATAATAAAGTGCTCAGTGAGTGTGTGTGAATAACCTCTGCATGTCCTTTTTATAACTGCAACATGAATGTGTGGAGGTAAAGTGCTGAAGGATGAATAGGCAGGTATATGTAATGTGTTGGCTTCTGTGACATTGAAAAGTCCAAACAGGCTGTTTTCGAAGCTTTTATGGACCAAATGTGTGACCACATCGACTTGAGAGGTAACAGTTTATTTTAAGCCTTGCAAACAAAGTATACATACTGCTCAAAACAAATTTGAATATTTTAAAATTAGTTTTTTTTCAGTGATATGGAATCTTTAACATGACAAATTATAACAAATGCTCGATTTCCAGTATTTTTAGTACTAATTTTTTCACTTTTGTCAAATTTGCAATGCGAGTACACAGAATATAGAAAGGCTTGTGCCCTGTAGCCCAGCAGCTCAGCAAACATAACAGAAAAGGAATCAAATATTGCAGGAAGACATTGCACATTTCCCTCAAAAAGATAATAGCCTATTTATTTATTTATTCATTTTTCAGAAGTGGGTTGGTACATGTCCAATTTAAAGCTGCCAGAATGTGTTAGCCACCGGAGCACAACAGAATGCATGATTTGGAGGGAGCAATAAGCTTTTACACAATACATTGTATTCTCAAAAGTATTCTTATTAGTCTTAATTAGTCTTTCTTAACACTGATGGCTCTATAATCGCGGCTATTGCTGTGACACACATTCAATTGCACAAATTCAGTTTGTATAATCTCCGTAAAAAGGCATTGACCAATAGAAGCCAAAGTTCACCTTGCCCAATGCCAAGTGTCTGCTGGAGGCATATAAACCATGCAGCATTGAGCTGTGGAGCTCCGTTAGAACACAACTCAGTACCTTGGGGAGTTGCACTGACATTCGTGATCCAGAACTAATCGTTCAACCTCAGTACCTGACATCAGTAATGCTCTGGTGGGTGAATGTAATCACGTCCTCACAGTAACATTCCAACATCTAGTCTAAAGCCCTGGGTGGGGGGTTAATTACTTTTTTTAGGTTTGTGAAGCAGAATGGAAATCAGGTGTGCAACGGCTGTGAATATTGAGAAGAGAAGGGAACCGTGAGCAGGCAGCAAAGTTAAGACCATGCTCTCTCTCTCTCTCTCAGTGGGTAGGACTGCCTTTTCTTTCCTCTCCTCTCATCAGTCAGGATGATGCAAGCCAAAGCAGGTGTTTGTTAGCTAAACAAAACAGAACCGGCACTCTTAAGTGTGTTGTCTGATGAGAAATTGCTTAAAGAAAGGATGTGCTTGTCTGGCTTGGTAGCATTGTGTGAAGGCAAGGCCTAACAAGAGGGTGCAATTGGTAATGGCTACATTAGGCTTGGTTCTAGTCTATGAACCTAGATGGAAAAAGGAGGTAAACTCACAACAGTATGTACAGTAAATAAACATTAAAAAGAAAAGCCTGTGTTTCTTTAAAAAAAGTGTCCATTTGTACTATATTACACAATATTGAGAACCTTAAAGACTCAGGGAGGTTGTCATATGTGTGCAGGACCAACCAATGGTCTTCTGTTGTGTAGAGGTTTATACTTAGATCAGCCAGCCGATGAGATTATGCAGATCGGAAATATGTGTAGTGTGAGTTTGAAGATTGAGAACACTGATGATTAAGCTGTGCGTATGAATAACTTGGATATGAATATAAAGAAATAATATAAAACCTAGACAATATAAATGCATGGTCCTTATAAAAAACAAATGTAGCCCAGTTTTTTACTGTAACATTAATTCTTGTTTAGCTCTTTGTTTAAACATGCTCAGTAATGACTTTGAGTCACAATAACATCTCAGGCTTCTTAGGTTTCAGAGAAATCGATGATGAATTACAGAAGCCCCAGACACATACTCACACTGACATAGGCATATAACACATGTTTCATGCATATGTAAATTATTATGCAGCATGGGATAGAATTAACAATCTGTGCTGCTGCTTCCTTCCCTTTTTTTGTGCTTGTGAGGCAAAAAAAGGCAGCATTCGACATCATGATGTAATCATAATGCAAAACTGCAAGAATGTGCATCGTGAAGACATTCTGAACATTCTGCCAATTACTCTACCATTTAATGCTGTTGCTTTGATTGAACATGAAAGTTTCTTCACTACTCCATCCTGCCTCCTAGCTCTGGTGTCAAGAGCAAGGTGTGCAACAGCATGATTATATACACTGTTATAATTTTATTACATTCAAATTTTAAAAGAATTGAATGAGTACAACACTGAAACTCAGCCATACTTGTAGGACCGGATTATAACAATACCAAGGGCCCAGATTTACATGTTTTTTTTTTGGATAACTAAAAGATTTTTAATTGAAATGCCTCATTGAAGAGTGTGCATCAAGCTGTAGTGAGCATCTCTGTGTAGGAGAATTGTTAGACAGTTTTTTCAGATGTAAATGTAGATTGTAAAGTTATAGCGAGCATATAAGTGAATAAATATTGCTTTTTACATCATTTGATCAACTTTTCTATTGTTTTGGAACTAATAGAAATTGTCCACAATTACTTGGAACAGCTCTCATCTCATTACATTGACTTGCAGTAAAAGTACAGTCTCCTGTAAAGTTACAGTATTTGAGATACTGTAGGCATTTTAGGTGAACAGTGAGGTTATGCTATAGTTACTGCAGTCAATTGAAAGTGATGTTAAATAAAAGAGCACTTCTCATGGCAGAGCCATGGCCTCCTGTGGCCCTAACTGTACTCTGACGCTACTATATTAAAATTCAATGGAATTACATATGTTCAAATTCACAATTTGCTTTATGCTACAGATGACAACATGTTTTTTAAAGGTAGAGATATGGATTTTCAGTATTATAAGGTTATTAGAACATTTTTTATCGACTCTGGCTCTGTCAAAAGAGTTAAGGCAAGAGGCACATGCATGAAAAAAAAGACTACCACCCACAAACCCTGTGTCATGAATCTAATCGTTCTGAGTATATCACTACTCCTAGGAGTGACATCTAATAAGAATAAAACTGAACTACAGAAATCATTATCAGTTTCACCCAGCTCTCCTCCAAAAGAAGTAATATATTTATAGCTTACGCTCTGAATTCCCAACCGACAATACAAGCCTCTGTATTAGTGCAGCACTTGCACAATGCAGCCCCACTTTCGATTTCAAAGCGGGGTCTGCTAAGTCACCTAATAAATAGCTTGAATAGATCAAGTGAATCAGCTATCCTACTTAAAATTCATTAAATTCCACATTATCCCGATCTCTACCGGCCCAAGTGGATTGTGTATCGATACTTTCCCAGTACGCACCAGGCACTGTACTGATTCTAGGAAAAGCAAAAAGGCTTCAATATATGTTGATGTAACTTGTTTTTATTCCAAGTACTCTTACCAAGGGTTCCAAAAAGGGGTTCTGTGGAGTGGTGCCATAGAAGAACCACTATGGATACTTTTGGAACCCTTTAATGCATGGTTCTTTAAAGTTGTGTAAATACCCTTTTTAAAGAGGGACATTTTTAAACAACTGACAGGACCATAAATCCAAGAGAAGAACCCATTCAGGCCCTTATTTTTTTAAAATGCAGTGTTAAAGTAAACAGGTAAGAAAGCGTTATGTAGTGTTAAAGTGAAAAACTGAAGATGGACCCGTTTCCCATTCGTCATTAAATATTCACAGGATATAAACAATTGCTGGTGTTTTCAAATGATGCAAAATAAATACATGAATAAATAAATATATGAATAAATAAATAAAAACAAAAGGAGTGAGGAAATGTTTGTGCAAAGGTAGAGATTTGAATTTGGAGTATGACCTTTCTCCAATTCAGTTCCCTGTGCTTTTGTTGTTTATTTTGGTGATAAGGTTTCTCTGGGTAGGGCTTAATTGGCTCATTATCATCCTCCCAGTAGCTCGTTCACATCTCATATCCTCCTTCATCAGCCCCCCCCACCCTGCTCCCTCTTTAGCAGCAGCTAATGACCTGAGACCAGCCCACACAGACAGACCACATCTGTGGATGCCCGAGTAGCATGGAGAGAATAAATGCGTCCTAGAGAGGAGTGTGTGTATATGTGTGTATGCGTGTGCGTGTGTGTGACATGTGTATTGTCATTGGTTCTAGCAAAGCTTTTTTTTTTTTTACACATTGAAACACGCTTCTCAATTAATTTCTCAATTTAAAAAATGTTGATTAAAATTGATCATCTCGGTGAATTGGCATAGCGATTAGAGAGCATGATAATGATGCATATTTTTGATTTCTCAATTAAAAAATGCTGATTAAATTTACAATCTTGATGAATTGCCATGACGATTGGTCAGCATGATAATGATGCATATTTTTTTATTTCTCAGTTTAAAAAATGCTGATTAAAATTTACAGTCTTGATGAATTGGCACAGTGATTGGATAGCAGGATAATGAGGCATATTTGTGATCCCCTACTGGTCTATATTCAAATCACATCAAATCAAGTTCATTTGTCTCAGACATAGTCACACATGGTATAACTAACAGCCAAATGCTTTGCCTGCTCACATGGAACAATAAGAAAATATGAAGATAGAATAACTTAATTATGAAAAAATATAAAGACAAGAGCAAGTACAAGCAATCTAGCAGTAAGAAACACAGCAATGTTTCCATTGTGCAGAAAGTACATTGTAAAACTCCTAGTGGTCGTATTTAGCAAACAGGTAAGATGACTTAGTATTTTTCCCATTATTCTGTTATATAGGGAAGTCTTGTGAGTAAACTTGCAGACAGTCTTTCACAGAAGAAGTCAACATTATTCAACTCATCATTAATGGAACAGTGTAATATCATTGCCAAGTTTAATGTGAGACAAAATATCAGTGCTGTTTAGGGGTGCGCGATATGGCCCTACAATAATATCACAATATTTCATGGTATTTTTTCGATAACGATACTCTTGGTGATATGACAAAACATTAAATTAAGAAAAAAACATTTCAAGAATACACTACTGCAACAAAATGAATATTAAATACAAGAATTTTCATCAGATTGTAAAGTCAATGATCCAGAATGTCACGATACTAAATATCCTCCAAATATCTCCATATATCCTGGACAGAAGTAAAATGAATGATACTGGACAGATAAAATCTGTCTCTAGTAGATGTATAATGGGAAATGAGAAAAGTGTGAAATTTTATTTTGGTAAAAAAGTAGTACCCTGATGTGATAATTAGGGATATAATATTGTTCACGATATTCAAAAATGTTGGCGATATTATTGTGTACGATACGATATGGCACACCCCTAGTGCTGTTCCGTCACAATAAGAATGGCCTGGGTTCGATTCCCCAGCTGAGTGACCAGCATTCCTTTCTGTTTGAACTTGAGGTACTTCACTTTAAGTGTAAGTATGCGTGTGCATTAGTATATCTGTGTGTGTGTTTGCCTATCCCTGTTTTTTTCCTGACTAAGCAGGAACATTCTCGGTTTACATGAGGTTTGTGTGTGTGTGTTTTCAAAATGGTATGATTATTTTCATTCAGTGTTCCACACATTGCACTGAAGTCAATTATTCATTCATTATTTAAGCTGCTTATCCTTCTGGGTTAAATTCAGTTAAACATAAATGATTTTTCTCTCTTTTTAATAAAACATGTTGGTCAGTTCCCCCTAAGTAGGAATAATATCAGCAGTGTGCTTAGAAAAGAATACTGTTATGTAATATGTAAGAATATGGTAAAGCATTATGTCGAATGTCTCTTTTTAAGAGTTTTTTTAATCTTTGAAAGGCTACGCATGGATTATTATTAGATATAAAGACACCTCTTGTACCTGGCCTATTTCTTCATTAGTCATTAAGTTTGCTTTTAATGCCTTATAAGGGCAGTGCTTTGTGTCAGTGATACTGTGTTTTCTTGTAAAATCTTGTTTATTGTTTGGCCTTGGAACAACATATAGGATGACCTAATCTATGATTGTAAAAAATAAAATTGTGAATAAACAGAAAGAAATAAAGAAATAAAGAAATAACATGATAATTTTAATAATATGTCAAAGTGGTCTGTGCCTCGTGTTGCAGAGATATCTACTGAACTTCCACCAGCAAGCCCTGCATTTCTACGTGCTAGCCCTGGCCTGTCCTGTGTCAGAGAACCACTTTGTACGAAGAGGTGATGATGAGTGACTGTAGTGTTGAGTTTGTTAATCTCAGCAAGAAAACACATTAAAAGCAAAGAAAACAAGTGACAAAAATATCAGCAAAACAAGAATTAATAAGTGTTACTTTCTGCTGGAAACAGCTCTTTGTGAACTCAATAACTCCTCAGACTGGAATTTAAATTTCACATATTGTTCCTTTAAAACAACTTATTACCCGATGAGTCATTACAGTAGTCAACAGATGACTCAATTAGCAACATAATTGATTACAGATATCTTAGTTGATATCCACTGTATGTTCAGAAGAAGCTTATATCAAAGCAGAAATGACATCATATATCATATCATTATCTTGCCCACCACTGCTGTTAATTTCTGCCAATTCTAATAGGATACCTTTAACCACCCCCTCATCTTTCTCTTCAGACCACTTCTTTCCTCATAGCTGCAATCCCCATGTGTGTCTCTCTCCTACATAACTTCTTGCTCAGCCGTCCCCCCTTTTGAAGCCATGTGCGGAGTTCCAGCAGTGTGTCTTAAGTGCCTGATTTTGAAAGGGCTGAGACACAGACAGAAAAAGAACTTTAACCCTTTACTGCAGAGGAAAAACGTTTCTATGTTTCTGCTTTTTTAAAATCTGCTTCACTCTTTCAGGGATGAGGTTCCTCTAAGCATAAAGTATGTGATGGAAAGTATGTGTAATTTTTTTATTTAGTTTTGAGCTCAATTTCATTTTACAAGTGTGTGCATGATCAGTCAGTCTCTATTGCAGTCAGATCTAGATCATCAAATTATAGGCCCCCTGAACACAAATGTTTGGGGTGCTTCTATGTAGAAACCTATTTTATTTTTTGTTTGCGTTTTTCATCATTAGATTACAGCAGGTTACATGATATAATCTGTGATCAAATCAGGTTGTCCAAATATTTCCCATACCAGTGTCTATAGTGCAGAGACTTAAATTATCTTTGGTAGTTCACTCTTTCATTTGCTCTGTCATTATATATCAGTCAGTATAAGGTTTTATCACTTAATTATTTTTTCATGTGAGCAGGCAGTTATCAAAGTATTTCACTACTAGTTGTACCATATGTGTGTGACAAATAATTTAATTGGTTCTGCCTTATGAAGTGTCATGGAAGGCGATGTGGACTGCTGTAAATGAAGCTTTGGTAACACTTGTTACCCTAGAAAACAAGGAAGAAAATAGAAAAAATAAAACAATTCCCAGCACTTCTAATTTAACTAGCCTATGCATAGAAACCATTTTTGAGGCAAGCCACTTGAAATTAATATTTTAAATGTGGCCAAACAATATTCACAGTTTATTCAGTGTCTTCCTAAAATTACTTTTAAGCTGTATTAAACTGTCAATTTATATAATAAATAAAAGCATTAAAACCTAAACAGTTCACTATGTGTGGAATTAGGTAATACCTTCTGATGCATTTCCTCCAGATAGAATTGTGCTGGTTGTAAGACAGTACAGTTTGAAAGATGAGGGAAACCACTAGCAAACTTTAAAAAACCTAACCACTATTCAAAACTATCCAAAAGTAATGGCAGGCATGAAAAACGTCTTACCTTTGATGATCTTTGATGCCTGTAGGCAGTTCTTAGACCACAATTGCTTATAACAATGCAGAAACTTTTTAACAATTTGACTGTGGTAATGGATTCTCTATAAGGATTTAAATTCAAACTACATTCACAGGAAAGATTTTCTAAAATAAAAACAAACTAACAAAAAGACGTCGATTGAGCTTATGACAGATAATTTACTGGTCGCCAAAGCAGCAATTGTAAGATAATGTGAACATTCAGAAATAATGAAAAGAGTGTCAGGATTTCAACTGGACTTACAAGGCTAAAAGTAGTATACACTTTGCTAGTAAAGGCCTCACTGTGAGTCAGGGCAGCTTTACATTTTGGAATAATCCAGGTCTGATCTCAGCGCATTCACTGTGAAGGCAGCATTAGGCTTCTTTTACATAGTGATGAAAAACATTCTAGCATACAGAAAGCTGCAATTCCATATGCTGACACATTTAACTGGGCCCAATGCAAACACATGTGTGTTCCAACTACTCCAGAGGCAGATTTATATCAAAGGAGTTAAAGGAGACGAAGCCTAAGTATCTCGATGCATCCCCAGCAGTAAGGCCAAGCCTAGGTTATTTTTACTTGTTGACATGTAATGTTTATAAATGTAATGCTAGCTTTATTTTGCTAGCTTTATCAAATCCTTTAGCAGCCAGTGACTCACACACTTCTTTTCCACTCTACTCCCCCATTCTGTCTCATCTTATTGCATAATGGTAATAGAGAGGGGGAGGATGATTATCTATTAGTAATGATATTCTCCAAGAAGCCCCCACACACCCAAAAGCAGAGCGAGGGAGGGAAGACTGGGGTTTAAAAAAAAAAGGAAGAAAGAGGCAGAGCATGCGGATGCTAGGAAAAAAGGCCCTCGTTAAGCTAAATATATTCCTCCTCTTTCATCTGCCATGGAACAGAACTCTCCTAAAACTCGCCGGGGCAGATGCTGAATACAGCCAAATCAGGAAATGAGATGGAAATCAGAGCCGTCTATCCCAGCAACTGCTTCATCAAGTAGAGTTAGCTTGTTAAATGTCAATTAATTGTAATGAAATAATGCATTATCCCTGCAATCTTTGCCAATTACTTCAGCATGGAATGTAATGACTAATCACCATAACTTCAAATTCAGAATAATTAAAGAAATGGAGGGGGGTCCATTAAGGGTATGCATAAACAGATACCAACAAGTGTATGTATTATCTAAGCTGTATGGTCACGGTGAAGAGTTTTAGGTGCTGCTCAATACTGTAAATGAAACATAGTGAGTCCGAACAGAAACAAAGACACGAACAAAACAAAGTAACAAACAAACTAGATAATCACTAAATACAAGTCTCAGAATTAACAAAACACAGGCTACAAACCATGAGGCACAGACAGATAGCACAATGCTCGATAAGGAGCAAAGAAAGGGTGTAAGAAGGATACTGGATACAGGGAACACCTAGCAACAGGAGGAGACACAAACTCAGAGCAGGTAAGGGGTGTAACAAGAGAGGGGAGACAAGGAGGAGCACAAAAGCAAAACAAACATAAGCACATGGAACATGACAGGAGAATGTAAACAAAGACACATACAGACAGGAGACACAAAAATGAAACAGTTAAAGGATCTTATGTGATGGAAAAGCCTGTATTCCTTACATTTTTAAACCAAAAAAATATATTTTTATAAAAGAGAAGTACTTAAGATTACAGCATAAGATTTTAGTGTAGCATGGCACTGAAATGATTGAGGCTGTCCTGAATATCGGATTTTGTGTTCCCTAACTTCAGCAGTAATCAACAGTGAGTATTTGAAGCTTTGCTGCGGGGGTCGAGATGTGGGGGTGAGAAAGACGTTCAGAAAATCTGTGTCTGACGCTTGTGCTGAAAGCACTTCCACAGCTTCACCTGCTGCTAAAATCCTAATCTCCAAGGTCACAGTGCAGCTCGCTCCATTTACCAGACCCACTAGCCTTTCTTAATGTGGTGCTAGGGGGTAATTGCACCGTGCATGCACAGGTTAACCAGCACAGAGGTGGTCTAACTCAAGGTACGAAGGACATATATTGTGGCTATGTTGTAAGTAAGAGAAGAAATGTTCTTATTGGGCTGTTTTAGGTTAGTTTCTACAAGAAAATATCCGAATCCCAAAATGAACCCAATGAACAAATATACAAATAGTCCAATTTTTAGCTCCAGGTGTAGAAATAAAACAAATACTCATAACAGAAACTAGAATTCTGCACTTTTGGCGAATAAAGCATGTGAAATGTCTGCTCAGTGTCACTGCACTCTGCAATGGTTTATTTATTTAACATTAGCTGAATATATTAGACAGAATAGTCTTCATGAATGTGGATTACAGTGGAAGCCACGTCCCGTAGAACCCTATTAAATCCAAGCTTCATTTAGAGTTAAATCCCCCTCGTTTGGGATCCCACCCAAACCTTTTAAAGGTCCTTTTCCGCTGGAATTTGTAAAATATAGTGAATTAATTGAACATATAGAGTTAACTGTTAACAATAAAGTATTTAGTAGATTTTGTGAGTATGTAATGTAGCAGTTGGAACTGTGTTTTGAAGAAGCAGGCAGGCACTGCTAGTGTTGTCAACCTTATTATACAGGATTAGATCAATAAATTAAAAACCACATTAAAGACCACTGTGGCAGATAAAGCACCCTATTTTTCTAGCATGCTGGTGCTGTGTACCTTCGTTTTTTATAAAAGGCCAATTCATACCTTTTCATTTTTACCCTGAAGACCACACAGAAGTCCTAAGGGATAAACTCTATTCCACAGAAAACTCATTTCTCAGCTGCCTGGAATGCCTCTTTGGAATTGTAGCTCTTTTTTCTGTTACACACTGACTTCATCTGGTAACACAATTCTTATTGGCTTGTTACGCCCTTACAGCAACTACAGGAGACCTTGAAGAGTTTGCTTAGTTTTATAGCCATGTCGAGAAGACGACATAGCCACAGCAGTGTTATCACCTGCTCAGAAGTTGTCTGCAGACTGCAAGACTGGTGGAACGTTTAGGGGCGGAACCCTTCTGGCAATTGACTAATCAGAGCATGGTGGGCTAAAAGAGAGAAGGGGACCTTTTCAGACAATATGAGAAAAATATTGTTTTTAGAACATGTAAGCTTGTATATCTATTCTAGTAGACCCCAAAATACAATTATAAGCATTGAAACCATGTGTTAATGAATGTTTTTTGTTAAGACTGAAATATGTAAATGATGTCTTCTGATTGGCTGCCCTCTATCGCGTCTCATTCAAAAGTAGTATTGACTAAAACACTACTTATAATTTCAGAATGAGTGGGCGGGGCTAAGGTGATGTAGGTGGAATAGGTGGATATATCAATATTTTTGTTTTATAACACCGTTAAGACAACCAATTCATAAAGCAGTGTTTACATGCTACATCAAATACTTAATTCTGCTTTTTCCAGAAAGCAAAGAAGCAATTTTAGTTTTTCATGATAGTGTCACTTTAAATGATTGTCTAAAATCTTAAAAAAAGTGATGCAGACTGACACCTTGTCAGATGCCAGATAGATGCCTTGTCTGTGAAAAGTGTGTGTTGTATAAGATGATGTACTGCGTTTCCGAGGGTTGAGATGTTGTGTGCATTTGCATGCAGAAGTAGGCCGTAAAGTCAATATTGAGGGCTTTGTTTGCAGCGCTCTGTTAAGTCAGTTGGGCACAAATGTGATTCGTCATTCGCAGATGTGAGCATTCGTATTCACAGCAGGGTGCAAACATTTGGATTTTTTCCATAAAAGCAGTGCAAAATAACTAACAGAAATATTGAAAAGCAAATTGCCCTTGACTGTGTGTGTTGATTTTAATGGCGTCGTTGAGGAGATGCAGGGATGCAGACGCTCGCCTGCATGCTTAATCAGATGAGTGCTGTGTTTTCGGGAACGGCCTTTTGGACATTTTGTTATGACGGGGCAAAAACGTAATATGCAGAGGCCAGAAAGTTGCCCTCAGTTTGTGTGCGCGTCTTTTTTAAAAGAAGCATTCAGGTTCAAGTTGTTTTCAAACATAAAAATTAACCCTGTCTGTTAAATATGCACATGTATACTCACTGGCTGCTTCGCTCGTTTTTCCACTTTGTGCTGTTGTGTTTTTCTTAGCCCGGTTTGTGCTAGTCCTCCTCTAGCTTATAATAAAATGTAATTATTATTAGTATTTTTTTTTGCATTTTTTTTTACAATATTTCTTTCCATCTATATAGTTGGTGATGCATGATAAACTGTGATTCATATCACAGCAACTTTAATTAAATAACCATTAAATGCAGCTAATAATCAATTCACTTCTATTATCATTGCCTTATTTTTTGTGAATCTAGTCTAACACAGATATTACCTCATGTCCGAAATAGGTCAATACATCAGAGTGTCACTGTAAAAGTGTGTAAAGATACTGCAATAGTCACATCGTTGTTAGCCTGGTTCTTTACTTTCGTTGTTTACCTAGTTAAATGCATGAATTCTGCGTGGTGCTAGTATTCTATGCAGACTACAGACTTTTGATTTTGGTCCGCCTTACTTAACTTTCTTTTACTTACCGCCTCCTCATATTATCCTTTCATGTGCTTGTTTTAAATAAATTATGTCCATTTTCTTCTTTCTTTTTGTTACTTTGTGTCGTTCTCAGGTACACCAAGATGAAGACAGCCACCAACATCTACATTTTTAACCTGGCCCTGGCTGATGCTCTGGTGCTGGCAACTCTACCGTTCCAGGGTACCGATGTGTTCCTGGGGTTTTGGCCCTTTGGTAATGCGCTGTGCAAGGCCGTCGTCTCCATCGACTACTACAACATGTTCACCAGCGTCTTCACGCTGACCGTCATGAGCATGGACCGTTATGTGGCCGTGTGCCACCCGGTCAAAGCCTTGGACATGAGGACACCCCACAAGGCCAAGGTGGTCAACATCTGCGTGTGGGTGCTGGCCTCAGCCATAGGGGTTCCAGCTATGGTGCTTGGAGATGTTGAGGATGACCACGGTAAGTGTGTGCATGTGTGTGTTTGTCTGTTTGTTTAGGGCTATTGAAATGCAAAACAGCATTGCTTGCAGAGGCGATGAGGACGACAGCAGCAGCTGACAGAGGACTCTCCAACAGGTCTAATTAATGCAGTGCTGGCACTAAATAGAAGCAGTCAGCTTTACAAGGCTGAACAATAACAAAGACTAACACCTGGAGCCTGCAGTAGGACAATGGCACACAATATGGGAATAGGCAAGTGTGTGTATGTGTGTGCATGCGCATATATGCAAACCAGGTTGGTGTGTGTGAGAGTGAGAGTCATGTTTATACCACATAGTGGGGACCGAAATATGTTTCTATACTCACGGTATATGGGGAGGTTTCATCCTTCTGGGGACCCCAGGCTGGTCTTTCATTAAATTTTATGAACAGAGTAAGAGGGATGTTAGGGTTAAGGTTAAGGTTAATGGTAGTAGTTCTAATTAAGGTTTCAAGGAAACGAATGTAAGTCTGTGCAATGACCCCACAGATCACAGAAACATGTGTGTGCATTTGTTTTTTATACATTTCAGGATTAACAAGTTCTTACTATGTAGTAAAAACAGTGAATGAATAGGGGTAAATTAATTGTGATCAACAAAACTTCATAAACACCAAAACTGTTGGGACAGTATTTGAAAAGCAAATAAAAACTGATGGGTCTAATCAGTCAACCTTCATTTGCTGCCCTCTACACTATGTCTTTTTCAGACATTATTTCAACATAACAATGGCAAACCACATTCTGCATGTTACAACAGCATAGCCAGGGAGTGTAGGCACTAGAGTGACTGAATTTTACTGAAAACACAAAGTGCATTATGATTCACAAAAAAAACCGCAACAGTCATGCACAGTTGCACAGAAAAAAAAATAAAAATAATGGAACAATAGCAAAATAAATCTTTTAAAACGGGGTCATTTTGTGCCTTCAGTTAGCAAACAATTATAAGTTCTGGCAAAAGGAAAGGTGATGTAATCCAATGGTAAGCATGCGTCTCGTCCCTCATTAAAACATGTTATAGGTATTAAATGCAACTTTTTTGGAGTATATATTTCTAAACAAAAAGAAAAAAGGTAAAAAAGAAAAAAACAAGTTTTAGTTTTTTACTGTTTTTAATACAGGCCAAACATATTTTTTAATCATCGCTTTATGTTTTAATAACATTTAAAAGCCAAGCTTTTTTATTTGGCTTTTGTGATTAATAATTAGAAGTCATGTGGCAGTCACTTGAGGAAGGCATATAATAGCCAGCTCTTTATTAGGCTCAAAAACACACTCCAAAATAACCAAATATTTAAAAAAAACAGATTCCATTTACTCAGAACTGGAGCACTTTAGGGTCACAGGAAAACAACAAACAACCAACATAACCTAAAAAAAAAAAACTAAAAAAGCACTTTAACAAAAAACAACAAACAACCAACAATCTCACAAAGAACACCACTGATGTTCAGGTGTGTGAGATGGGATCAGCTGGCTGGAGATGGCCAAAGCAAAAGCGTGGGGTGATGTGATATTAACTAGTTAAATGAAACCATTTTCAATTGGTTTGTGTTTGTAAGCAAACAAGGAAATATTTTACTGTAGTAGTCCTGTCAACTCCCATCCAGCATGAATCACCGATATTGTTAGCATAAGTGGTGCATTCTGCTTGAAAATTCCAAATATGGTATTCAGTGTTCTTTGGTGATAAACAAATTCACAGCATGGGAGATGAAAATAACTTTGTTTTTATCAAAATGAGAATCAGTGGAACTTGCCATTTAAAGCTGTGTTAGAATGATAGGTGACAGTCATACGTCAGGGGTCTGCTCGGGCATGATTATTAGAACCTCACCACCTGATTTATTATTTTCAACTGCGTCAGCATTATATCATAAGCTAATTGCTTTACAAGACATGTACAAGTTATCAGAAATTAAATTAAAGCCAGAACAGATGCTGCGGCCGTGACACAGGATTAAAAGCTAAACAGCATTTACTGGATTTTGTATAGCTTTATATGTTTTGCTGCTTGTAATTAATAATGTGTTTTTCACTACAGCACACTTGCAACTCATTCGATGCAGCTGATAATCGTCTAAACCTGCTTCTCACTGCCAGCCATACTACTCGCCTGCGTGAACCTTCAACCTTGTTGGCTATTAACATGCAATGGCCACAGTGCCCCAAAATAAATCCCACCCACAAATTATTTAGCAGATCACGTGGGCCAGGCTGCCTTGTGCAGACCTTTACTGTACGTGCAGCATGTGCAGCTGGTCTTCAGGGTGGACCCATGAATAGTTTAAACTGGGAAAGTGTGTTGTATGGATACATATTTTTAAGAGGTGTCCAAGTGTATGTAAATGGTATTTTTCAAATGATATTAGTTGAGTGGGCTTTACACATACTATAAATCCTACATTATAATGCCACCGTTTTTTATATAAACTACCAGTCAAAAGTTTTTGAACAGTTCTAAAACGTTTGACTGGTAGTGTTACTAAAACATTTGTCTTGTAGTGTACTAAAACGTTTGGCTGGTAGTGATCTAAAACGTTTGACTGGTAGTGATCTAAAACATTTGACTGCTAGTGTACTTAAATGTTTGGCTGGTAGTGTACTAAAACGTTTGGCTGGTAGTGTACTAAAACGTTTGACTGGTAGTGTTACTAAAACATTTGTCTTGTAGTGTACTAAAATGTTTGGCTGGTAGTGATCTAAAACGTTTGGCTGGTAGTGATCGAAGACGTTTGGCTGGTAGTGTACTAAAACGTTTGACTGGTAGTGTACTAAAACGTTTGGCTGGTAGTGATCTAAAATGTTTGGCTTGTAGTGTTCTAAAATGTTTGACTGGTAGTGTACTAAAACGTTTGTCTGCTAGTGTACTAAAACATTTGACTGCTAGTGTTCTACAACGTTTGGCTGGTAGTGTACCGAAATGTTTGACTGGTAGTGTTCTAAATTGTTTGGCTGGTAGCGTTCTAAAACGTTTGGCTGGTAGTGATCTAAAACGTTTGGCTAGTAGTGTACTAAAACGTTTGACTGGTAGTGATCTAAAATGTTTGGCTGGTAGTGTACTAAAACGTTTGACTGGTAGTGATCTAAAAGGTTTGGCAGGTAGTATACTAAAACGTTTGACTGGTAGTGATCTAAAAGGTTTGGCTGGTAGCGTTCTAAAACGTTTGACTGGTAGTGATCTAAAACGTTTGGCTGGTAGTGTACTAAAACGTTTGACTGGTAGTGATCTAAAACGTTTGGCTGGTAGTGTACTAAAACGTTTGACTGGTAGTGTACTAAAGAGTTTGACTGGTAGTGTTCTAAAACCTTTGGCTTAAAGTGATCTAAAAGGTTTGGCTGGTAGCGTTCTAAAACGTTTGACTGGTAGTGATCTAAAACGTTTGGCTGGTAGTGTACTAAAACGTTTGACTGGTAGTGATCTAAAACGTTTGGCTGGTAGTGTACTAAAACGTTTGACTGGTAGTGTACTAAAGAGTTTGACTGGTAGTGTTCTAAAACCTTTGGCTTAAAGTGATCTAAAACGTTTCACTGGTAGTGTACTAAAACGTTTGACTGGTAGTGTTCTAAAACCTTTGGCTGATAGTGATCTAAAACGTTTCACTGGTAGTGATCTAAAACGTTTGACTGGTAGTGTTCTAAAACCTTTGGCTGATAGTGATCTAAAACGTTTTACTGGTAGTGTACTAAAACGTTTGGCTGGTAGTGTACTAAAACGTTGGGCTGGTAGTGTACTAAAATGTTTGGCTGGTAGTGATCTAAAATGTTTGGCTGAAAGTGTACTAAAACGTTTGGCTGATAGTGATCTAAAACGTTTGGCTGATAGTGTACTAAAATGTTTGGCTGGTAGTGTTCTAAAATGTTTGGCTGATAGTGTACTAAAATGTTTGGCTGATAGTGATCTAAAACGTTTGGCTGATAGTGATCTAAAACGTTTGGCTGGTAGTGTACTAAAACGTTTGGCTGATAGTGATCTAAAACGTTTGGCTGATAGTGTACTAAAACGTTTGGCTGATAGTGATCTAAAACGTTTGGCTGATAGTGTACTAAAACATTTGACTGGTAGAGTACTAAAACGTTTGAGTGGTAGTGTACTAAAATGTTTGGCTGGTAGTGATCTAAAACGTTTGGCTAGTAATGTACTAAAACATTTGAGTGGTAGTGTACTAAAACGTTTGGCTGGTAGTGTACTAAAACATTTGGCTGGTAGTGTTGTAAAACGTTTGTCTGGTAGTGTTCTAAAATGTTTGGCTGGTAGTGTTCTAAAACATTTGACTGGTAGTGTACTAAAACGTTTGGCTGGTAGTGTACTAAAACGTTTGGCTGGTAGTGATCTAAAACGTTTGGCTGGTAGTGTACATCATTATTATTATACAGTTGTAAATCCTAAACACTTACTATGTTTGTGTATTGAAATATACTGGAAAAGTGCCATTTTTAATTTCTCTGTACAGGATATTTTCATATGATTTTCAATTCATATTATTCAACTATTTTCATAAACCTGTATGCATGTAAGTCTGTGCGTATGTTTATTTATGTGTACTATGAAATTTCAAAGCTTTCTGGGCTTTTCATGGAGGCTTTAATAATGATGCAGTCATTAGATCAGGTGCACTTAATTGCAGAGTGCTCGGGAGTGCAGAACAGTGAACCCAAAAAGCAATCTGCTCTTTCTGACAATTCATTCTCAATTAGAACTGTTCTAATTAAACCAGAGCTGCTCTTTGTAAAGACACATTGTGAGTTATTTACGGGGTAATTGACTTAGGAAGGGTTGGATATGCTGTGCTTAATGCCATGCTGTGCTCCAAACATCTGTCTTTCCGTTGGCAAAAGAAAACGTTTGAGTGCATATGTGTGTGTGTGTGTGTGTGTGTGTGTGTGTGTGTGTGTGCGCACTATGCGCATATCTAGCCAAGCTCTAAATCTCTGCTCCTGGACTCTATGACGGTCTCTCTGACACCTTGTCTGCCTGTGCGATTAATCATTCATGAGCCTAATAGATTTTGGTGAATAATGAATAGAAGCTTTCAGCGGTACAGTCTAAATGGAGCTGACTGCTTCTTCTCTTCCTGGCTCTCTCCTCTCTACTCTCCTCTCCTACTTCACTAATACTTTATAAAGGATTCTGTTCCAGGATATAGCCACAGCCTTCAGCTCGATCTACTGTGTCATAGTGGTTTATTCATACATTTATGACTATGCTAACGCATTATGGTTAAGGGTGAATCATTTAAAATATATTTTATAATTAATAACACAATCATATCTAAAGCTTCTAACACTCCAGGTTCTAAGTGAACAAAACATATGGAACAAACCTAAATATGCCATTTTCTACACAATTGTAGTGAACAGTTTTTGTTTATTCATTAGGTTTAAAATGTTAGGAAAATATAAAACATAAAAAATCTATTGCTATAGGTCATGTTTTATGTGTAATATTTTTCCAGTATATTAAATCTTAAATGCAAAAACTTTTACATATAACATTTTTATACAATCAACATAAATATCAAACTTCAAAACATAAACATGTTTGATTATTTGATTATTAAAAAAGTATCAAGCATAGTAAATGTCAACCTTTTGAGTTGAAAGTACTTAGAAGTAACTCATTATGCTTATTTTTACTGTTCATAATTGTATTTTGATGTGTTATGGAGTAGAATGAGATACTTAAGAGTTCTGAACTCCTGAGTCTTTAAGCCCCGCCTCCCAATTAACTCTATGTACTCTGGTCAGCTCACATGACCTGCTACAGGTTATGCCCCCACACTGCTGTGACTGTTCACACAATGATATTGTTTTTTCTTTATCAGAGCCAGAATCCAACCCTAACCCTCAGGTAAAACATGTTGATAGATCTGATCTACCTTCAAAACATGGTAGGTGGGCAGCAAGAATTGTATTACAAGGTGATATTCAGTAATTATTATGTAAAGTCATCATAATTTCTATGGAATTTCTATGAATTTAGTGTGGAGTTTACTAACCTGTGTGGAGACTGAAATTTCCTCCTCTTTAGTTCAACATGAGTTACTTCTTTTAAATATTTTTTCCAAGTATTTTTTTTTCTCCACACTGGCAGATGTATTCACTTCTTTCAGGATTTTTTGTGGTAGAGCAGTACAAAACTTTGTCTGAATAAAATTATTTTATCTAGTGAAATTGTTCTCCTGAAAGTTAATTTGACTTGTTTTAAGCATGCTTTTAAGGTTCAGGGGGCTTTTTTTGTCATATCTGCTATACAAATACATGGTGAAATAGAACAACGTTCCTCCAGGACCACAGTGTAACACAAAAAAAAAAGTGCAAAACAATACAATGTACACAGTGCAGAGAAAAGAGTGCAATAAATACATAAGGCATACAGTAAATACAAAATGGAATAAAATTACAGAACGGGACAGACAGACAGACAGTAAAAAGGTAGTGATGATATGTATAGTTGTGCAAAGAAGGGTGTAACATACTATGACATATTAGCGGATAGCCAGGTATAATTAAATTAAAGATGGTTCCATTTGGCAAGATATCATTTTGCTGTGTAGTAGCAATTTTTATTCCCCATATTAGGTTAAATGGGTCGAATGGAGAAGTAATGTGGTCCAACAAAAGCTCCGGCGCTGTGGCAGCGTCATTGCGGATATATCATGGAGCATTTAAACTTTTAATCATTTAAACTTAGTTAGTAAGTAATTATTTTAGACTCATTTCTCCATTTTACTTGTTTTTTAGACATTACTGTAAGTTATGCCTGGTTTTTAAAAAGGAGGAGGAAGATTTCACACAAACTTGATCGGCTGCCGGTAGAGGCTTAAACTTCCAGCTCCACCCATTTTCTATTTTTCCTTGTTTTAAATGATGTTTTTATTGAATATCGTCCCTGTCCAAAGAAAAATATGTATCTCTGTTTTTATTTTCCCATTTTAATGGGTCTTTTAAACGCAGCAGCTGCCGTTTACATTGTGTAAGAATTTCATGACGATTGGACCAATAAAAATGCTTCATAATAGCTTGGAAAAAACACTGGTTCCATCGACTTAGATTAAAAGTGAACCTGTTTTTGTCCACTTCTGTAAAGTTGCCATTTCAAAGACACTTGTTTTTCATTGGTCAGCGACGATATGCATGTGCATTTTGCATTTTTCCATGTGCACAGCCCATAAACTTCATGATCATGCACCAGTTTTCTTCATTAAACTTCATTAAACAGAATAGAAGAACCTGTTTTGCTCCTAAAACTGCCAAAAAGATCTCAAAACCTCGGGTCCTATTTGCTCTGATTAAGTTTTTATGTGGTAGAACCTTAGAGGTCATTAATGTCTCCATGTGGTCTGTCCATCTCTATCTCTCTGACATACAAGCCCCCCAGGACATTGAGCTTTCTTGCAGAAATCCCTTGTCACTGTGTCCAATACAGTGTGTTGTGATTAAGTTGTTATTTGGTGGAGACCTGTAGGACATATATGCCTCAGTGTGGCTTCTCTCTGCCTCACGCCTCTGCCTATAAGCCCTGCAGGATGCTGAGCTTTCTCTTGCAGAACTCCCCTGAGAGGCGGCTTCTTTATTCATCATTTCATGTGCGTTCTGCTTGACTACCGTGGACAACGAAGCACGGGCGAGAGAGAGATAAAGACACACACAGAAAGAGAGAGAGAGGATTGGAGAGGAACCTTGTATAAACAGATGCTCATGTTCTGTGTGTGTGATGTTTAACCTCTTTTACAGAAGTTGCTTCATTTTTCACTGCATGCCAACGAAACAGCACTAAGATAATTGGTTGTGCTCACAAGACTGACAACAGCTCATTATGTTGCCAATATTGTGTTGTCACTAAACCTAGAAAATAAACACTTCTCACATGACTAATTGCAAGTGGCGTTTACTGCAATAGGTTGTTTATTAGCATGCACACTAATCTGCACTTTAGAAAATATTCACATCTTCCAAATCCTCATAGAATCTAATGTCAAGGACCATATACCATACCATATACAGTACTGTCCTAAAGTATCTTCACAATTAGATTCCCAGTCAAAGCACTCATTTCATACAGGTCATGTACTTTTTCTGGAGATACTTTTGTGGAGATCAGATATAAAATACCCCACTTGCATAATGAAGAGGACAGTCAAATGGGAAAATGAACTAATGTCGATTACAACCTAAACTAATTACAAATTATACAGAACATGAGGTTCCTGACAACAGTGCTGGAAGTCCTGGAAGACCACCAAAGATGTTACTGAGAAACTGATATGGACAAACCTGAAGAACATTTGCAAGTCAAACAAAGAAGCCTCTGGTCTTTTCAGTACAATCTACTATACAACCCAGAGTTCAGACCTCAACATTTCATGAATGTGTTTCTGAATACTCAAACTTAAGGACCACAAAATGCAACCCATGTCTAAGAATATACTTTAAGATAATGGTATATACTTCTGTAATTATTTTTAGTTGTTAAGAAATCAGTTTGATTAAATTGCTTTTTTCTGCTTTTTTGGTTTCTCACTTGGAAACATTAATAACTTAATGGCTGCTTTGACTGGCAATTAAATACATGAAGTGTTATCTCTCACTTCACAGTAATATAGCTTTGTGCCACATTTTTTATTACCTCAAATCAATCCATTCTGAAGATAAAAAAAAAATTAAATGTTCTTTGAATTAGACTCAAAAATTTAAGTTTGGTCTCTTATTGGACTTGTTTCCTGAGTGATATAAAAGTTGCTTTTACTTAAAGTTTGTAGAGAGTGAGTCATTCAAACCCTACATATTAAACCCCACCCATCTACCCATCATTTGCTAGCATGATAGGTTTGGAAAAGAGAAGAAAGAACACTAGGAGCTGCTTGGGGAATAAGCAAGAAAGTCGGGAAAGTGAGAAAATCCTGTTCATCCCTCTAAGAAATCCCTTTTCAAACATGAATAAAACTTAATATAACCCAGGGCCGCACTTTTTAAGCAAGAATAAAGAAAGCTTTTCTTTGAACCTGTTATGCCGAGCTTGAATCTCTAATTTTTATTCAGTGCTCAGTTTTATTTGAACCGGTTCCAAAGGTGCATTCTTCTGATCTATGGCAGATCTCTAAGCGTAATGAAATGTGTCTGTGCATAGTGCCTTCATGAAAAAACTCAGAAAACATTCATTAATCTCCAGGTGCCATGGTGAATGTACCCAGCCGCCAGCCGCTAATTCAACTCATTTAATAGCGAAATTATAACGAATCAGCCGTCAGTACCAGCGTGTTCTTGGCCAGGCTGACTTTTAATTTTCCATTTTGGCAGTAAAGGTATAGAGCTGCCCAGCAAACAGCTTTTTATCTTCAAATGAGTTCTGAAATTCAAATATTCAGACACGTCTGTGTAGATGACAAGACCAAACACCATCTATTCTAAGGCTATTTTGGTAGCATCAAAGGCTATTTTGGTAGCTTCCAATCTTTACAACTCAATGTTTTGGGAGAGCCTGAGCAGTTTACTTGAGCTCATGACAAAATTTGACAGCACTTCAAAATGAGCAGTAAACATTTTCTGGTGAGTTCTAAAGCTGAGCTGTGGGTTTGGTGTTTTTGTGTTCAGTTGTACAGGGTTCTGACATTAATGTTGGAACACCTTGATGCTACAATCTTTGAAATTTACTGCCAGTACTTGTTATTCAAAGTGTTTCTGAAAAAACATGTGCAGTTGCCGATACAAATTTTTCATGTCCCTCTGGCCTAAAGTCATTTGCCCTAGCAGAATCAGCCCCAGTTCAGTTTTTTGTTATATTAGTTCCAACTAGTACTGTCATACTGCTGACTTCTCTATCATGCAGCAAATTGTGAACATGAATATAAACAACATGATGCATATCAGTTTCAAAGTAGCCAAAACAGTTTGCTGACTTTCAAGAGCATTGCATATTGGCTGTCTTAGCAGTACTATAATGAACTGTTTTTGACTAGTAAATGACAGATAGACTTATTGAAAGCTCAATCATACCTCCACAAACAGTTCAGCTACAGATCACTGAGTTTCAGTCAAGGATAATGGAGATTCTGGTTATACTTCATACTTTACTCAGGCCAATATAAGGGAAGTTGAAAAAGTGTTCTCAGCATAAATAGTGGACACTGGACCATTTTTTACTTCACCTTCAAACTAAGCCTATAGATTTGTTTGGTCTATAGGACATCTTTACTCAAAAGGCTATGTCATACTATTAATTTATGAGAGGCATCATTTTTAGGTTACGACAGATTTTTAAAATGTTTTTATTTATCTTTTTATTTACAGCTCCATTGTACATTGAGCATTAGGAACATCTGTACATCTATCCATTCATACAGTGATCTATATGTCCAATCCTGTTGTAGCAGTGCAGTGAATAAAAGGGTTTTAAATAATGCTTATATTAGCCATCAGGAAGGAGAAAAATGTGATCTCAGTGATTTTGTCCATGGCCTGATTGTTGGTACCAGACAGGCTGGTTTGAGTATTTCTATGACTGCTGATCTTCTAGGATTTTCATGCATAACAGTCTCTGGAGATGTGAATGCCTTGTTAATGAAAAAGGTCAACAGAGAACTGCCAGAGTGATTCAAGCTCACAGAAAGAGAGAGAAGAACAAAGAAAGAGGGAGAAGAAAGCAAGAGAACAGACTTGGGCCAACAGTTCAAGCTGGTAGAGATGGTGTAATGATGTGGAGAAGGAAAGATAGAGAAGAAAGTGAGACAACAGACTTGTGCCAACAGTTCAAGCTGGTTTAGGAGGTGTAATGATGTGGAGAATGTTTTCTTGGCATAATCATTCATTTCTTAGATGACACAGCTTGTTTGAGTATTGTTGTTAACCATGTGCTTCATGGCCACAATTTACCATCTTCTAATGGCTGTTTTAAGCATTATAGTGCATCATGTTATGTTTTATAAACATGCCAATCAGTGTTTTTCAGTTGCCTTCTCAGTAACACTTAGAAACGGGAGATAAACATACACCTAAAAATTCTGCAGGATTCAATCGTATCAGCACTGACCACAATCTCGAAGGAATATTTCCAATATCTTGTAGAAGCCATGCTACAATAAACTAAGGTGCAAAGAGACAGCCTAATATTTTTTACAGTTTTGGCATCATCTTTGTTTTGTGGAAAATGGTTTAAACCATTCAAAACAGTTACCATTAAACATTAACAAAGACCAAGAAGGGTGGCACACTTGATAATACATTGCTATTTGCACTGTAACCAAAAAAACAGATGCAAAAAAGTACGATGTTTCTGGCCATCTCATCAGAGCTCCAAAAATGTCCAAATCCTCCTCTCCTTCAAGGGCGGTGGCCCCTTGACGACACTGTAAACTTGGAAAATGGCTATAATACATAGAAAACAAGCCTGGTTTCCAAGGTAGAACAAGAAATATCAACAAAAATAGCCTAATATGTGTGTGGTTAGGATGGATAAACTAATTTCTTAATAAGAAATTAAAGTGTTGTTTTTAATTTAAGCTCGTCACTAGTGCAAACGACCTAGCCATGAACTCTGTGTATGGATGACTTATTTATTTCTGTGGTAAATTATGCAGTCCTCAAGTTAAGTGTTTGCTCTGTGCTTGACCTTCTTTAGCCAAACCTACGTCAAACACTACTGGAGACCAACCATTGGTTTTGTTTGTGTGAATTTAAGCTAGGAGCACTGAAACTAAAAACAAACTTGAAGATGAACATTCAGCCCATTAAAGTGTGACACACAGCATAGGTTTTGAATCCAAATTTGATTGTAGCCAAGCACAATTAGGCCCCTATAAGGACTGTACTTGCCTGTGTTTTTACAAATGCGTTGGAGTTGTAGACCTTCTGATTCCAATAAGTGCAGATAATATGCAATTTATCATTCATTTGTACTCTACGGGTTATACAACCGCTAGTTTACAATACACACACTCTTTAAATGCAGAAAGGTTATAATGAATTAGGGTCTGGTGAAGATTGCTGGTGATGAAACAAAGACTGAATGAATGAGCTTGTTCAGAAGGGTGCCAGAGTGGCAGTTTGGCTTCCAGATAAATGAACAATTTCAGTTACTAAACAAATGCAGAAAACCAAAGGATGCTGACAGTGTTGCATGATGTCAGTGCAGAATATGAGAAGGCATGGTTCATGGTACATGGTTTTGAGTGACAGTGAATTCGGATATCAGGGAAAGTACTGACCCTGTCAGAAAAAGTGTGTTAAACTGCCACTGGGGATGTATCGCTTAGGTCGCTAAGCTGATACCTTTAAGGATACATCTTCAGTTCCTTTAGTTAGGGAATAATTGTACCATGTGCTGTTGCAATTTATATCAGTTACATAAACTCCATACACCCTGTCTTGACTGTAGAGTTTTATTTTTCTATTTAAATCTTTAAATTGTCAATCAATCGGGACTCGATGGAGAAGCTGCACACAAGCCCAAGGTCGCCAGCAGTTGACCTGATTTTTGGAGTGGTGCTGCTTTATCTAATACCTTTCAGATGAGTTGGAGTGGCATTTGTGTTTAAGTAATCATTCAACATCAGTAGCTGGCAGCAATGTGTTCTCGTCTCATGTAAAGCCTTTTCCAGAACAGTAGAGACTGCTAGTGCTGCAAAAGAGCCAATTTCATATGAACCCTCTCATAGGAAGCATAGGTGAATGCAATCTTTTGAGCATTTAGTGTGTTTTAAGGTGCACAATTGGAACTTAGTAGCAGCAATGTTCCTGGACAATACCTTTCTGACAGTAAAAAAAGTAGGTACACAGAATAAAGGAGAGAGAAAGACTATGCTAAATGACATTGAAGTCCTTATGGGTTTAGAAAGATAACTGAAGTAAAATGGTGCTGTTGTTTTTTCTGTTTTTGTTTTCTGCACAGGCATCGAGTGTATCCTGGTCCTGCCCGACCCTCGTAGCCAGTGGGACCCCGTGTTTGGAACCTGCGTGTTCCTGCTGTCCTTCCTGATCCCAGTAGCCATCATTAGCATGTGCTACAGCCTGATGGTGAAGCGTCTGCGCAGTGTGCGCATCCTGTCTGGCTCCAAGGAAAAGGACCGCAACCTGCGGAGGATCACGCGCATGGTGCTGGTGGTGGTGGCCGTCTTCGTGGTGTGCTGGACACCTATCCAGATCATGGCGCTGGCCCAGTCGCTGGGCTTTAACCTGGCCAGCGTGCACACGGTGGTGCTCATGCACTTCTGCATTGCCCTGGGCTACGTCAACAGCAGCCTGAATCCCGTGCTCTACGCCTTCCTGGACGAGAACTTCAAGCGCTGCTTCCGCGAGTTCTGCCAGCCCTCGCCGTTCCGCCTGGACGCGCAGCAGTCTGGCCGCATGCGAAGCATCGCCCGCGACGTGGCCTACAACTGCAAGACCACAGACGGCATCAGTAACCCAGCATGACTAGGCGTGGAGCTGCCCCTGGTCAGCCCCGAGCCGCAGCCTAATCCAGGGACAGGCAACTCAAACTCCGAGCTCACTCAGATTACCACTCTCTAGCGCCACGGCTGCCTCCGCCAGGTGAGCGGAGGAACAGGAGGAACTAGGAGCGAGGGTGGGGTCAAATTTGATGACACGCCCTCTTAAGGGACAAAGGGGCTCACTTTTCAGTGTCTTACTTGGATTTTGGATGTTAGCGTCCGCATCCTTTTTTGTCGTTTTTGTTTGTTTGTTTGTTTGTTTGTTTAGTGCTAGCACTGTGTAATTGTCACTGTCTTAGAAAAACCTCATAACTCTTTTGTTTTGTTTTATTTTTACTGTTCACTTTCAAAACATGAGCTGCCCTTTACGTTAAGTGAACATTATATGACGAATGGACCAATAGAAACAGTCCAAAACTATTTGGAATCAAATCTCGTTACATTAACGTATATTAAGCTTACCAGTTTGGAGGTGCGAGGTTTTGTTAAGACAGCTACAAGATGCTTTTTTTAATGTCAGTGACAGCTTAGACGGGACTGCGTTGCCTTAAATATAACACAAAGTCTGTTGAAGTTAAGCTCATGGACTAGTTAAGTTAGTCCTGCAGTTTGACTCTCATTGTTTTTGTATTATTACCTTCCATTGATGTATATCCTGTGTATATATACATATAAATATAAATATATATCTATAAAAAGAGAAACAGAAAAGGACAGAGACTTTGCTGTTAAAGCTTGATTGTTATTTCATTTAAAAAATGCTATTTTTGTTGGTTGTCCTGTAAGAGAAGCAAAAATATTTTATATTACATTGTTTTATAGCAGTTTTATGCTGAAAAGGCCGGTTTGTATAGACAAGTGTGTTCGGTGTTCTATTAAAAGTGAAAATGCTTACCACAAAGTTAACGCAGCACGAGTCATAGTATCGTTACAGTCATCACTAGTCAACATTATTCTGATATTCTTGAATGTTTTTCGGTGTATGCAGTATCTTGCTTCGCTACCGCGTGTTGATATTCTTTGATGCGTCAAAAACAAGGACTAACTTTTACCTGTTTGTATTACAGACCTCTGAATGTCAAATGACTTTTAAAAAAAGAAGCAAAAATGAAAAAAAAAGAAATATTCTTAATATACTGTACATTCAAAAGCTTCTTGTATATTGTATTTGATGTTGTAATGATTTCTTCACTTGCTGCATTGGATTGGTTATTTGTCTATTTATAGATTTATTTATTTATATACTGAGGAAGAGGCTGATGATGTGTAGACTGAAATGCTGAAACTGTCTAGTCTGTTACTGCTATGGCGTCTAGACAGTTTGGGAAATATTATATTTATTTTTTTTCTCTGCACATGAATTAAATGGCAGTTATTAAACGGCACTGTGAAGCCTTGCATTGAATTGTGTCTGTGTGTTTATTTATTTGTATTTATTTTTGATTAAACAGTTTTATATTTGTCACTGCATACACACCAGGAAACTCATAGGAAAACAGTTCTTATTTGTTCCATTAAGCATCATATAAAAAAATGGAAGGAGAGGAACTTGGGCGTTCCAGGTAGGTTTCAGAAGAGAAGACATGGACAAAATTGGTGGTATGCTTCTGGTCACCGAAATAACTTAAAACTGACAAAAGTAACAATAAATACAAATTTACTGAAAATCAACTAATGAATATCAGACATGGCTTTTGAATTGAAATTCAACAGGATAATGTTAAAAACCAAAGTAATGAAACTTAGCTGGACAAAAAATGATGGTACCACACTGAACATGGGGTACAGAAAGCTTTATTTTTCTAGATAGTGTATTATGATGTCTTTATATGGCCTGACAAAAAAGATTTTGAAGGAGTGGTATTTTGCAGTCTTGGACATAAGGGTTAGGTAAATGGGTACTTCGCAGTTTTGGACATTAGGGTTGGGTAAACGGGTACTCTGTAGTCTTGGACATTAGGGTTAGGTAAATGGGTACCTCGTGGTCCAGGACATTAGGGTTAGGTAAATGGGTACTCCACAGTCCTGGACTTTAGGGTTAAGTAAATGGGTACTTCGAGGTCCAGGACATTAGGGTTAGGTAAATGGGTACTTCGAGGTCCAGGACATTAGGGTTAGGTAAATGGGTACTTTGCAGTCCAGGACATTAGGGTTAGGTAAATGGGTACCTCGTGGTCCAGGACATTAGGGTTAGGTAAGTGGGTACACCACAGTCCTGGACTTTAGGGTTAAGTAAATGGGTACTTCAAGGTCCAGGACATTAGGGTTAGGTAAATGGGTACTTCGAGGTCCAGGACATTAGGGTTAGGTAAATGGGTACTTTGCAGTCCAGGACATTAGGGTTAGGTAAATCAGACTCAGAATTTATTGGCCAAGTATGCTCACACATGCAAGGAATTCGTACTCTGGGTACTCTGCAGTCCTGTACACTAGGGTTAGGTAAATTAGTACTCTGTGGAAAAGTGGATCTGTTGAAGGATTACTTGCATATCACAGCATAGCTTTACATGTCTCTTTGAATATGTTAAGTGGATTGATAGGAACACACATATTCTCGCTGTGTATAGTCTATACATTATTCACAGACAACTGCATTCATCCCCACATCCTCCTCTGAAGGGGAGCCTCTTTTGATTCAGACACATGTATCATCATCTTTTATGTTGTTTTACATGGGTCACATATGAAGCACTTATTCATGCAACACACATCATGAATGGAAGCTATCGGTGCTATTCATGTCTCATATAGCATTGATAATCATGTCATTTTGTTTTAACGCACTGCAAAGGCCGCTTGTTTCTGCAACATTTTGCCATTTTTTCCACCATGGAAAACAAACTGTGAAGCACCACAAGATGTTTTTCTTTTTTTGTCATTCCTCAAAAATCACTAATGACGTTAAACTTATTTGCAAATGTATAAAGTGTGTCATCAAAGGATAACAGTTAAAAAAAGAGAGACGTATGCGGAGTACTAGGAAGCATCTGCTCCTGTTGCTCTCTGCCATCAATATTTGATGTTTTCATTTTTGTTGCTATGGTAACCCAGTTCCCCTGGACCCTTCCTGTCTAAATTTTTTTACGCAGACCTTGCAAAAATCATGAAAAAAACCCAACATATACACACACGACTGTCAGCGAGAGGAGGTGTCCTGGGAGAGCGTGACCGTGATGGGTGATTTTCAGCAGATTTTTTGTCAGATCAAACATCAGCTCATTGTAGTATAAGAATGTTAAGCAGCTTCCAATACCTGGCATACCGCTACTGAAACTGACTGAAAGAGGAATTCCACACATTTTTCTACATTACTGCAGAACAAAATCAGTGCTTTGATGTGAAATACTTGTAGAGACACTTGTACATCTTGACAGTAGTGATAATGGGAAGCAGTGCCTACAATGATGCCTACAATGTAATATAGCAACATTATTAACTATGCAGACATCTTCTGAGATTGTATATATAATGTTAATAATGATAACACTAAAACAGTGATAAAACTAAAAAAAGAATAACAATGGAAGTACAGGAGGAAGAAAAAAAAAACAATGCGCAGCATGGTGGCACAGTGGGTAGCACTCACAGCAGGAAGAGCTTGGGTTTGATTCTCTGGCTGGGTGACAAGGGTCCTTTCTTTGTTCTGTGCTTGCTCTCCTTGTGTCCACATGGGTTTTTCTCCAGGTGCTCCAGTTTTCTCACACTATCCAAAGACATGCAGCCAGGCGAGGTGGAGATACTATATTGCTACCAAGTGTATGTCTGTGTGACCTGTATGGGGTGTGGCACCTTCCACTGTCTTTCCCACCGTCTGGGGTCTTTTCTGCCTTAATTCAGCCCAACGAGTGCTGGGATAGGCTGCCCCTGGGAGATAAGCAGTTTAGTAGAAGTAAGATGAGTAAGTACCTAAGATAAAAAAGTTTTCTTTGAGGACTGTTTATCCTTACATCCTGGTTTTAGAGCCATTGTCTCGACTAAAGAACAATTTGACTGGGGCCTGGAGCCTTTGCTAAAAAACCCTTACCCCTGTTTAATAGGTAAGTAGCAAGTCTTTATCCTGTAATAAGCATTGAGATCAATAATAGTTTTAGTTTAAGGGTGTTAGGGAACAAATTGAAGGGAAATTCCATCCTGTCTTTTAAAATGACTGCATAATTCAGTCAATGACATGTAGTGGAGTGATGAAACAATGCCCTGTAAAGAAATTTACTGACTCATATTTCTTCAAAACACAAATATGAACACTTTATTTACTACCTAAAACAACCAATGAAATTCAAGACACTGTCTGAGTGCTAATATGTAACATTGATAATTGTAAGATCATGGTTAATCTGAAAAAGGACATTTTCATTTGTGCCTCACAGCAACCCTCACACACTTCTTCACCATGAGTGGCTTTTAAGAAATACATTTTAGACCAAAATCTTACCTTAAAACTGAAATAAGTGAAACAAGTGTGTTTACATGCACTTTATAATCCAATACTAAGTCATCTGTAATTTATTCAACAAGTTTACAAGCACTTGGGTAATGAGACAATGGGAAAACTCTGGGTTTACCTGAGTCTGACAAAAAATCAAACTCCTGTTGTCCAGGAGTACACTATCTACAAGATGAATAATATTTAAATCTTCAATTTCATAAAGCATAAAATGAAAAGTGTTTGGATGCAGTCCTGTGTTAAAATGCTGCTTGCTTATTTAACACATGTGCAAACTCAGATACACAATCGAAATCAGAGTAAGATTATATAAAGCTTTGGAAATCTGATTACTGAGCTAGTCAAGCTAGCTTTATTAAATTTCTTAATCAAAATTCTCAGTCTGATCCAAAACTAGGAGTATGCTGTTTACACAACCACTTGAATAATCAAATAACTGAAATAATCCGATAATCATCAGATTTTCAAGTGTATAAAAATGCACCTAATGTCTCAAACATCAAGAGTCATTAATAATAATTTCATATAACTATTAGTGAGGGAGCTTTGAGAGCCATTAAGCTCTTCAGACTTCAGGTTTCTCATAGTCAGTAAGCTTCTTTAAAACAGAGCATTTTACGTTAGATTTCTCAGAACGACTGCATTTACATCTTAACGTTATAATTCCGTAGAAATTCTGAAAAATAGGTGTTCCGCCCTTTAAAGAAAGGACATACACTTGGAATGGCTCAAATGTTATTTATAAGAAAAATGCAGCAGCTTCTTTTGTTCAGTGAAGCTGAACAACTAGAGAAAAAAACATCAAAGAAGACGGAGCCAGATATGAAATTTGCACTCATCATTAATGGATGAGCACAATTCTTCTCCCCTGAATGTATGGACACCTTTTATTTACAGGCCAAGAAAGATTAACAAACAACCTGCACTAATGTCTCAATTAGGGGTTTAGGCCTGGCCACCTGCAGCCCACCAAAGTGGATAATTATAATCTCATTTTGTGTTTGTTTCAATTTAAACAACAAACAAGTGTAAAAGTGACATAACTCTCTCTCTCTCTCTCTCTCTCTCTCTCTCTCTCTCTCTCTCCCTTTCTCTCTCTCTCTCTCTCTCTCTCTCTCTGTCTTTCTATGTGTCTCTGTCTTTCTCTGTGTCTCTGTCTGTGGAATGTTCCTTCACTCCAGATGTCATATGAACCTCCCCAAATTCAAATATCAAACTCTATGTCGCTGAATCACAAGACAAACTACTCTTATCCACAAACTGGCATATACACTACCACTCAAAAGTTTAGGATCATTTCAGAATTTAATTTCATGCAATTTTCATGCAATTCATAAACAATACTGTCCATTTCACAATTAATGTAAGTGTATCAGATGATTCTTAAAGAATAAAAATGTTTGTATTAAAGCCTATTTTTGTAAAGAGGCTTATTTTGCATATAGTTGTATATTATTGCATATTATCAGCAATTCTCAGTCCTCTGCCTAAATCTCCTGGTACGACCGCCAATCCAAGTTAAGGATGTTATTGGACTAATTGATTGTTAGGACACTCTTGCTCAATTGTGATGCACAGCTGAAAAACATTCTACTAATAAGTGAGTATAAAAGGGAGAACAACATTCTGGGTTAGTTTAGTATCTGAAGCATCAGCAGTTGATGGCTTGCTGACAGACTCAAAATGACCAGAAAGAAACAACTTTCTTTAGAGACCCATCAGTCCATTGTTGTGTTAAGGAAGGAAGATACTCCATTGAAAACAAGAACATTTTCCTGTGATCCCAAACTTTTGAGCGGTAGTGTATATACTGGCATGAACAGTGTTTGTTTGCAAAGGAAGCTGTTGTTAGACTATACTTATTCCTCACTGAAACGATGAGTTACAGATCACATATCACAATCACAACAGTACAGAATGCAACATGAAGCAGAGCCAAAATGCTAGCAACAATAATAACTCACCACGACCACAGTTTAAACTGCTCCTGTGAAACTGATCTTGACACGTCTAGTTCTCATTGAAGGTTGGACAGTCCATACTGTCCTTTATGTGACACCCAGAGTCCACAATAGTTTTTTTTCCTTGAATGATGATTCGTTGTAGTGCAATCTTCTGACTAAGACACATCAAGCTAATGGAACGGTAAATAACAGCATTGTGAAGGATAAAAATATTGTGCAGAAAGAACGTGGCATCATTTACAAAGATTTTGAAATCCATATTTTCGTGAGGTCACAAAAATACCATATTAAAATACATGCACCTATTATGTCTTCAGCATTTTAGCCCCACCTATTCAAACTGAAAATAGAATGTTTTAGGCCTGACTGTATGAATGAGGAGCAACACAGGACAGCCAATCAGAGCAAAAGGCATTTACATATATCAGTCTTAAAGGCACATTAATCAAACAACCTACTTAATTTGAAAGGATAGAGAAAAACTCTAGGTGTAAAAATAAAATGAAGTGTTTTTGGTACTTAAACTGACCCGTTGACAGTGCTGACATGAAACGCAAAAACGAACACTGCATATACAAATGTTTTTCTGTGTACGTTTTAAAGCATGTTTTCTCAGTTTCTTCATGAAAGTAAATGTTATTTTCTTTTAGTCAGATATTTGTTTGATGTTGGATTTTCTGAATAACTCCTGGTAAACGTTTCACAAACTATAACAACCTTCATATAATAAAGTGTTACAGAAAAGTGTTTAGGACACACACACACACACACACACACACACACACACACACACAGTGTCAGCTACTATAGTATGTTTGCTGAGATGCTCATTACCTTGCTCTGCCCTCTGGGACATACAGCAGACATGGGTCATTACACCTTACCCCTCACACACTTTCTCCCTTTCTTTGTGTCTCTCTCTCACTAATTAGTGCAAAGGACATGGCCTCAAATCACTACGCTTCAAAGGTTCAACTTGTTGAAGATCCCTCTCTTTCTCTATCATCTAAACTCATTATCCATCTGGGTCATGGGAGGTGCTGCAGCCTGTCCCAGTGTTCACTGGGCAGAAGGCAGGAAACTTGACAGGCGTGTTGAAGATGAAATAGAAAAAGAGCCAGAAACTGTGTTATAAGAAGCATTTTTTATTAATTATGAAGATCTACAGTGCTGCTTGAAATATACAAATCCTTTGGAGTTTTCTATATTTTTGCATTAATAAAAATCTAATTTCCCTAAAAGTAGATAAAGAGAGCTCAATTAAACAAATGAGACAGAAAAAGTTATACCTGGTCATTTATTCAATGAGAAAAAATATTCAACTACATATGAGTGGTGACAGTATGTCAACTTTGCTTTCAGTACAAACAAAAAGCAGTAACTGCAACTAACTGCAACTGTTTGATGAGTTCTGCACATCATTTAGCCCCTTCCTCTGTATAAGTCTGGGTTTTTTCTGGTAATTCCGCAATGCTTTTATAGAATTATAGAACAATTTGTGCTGCATGGCCCACATTCTTTTGAGATTCACATACAGATGTAATACATTTTTCTTTAGAGTTTGTTGATATACTTTCAAATTCATTGCACTTCAAGATGTCATGGCTCAGATGCAGCAAAACACAGCCACAATACTTCCACCACCATGTTTCACAGATGGGATACGTTTTTTTTTTACACTGAAATGCAGTGTATTCATTTGCTACTATGCTTGTCAATGTGATCTTCAGCTTCAACCGTAAATAGACAGGAATAGACTGTTCTTTTTGGACTGTGAACTGGTGAAGTGGTGAGTTGGTTTCGTGACCTATCCTTTGTTTCTACCATGATTCCACGTCCATGCACTTCCATGTCCATGCATTATGAAAATCTAACCTCCCTGATTGATTCCTGCAGAGTGGCTACTCACACCTGATGGCCATCCCATTGATTTAAAACACTTGATTCTAATTGGGTCTTCAAGTTAACTGCTAATCTTAGAGGTTCACTTACTTTTTTTCACTCTCAGATCTATAATACTGTATAATTTTGCTCAATTAATAAATCACCAAGTATACAATTTTAGTCTCGCGTTGAATTGGGCTCTCTATATATACTTTGACGCTGATTATGTTTTAGAGAATATTTATGCAGAAATATAGAACATTTAAAAAGGTTCACAAACTTTCAAGCACCACTGTATGCTTATCACACTTAAAGCTGCACTCTGTAGGGGTTTGGGATTGGGAGACAGAGAGCATTAAGTATATTTCCAGCCACTATCAGCATCAATATCATTTATAATCAATAGTCTAACCAATACACTGTTTCTGTGGTGAACATGTGGAAAATATTCAACAATTATTATTACTGAAAAAAAACATACTATTGCGTGTTTACATTTTTATTCAGACTGTAGCACAGGCACATCATACATGCCAATCAAAAGATGGGCTGGCAAGAACTATTCAGACAAATCCACAGTAATAATAAGTAAACCATGTAACGAGCAAGGATCCAAAATACCAGAAAATACAAAGAACAAACAGAAAAATCAGTGAACAAGGAAACCAGCCCAGAAAGCAGATATATTGGCAAGACTTTACAAGGTGTGAGGCCAAGGCTGAATTTCAAATGGTTCTCTATTCTCTATATATTAGTGTAGGTGATTCAAACTATGGCTTTTACAAGAGATGGTAGAAACTAGCAATCTCAATTCAGATAGTTTGATTCTTCTGGAACTGCTGTGCTCAGAGCAGAGGTTTCGAAACAGTTTAGAAAGTCCATTGCCTGCTTCATCTACTACTTCTGCATGTAATAACACTGATTATGTCTTATCGATGTGAATAAATTAAAATAATATAATAACTTTTAAAAATGTAAATAACTTCAACAAAGTGTAATGCAAAATAAAGATACCAAAATGAAACATTGTGTATCAAAAATGTTTCATACAATGCAAAATAAATTAATGCAAATGTTGTGGCCAAATGAAAGGACATTATTACACTGAAGTCATTATCATTTAATAATTTGTTTCAAAAATACTTGAAATAATGAGAAAAATATTGCTGAATATTTAATACATATACAATATCCAATAATAATACCTTAACATAGTCATATAGGAGCACTTGTACAATTACAGACTATAGTCCATCTGTTTCTCTTTATACTTTGTTATCCCATTTCTTCATCCCTGTTCTTCAATGGTCAGGACCTCCACAGGCCCACCACAGAGCAGCTAGTATTTGGGTGGTGGATCATTTTCAGCACTGCATTGACACTGATGTGGTGGTGGCATGTGTGGTGTGTGTGGTGCTGGTCAGAGTGGATCAGACACAGCAGTGGTGCTTGAGTTTTTAAATGCTTCAATGTCACTGCTGAACTTAGATTAGTCCACCAACCAAAACAATCCAGCCAACAGCGTTCTGCAGGAAGCATACTGTAATCACTAAAATAATGGAATAGAGAATGACCAACACAAACTGTGCAACAACCGATGAGCTATTGTATCTGACTTTACATCTACAAGGTGGACCAACAAGGTAGGAGTGTCTAGAAGAGTGGACAGTAAGAGGACCCAGTGTTTAAAACAACAGCAGGCAGCACTGCTGGGTCTGATCCACAAATTAACATTTCTAGTTTGTATGTATGGTCCTATTTATAATTAATACACAATCTTATGTTGTGTTTGTACTAGATGTGCACTGATATATTAACAAATGAGTGAATTATTAATGGATTTTTTGTTCTCTCGCTCCAATTAACTAAAATATGTTTTGCTTTATTCTGTCACAATCCTGGTCTGACAGGAACAGCACATTTTCATCAAAGGCAATTTTGATTCTTTCCTTGAGAAATCAGATCTAATCAATACTGAGGTGCTGACATAAGACACAGCACTATGCCAAGTCTGTAATTTCCTGTTAAATTTAGCCGAGACCTTTAACTGTCACTTTTCACTGGAAGCTGTTGAAAAGGTTACAGTGAGGAGGCGTAAAGCCATCGTCACGAAAAATGACCATTTCACCAACACACTGTGTACCATGCACGCAGAGCTGTTGTTTTTTTCTCTTTATATTTTTCTCCAGAATTCTCTAGAGGTTGCAACATCCATGTCCATATCTAGTGTTGCCAGGCACCTGCCAGCTAAGTCCGGATCACTTTTTTCTTTCTGTTTTTCCCTGTTCCTCCTTTCCTCAGGTGTTCCAGCAGTGCAATCATCATGTGTCAGATCAAGCAAAACAACAGGCATTTGTTTGTGCGGCGGAAAAACAATTGCAACAGCAAACTCTTTCCCTCTTTTCCCTCTATGCCAATTTTGGATAAAGGAAAAGAGCAGATGTGCCTATCAGCACTGCATACAGTACACAATGGGCTGCTAAAACCTAAATAAAAATCTTCTTCTAAAGAGACGGTCTGGCATAAAACTAGCGTTTAAAATGTTAAAATGTAATTTGTCATGTTGTACACCATTCTGTGATGCATCATTCAGTTTAATTGTTTGTTAGAATTCACAATTTTACTTGCAGCCACATTGTCTATCTACCTTAACCAGTACTGTCTACTAGTCCAGCCACTATTACTTATTATTACTTACATTGGTAAGCTGGTTATTACTTATTATTATTACTTACATTGGTGGGTGGACAAAATACTGATACTGAAAAAAGATGCAGTTAAAACAGCTAAATATTGTTATCCCAGCTTTTTGCATAACATAACCTGTTTCCTCTACTATTGTTACTTTTCTAAAAATCTATGACCATGTCAGTTAAGTATGCAATAGTGCTATTACTCATAATAAGATATATATAATATATAAGATAAGTTAAATACACACCAGAACTTAAATACACACTAGAAAAGTCCCATGCATAAACACAAAACCATGGTGGAGGTCTGTTGGTGACCAACCCCCAACACAAAACACCCACACAGTAACCCAGATGAACACAAATAGCATATACAGGTGACTTAAACCAACAGTAAACAAAACAATTTACCTGCCCCCAGGAGGGCGTGTGACAACCATGAGCCTCTGCGTGTGGTTGTCTGCATAGCCACACTTTCAGAGAGGCAGGTCAGCATCACATTATATATTCGTAGATTCACAGTAAGAGGAACTCGAAATACTGTAAATAGTTGGGATTGTTGGCTTAAAGATGTACATATGTGTTCCTTGCGCTATTCTGTGCTACTGGGTCTTTGAGCCTGGTATGTGGGGTAGTAGTGCAGTATTTGTGCCTACTGGTTATTGAGAACCTGCATGATATCCTGGCCATCCAGCCAACGATGGGCAGTGTTGCTCTACTGAGATCTTTCAGCTAAAGTACTATGGATCCTGCATCTTCCTCTGCATGTTAATGCTGTGGTGTTTATGAGTAGCCAGCTCTTCATACCAAAAGCCTTCAAGAGAGATTAAGCTGATTAACTGAGATATCCAATAAAGTAAATCTTGAAGAAAATGGCAATTCCATCTTTTTTAACACAAAATGGAATCCATAGACAATGTTTAGTCATTTTAGCCTCAGAGCCAATCTGGGGTAACATGGCAAACTGAGGTAACCTTGTTGTCCTCTTTATCAGATTCTATCGCTTGAATAATATGTGCACTTCACTGTAATCATTTATGTACCTGAAAACAGTTAGTTATGTGATTGAAGTAAAGCATTTGGCTTCCATGCAGCAAATTTAACTTCTTGGAGTCTTTAACCAGCAGGTTAGTAGTGTAGTATAGTATTACATAGTATTACATAGAAGCAATGGTCGGTACAATAATATATATATATTTATATATATATATTAATATATATATATTATATATATAATATATATATATATATATTATATATATATATATATATATATTATTGCAAGGAGGTTATCTGGTATTAAAACTGCCATGTTTACAACATGCTTATATTTTTTACTTTATTCTTTTACTTTATTATTTTAAATTATAATGTTTTTTTAATAAAATTTACAAATATATACATTTAAAATAAAATGTTCCCTCTCATACCCTGTTATGACATTTAGGTTTATGTACCAAGAGCAGTCATAATTGATTTTATGAGCATTTTCCAACCTCTCTTTAACAGCTGTACCTTTTAGCCATTTACCATGCACTTTAACATTATGCTAGTACAGGGTAGGCCTTCCATTTGCTCTCAAAACAGCACTTTTCATGGCGCCAATTTCATGACATGTTGGAAACATTCACTCAAGATTCTGGTCCATGTTGACATGATAGAAGTATGCAGTTCCTGCAGTTTTTAAAGGTGCACTTTCATGCTATAAAGCTCCTGTTCGACCACATTCTGAAGGAGTTACACTTGACTCCCAGTGACTGGCAAAGCCTGTCCATGTCTGTGAAACCGTGTCCGTGTCCGTGGTGCATTATCATGCTGGAAGTAGGCATTAGAAGATGGTAAATTGTGGTCATTAAGGGATACACATAGTTGGCAACAATGCCCAGGTAGGCTGTGGCATTCCAGCGATGATTGGTTGGTATTAACAGGCCCAGATTGTGCCAAGAAAACATTCCCCACACCATTACACCCATCTTCGTTGACCTCATCAACAAAGCATTTTCATCTGCAGAACTGCCTCTCACTGGATGTTTTCTCTTTATTGCACCATTCTGAGTGGACTCTAGAGACTGTTTTGCATGAAAATCCCAGGAGAGCAACAGTTATAGAAATACTCAAACCAGCCTGCCTGGCACCAGCAATCATACCACGCTTAAAATCACTGAGATCACACATTTTCTTCCATTCTGATAGTTGGTGTGAACATAAGCTGAAACTGCAGGCCTATATCTGCATGATTTTATTCACTGCAGTGCTGACACACTATTGGCTGATTAGATAACTGCATGAATGAGTACAGGTATTCCTAATAAAATGCTTGGGGAGTCTATGCAAATGATCTCTGTTTTGAGAGTCTTCTCTATATCTTACCTCACATAAAGGGCAGCCATCGCTAAACCAGTCCTAAAACACTTCAGCATGAATGGGCTAGGTTAAACTACTGTGTTGAGTAGATGTATGTATGTAAATGTATTAGTTTTTATAACATGTTTGTTGCAATTAAATTATAATATAATGGACTGTATAGAGGAGAGTGAGTGAAAATGGTATATTATTAAATGTTAACAGTGCCTCCAGAGTATGTTAAACATTTGCACTAAAAATAAGAAAGGAAAAAAAAGAAATAAAAAGAAAATAAGTTTTACTGTTATGGGTCCCTTGCTTTCTCTGGTCTGCTAGACTCACCAGCGCATTAGTTGTTTTCCTGCTAGCTCTGTTGGGTCCAAGAAATATACATTGACGGTTGAATATGAAACATAATCCAATTCTATTTCAATTAGCACATAATTCCATGCAAAGGCATCCCTCTGCCATGGTGGGAAGATAAAATTAGTTCAAATGCAAGGTTGCCAAATAATGAAGAGCGATGATTTAGCTTCATAGCAGTAATTACAGCAATTCAATTGAACTGGGCCATTTTACCTCAGTTGAAGCCAAGCTCTACTATATCATATGATATTATCAGTCACAGGGAAGTGCACTTAAGAGGATCTGATACAGTAACATTAGAGACATTTACTGCCTCTAAAGGCTGTTAAAATCACTGAGGCTTAGTAGTAATGGCAGTAGTATCAGCAATGTCTTTATAGTCCCAAAGAGACAAGCCCTCCATTATATCACTTTACTCTATTGCAAATGGTGTCTTTGTTTTAAAATACTGTCAATCCAGTTTTCTTTTTCACAATTATTCAGTTATTAGAACTATACAAACTGAATTCTAAAAAAAAGACAGTAGGCAAAAGGGCCGTCCAGATAACTACCATCCAGACAGTCAAAAGCTTGGGGCTTCTGTGCTCAGAGGGTGGGGACTGGATGGAGAGCTTGGATGGAATGGGATGGAATGGGAGGGCAGGGTCTGATGGAATGGGATAGGGGATAGGATGGGGGATGGGACCGAATTAAATGGGGGATAGGATGGAATTGGAATGGGGGATGGGATGGAATTTGATGGGGGATGGAATGGAATTGGATGGGGGATGGGATGGGATTGGAAAGGGGATAAGATGGAATGGGATGTGGGATGAGGTGGAATGGGATGGGGGGACAGGATGGATTGGGGGTGGAACAGTGGGTAGCTTCCATCGCTATAAAGACATCATTAATACTGAATGTAGGAACATAAGCTGCCTTCTTAGAAACATCCATGCTTATTTATAACACCTAGTCATATTTTGCATATGTTACAAGTGCATGGCTGTGTAGTCAGAGGCTGGGCGTGTAAATACTAGACTGCCCTGTATGCAGTCCAGAACTGTCTTAAAACATTATATTATTAAGCTCAATATACACATAAACTATATCACCGCTGTCCAATAAAAAGCAAATATCTCCAATATGGCAACTTTACAGAAGGGGCCAAACTGCTTTGGAATATTGTCATTAATCCATTCAGCATGAATGTAATCCATTCACACAATGTAATCGGCGGCTCTCAAATGATTAAAAAAAATTGGACATGTTTTTCTTTGGACAACAATGATATTTAATATATGTTAAAGGGATTTGCCGATTGCTGCTTTCTGTTTTTATTAGCATTTCACATTCTGTTTCAACTTTTTTAATTTAACATTTATTTTAACAATGCTTAATAAATGTTCGGGTACTTATGACATGAGTTAAACCAAAGCAGACTTTTTGCCATTCGCTTATTATGCAAGTCTGTACAGGTTTTGCAACGCACTACATGTTTTCTAGGGGAAACAGTTCTGGACTGCAGGCAGGTCAGTCTAGTGGCTAGTATTGCGCCCCTATACTCTGATTATGTAGCCATTGCTGTTGTACAGTGGTGAAATAAACAAGGGTTAATAGAATCTTCACAGACATGCATATTACCCATACCATGACAGACACTGGCTTATGAACTTTACACTGGCAACAATCTTGATGTTTTTCTTCTTTGGCCTGGAGAACACAATCTCTATTATTTACGTAAACAGTCTGAAAGTTTGACTTGTCAGACCACAATACATGTTTCCATTGTACACCAATCAGTTTCAGAAGAGCTCAAAGAAGCCCAAAGAAGTTTTCCATTTCCAAAATATCCATCCAACAGTGTCCTGTGGGCAGCATCCTGTGACCAGTTGGCCTACATGACCATCATTAACTGTGCAGCAACAAGATAGAATTAGAGAATGACCCATCACTTAAAAAATACCTGCTCTAAGGTGATCTGATTGTGGTTTTGGCCAATAATAAATGGTGGAGGGATAATAAATTATGTGGAGAACTACACAGATATGCAGTGTATTTATATGGTGTGTGTTTTTGTCAAAGCTGAATGAACCAGAACATTTAAATTTTCCAGGTTTAAAACAATGTTTTAATTTTTGCTAATTTATTCAGCATAGTGTAATGATTCACAAGGCTCAGAGACAAAGGTAAGATTCATAAGCAGACTGATTTATTTAGAACAAAAGGAAATTGCAATAGGCAGAGTACTGAGGGGTGTTAGTCTGGATACCAGGGGATGGAGGTGTCCAGGTGAGAAGACTGAGCAGAATAGATTTAATAGATTTAAATCCTTCCCAATAGTTTATCAGTTTGGGTCCGGACCCGGGCCCGGTCCGCCTATTAGTGACCCTGGCCTAGATTATCTTAGCTGGCCCTGGCTTAGCTTGGTTTAGCCTACCTTGGCTTGACTTAATTCAGCTTAGCCTAGCTTAGTTTGGCTTGGCTTGGCTCGGCTTGACTTGGCATAGCTTATCTTAGCTTAGCTTAGCTGAGCAAAGCTTATCTTAGCATAGCGTAGCTTGTACAACAATGGCAGCTTGGTTTGAATATACTGGGATACAAACAATACAACGCACTGTGGTGTGGGTGTGAGGGGTATATGTAGGGAACAGGGGAAAACACTGAACAAGAAACACCTGGTAAACAAGAGGGAGCACAAACACGAAACAGGTGAGGGGCGGAGACAGGAAAGTGGAGACATGAGCTTGGCAATAATAGGGAGACATTAATATGACAGACAGACAAACAGGCAGACAGGGCAAGACAAGACAGACAGACAACACAAGACCTTACACATACGCTTTTCATTACATAATAAGCATTGATGTTTTATAAAAACACCAGAAATTCAAATAGTTTGACTATATATATTTCTTCAATACACATGATACCATTTCTCAGAAAAGCTGGCAAATATTTTAGGAACATTTAAAGGATTCTGATTCTGGCTCTTTGGATTGAAACAAAAATGAATTTGTTAATAAACTAAGACATATAGACATTTTCCAAAAATTAAACAAAGTACCGTGTTAAACTAATAACATGCACTTCCACTAAAAAGATCTGAACAAACTTTTTTTGACCTTGCAAACTAGTCAGAAATAAGCTGAAACACATCAACGTAACTTCCTGAAATGGGGTTCTAGTATGTTCTGGACCTTGGTATACCCCTTGGTATAGACATCTGAGCACTGCATTCTTTGTGTCAATTGACTCTTAACAATGACTTTTCCTTTTCTTCTTTATTATCTACATGCACACATTCATTCCATTTAGTTCCATAACCAATGTACTCCATGACAATTCCATTCCAATTATTAGCTATCCACAAATCAGTTGTATTATAATGACAATGTAGTCTTCTATAACCCAGTATCAGCACTGCCATTAAAATGTTTAAAGCTATATTTGAGTACAGAGATTTCAAGTGTGTTTGAAGTGTGCCCTTATTTTCCGTTTTAGTTGAGACACTGATGATAGAAAGCCCCACTGTGTTCAACAAGCAGATATTATTGCTAAAAGAAGAGGAAGCTAACAGAGGAGCTGCTTGAATCACCACTCACTTGCATGTATTCAGTCTGTCTTTCAATTATTATTCAAAGAAATTTGGAGGACAAGGAAAAAACAAAACAATCACATTATTAGCATAATAGGTATTCAGATAAAGGCCATTGTGGCATTTCCAGGAATAATGCATGACTCCTCAACTCCTCAACTTAGTTTTAACCATCATGGCCATGGAACCAATGATAAAGAAAAAACAGAGGTTAGCCACTATTAAATAGCTAGACTATATTAGCATAATAAATTTTGCTTATTTCACACAATGAGGACAGAAGGAAAAAGCAATGTCCTGGGAAAAGCATGATTATAATCTGAATTCATTCTAAAGGAAAGAAAAAAATGTTTTATTGATTGTTAATTGCTTTCCAATTCCTGAAGGAAACGAAGAGTTGCAGAGTTTGTGCTGAGCAGCAGCTGGTGAGTTTAAATTGTTTAAAGCTGCTAATTAAAAAAAACTCTTGCTACTAAAACACAGACTCTTTCTTCCTTTGTACTCGCCTCGGTCAGAATGTCTCTTCAGCCGACTGCAATGACAAAGCATGAAGTCTACAGAGTCGAAGGGTCAACTCCCAGCATTTTAACCCTTAGACACACTGGCCAAGAGTCGACCACCACGCCCAAATGCCTACATAGGGAAGCAAACAAGTCAGCCTTTATAATTGTTTTATTGTTTAAATAGTATTTTATTTTACTATGTGCAATAAAACCTTTGTCTACCAAATATACACTTTGCATTTCTTTTGGCTTTTGAAATAGAGAGAAAGCAACCCACTGCTCTGTGTCAGCTCTCCCAAACCCTTTTTGTCTAACTAATAGTCTAATAATAGTCTAACAGTCTATCTTATAATAATTTATTTATTTATTGAATACAGGTTTATTTTAAATTTGATACCTTCAACTTGATTCACAAATGTTGGGACAGGAGCATGTTTACGACTGTGTTACATCACTTTTCTTTTTAAAATGTTCAGTAATTGTCTGGTAACAGCTGCTCAGTGCTTTTGGAACATGGAGAGAATGCTGTGTGGCATTGTTTTTTCTGAAACAAGCAGGGACATCCCTAAAATAGACATGGTCTAGATTCCAGCATATGCTGCTCCTAAATGCATAATAGTCCCCTCACTGAGGTGCAACTTGCTTATGCCCCTGGCACCAACCCATCCCGTACCATGACAGACTCATCCCCCATACTATGACAGACTCATCTCATCTCATCTCTCAACTTACCCCCAGTTTTTAAACTCTGTGTTGGTAACAATCCTTCATTTTTTTGACCTGAAGAAAGACTTTTTTTTTTCTAAAAACATCAGACCACCACACACATTTTCACTTCAGTCCATCTCAGACTTCTCAAGTCCAATTAGTCAGTGACATTTCTGAATGTTGATATATGGCTTCATATGTTATATGGCCTCCCTGACTGTAGTACAGTCTTAACTTACATTTGTGAATGCAGCAGCGAGGAGTGTTCATTGACAATGGTATGTCACAATATTCCTGAGGTCATGTGGTTATACTCAGAAGCACGTCAGTACTTTAGTCAGAACGAAGGGGAGAGAAAATATTATACTCAATATGTTATATGTTATACTCAACATAGGTTATTTTTTTTTCTAATGCTATTCTGTCAGTCTTTATATTTTATTTTCTTGCGGTCTTAACTGTAGAGTTTTAGCAAATGACCTTTTGTTGCAGAAAAGTGATAATCATCACCCCCCATCCTATCCTTCTTTGCAGAGAGGTGATAACTGTCAGCCTCTCACCTTGTCACCACGCTCCTTCGTCTGTATTGAAACGACCCTTCGTCTTCTGACCTTTAGGTGATAACAATCTCTTCTCATCTTTATCCCCCCTTACCCCCTGCTTAACCGCCTCCTTTTTCTCCATCTTAATCTCCCACCTCCATCTTCCTCTTTTTTCATCCCCTCATGCCCCTCATCATACCCCTCTTTTTCCTCCTTCTTCCCCCACAAGCCTCAACGTATATAAGACGTCTAACAGACCATTGATCAACCAAGCTGTACCCATACATCTCTTTATGTATTAATTCAACTCCAAGTCATCACTGAAGCCCTCCAGTGTCCAGTCTTCTGAACAGTGAATTTCTACAAAGGTCATGGGCATAAAAGTGTTCCCAAGAAAGGTTCTTAGAAAAAAGTCAAGGTCAGATTCATGATGTGCTCTTGAAGCGGCTGAATTGTTCACACCTTTGTGTCCTTAAGTGTGAGTAGATTCTGTTCTCACCTAAGAAACTACTTAAGTGGGGTTTTAAAAGTATATTTTTTAAATAAGTGAGTGAAGTCTATTGTTTTTAAACCGTTGGGTTATTTATTTATTCATACCCATTACTTCCTGAGTTCCAGAACACAAGGAAACATCAATAACAAAACCACAGAAAACAAACCACAAAGCAGGGAGGAAAACAGAGGCAATATATACACAGGTTAACAAGAGGGAACAAGAAACACCTAAGAACAATAGGCAGGGTCACAAATGGAAAACAGGTGAGGGGCGGAGACAAGAAGCACATAACAAAACAAACAGAACCACATGGCAAAGAACGTAAACATACAAACATGTGACAGACAAGGAAATGTAAACAAAGGCAGACAGGCAGTAAACAGGGCAGGACGTGACATCTACAAACGTCCCAATTCTTTCATTGGTCCTAACCTAGTTTTTTAATATGTCATGCAGGAATCAATTTTAGAATTGGTGTTTAATAAAAAAATAAATAAAATATATAATGTACATTGTTATTGGTTGTCATATCTTGATTTCTGTTTTGCTGTCCACTTTTTTGGATAAGAGTTGAAAAATATCAAAACATTTATGTTTATATCTAAACAATTTCTGCTATTTGTATCCTCAATTGAAAGTGTTTTTTATTTAGCATACTACTCTTCTATGGGATAATAACAAAAAGACTTTTACAGCTTTTTATATTTCACAGTGTATATATCAACCTTGCGTCCCTTGTTGCCCATGAGGCTTCTCACTTATTCAGCTTTGTTTCAGGTAATTTCTAGCTCTACTCGGATGCCATGTCTGAACATTTATCCATTCCTTGCTGGCTTTAGGATAGCAGAAACCAGCGTGAAATTGGAAATGGAAGGTTTATCCGAATGTCAGCGGACTGATTAGGCTGAATCCTGCTTCCACTTCGTTTCCCCAGAGAAGTCTTAAAAGACCTCAGTCTAGAAATTGGCCATGCCATAGGCCACCAGAGATTCCATTTCCTCCTATGCTTGCATAATGGTTTACTTGTCTTTGTTGTTGGGTAGCTTGAAGAACTCTGTCCTTGGCTGATTACTTCCTGATTTTCCAATCTGGTGTCACTCTACCCCGAGCAGCAAACTCAGGAAGCCATTTCACTGCTGTGCACCATGCACTCTCTCACTGGGGTCCGTTAGATGTATGCTGCAGCTGGTAACAGCTTATGTTTTCAACATAATGAAGGAATTCAGACAATAAGGTAACTTATTGCAAAGTCTGCTCGATTTTTGCGTCGCTTTCTTTGACATGTTTGAAAGTTCCTGTACAGGGTTTAGTTGTTATTTTGCTGCAGTGAGATACGTGAGTCATCTTGCCACTTCCATCACTTCCACAACACTCTCACACAAATAGTACATTTTATTAGGCACTCATGAATAACACCAGGAGCGAAGTGCAGAAGAAGTACGTAGGGGCTGCAGGGTCATTGCCCCTTTTCCTTCTTGAGGGTCACAGTAATTCTCATGAGAGTGCCTTTAGTTTGATGCACTTTTAAAAGTATACGTAGCAAAAAAGTAATTTTTTTGACATTTAAATATGTAAAGACCTATTTGTGAAAAACATTTAACAGCTGTTAATCAATTAGCACATCAGTACACAATGACCAGTTAGGTGTCTCAAGCTTGTCTTACGTTACTCAAAGACACAGCATTTACATTACTCAAAGATATCAACTCTACTCAAAGGCATCCCCACGTGACACAAGTATAGTGACATTAGAGTGACATTAGAGTCATAGAGTCATTAATCATCATTACATTACTCAATGATATAACCACTACATTTCTCTATAGCTATAGTCATTACAGTACACAAAAACATCACCATTACACTATTCAGAGACATCACCACTACGTTACTCAGAGATATTACTATTACATTGCTCAAAGACATCAACAACGCATCACTTCTACATTATCCTTGGTAAATATTATATTATAACAACAACATCACTTGTTGAAAATATTGCATACATTATTCAAAGACATCACCATCACTCATCAATAAATCACTCAAAGAAATTGGCAATTTGATTTGATAAATGTAAATAAAATAAATGAGTGTTGTTAAAAGAAGACATGATGTAACACAGCGGTAAACATGAATCTGGTCCAATTTTTTAAAAAGGATAAACATGTATTTTAAACAAAATTATTAAAATTTTTAGGTTGGAAAATGCGTTGTAGAAAACTCATGGGTTAACTTCAGGTAGCTCTGTGTTAGAGTGTACACAAAGACCTTAAATAGACCTATTACTTTTTACAACATTCTCTCCCCTTCTGATCTTAATAAAGGATTTGAGCAGGCCTACAGGCTAGGTTTATAGAGTGTCCAGTGTCTATACAGCTTCCAGTGTACTGAAACTAGTATTTTTTTTTTTCGAGGACTAAAGAGCCCTAAAGGGATGACTGGCTTTACACAATGAAACTTTCATGCAAATAGGTGCATTCCATGTATGCTCTAACTGCAGCAGTTGCCTTCAGCAGCTGAGTGAACATTTCATGATGAATAGACCAACGGAAATGCTTCAACATCACCTGAAATAAAATCTCTTTATATTAACTCTAACTTGTCTTTTCCTGAAAGTAAGTAAAGGCACCAGCTGTAGGTGTTAGCTCTCTAGTTAACACAACTGGTTACATAAGCTTTGAGGAATGTTTGTTGTCAGGCCCCAGGAAACCAACAAGGCAGCAAATGGGGGTAAATATATACTGTTTATGTTATTTGTTTAATTGGCATCTCTTTGTCTATTGATATGATTTAAATGAAGATTTGATCATATCAATTTAGGTTACACATATATAGAACTTCACAAAACAATAAAGAGGAGCCCAAGTTACAAGCAGTACGCTTTATATTTGCAACATGTAGTGAAATTAATACTTTACTGAATACCTGGTCAGCTTCTGGCTGCGCTCTGTCAGCTTATCAGCATTTGTGTTTGACCAGTTTTTTGGCTTTTGGAATTTGCTTCTCTGTCAATATATGCTTTAGCATGTGAACACTTGCCTTCTTGTGTCTCCATCAGCATGTAAGCAAGCACTCCCCATTCCTGTGATATGAACCTTCACTTAACACAAACACAAATTGCTATCACTTGGGTCTCTCTCTGGAACAGCAGATGATGGCAAGCAACTTCTTGCACCGAAATAAGAGAAAGAGAGAGAGAGAGAGAGAGAGTCGAATGCTCATGAATAAAAGAGGAAAGGCATGCAGATCAATAAGACTGACGTGCTTCCTAAATCTCATAAAACCCATGACCACACAGCCAAAGCACCCACATGAATAATACATTGCAGGGACAGAGTAGAGAAATGGGAAATGACTGTGGACAGCATGCAAATGACCGGAGAAGGAGACATTACACGTAAGGCTGTCTTTTTAACCTTCGGTTAGCAGAGACAATGTCCTAATTGCACCACAAAGATAATGAAGAGGAGAAATTAACTGGGATGTTACTGTTGTGTTGATTAATTGTTAGATTTTTATATTTTTTTTTTGAATGAGGTTAATTTGACTAATAGGCCCTGTTCACTGACAAACAGTAATGTGGAAATGTCAGCGACTTCCCTTCATTTATTTAATTTCCAGTCAAATAGCCGTTAAGTGCAAATGATTAATTTTTCAGTGTCAGGGGAAAAAGCAGAAGGCTTATTTAACAGGGTAACATTCGGTAATTAGTACACCCATTCTTTCCCTTTATTACAGTATCTGTTATTTTCTGGGACACTTACTTTTAGTTTTCCCACAAAAAGGTTTTGAATTCAGGTCAAAACAGAGTACATGTAAAATGTAAGTAAAAAGCAAAACACAAATCCTAGAAAACTGTACTCAAGTACAGTAACATCACATCTCAAATCCACCCCAAACACACACAATATACATCTGAAGGTGGCAAAACATGGACTACATGCACATTACAAGCCTAAAGTAACTTAAATCTGATTTTTTTTGTCTTAATGTTCTGATTTTTTCAAGGCTCTGTGGACACGTTAAATCCGATCTCTTTTAAATCCCATTTGAGTCACTTTTATATGTGGTCCTAGATAGGAACGTATCCGATTCATGGGCATGCGACATGAATGTGAATGTTCAGATCAGATTTTTTACCTTACACATGCGCTTAGTGCTGTTAATCTACGCCAGCACTGGCAGCATGGCAAAACAAGAATGGACGACAGGAACAGCAGTGGCAACAGTCAGTGGATAGATAAAGAAATTGCCAATTTGCTTGATATTTCACTCAGTTAGAGACTGCCTCAGTTAGAGACTGCCTCTACCTGTGCAGTTTCTAAAAGCTTTTACAATTTAGACTTCAAACAGAGATTCTTTCAGCTTTTCTTTGGTATTTAGTTTATTAAACTGTAAATACTTTTTGACCAGAGGAGGAGGGGTCTCCCCTTGTGAGTCTTGGTTCCTCCTAAGCTTTCTTCCTCCAGTCTGGTGGGAGTTTTCCCTTGCCACTTTTGCCCCTGCCTTGCTCACTGGGGGATACATGTTGTAACTGCATGTTTTCAAACTTCTGTGAAGCTTCTTTGTGACAACATCGCTGTAAAAAAAAACGTTATACAAATAAACTTGAACTGAATTGAATTAAATTGAATATTTGTGGGAAATGAATCAGGAATCTGGACGTATCGAAACTGATTAATGTTCAAAACGTTTTCCAAAGAAAATGCCAAGTGCCGCCACAAACGAATATGACTGCAATACACGTGATGGAGGTGATGTGCAGAAATATATTAAGGGGACAGGTTTGTTCACATTACAGAGATATAGGTCACTTCACAAATCTGATCTGACCAAAAAGCAGAATTGATTAATGAGGTTTGCAATGTGAACGCAGCCCTAGTCTACATCATTCGTAATCTGCAGTTCATGGACTCATCAAATGCTTACATTGCTATTTACTGTGACAAGACAGTAAATGCACTAGATCCCTCCTTCACTTTTTAATAAATCATTCCATCCAATAAGGCCTGCTGACCACACATCACTGACCCCTATAATAGAGGTGAAATCTTACATTACCTCTGGGAAATTGAGTTTAAGTTATGTCGCTGGCTCGAGCATTTCGTGCAATTAACACACTTAAGAAGCTGTCTCTGTGCTTTTAGCCCTCTTATTTTGATGGTGATTGGAAAAATTCTGTCACTCTGGAGCAGCATGTTGGCAGGGCCAGATGAAGTGGTAACAGAGAGACTGTATACACAATTTTATCCCCACGGGCCCTCACACTTCACACTCGGTATGTGTTGCTTGTTTCCTCTTTCTTTCGCTCCAGTGTGCCTGGTTTATATTCAGTACTGACAGACGATTTATTCTGCATAACACAATGACTAAATGTGCCTTGCGTAGGAGAGTGCATGTGGTTTTGACTGTGTGTGTATGTGTGTGTGTGTGTGTGTGTGTGTGTGTGAGGAAGAAAAAAAGGTGTATTTTTCAAATGTACACATAATTGTTCCCCTGACACATAGACCAGATTTACTAGGAGAAGCACTAATTACATTTTTTACTAATACTGTCCATGCAAATGAACAAAAGTGCAACTTCATAAGTAACACGACCAGTGAAATATACCCCAGTATAACAAACAATAAAGTTGCATATGTTCCTTTGTTTCAGATGCAAAGAGTCAAAAATGGAAGACAAAGTGGACTCATGGCGAAGACTTTCGATGTCTCTGTCAGTAGAGCAGGTTTAATAACATGCAAATCGAAGAATGTTTATTTAACCACAACTAATCATTCTCGAACAGGTGCGTCATGGAAGAATTCTCTCAAACTAATCATGAGGAAGTTTAGACAGAAGCCAGTCGTCACTTGGAAAGAGTTGCAGGACAACCTGAAAGCAGCAGCAATGACAGTAACACAAAGAACAATAAGCAGTGAATTGCACCAGATTCATCTTGGTTCCTGCACCGCACGCAAAACTCCTGCTGAAATAGAGAGAAAAAATTCACACATGAGCCAGAACTCCTTCAGAACACTGTGCTCTGGTCAGATGAAACGAAAACAAAACTCTAATAATTCATCTTCTCTGGAAATGGCACTGGAGCAATGCAAATCCTTAAAGTAAACATGTAGACTTACGCAGATTATGCAGATTCATGTAGAATTTGGAATTTGTGAGCCCAAAAGAGGAAATAAAGGCTGCTTGCTAAAGAAGGAAAGGACAAAAACTGAACCACTATGCTGCATTTCTTACCTTAGACATCTGAGAGCTATACTTGTAACAGCATTGCACCAAAGTATTCATAGTTTTTTTCTTTTTTCTTTTAAAACGTCATTTGAACCTGTCTTTGTTTACACTTATGCTATATATTTTTTATCCTATACATAAGTAGCAAGGTGTGTATAAGTAAAAAGGTGTGTAAGTAAAAAGTACAAATGAATCTGAAGTGAATGTGCAGCAGAAGTATGCAGGACCCATATCAGTCTTTTATTTTTTCCTTGTCCAGCTTATCTTTGTCCTTTAGATCAAAACAGGCCAATTCTGTACCTTTAAGACTGATCTAAGATAAACAAGCTCTGTTCTGACTGGAATTTCATTATGCGGGAGAATAGGTGGATAAATTAGTTGGTTCTCATGACATCACAGAAACAATAAAATCATGACCAGCTGTCTTGCAGCATAGTTTTTATATATATACTGTATAGACTGGATAGTGAATGTATGTTTGGAAAGTAATGATGTTTACATATTTACATATTACTTTATCCTTTGTTTAAATTTGTTTTTTCATGAGATGGGCCCTTTTAAAAATAAAAGCATTTTAATAATTGCCTCCCCTTGTTCTAGATTTTTGGAATAGAAATGAAAGCTGTAGCGAAAGTTCTGCCAGAGAGAGTCCAATACTACATCACTCTTTCATCCATTACTCCAATCAATCACAGTCCACTGCCTATCTTTAAAAGGATTTAACTTACACTCCCACTCTGCTGCCTTCAGGTACTAACGTTTCAATGCGCTCCTCCCTTCTCCCCAGTACCACCAGTTTGGCCTCAGTCCTGTGTTCCAGGGAGGTGACTTCACCCCTGCTGTGCATATCCAGCAGGATCTGCGAGGGTCTGCATGCTTTTAAAGACCTGGGGCTAGGACTGGGCCTATACCAAAGATGATTTCTTCATGTCCTACAACAACTACCCTCCAATTGTACACCTTAACAAAAATTAAACCTTGTTTTACGTCTCTTTACTTGTTGAGTCTTTCTGGCAGAACTTCATTATAATGTCTTTATCGTGTTTGGTATCAGCTAACGATATCTTACAACCTACTATTTTTCAGCTACAAGGCAGAAGGTATGTGGATAGGTAAGGCTGAGGTAGCACATTAAATTGACTATCTTCTCACTTAACATTTCACTCCATGTGTGATGTACTATAGTTTTTAGGTTTCTAATGTTCATATAGAGAGAAGAGAGAAGGCAGTGCTGACTGGTGCTGACTGTGTGCACCTCCATAAAAAACAAAGGGTTCATGTTGCGTGATGTCTGTTGTGTGCTAGCATTAGTCATGAGTTTTGCTGATTGTTAGTGGTGTGACTACAGCTGAGCCCTACCTCAGCCGCATGTTTAAAATCCCCAACCCCCTTGTTTTGTAGGCCCCCCCCCTCCAACGCTTTGGCCATAAACTGCATGTTTAGGCTTGTGTGCTGTTTTTGTACATTTACTGTATTTTATGTCATATAAAGACAGTAAAATGTGAAATTTGTAGCTTCATTTAATATATTTACTGTAACTGAATATATTTACATACCTCAACATGCCTTCTCAGGTTGGACAATTAATTTTTGAAGCCACAGATGAAGTTTGTATGCTGTAAGGAGAACATTTAAATATACAAATGTTGCTCTGGTGAGGAACTATTATCTTTTTCATCTTTATCTTTTTTATCTGCTGTAGAAATATCCAACATTGCAACTGCCAAGAAGAAAATTTGTCCATTGGTTTCAAAGCTATGCTTCAAATGAACCAGTAACTGGAAATGTAATGAAGTCTAATGTATGATATCTGTCGTTTAAATGTAGTAGAGTGAAAGTCTTTAGTTTGCAAAAAAACATTATGCTAAAGTAAAGTACAAATACTAAAAAAGTGCATTTAAATAAGGTACTCAAGTATACTTTCATTTAATATTTTGTGGAGCCTTTCTTTGCAAAGATATCAGTTCTGGGATTCCTCCAATAAGTTTCCAGTAATGAGGAACACAGATTTGAGAAACAAAATGTATATTTCATAATTAGCTTTAGGATTTTTTTTCAATCGCATTTTTAATATTTTAAAATAAAAAAAATCAAAAGGATAAGCATTAAATAATACTTTTTAGAACCTGTTTTGCTCATGAATACCAGGGGTGCCAATATTTGTGAATCCTACAGTATAATACTAGTGATTTCATACATAAAACCAATCTAATAATAATAATAATAATAATAATAATAATAATAGTTGTTGTTGTTGTTGTTGTTAGAGCACTTTTCAAGCAGCCCTAGCCATATTTGCTTTACAGATGGATGTGGAAAAACTATTCATTTAAAAACATAAGCCAATAACACAGATCAAACTAGTTACATAGATATCAAGTAAATATCAAGTATGAGTTTTCATTATATGCCAAGTTAAGTTTTCAAATATGCGCGCTGATCAGGATAAAAACTTTCATTGAGTTTCACAGTTTAGAAGTATAATAACTGGAAAGAGGTCAGACATGTCAAGTCAGACATTCTGCAATGTAAGCAGATGCTTTTGAGCTTCGTAGACTAGTAGCAGAACTTTAAAATCTACTCTAAAACACACAACAGTCATATGAGTTCACTAGGTAATAACCTGGTAATGTTAAAACAAATAAAAGATAGTGAAGTTAACTGTTGGGTTAGCTGCTTCACTAGGAGCTACTGCACACTGGCTATCTTTTGGCACAGTGCATTGTGTGTTTTCCTTTGTGCAGATTTAGCCCAAAATGCTAATGCACTGCACAAAGTTATTGAAAAATATTTTCTGTAATATAAGCTATGTACTTTTTTCCACAACCATCCTACAATCGCACAAAAATGACCCCATGTAAGTGGAAGTGCAACAAATGCTAACAGTATATGAGTAACCTGATCCTCTTGGCAACACAAAGGCAAATACATGCAGCTCTGAGTGTCAGAGTTACTTTGTGTGCAATTTAGATCCTCATCAAGAAACCTCGCAGTGTTCTTCCGTTGACGCAGACTGAAGCATCAAAGTCCTTCTTGACACTGATTGAAGCCGGCAGCCTTTTGAGGTAGCACATCTGCCTCCGCCCCATACACGCAGCTTTCCAATTAGGGAGAAAGAATCAATTTGCAATTTTATTTGCTTGACCCATGCAGGCCGGGACGGATATGTCACGCATGAATAAATTGCTTTGCCCGCTGCCACAGAACCTGCATATCTTCCCCAAAGTGAATGAGATCCGTCTGCTGATGAGAGTAAATTAATTTTCATTACCGGGATGTGTCCTGCATCTGGAATCAGCTCACCTGTGCGAGTATCAGAATGCATTACGAGAGAATACACATCTGTGCAAGCAGGAAAAAGGCTCTGCCTGCTGATCCCGCAGAGCTTTTCTGTGTGTTCAGGCTTGTTTGTTCAGTTATAGCCTCAGTAGGGAGTCATTCCCCTGTTTACAAACTCCAAACAAAGATGCCAAGTCTCTACGCTCAAACCTTTATTTGGTAAGAAAGCACCAGGTGAAGAGAGTATTACCTGATGTCTGTCTCCTGTAAAATCCAAAGTTTTGTGTATCAGTGGATGTTTTGTATGATGTAGGATATTGTCATATCATTGTTTTTCCATCACCAGAAAAATGCCAGCTGTCCCTTATATGGTCTGAACTTTTGCTCTCAAGTAGTTCAGTTGAAATGGGAAAAAATCCTTGGGTAACATTTCTCTGGGGGTCGAACTCATAAGACTGCATGACAATTACATCAGCCTTTCATGTCATCTGACAAAAACGTACACAGACATTTATAAAGGCCTAGGCCGATAGTGGCAGTTGTCATTAAGGCTGCTTTGGTCAACTTGATGGTTGACCTTACGTAACACTTGTGCCAAGTGTATTATTGATGACATTAGTACGGTGACTCAAAAAGACTCAACGCTCTGCAGATTCACAAACGCGCTGCAAACAGAAAACACAGCAACATGGGCAGTACATTTAACAAACGGAAGTGTTTCCAGAGGACACTTAAAGACAGTTTTAACATCAACATCTTATGTGCTATTGGATTTATTTACTGACTGAAATCATACTGGCAGTTTTTTTATTAACAGACCTCTATCACCCACTCTATCAAACACAGATCAGATGAACAAATGAATGAACCACAGAAAATGAAATTAAGGTGTTTTATGTATATACTAGTTCCCATGCTGACAACGTTGCAAGAGGCCATTGCAAATAGTTGAAATGACAATAAAAGTTTTGGCCAGCAGGGTGGTTCGTGCGCACATGAAGCTTCGAGTAATAAATCTTTTTTTTGAACCATCTGGAGGAAAAGCTTCAACGCTTCAAGAGGCTTCATCTGGCCATTACTAGTGTCTAATGAGAAGTAAGTCTGGATAGTTAGCGAATATAGCCAAACTTACTTCTTAGACACTACCGCGGCTCCGCATGGTTCTGTTTACATTGCGTTGCCGTATATGGTCTTTTAAGTGTCCTCCAGAAACACTTCCTTTGTGTTGTGGATGGTTTTGCAGCGTTTTCGTGAATTTGTGGTGTGATAGTTAAAAGTAGTGCCTATATTGTTGTTTGTGAATTTGCAGCGCATTGGGTCTTCATGGCCACCGTACATTAGGTTGTGGCATCATGCTTTCTGCAGTGATAGCAAGACAATTAACTTTGTCCTGATATTTTTGTTAAACACATGTCAAACACATAATCATAATAATGTTGGACACCATGAGAAGTGAAGCCAGTTACAAAATCAATTAATGTTGACATTGGAAACATTTTTATGAATCCTGTATTCACAATGCTTTAGAAATGCATTCATAAGGTGCTGTATGGCATATATATTACATTAAAATGCCTATCATAAGCCTGTGTAATAGCTTATATGCAGTTATGATTATATGTATAACACTTTACAAAGCCAAGAGTTTAACTTTATAATCTTAGGTTTTATAACACATTATAATATCTTCTTATAAGACAGCTGTAAACAATTAATGTTGTACTGCACTATAACAAGGGTCTTATATACAGTTCTTTCTGTGTAACACCAGACGCATGACAGCATTTAACTAAAATTAACTCTCTGACATATGCTTCAGAATTTACTGTTATATTCATCTTAAAAGAACAGTTATATGTTGTTTGACTTTAATAAAGTCATTTATATTTAGCTCATTTGTAACTGAACAGATATGATACTGCTTTATGGACCCTGTACTAGAAAATAATATAATCATATCTAATTACAAGTAATTAAACAAGATCATGACTGGTATTATAAGGACTTACAGTAGCAAGAAAACACAAATGAATCAGAATTTGTGAACTGATTAGTAATAAAATGTGGTTGATGGATAATTATAGACAGACACAATCTAACTAAACTAAAAAAATGTTTTTCATGTCTTTTACTGAGCACATCCACATCCACAGTGCAATCTAGAAAAATATGAAATGATTAAGTGCCATGATGAAATGAACTTTACTGTTAAGGACTCCTCTGAGAGCTTGTAGGTATAAAGGTGTTTTATGGTTTAGGGCTGCGTTGCCACCTTGGACACCTTGTGATCATTTAGGGAACAATAAATTCAGGTGTATCAAAACATTTTACAGGAGAATGTAAGAGTGGCAGTCCTTGACCGCAAACTGAGGGGTGATTCCATAAAACAATCACTTAAACATGTAATGACGCAAACAAATAAATCAACTAAAGAATCTTTAAAAAGGTTTGTGTTTTGGACTGTCCAAGTCAGACTTCTGACCTTAACTCTATTGAGATATTTTGCTATGACCTGAGGAGGGCATCCCAAAGGCATCCCAAAAATACTGATGATTAAAACACATTTTCAGCGCTTTGCAAATAGTTTGGTGGAGATGATGCTGCTAAATTGGGGATCTACTGGTCTTTACATTTAAGGAGCGACTTTTTCTAGCCTGTCCTGTATAAGCGTTTGTCTATAATTGTGACTTTGATAACAAGCAGACCCTATTTTAATAGCAATCAATGCAGATTGCCAGGTGACTCCAGAGTGTCCACTTGCTATATAATCACTTACAATTGCATTTACAAAGCATGGTAATTACTGTTAGCACAAACAAGACACTTTTACACTTTAAAACTCTACAACAAATCAGCAATGAAACAGAAACTGAAAGATCAGTGATGAAGAAGGAATGATGCTAATAAATTTTGGAGTATATGACCTTGTTTGGTGCTGTAGAGTTTGTGAAATGATTACGCAGACTGTGCATGCTTAGTCATATCATGACATGTCGATTCCCATGAGTTTTAAAAGGTGTTATTCTGTTTTATCCCAGGCCGAGTCTGCCACCATTATTAAAGGAAGTCTCTCGACAACACGTTTTAAAAGCAGGAAGAAAAATGCCTCAAAACTGGCTGCCAGGAGTTCCGTGCTGCCACATGTAATCTCCAGACACTTTTTACAACACCCTTCCACATTTTCTGCAGCCTTCCCTCAAAGGCTTTCTCAAATCTCCCCTGTATATGAAGAAAAGAAGCACCTTTTGCGGTTTAAGAATTATGTGTTATGTGGTAGGACAGTGATGCATAGGACATGTTCTGCTCTGAAATGCAGGGACTAAAATAAACTTGATGCAATATGAACGGAGAGAATGCATATTTTTTTAAATCTCATTTTTAAATCTACCAGAAAAAAATCCCCCAAGTAGTTCTTTGTTGTCTTGCGTGTTCATTTTCCAAGGTCACACACACACACACACACACACACACACACATATATATATATATATATATATATACACACTTACAGTAGATTGCTCCATGTTTGTCCTTCCTCAATAGACATGCAGTATTGCTGCCTTAATAACTTCCTAGGTAGCATACACTCATGCATCCTCCATTTGAAGCCACTTGGGCGTGTATTTTTAAGCGGCTTTTCTCGTCTCTTCTAGAACTCGGACAGCCAGTAAGGAGGTGTTTGCGGGTCATGGAGAGGAGGAGAAGGAACAGTAAGAAAGTAAGCAGTAATTTTTTGGTGTTCTGGATGCACTGCTTGTGTATTTGTAGTGATGTAATATTAGCATTTTCAGTGTAAATTTAGTGTTTAGGGTCTGGGACAGGCACCTCACATTAGAAAGTACCACAAAAAGTTGTTTGTTTTTGTTTATTACTATATCATGATAGCTGATACCATAATATATAATATACTATGCTATCAGAGACATAAAAACTCCTATCTCCATTTTTGTTATTTTTCAGTGTTTGACATAATTTGAAAAAGTCACTGTGACACACAACAACTTGAAAATCTCTGGTTACACTGACTCACATTAAAAGTAAAATATCTTTTTTCCTTTTCTTGTATAAAAAGAAATCTCGATAGCAAAGCTTTAGAAGCTGCACAGATAGAGGCAGTGTATGACTGAGGCAGTCTCTGACTGAGGCAGTCTCTGGCTGAGGCTTTATGTAAAGTGGGCGTGAGCTGAAACAGTCCCATCCTATCTCAATGCGGGTATATCTGGATGGTACAGTGATGTAACTGAGGGTGTAGCAGTAGACACAGATGGACAGGTGAGCTGGCTGGTGATGGGTGGGGAGGAGGCCCTGATGATCAGTCCTTCAACAGCGTTCAACAGACTAGCTGGATCTGTTTTATACTAGACACGTAAAGGAAGGTTTAGATGTTTTTTTAAAATTTGAAGTTATTATATATTACAATTTATACACAACAATGAGCTATGAAATTAACATATTGTTACGCTTATTTATTTATTCTAACTGTATGCTGTACAGCTTTCTCAGTACTTTCACAATTGACATTTGACTCTAAGAGTACATCAGTATTTGATTTCCTTTTGTACAGTAACTGTCTTTTGCTTTCTGCCTACGACTTATTGACCTTAAACTGTTGTCTTATATTGCCTCATGGTGTCTCTCTCTTTCTCTCTACCACTCTCTCCCTGTCAGTCACTCTTTCATTCTCTCTTTCTCTCTCTGCCTCGGGCCTCGTGCTCTTTGCCTCTCTATAAAGTTGTGAATGGACATTTACATAAACTCATAAATACATAAATACTGTAACCCTAAATTGGTTTTAGAAAACCCAATAAAATAATAACCGATCCACCACATTCTTGTTTAATTACATTTCTTTTTACTAATTATTTATTAAATACATATGCTGCGCAATCATTCTGTCCCAGACAAAGAACAGTTCAGAAATCATTTGTCCAACACTGCCATATCCATAATGTTTGTTGATTTACTAAGTGAAACTAAGTTAATGTCTTCTACAGAGAACAAACTTCTGCACATTTAAATGAAGAATTTTTGCTTATGTGTTGAATTTAACATACATTTTATGTATTATATTTTATTTTTATTTGATTATTATTTATTTTTTTGTTGTTCAAACTTTTGCACACAACTGAATACTACAATTCCTTCACTGCCACAATTACTGCATGTTTCAGAGTTTCTTGGACATCATGTTTATTACTGATACGCTGCTGTGGTTCTTCTAAACCGAGCCCTGAGATGATTCATTACACAAAAAGGTGTTTTAGGTTTAAAAACCTAAACCTAGAATTCCACAACCGCATGAAGACCTGGCTGGGTGCACCGCTGGGGTGCTTTAATGTGTGCCTTTTGCCCTGTCTGGATTTCTTGATTGACAGTTGATTTAAGGTGTTTGTGCATAGCAGCATAAGACCCTTTTGTCTGGAGGTTAGCTGGGATTTTTTTTTTTCTGCGGGCCCCTTGGGTAGTGACAGGAGCAAGGTGACTCATCGTTGTCATGGTGATGAGTTTAATTAGTGTGAGCTGACACTCAAGCCACCCTTCCTTCCCCTGCATGTGCACAAGCATGCACGGGTACATACATGTGACTTTGCCTGGAAGAAAGAAACAGTCCTTCACAACAGAGGTTGTCAGTTAAAATCTCTTTAACTACAGCGGCCCATACGTGGATCCTCACCTGTCTGGCTCTCATAGCTGCAAATGATTTATGGCTAAAACTGAATTGTAAGTTTTGATTACAGCAACTTTCCAGCATTTGTTAAACTAATCTTATATCTGAAGCATCAACTACAACAAACTATTCCTGTTTTTTTTCAGAAACACTTTATTATAGAGGCCAGTGAGCAGTTGCTGAACTCAATGTGTATATATATATATATATATGCCACTGCTTTGCAGAACACTTCAAAAGTTGGTAATTCTGTAAATTAAGCTATAAATGTCAGTACTACAGATTTGAAAAGTCTTTTTCAGAAATGGGAGGTCTTATATAATATAAAACTTCATAACCATCTAATTTACTGTTGGTCATCTGTGTGCTGCCAAAATAGGTTAGACCGCTGTGTCATGGACTCTGCAAGACCTCCCTTTTCCAACACATCTAAAACTAGAGAAGTTTTAGCAGTTGTTTTTCTACATGCTATGTATGTGTCAGATGTGAGTTTTCTATGATATGCATGCAACATTCCTGCATACAAGCCAAAACAATTTGTGCTCACAGCTTAATTTGTACACATTGCTTAGGTTAGCTATATCTGTTATGTCGGTAGATAATTAAACCAGTAATGTAAAAATGCTAATAAAGACAAAAGTGAAAGTAAATGAAAGGTTTCATTGATGCACATCCTGACAAATCATGGCAGACATGTTTCCATCTTTTTAATGATTGAAACTTTATTGATTTTTTTTCAGTTGAAAGCATTGCCATAAAAATACAAACATTTGGATCAAACTAGAAAAGAAAAGAGGGCAATTTACTTATTGAGTACAACTTGCAAACACTGATTTACAACAAATAAGAAATAAACAGAGGGAAAAGGAGGGGAGGAGTAAAAACAACAAAAACAAAAGTAAAAACTAACAAACAAAAAAACTCCTGTTAGAGATCCACTGCTATACTGATACAATTTAAGCTGTACTATACAAATAATTGTATTAATAATTTGATACAAGCCTCACACAAATTCCCCCATTTGCTATAATACTGATCCAATCTATCCAGCAATTTGAAGTTTTTTAAAGCAGCTACACCCTCCAGCTCCAAAAGCCAGCGCTGAACTGCTGAGGACTGGTAGACTCTCACTATAATTTGATGGCCCAACATAATCACATAAAAAACTTACTTAGTTGCAAAAATGTGGTGACCCCCACAACTAATATTGTTTAGATTTTTTGCATTCCAATTTTATCCCATTGTCAACTTGTCAATGAAATATTGTCTTCAGCTTTTTGGGGGGGATCCTGACAATGTTTTGAGCCAAAATGTTTTTAGAGCAAGTCATTATCCCAACTAGAGCCCTTCTCCCAGATGAAGGAAGCAGCCTCAAAACAAGATACTTCCATTTTTTATATCCACCGTAAAACTGTGTAACTGTATGGAATACATTTAGAAAGATATGAATATAGACAGAACTCTTTCTACCAGAACAGATGTGTTTCCAATTATGCTCACATCACATGTTCTGAAGCATGAATAGGATCAGAGTTTGACAACTGGGGTTTCGAAGAAGAAAGTATTCCAGCCCAGTAGCTCCTGTCCTAGAAGAGCTGAAGCCCTGAGCTGACTATGAGCTGCATTGCAACTTCCATGGTATCTCCTCTGTCATCTGCAGGCAGTTGTCATTTTCATTAGCACAATTACATAACGAGCAGTGACGTTAAGCAGTATTAACCACTGTCCGGTTTGCATCAGCGCTGAGAGGGAGGAGGAACGTGGTGATGAGAGCAGATTGGTTGCGGTATTGAGATTAATACCTCTTTGCTTTCTTCCAGCCGAGAGAGCAACTCTTAAGCATGACAAATGAGACTGGGCTGCCTGCAGGCTCCCACAGCTCCCAATACATGCACGTCAGCAAGCGAGACACAGCGTTGCACTGTGAGAAACAACCTGGGCTAAGCAACCATTTTCAGTGTCTTAAAGCTGTGACTGATGCACTATTACTGTGCAGGAATTATACAGACAGAGTCAGTCCATAGTTGTACGAACGTTCCCTGTGTGTGTGATATTCTTTAGTGAATTTTTATTCTTACATGCTGTCATAAACCTGGTTAAACGATTGGCTGTTGATTTGAAAAGTGCAACATATCCTCCAATAAGAACACACTTAAATTCACACTTACATTTTAGACATTTTGGACATAGTGTGTATGCGGCATGGTGGTGTAGTGGTTAGCACTGTTGCTTCACAACAAGATGATCCAGTTTAATTCCCAGTCCGGGCCGTTCTGTGTGGAGTTTGCATGTTCTCCCTGTGCTTGAATGGCTTTTGGGTTCCTCCCCTAGTCCAAACACATGCATGTAGGTGTGAGTGTGTGTTGGCCATGCGATGAACTGGTGACCTGTACATGGTATACCCTGCCTTCGGCCAATTATGCTGGGATTGGCTCCAGGCCCCTCATGACCCCGACTAGTGGGATAAAGAGTAAGATAATGGATGGATGGATGGAGCGTCCCACTATTGGCTTGTGTGAGTTTGAACGTGCAAAGACTAAAGGGAAGCACTAACAGTAAGCTTAATCATATAAAAAGTTGTTTTGTATAGATATCACACTACTAACATACTGGAAAAAGATTAAGATGATAAAATTTGCCAGAACTTTTGTACGTATTCAGTTTTCTTCACCTCAGTGTGTTACAGTAAGTATGAACATGCAGACATTCTCAACAGATTTTGTGTTTAAGACCTAAGGGTTACCCATTGCTGCTGTCTAGTCTCTAGTATTTCAGTCTACACTGTCCATGTTGTTTATTAATAAAATAACATCAATTATTAATGTGATAAATGGTCACAAACTTTTAGTAGCATGAAATAGAAACATAATACATCCTGGCAGGTATTGGGTGGTTTGGAAATTTAGACAAGATTTAAAAATGTACTTGGTCACTGTCAAATTTCTTGTTTTGTTGAACTGAATTGAAGTGAAAGTAAGTACAAATCAAATACAACTACTACTGCATACATTAATGCAATTACTGTGTTTCTGCTAAATATAAGATGTTAGAAAAACATGTTTTTCCAAAACCCAGCAAAAACAAACTGTGCACTAAAATCTAATTCTGTATGTTCTCTGTAGAGAATGTATTAACTTTTTTCATATAGAAAATCAACACAACAAATAACTTGACTATGTTCAAACTTGCCTCCAACTGTGTTTAATGAAGAAAATGCTTTAACAGACATACCCAATATCGTTTTTTTATTAAGTGATTAAAATATTATTTTTTAAATCTCTATTTATGAATGATTCACCATTAACATGTTTATGTTCTTAATCCTTCAGGCTAGTCACTAACCTAGGATGAACCCCTTATTGCCACTGTTACTCTATCCTGGCAAATGCAGATGTTCCTGTGTCTTCGAGACCAAGGAATGATATAATGTACCAGCTGTGGAATAAGCTGGTAAGACTTGGCCTTAGTGGCTCAGTTAATGGAGTTATGTAATCATTTGCGTTCAGGAGAAAGCCGTGCTTGAAACTCCCCCCCCCGCCCCCCCGTCTCTCTCCACCACCTGTCAAACCTGTAATACCTTTCTTTATAAACATATCTGACTATTCGTCCCTGTGCAGACAACCCACGCAAGAACTACTCACTCCATCCTCTCTCACCCGCCTCCTCCTCATCTCTTCTCTTTTTTTTTTAATTTCTTGGGACTTTAATCATCAAGTCAGTGGGAGATGACAGTCAGTACTTGTGAAAACAGCTTAATTACTCGCTTTAAGGTGGATAATTACATTCACAGGTAACCTTCATGAACTGCGGGTTCCGGCGGATTCAGAAACTAGATTCTCTTCAGTCAATAAGCCACTCAGGACTGCACTCTCTGCCTGAGCTAAATTATCATCTACATTAGGTCTGTAAACAAATTAGGCAACACGATAACACTACTAATCATGTCTCACGGGTGCAAAGAATGCAGACAAAGCTAAATTCATTTAAAAAAAAATAAAAGCTTGTATTTCAATGATAATTTCTAGATCATGGCCCAGACAATAGCCACCTCTACTTGATTTGGAAAAATTGATTCTTGCCAGTGTTAAGCTTTTGATTCTTGCCAGTTTTAAGCTTTTTAAACATGGTCCTCACAATTTACGAACCTAAAAGAATGGGGTTCTTTAGTTTAATCCAAGTTTAGTTGTAGTGCACTTTTTACAACAGTGTTGCCAATTTTGAGAAAAACTCCCTCAAGACTGGAGAAAGAAACCTTGGGAGGTACCAAGACTCACAAGGAAAGACCTGTACTCCTCTGGTCAAAAAGTATTTGTAGTTTATTAAGCCATGTTCAGAATAAAAGCTGAGAGAATCTTTGTTTGATAAAAACTGCAGAGGTAGAGGCAGTCTCTGACGCCGTCTTTGTAAAAAGTGGGAGTGAGCTAAAACAGCCCCGAAATATCTCAATGCTGTAACATCTTGTCAGCACAGCGATGCAGTTAAGGGTGTGGCAGATGGCAAGAATGAGAGGAAGACTGGTTGGTGTCAGGTGTGGGGGAGGCCCTGATGGTCTTCCAACAGCATTTGGCAGAACAGGAGGGCAGCCATATACTCAGGAAGAGTAAAGAGGCAAAATTAGTTCTGCTTGGGATTATGGCTTTAGAGATGACTCCAGTAGATCTAACCATAGGAGCAAAGTTATTTCAAGGGTGGTTGCGAGTTATTACATGCTTAGATTATGTAAAACTAAGAAAAGGTTCTAGATTTTGGATGCCATTTTCCTACATGACCAAACTAATTTAAATGGAAATTAGGAGTACAGTTGATTATCAAAAAATACTTTTTAAATTAATCAAATATTGAGTAAATCTGTTGGATTGATCGCAATAACAGTATAAACACCAATAAGAATATGATTAATATGATTTACTCCACTTCTTCCACACTCCCATTCACACCCCCTTCAGCCATTGTCTAAAGGACTCACACACCTCTTAATGTGTGCGCTAACCAGGTAAAAGACAGCTGGAGAAGTTGAAACTGAGCAAAGCCACTGGACCGGATGGGCTTAGCCCGAGATTGCTGAAAGTTTGTGCTACTCAACTTTGTGGAATTCTTCAGCATCTCTTCAACCTGAGCCTAAAACAGGAGCTGGTGCCAGTGTTGTGGAAAACATCTTGTCTTGATCCAAAGAGGTTCTCTGTCTTTTCTCCAAATGACTATAGACCCGTGGCTCTCACATCCCATGACATGAAGGTCTTAGAAAGACTAGTGTTGATACATCTTAGACCTCAGGTCAGTCCTTTCATGAACCCCCTGCAGTTTGCTTACCAACAGAGCGTAGGTGTGTATGACGCTATCAGTTACTTACTGTAGAGGGCGCACACCCATTTGGACCACAGCACAAAATCACTTTTTTTGACTTCTCAAGTGCATTTAACACAATCCAACTGTTCATGCTGAGGGAGGAGATGGATAGTATGAAGTTGGACAATCCCATGATTACCTGGGTCTTAAACTATCTGTCTGGAAGACCCCAGTATGTGCAATATGTGGAGGAAGGAGAATACAGAGACCTGGTGAACAACTTTGTTGAGTGATGTGCAAGGAACCATCTGCTTCTCAATGTGACCAAAACCAAGGAAATGGTGGTTGACTTTAGAAGGGACCGTGATGGGTCCCGTCACCATCATGGGTCAGAACATGGAGCAGGTGGAAACCTATAAATACCTGAGTGTCTTGTCTTGTTTGACAACAAACTGGACTGGAGGGTAAACACAGAGGCTGTGTACAAAAGGGGATGAGCAGACTCTCCTTTCTGAGGAGGCTCAGGTCCTTTAATGTATGCAGTAAGATGTTGGAGATCTTCTACCAGTCTGTTGTTGCAAGTGCCATCTTCTTCGCAGCAGTCTCTTCGGGAAGCAGTTTTCAGGTTGTGATTCGGTGATGGAAAGGAGGTCTACGTAAACTCACTGCTATACTAGACAACATGACACACCTTCTCCATGACCTACTGGTCAGACAGCGTAGCACTTTCTGGAGATGTGTTTAAACGTTTGGGGAAAAACTGTAACTGCCTAGCCTCATTGTTTGTAGCTGTAATAGTGAGTTACCATGTGTCCTGCTAATAAGAGTTGTACAGTAACAACAGAACTAATATATACATTCAATGCTGGAGTAATGCATAAAAACCATCAATTGAGTTCATTGAGTTCAATTGGGTTTACTCCAACCCATTTGGGGTGATATACTAAAATTCTTTAAGTATATAATATTAAATCAAAGATCTTTAAAGGTACATAAACATGTTGCAAGAAATCATTTTGCATTTAACCTTTTCATGAGTCCAAGCAAACAAACCCAAATATACATGTACATATAAGAGAGAGAGAGAGAGAGAGAGAGAGAACAGTAGCCATTACTGCTTCTTACATTTAAAACACATCTCTGAGAGAGAATAATTATCTTATTTGAAACATTTTTACAAGTAGTTTATTAATGATTCAGGATAAAGTAGTTATCAGCTGTGGATGTGTAATTATGTAATTATGTCACTCTGGGACTGTATGAGTGAGGTCATTTGATCAATTCTGGCCCTGGAGCCCTTAATGATACATTTATCACTGAAAGACATATTGTGATTGCATTAAAAATATTCTTTTTCTGCAGTCCTACGTTCAATTATGAAGAAAAACACTCATGAGATCAAGAGACAGTCTAGGAATTAAATAGGGATGTCTGGGAGCATGACAGGAAAAAATAAACAGCAGCTTCAGGCAGGCACTAAGTTACTCAGTTACTAAGTTATTTACCCTAAATACTCTTGATTCCCTAAGAGTGACAGGACTATATGTAAAAAGACTGCAGGCGATACATACAGTGTGAGGCATAAATATTGTCTTTTCCAGATAGATCAGATTAATGCACATTATATAAGCATTTCATCGCTGTCCAATGAAAAACAGGTATCTTCAAAATGGGAACTTTACAGGAGAGACCAAAAACTTTTCACTTTCAATGGAAGTCAATGGAATCAGAATTGTTTCCAAGTTGTTTTTGAGGACGTCTATTGGTCCATTCATCATAAAATTGTCACACAGTGTAGAAAACCATTGGCGTGTGCACATGATATAGAAAACTTAAAACTGTCTCCACTTTCAAGGCAAGTCAGTGGAGCCAAATTTCTTTCCAAGCTATTTTGGAGCATTTCTATTGGTCCATTCAACATGAAATTTACTCACAATATCAATGGCAGCTGCTTTGTTTAAGTGATATAGAAAAATAGAAATCAACAAAAATGAGATACATGTTTTTCATTGGACAGCAACAATATAATGTTTTCCATAAAGGATAAAGGGAAATTGCCATTTGATGTCTTCTTTTTCATTTTCAGATGAGTATAAGTAGAAGGTTAAATCAATGCAAAACATATATTTTGTCATTTTTAAAGCAAAATGTTGTTTATTCTTAGTTCTGATGCCAAACTCTTTTCAATAACAGCCTCCCTGATCAGACGTTTGGTAAATTTAAAATGGTCAGCGAAGCCTTTTCTGAGACTCATACAGTTGATGCTTGTTTTGGGGGTGTTCTGTCTTCTGCTGCCTCCATCACCAGTTATATCAATGATGAAGACAATTTCAGAAGCAAAGCAGCCATGCATGCCTAAATCCTGATGCTTCCAATATCATGCTTTACATTTGTGGCAAAGTGCAATTTGCTGGCTCTTTCTTTTACCATAGTTTTGCCTTTCCAAAGCTATTTAGATTCTGATGCTGATGGTTTGCATTTTGGAGTCTTCACAGCTCTAATAATATTCTTGCCATCAGCTACTCTTGCTTTCCTGGGATGGACCCACAAATTAATTTGTTCCTGTGGTTTTTGGAATGTCCAGTTGTCCTCCAATGGATTTGATTGGTATTTGCTTAAACCTCATGTTCAAAACTGTTAACTTTTTTTCATCACAGTCACTTTGTTCCATCACAAGACCTCTTTTGATATTTGATCTAAACTCAATGTCTCAAACTTCTTGCTTCTCATAGTATTCTCAAAGGAATGCTGCATCTGTAGCATTGGATTCATTACCACAGATGGTTTTGCCCATAAAAGAACAGAAAACTTGTTGGTTCAAGCACACTTGCAGTGTAATAGAAACCAATGGATGGTTGCTGATGCAAATACTTATAGAATTCTGTTATCTGCTTGTAGATAGACATGTGTTAAAAAAAAACTCTCCAGTGTTTTTTTTTAAAGTTCAATTTAATTTAAAACTTTCTTTCTGAGAGCCATTGTGCTGGACTGCAGAGCCAAAACAACACAAATCATGCCACTACATGATTACCTGAAGACTGCACAGTATACAAATTATGCATCCAAACCTTGCGTGCTGCATTGTTTCCTCTCCTTTGTAGGCATGTAAGCTTTCAGATGGCCACCATTTTTCATCAGGACAGTATCTGCTGCAGCGGCATGCAGGTTGTGGAATAACGTGCGAGGCATCGTGGCAATGGGCTGCTGTGTTAGCAGAATGAGGGGGGGAGATGGGAGGGTTGATGAAGAGCACTGCTGGGAGTACTGCACTGCAACAGAGTCAGCCCTGTGCGCACTGCAGCATAGAGCTAGCAACAGGAGACAGAGAGAGAGAGAGTGAGAGAGAGAGAGAGAGAGAGAGAGAGAGAGAGAGAGAGAGTGAGAGAGAGAGAGAGAGAGAGAGAGAGAGAGAACACAGGCACACTGACAAAGAAACACATAGTGGAAGAGAGAGAGGGAGAGGCTAAGAAACAGCCAAAGAGGAGAAGATCTGAGGTTTGAGAAAGAGGTTCTTAGATCAGGCTGTGCTGAAGAGCCATGCAAAAATGATTTGCTTGTTTTTTGATGATAATAAATGATGCAGTTGATGAAGTCTATGGCTGGAGTGACAGAAATAAAGAAAATTGACACACATGCGTTTCTATGGGCTCTTTTTGTGTTGGTTCTTTTTGTAAATTAATTGAATTGAATTAATTTTCAAGCTGGACTTTGCCTTTACAGCACTGGTGCTTTTCAATCTGTGGAGTTCTCTGCAGGCAGACAGAGAGAAAGAGAGAGAACAGAGGCAGAGAAACCTCAGAGTGGAATAGAGAGGGAAGAGAGAGAGAGAGAGAGAGAGAGAGAGAGAGAGAGAGAGAGAGAGAGAGAGAGAGAGAGGGTAAAGAGACAGAGACTAACAGAGAGAAAGGGTGACAATGGAAGAGGGTGGAAAAAATAGAGTAAAAGAAAGAAGAGAAAAACAAAGACAAAAGAGAGAACAAAAGCACTAAAAGAAAACAGAGAGACAGACAGAAAGAGAGAGGGAGAATCAGAGACAGAGGGAAACAGAGTGTGTGTAAATGAATAAATAAAGAAGGAGAGATTTGTTTGGGCGTCTGTTATTAAAGTTTCTGTTTGAAGTGAGTGTGCATGGCCCTCAGCTGGCTATGTGTATGTGTACAGGGCTGGAGCTCTCTTTGAAGCAGTCAAAAGCAGCCTGACATCGTTCTGCTCATATCTGCCACACACAGCTGAACGGATCTACACCGAGCTCTCTTCTCCGGCAGTGCGGCAATGTAGTTAATATATTAAAATGTAATTCATGGCTAGACTCACCGAGCAACAAGCAGTTCTTCTGGAGGCATTTATGTGCGAACAGTTGCTCAAAGGAACACTCCAGCATTTTTTAACCTAATCTCTTATCTGCCATACTTGTAGCATATGATTGATCACCAGCGAAAAAAATATTTCCTGTACTTTCAGAAAACAGTGTTACACTAATCCTTTTTGTCAAGTTCAGTGCATTTTACAATAAGCAAGGAAGCTTCTCATGGTGCACTGCCTCTCTGTTCTGTATGTGTGCAGGAAAGAAAAGTCTGATGTTTGTACACAGCCCTAGCTTTGTGAAAGAGAACTCTTTCAGTCACTGAGCAACTGGGGCTGTCAAGAAGGAGAATTGGCTAAGAAACAGCCAAAGAGGAAAGAGGAGAAGATCTGAGGTTTGAGATAGAGGTTCTTAGATCAGGCAGTGCTGAAGAGCCATGTTAAAGGCATTATGCTTATTGTTGTTAATTTTGTTTTGGGGGGTTTACTTGGGGCCTAATTTTTTTTCCCAAAATACAAAATATTTCTTATACTGTACATCTGTGTTCACACTCTGTCTGAAAGACACTGTTAGAACTTTTGTTCCCCAAGCAAATTACTTCTCATAAACCATGTAAAAATTATTTGCTTGTTTTTTAATGATAATAAAGTTTATGACTGGAGTGAAAATTGACAGACATGCTTTTCAAAAGGCAAGCTCTTTTGTGTTGGTTCTTTTTGTGCATTAATTTAATTGAATTTTCAAGTTGGACTTTGCCTTTACAGCACTGGTGCTTTCCAAGCTGTGCAGTTCTCTGCAGGCAGACAGAACTCAGCCTAATGCATGTGTAATAATAGAAACGTAGCTAGCTTGTTATCAGGAGCTGACAGTGGATTGCAGCTATAACATTACAGCTTGTAATCATAAATCCACCCGCACATATGAACACTGTTTGACATCTACTATTAAAAAAAAACATGCCATGTTTCCACACCAATAAGATTAGTTGGCAAGTTAGCGTTGTTAACTAAGAAGCCTACAGCTAAGCACTGCTTTTAGCTGCAGCCAACAACTCCACACTAGTAGTAGCTTGTTTGTTTTAAACATCACACATCCCCAATTACCAACGCTCATCAGGTTGCTTACCTAAACTATCTGTTGGGCCACATAATAGAAGGTCCTTGATCATTAAGGACTGCTGAGGTCTTAATGAGTAAGCAAAACTCAACAAACTCTTCCCAGGCTATAGAAATTGCTGTGTGTTGTGTGAGGGCATGCCAAGCCCCCAACGCACCCCAGCCCCTGAAAATTTGGACATAAGCTGACCAGGTAGACTCAGGTGCCAGCATGTAAAAAGCTGCTATGGAAAAACTAAAACAGAGTGAAAAAAGGTGGGTTTACTGTATATCTACTGGAAAAGAATCCAGTTATTTCACAGAACCAATAGGTCTGCATTGCTTTCCTTTGCTAATATTTGTGATAGCAACTGGTTAGCGTTTGCCAACGTGAGCCAACATCATATTATGTGATGTGTCATTGTTCTCTCTGATGTTATATCATAGTATGTGTCAATGCAGTAGACACAGGGTCATGAAGATCTACTAAAGCTCTGCCTTGTAATGTGCAGCCATGAGTTTTGGTGTAGGGTAGGGGAGCTTCTGAAGATCTTAGGGGGGGGTGTATTTGTTTTGCTGGATTGTTCAAATATCAATTCTCCAGAATGGTATACTGAGCCTTCAAGCCACACATGCACTTTGGCTTTTAAAGTAAATAAAGAGTCAATGGTTTTCATTTCTTTTTCTTCTAAGAATAAGCAATCAACTATATATCTCTGGTAATTAACTGTATACTAAACATCCTGTAGGTTATAAAAAAGTTGCTGGTTAAAATTAGATAGCCTAACAGTTGACCTTACCTCCTATTATGTCTAACAACATTATGCAATTACACTACAAAGGTTTAAATATGGGCCACTGGTTCATGAAAAAAGGATTATTCAAATAAGAACATTCATCTGCCTATTTCTCTCTTTATTCAGCTTAGAAAGTACGAAAAGACTCATTAAGAACAATGCCTTAATTCTGTCTAATTTGAACTTTAATTCAAGCCAAATACAAATGTTGCATTTCATTACTGTCAGTAATGTTGTGTATTTTTCTGCCTTTGTAAGCTGCCAATTGGAATACAGTTTCTTTCTGAGGAATCAAGGGAATTGAGAGGGTCACGGCTCAAAATGTTTGAGAGCTGTGGAGCTGTACTGTCTACTGTTTCAATATTCAATATTTACTTTGACTATTTCCTCGGAGGCCTTTGAATGAATCAAAGAGTTTGAGTCTTGTGATGAACAACATGAGTCTGATTGGGCACAATATATCATTGGCTCTTTAATGAATGGCATTACATACATTCAAAGTCCTTTGTTTTCATCAAAATACAATTCTCCAAAATAAACATTGTCAAACAGAGAAACAAAACAGATAATCATCTGGTAAACAAATGATACGAAGAGAAGCAATGGAGAAAAAAAGAAAGAACTCAAAAGCCAAAGCACACCACCTCATCTATCAAGCATGGCGGAGGTAGTGTTATGGCATGGGAATATATAGCTGCTAATGGAGTACTTTCCCTTGTAAAGGCTGATCATGTGACTGCTGGTAAAAACAGCAGGATCAATTCTGAAACACAAGGAAAATAGCAGCAAATCATTTCAACTCTGACATGCTGTGTTTGACAACAAAAATAACAAATATTCATGCTCCTGTCTGTATGACAATCTGGCAACTCAATTCGGACTTGGTCAAAACAAATCTGCACCCATGAGTGAGTATTCATTTAAAGGAAAGCTCACTTCAAACTCACAGCTGACTTTCAGTGTCTTGGACTATTCTTGTCAAAACAAAAACTGAGCCAAAACAATACAAACAAAAGCTGGAGTTTTGCTCTTAAGTCTAACAGGAAAAGAGTCATTTTCTTTCTACATGAAACAATATGATTGCATAGGGATACAAATCACCAACCTTCAATTCACCACTTACGCCAATCACGCTTTCATGAGTAATGCCTCAAATCTCACCATTTATAATTTCTTTGTCTAAGACCCAGATTTCTCTCAGTAGAATGAAAAAATAGAATGAAAAAAGAAATAGGTGCTTTATCCCACTCGACTGAAATGAGTATCAGACACTTCCCCTTTTTGGTGCAGTGGTCTCAACTTCATTACCAACAAAAGGTCTCGGAGCCTTCATTTCTATCTGTTGGGCCCTTATGTTCACAGGTTGAAGAGGGTGCTGTGTAGGCTTGCAGGCTATGTGCCTGAATAAAGCAGTGATTTTCCACTCAAGGAGTGGGCTCAGCGTGCAAATGGCCAGATGAAGAGCCGTGCATAGCAAAAGGTTAGATATCTGTCACCTGTATTATAGAGCTGGCAGAAGGCAGATTGAGAGAGAACAAAAGATGGAGAGAGAGAGAAAATGAGAAAGAGGGAAAGAAAGAGTTGACTGGTCAGTGAACCACTCACTCACAGGCCACAATTTGTTCAGTATTCTGTATCTCATTAACACATAATGCATTAATATCAGTGTCTATTGCTGTTGTAGTATCTACAGTACAACAAGCAGTCTAGTAGCCTTCATCACTGTCATATCTAAACCTAATGACTGTTTTTTTAAGGAATAACCCAGCGAAATATGTAATGTACACAATATTTCACTTATCCCAGATGCTTCTTTAGTTTAGGTCTTGAGCAGCAAAACTTACATTGCTAATAAAGACTCAGTAGACACCCACATAATCCAAATAGTGTCTGTAATTCATTGAGGTCCTGCAGACTTGTCTATATTGTTTAAGGCACTATAAACTACTTTCATAGCTACAGGCTATAAAGTTTAAAGCTAAATATTGATATTTAATGTTCTTTTAGCTTATAGCAGCTTATTCTGCCTGCTACTCTTCCTTGAATGCAATTTTTGTCCATTTCCTTTCATGCTGTGGAGTCATAAACAATTGCCCTTGGCTTAGGCTACAGAGAACTGCAATTCCTGGAATTTTCTCCAGGAGTCTTTAGTAACGTCCTGGATAATTTGCCCTTGAATAAGACCTAAGCAGAGGGGGGCGAGGTACTTAATCCAGTAGACAGCTGTAGCCCATTTGAAACACAATGACCTCTCACAACCAAGCCTGCTATCTTGGTGCATGATTTTGAGCATGATTATTTAAAAAATCCCCTTAGCCCAGCTGAAAACTACAGTGACAGCTAATTAGCTGGTTAGTTAATTAGCTAGTGTGTGAGAGTACATAAAAATTTAAGCTAGCCAATCAGAAAGCATGGCATCCATCTCTACTGTAAGAAATGCAGAGTCCCTTCTTCTCAGTGTTAGCATTAGGGTTGAACCCAAATAGAATTACAAACATTCTGGGTTCTCAGGAGAACCTTAGATGACATAATGCAGCATATGTTTTGCTATGTTTGCTAAAAACAGCACCAAACATGATGAGAAGACCCACCACTCCATCCATATTCGGGCTCTTCAATATGACAGTCCTTTGTATGAACCTAAAACAGCCCAACATAAACATTTCCTCCATTTAAACCACTGATTTATTTACAATGTGGTGACTACAAATTCCCAGAGGGGCTGTAAACAGTGCCCGGCTGTACTGGACTCTTACTAGGGCTGTAAAATATGCCCTTTGTACCTCAAGTTAAACTACCTCCATGAAGAGCTGGCTAGCCTGCAGACTGAACATACACCCTAGGCTCCTGCTAAGAAAGCCTAGCAAGCCGGATAGACAGACTCTTCCTGCTCTGCGAGGAAAGCAGCAACCTTAAAGATTGTACTGGTTTAGGCCTCAGACGAAGCTTTCAACACGGGGGTCGGACTTTCCCAGTCGACCAACCTCACCAGAGGGAAGCTTTAAATATTCACTGTTTATTGCTGCCAAAACTCCAGAGCCACATAATAGGTGTTCGTGCGGCCCTATAGTTAGTATTACCAGTTTACTTATATATCTCCAAGAAACGTACAGGTCTGCAATCAAACTTCGTCCCTTTGCTCACCAAGAGCTGTCTTCAGCCATGGAAAGCAAAGCTTGTTTGTCTCCATTCGTTTAATATAGGCTTACATTGAAAATGGCCATGAATTTCTCTCTCCCTCTCATCAGCCTGTACACATACCTGCCCACCAACTGGAAACTGTCCTAGTCAATTGCTGCTTATCATCTAAATCAATGGTCCACTCAGGACTCACGATGGCCAATCCATCCCTGGTTTCTAGGGTTCTTAATTTGTGGATAATGGTACTTATTGTAGTTTAGCGGTATCCCAGAAACTTGAAAAATGCTTTTGTAACACTTTCCAAACTGATATATTTTAACAGCTTTTTTTCATCGTTTTTGGATCCTGTTTTGAACATGGCCTTGCGTTCTTATAAAAAGTTTGAGGAGAGTTTGTTGATGTCTGATGTCAATATGACTGAAGTTTGCCTTGAACAGTCTGGCTACATTCAAGTCTATGTTTAATTAGTTTAATTTGGTTCATTAGTTGCTTGAGTAACTGTGAGGTTAGTTACTTCTTATGAGTGATTCACATGTTGAATAACTTTGCTCCTTGATTATATTTTCAACAATATAAAAATAATCACTTTTTTGATTCTTTGAAAAACATAGGGGCAAGTACTTTTTACAACCTTGTATTTTCTTTTCTTTCGTTCTTTCTTCATTCCCAGTGCTGGAGGGCCATATTTCACAGTTATCCATGCTCCCCACACAGCTGATTTAAATCATTAAGGGATGAAAATTAGCTGTGAGTTTAGTTCCATAAATGGAATTATTGAAGCAATGAATAAAAAATACAGCAGCTAACACCTCTGAGCATACTACTTAATTAAACTGACATTTTTCACTAGTGGTCTGTGGTAATGCATTGTTCTATAGGAGACATTCTTGCCAATGAAATAGATTATGCTCTGGTGGCTTATAAATAGATTTATTACTCATAATAAGCTGGATAATCATATTCACAGGTAACCTTCAGGGATGGCAGGCTTATGCGTTCAATTGCTGCTTAACATCTAAGTCAATGGTCCACTCAGGACTAGGCTCACAGGTAAAGGCTAATTTGTAGTATACATTTTGTCTGTAAAGAACAACCTGGGCAGTGCAGTTGAACGCCTCATTTCACGTCTAGTTTGCATTTAATTTCCTAGACAATATAAATGTTTAGTTCTGAATATGCAAAAAGGTCTCGATAGTATAACAGATTAAAGAGTAATATGAGTTTATCGGCCACCCTCTGCCCTTCCTAGCTTTGCAGATGATAATTGATTCATTATCCTCGTTAACATTTTGAAGAATTTTGATTATGGTTGATTTTAATGTGAACTGGATTTATTTTAAGAAGTTCATACAGTTAGACCCAGAAATAATTGGACAAAAGCTTTGGCATTTTAACTGTTTACTAAACCATATTCAAGATACTGTTATATAATTAATGTGGGCTTAAAGTGCAGACTGCACTTTTTACTGAAGGGTATTCACATCCTAATTGGAGGAAGGAATGACAGCTCTTTAATATGTAGCTGCCTCTTTTTCAAGGGACCAAAAGTAATTGGACAACTGTCTCAAGAGCTATTTCATGGGCCTTTCCCTCATTAATCCGTCATCAATTAAGCATCTGAAAGGTCTGGAGTTGATTCCAGGTGTGGCGTTTGCATTTGATAGCTATTGCTGTGAACCCACAACATGTGGTCAAAGGAGCTCTCAGTGGAAGTGAAACAGGCCATCATCAGGTTAAAAAACAAAGAAATCCATCAGAGAGATAGCGGAAATGTTAGGGGTGGCCAAATTAACAGTTTGGAACATTCTGAGGAACAAAGAGTGCACTGGTAACTCAAAAAGGCCTGGACGTCCTCGGAAGACATCAGTGGTGGATGATTGCACAATCCTTTCCACTGTGAAGAAAAATCCCTTCACAACATCCACCCAAATGAAGAACACTCTCCAGGAAGTAGGTGTATCAGTATCTAAGTCTACCATAAAGAGAAGACTTCATGAGAGCAAATACAGAAGGTTCACCACAAGGTGCAAACCATTAATCAGCCTCAAAAATAAAAAACCCAGATTAGATTAAAAACATCTAAAGAAGCCAGCCCAGTTCTGAAACAGTCTTCTTTAGACAGATAAAACTAAGATCAACCTGTATCAGAATGATGTGAGGAAGAAAGTATGGAGAAGGCTTGAAACGGCTCATGATCCAAAACATACCACATTCTCTGTAAAACATGATGGAGGCAGTGTGATGGCATGGGCATGCCTAGTTTCCAATGGCACTGGGTCACTGGTGTTTATTGAGGATGTGACAGAAGACAGAAGCAGCTGGATGAATTCTGAAGTGTACAGAGATATACTTTCTGCTCAGATTCAACCAAAAGCAGCAAGGTACACTGGATGGCTCTTCACAGTACAGATGGATAGTGACCCAAAGGCAAAGAAGTAGAATATTCTGCAATGGCAGAGTCACTCACCAGACCTCAACCTGATCGAGCATGCATTTCACTTGCTTAAGACATAACTTATCATAACAAGTCATGTGGCAAGCGAGGAGAACGAAGACGGGAAGGGCGAACGCAAACGCAAGTTTAAAAAAAATGCTTTTAATAAACAAACAAAACACAAAGTACATAAACGGACATGAAAAATACAAACAAAACAAGAATGGGATCCATAAACGAAATTACACAGGAGTACAGAAAATAACTGAGACTGAAGGGATGAAAACAGAGGGAATATAAAGACAGGCTAACGATAGGGAATGGGACACAGCTGGTAACAATGGGAGGAGACACAGATGGAATGAAAATGCTGAAAAGCCTATTGTATTTAATATAATACTTATTAATAGACCTCACAATTATGTCTCTGCTGGTGTATTGCGATGAGATATAAGTGATTATTGCCCTATCATTTGTGTTAAAAACACAATCTGCCTCAATATTATTAAGAAATGTTAAACATTTTTGTAGACCAATGTTTTTTGTGCATGCTCTATGTCATTGTGATTGTTATTGTGTTATTTATCTTATTCCTTATCCAGAACTAGCATTGGAATGTATTACTTCTATGCTTGGTTAACTTTAGAGCTGAGAGAAGCTTTTTTTGTGAGGAAAGCTGCTCATCAGAAGCTAGAAGATACAGGTTTGATTCAGACTGGGCCTCATTTATATGCCAGACAAAAGCAATGTTACTTGATTGTAAAAAAATAAACAAAACAAAAAAACAACATGTGATTATTGCTCAAGCCACATGACTTGTAGGATGAAGGAGCTTAAAGAAACATGCAGGCCTTTAAATGAAGTTTTAGAATCAGACGGTAAGGAATTTATTTGTGAGGCTTTATTGCAGCTTCTTGCCTTTATTACTGTTTAAAGGCTAATGATACAATGAGGAGTTTATGAACTGCAACCCTAGTATAATCAGACTTTCCAGTAAGCGTGCAACAGTGAGAACTCACGCAATCCTCACAGTATTTGCTGAAACTCACAATTTTACCCAGCCACATTGTTTCTGCAGTAAAAATGTAAATTTGTACAGTGCTTTTAAAATGAAGCATGTAGCTTCTGCGCTGTGTACTTAGATGGCTCAGTCTCAGCCACTCTGTGCACATGTAGATAGAGCATCTGATATCTAAGCTATGTTGGCCACAACAATCATGATTTTGTCAGTTTCATTTCTCTCATTCCTTTATGGCTTTTTTCTTTATGTACTCTGACAGAGCCTTTATAGCAATGCAGGTACTGGATATTTTTGTAGCACAATAGCTGCTGGGTTCATATTAGATCAGTATCCCAGTGCTACTATTATACTAGTACTACAAGTATAGTTCCTCAGATTGTGTGAATAGTGATGATTTAGAGAACATATTTAGTTGGTTTAGAATGTTTTTGCAGATGCAGATGTCAGTACAGTAACAGTTCTTATTACAACACTAGCCAGTTGAGCAGTCTTTGTAAATGGCTCCTGCCATTCATGCCCCATCAGTGAATCCTCTTTCTTCTTGCTATCTTCATCCAAAATCAAGGTCATCTGGGTCTGCTGCATTGTTACATGTCACAGAGCATGATAGGAAATTAACCTCTTAACTGTATCGTTCAGTACTCCCATCTGTAAGCATATTTTTCTCTGCTTATTTACTCCAGTTCTTCTTTTAATTTGCCTGCATGTAGAGGCAAGATTTAGTTACAGTAAGGGACCCCAAGCCTTTGAAGTCACTATAAATATATCTGCCTAAACTAGAAAGCGTAAAAGGGTTACATAACTAACAGTTTACACGCTTGCCCTCACTCTCTAAGAAACAGTTCTACATGTAATATTCATAGAAAGCAAAAATAGACTGCACAGCAGCCTGCTCCAACTATTTCCCAAACTCTGGACTCCTCATGATTTGTTTGCAGGGGATTTGCTTTCCCTCTGACTCCACTATTCACCCTTAAAAATAAAGATGACAAAATAGTTCTTGGCAAAGAAGGACCACTTTAAGCTCCCTAAAGAACATTTCATCCCAGTAGTTTGAAGTTTTAAAGAAAAATCCATTGAAAGTTTCTTATTGGAGCCACGGCAGAGATCATCAACTGGTGACGATCAGACAGAACCCAGCTTTTTTTTATTAATAACTCTATAGCAAAGTCAGTCAACATATGCAAATATATATGAAAATGCAAGTAGTACATAAATATTACATTATATTATGTATAAATGTTATAAATATTACAAATATTACATTGATGCTGAAAAGTTAGCGCATGCCTTTATAACCTCAGGGCTAGAATACTGTAATGCATTATTGTCAGGATGCTCCAGCAGGAACCTGAATAAACTTCAGTTAGTTCAGAATGCTGCAGCTAGAGTACTAACTAAAACCAGGAAATTTGTTCACATTAGTCCAGTTTTATCAACGTTACACTGGCTTCCTGTTAAATTCTGTATTGACTATAAAATTCTTTTACTGACGTATAAAGCCCTGCATGGTCTCACACTGGAGTACCTGCAAGATCTTATTTCCTTATGGTTCTCTATTAGTTCCAAAAATTCAGAAGACTTCAATGGGGGTAAGAGCTTTTTCCTACAAAGCCCCCAAATTGTGGAATAATCTCCCAGTTAATGTTCGCGACTCAGTTTCAACAAGTCTAGACTGAAAACATACTTGTTTAGTTTAGCTTTTGGTAATTAATCTTCCCTTTTAGATAAAGGCAGGAGATCTGGGGGACACAGAGGTTTATGGTAAACTGAGATGTTGGTGCTGTTGTCCCATCACTTCACGAGATCACACAGGTTTGTTTGACGGTGAAGTGGGGGGATCCCAGTGTCTCAGGGTGCTCTCATGTCCATGTTACCTTCTGGTTCTCTCCTTTTAGTTTAGGCTGTTATAGTTAGATCTGCCAGAGTCACCAGCCACACTCTAAAATTCTGAAAATTCATATTCTCTACAGTCATTCTCCCGAGCCCAACTAACTTTCTCTCTTTGCTCTTCCTGAGGTAATGACTGTCCTCCTGTCTGTTGAACGCTGTTGGAGGACTGACCATCAGGGCCTCCTCCCCACCCATCACCAGCCAGCTCACCTGTCTATTTGTGACAACTGCTACACCCTCAGTTACATCACTGTGCCATCCAGATGCACCAGCATTGAGATAGGATGGGACTGTTTCAGCTCACGCCTACTTTACATAAAGACTTTCTTTGGTATTTAGTTTATTAAACTGTAAATACTGTTTGGCCAGAGAAGGACGGGTCTCCCCTTGTGAGTCTGGTTCCTCCCAAGGTTTCTTCCTCCAGTCTGAGGGAGTTTTTTCTTGCCACTGTTGCCTCTGGCTTGCTCACTGGGAGATATACAGTATGTTATAACTGTCTGTTTTCAAAACTCTGTAAAGCTGCTTTGAGACAACATCGTTGTAAAAAGCCCTATATAAATAAACTTGACTTAACTTGACATAAATTAGTGAGGTTCCTGTAGCAGTCCTATGTTGCAGTTTATCCCACCCCAAGCATTTATGTAGACAATGATTTCTGAGAACAACTTTGTCACCCAAAGGGAATGGAAACTGTAAGGATAACAATGATGATCTTTGATGCAATACAAGGAATGGACACACTAAATACAGATATTATATTTAGTTGTTGAGGCTTCTGTGTAATTTTCTGGTAAATATGTCTTCTGCTGACAAATCTGCTCTTTATGGCTGTTTTGTCTGGATATTAAATAAATAAATGATGGGCTCTGACATTTGTAAACACATACTAAGTTACATTTATGTCTTTTTTCAACATTCCAGCATTTTTTTCAGTTTGTTTTCAATGTGAAGAAATTGCTGTAATATAGAGAATGCTACCAGAACAGGTCAATAGGTACATTGGTTTGATTCAAACTCATGAGCACAAATGTGGGCTTAAATGAAAAAGTTCAGAATTAAACAGTATTTCAACAAAATGTATCTATAAATAAATACAGTTCGTAAGAAGAGCATTTCTCATGGGTGACCACCGTTAAAAAAATATAGTGAACTTATAAGAGAATAAAATATATATAATCAATATAGTTATTGCCACAAACTAAGTTAACTGAATAGCAAAACATGATTCAATGTAACTTATTAATGTAGAAATTGTGTACACGTTTTAACCAACGCATCCCTTTTTTGTTTAAACCTACTTGCCAAGATTACATTTTTCTAGTAATGGGGTGACAGCTGAACTGGCGTATCACACAGCAAAAGTAAATCTATGAACAGCAGCTGAGAACAGCAGGATTTGTATATTTACATAAACCTATTGTGACTGAACTGTGTAAAACATGCAGCTCTTAGGCAAACCACAGGAACTGTATGGCTCTGCAGGAATAGCGTGGAAGGATCTAAGTGTCTGGCTGGATGTGTATGAGCCTAACAGTGATAACAATCATATTTCAAGTACTCACTGGTGTGGTGTGCCTGAAAGACAGGATCACAACACAGTGAGGGTTTCATACATCTAAAAAAAAATTCCTCCTCATGCCACTTTGCTGGCTTTAGCAACATTCACAGTGTTAGTTTCCCAAAGGTTTGGCAACAAATAGTTACACTTTACTTCACCAAGCTGCATAACACTGACATAACCGTGCCATTAAGATGTCATATAACAGGTTTTGTTCAGCATTCTAACAGTGCCATGTTGCCATACAACTTATATCTAAACTCCTTAAACATCTCCCAAAAATTAATAACCTACTTAATGGTTATATGACTGGATTACATAGATGAAGGGAGGTACTACACAGCTAACGGGGATCCCACAGAGCTGCATCCATTGCAGCGTTTTTAATATACAAACCCCGCCCACAAACCACCAAACATTTAGTTATAAGATTATAAGATTTAGTTAAGATCTGCCACATGCTATACAAAATATGTTGCAGATCCAACAATAGTTCAAAATGCTAAATAGTTGTTAAAAAGTATATATCTAAAGTTGTTTTATTAAATTATTAGCACACTGTTACATTACAGTGTGTATAGCTACTTAGTTAACCTACAGATTTCAGGTGTCAGTTATACAGTAACAGAGCAGGTTGGACAGACTGCATCTATTGCCTGGTACATGTTTTAGTTATGCTAATTATAAAAGTTTCAGTTGTTTATAATCCTTTTTTACTTCTTTATTAATCTTAACTGGCTATGGATTGTTCTGTAAATGTTATGAAACTAAACCAACATGGAAGTAGTGTAGTGGAAAGTGAGGTACAGAAGCGGGTCTACAAGACCTCTGAAGATGTTTTTGTGGTATCTGTCTCCAAATCCTGTAAATTGCTAGGTGTTCTGGCACAACCAACAGATGCCTGATCAGAAAGAGGGCCTGGGAATTCGGAGGCCAGGGCAACACTCGAACCATTCCTGAACAATCTGTGCAGTGTGACAGGCAGATTATCCTGCTGAAAGAGACCACTGCCATCAGGGAATACCAGTGCCGTGTAGCTGGTCTGTAACAATGTATGTGTGTCAAATAGATGTCCATCTTTAGAAATTTCTGTGAATCGACGGGGTAGTGATCATTGACCTTTTGTTGTGGTCAACACCTTGTCACCAGTGTGTAGTTTTTCCCCTTCTCAGACCACTGTACCATGGTAGACACTCACCATTCTGACATGTTCACCCTGTCTTGCCATTATGATTTCTGGTCATATTAAATTGGACCATTGGCCCATTTCTCTTGCATCCAACACGTCACATACACGTGTGATAATGTTATCTGGATGGTTCTTTTGATTTGTTCAGTCCTATAGCAACTTTTCCCAATATTACAAATGAAACCTATATAAAACTATATTTGAAATAGTTAGAAAGGTGCCTATAAGTGTTTTTTGAAGCAATGCCATAATAGTGTTGTGTAGTGAGTTACACTGCTGCCCTCTAGGCTATACACTGGGGTTTGATTTCAGACCTAGGTGAGCACCATACACTATACCAGGGGTGTTTAATTAGAATTCAGTAAGGTCCAGTTAGAGAAGATCTCCTCAGGTCAAGGTCCGGACCGTCATCAATCTAACATGTGTTATGATTCAGTGCCATATCCTGTATATTTAAGTTACATAGTATCAGCATCTTATACCATCAGCAACTGAAAGACAAACTTATTACACACACTGTTCAGTATATTTCAGTATATTTACTGTTTAAATGCTGAACTGAATGAATTATTTATAAAGCTCCAAATAAGAAAAAGGGCTACATTAAAAAAAAACAGAATGCTTTTGAAAAAAGTGCATCTCAAAATGTTTATTTATAAAAAAGTAAATAAAATGTGCGTCTTCTTGTTAACTCAGCTTCACAGATTGACATGTTGGTTTTACAGAGCGGTATTCTCCAAAACTAGACGAGCAAGTCCATTCCATAACCGCTCCTGTTAAACAGTCAGTTTTCACTGTTGACTTTTCTGTTTTTTAACGTTATTCTTTCTGACTCGCTTTAGTCTCCGGCAGCTGCTCCTCACTTTGTACCTTGACTGTGTGCATGCACCGCACGCCCCAATGTGCACAGATTTGATTGGCTGAGGAGCCTTCGGTGATTTTACAGCATACACAATTGGTCTCTGAGTTCACTGCGCCGTAAATCCTGTATACCGTAAAGACAAGAAAAGCTCCACCGCTTAAAATAAACACAGTCAAGATTCAATATTTCTTAATAGTTTGTCGGTTTGGGTCCGCCTTGGACAACGCCTGGGTCCGGATCTGGACCGCGGTCCGCCTATTAGTGACCCCTGCACTACACCAATACAAGTCCTTAGGCAAGACTCCTACCACCCAATACCTTTACCTACATGTAAGTGTAATAAGCTCTGGAATAGAGTGTCTGCTAAATGCCACAAATATACATTTAGGAGCCACTTTTGGTTCCCTGTCACTGAAGCAGCTTTTTTGCAAAGTTAAATGGATGATTGTAAAAAACCTTGAACAGAGGAGAAAATAATTTATTACCTGCCAATCATTGTTTACAGAACTATATACCAATATCCAATAGCCATTTAGAAACCCATTTAGAATGTGTTAAGGAAGAAGCTCTACTAGCACCTGCTGCTCTGAGATTTAGTAAGCAGACTCAGGAGCTGTCTTCACTGTCTCAGAGATAACATTGTGTTGTTGATCAGAATGACATTACTCTTCAGATTATAAAGGTTAACAATTTATGTCTTCTACGAACATGCATTTACTTCAACTACCACCGTGTACACAGCTCTGAGTCATGTTCCCCGTTCCATGTCTTTGTGATTCATTCTATTTGCTGCTCATTGTATTCATTCCATATGAATGTCTCATGATTAATTTTTCACAATTTCACAAATAATTCAGATTAGGGGTGATTCTGCCCATTTGTTTGTTTTGTAAATGTTATTGAGTTAAGGGTAAGCAGTTTTGCACAGCATGGTTTCAGTTGGCTTCAGGTTTGTTGCATTACTATGTGCTGAATTTTTGCCATGTCTGTCAGTGGGTCAGCCAAGCATAGTCAATTATATTCATGTTATGTGTTGTTACAAACCAGATTTACAGAAATCCAGGCCCAGGCCACTGGTGTACAAGCCAAGAGTGACAGTGGCAAAAAAACAGTCAATGAGACCAACAGGAAATAACCCTAAGAAGAACCAAGACTCAAAATGAGAACAATGAAAGCAATAAGGTTTATGGAAATCATGAATAAGAAGAACAAAAACCTAATCAATGCACAAGAAAGAAAGCAAGCAAGCCTAATCAAAGGGCAGAAGTGTTCAGATATATTTTAAGTGCTTATATAAAAATCCATTAGTAACACATCAGCACAGGTATTTGGTGCCATATGAGCAATAACTGGAGCGATTTGTTTAAAAACTACCAAAATTAAATAAAATGATCAAGGGGAATTCTAGGGGGAGTCCTAATAGGGATATTATAGTGACGCCCTTACCAATAGGACAGGAGGTTATTTACAGGGTCAGTATATGGATCACCAGATCAGTTAAAGCATCCCCTTTCATCATCACACTCACCTGGTATCAGCAATCGAAACAAGCTGTGTACTCACCAGTACACAGCATCAGCACTTCTACATTTACTCCTTACAGCACTGTGACCTTTTCTTGCGTACCAGCACTTTTCACACGCTGATGCTATTGTGCCTAATACAGTTCCCGTTCAAAATGTACATTTGGTACAAAAAAACACACAATAGACACACACACCTCCTACAAAAATATATGATGTACAATATAACAATACGCAACTACATAATATATAATTTCATATGGATATTATGTTATTGAAGTATTATTGTTATTATTTTTATTATTATTATTAGTAGTAGTAGTAGTATATTTGCATATTTGTTTTCACTTCAAGCACTGATTTTCACACCAGACTGCTCCAATAAAGTTTACTGGCCTTCAATAAAAATACAAGGCAATGATGAAGCAAGAGAGGAAGGAGAGTGAGAATGAGAGGGTGAGGCTGTGGAAGGAGAGAGGTGGTGAAAGGGAGAGGTAAAGGGTAGCCCAACCTTAGCAGATACTGTTGCAACATTAAATTTACCAAGACTTTTCAACTTTTCTCTCTTGTCTACAGTAAAATGTGTAAAACCATAGAAATACTTTTTGCCACCCATCATTGCATTCCAAGGTTGAAGTAATGCCTTATATTACAATGGCATCTCAACAAACCTGCATACTGAAATGTTTTTCTTTTCTCTAGAGAACTATATACAACACATTCTCCATGAAAAAAAACATTTCACCATGCTGTTCTGAATTTCAGTGTAAAACTTTTGGAAATGCATGAATGTACTGATATTCATCAGCATGCAGTGCTGTTCTTATGTTTGGTGATTCGTGTACTTTAACAATTCCTTAAAATCAAACCCAGACTAGGTCTTTAGAGAAGCAGAAGTATTAAAGGCCTTTTCGAATGAGCCCAGCAGTGTGTAACTGGTTTTAATGGAATCAGTTTGTAAGAACCTTGTATACCTTGTAGTGACAAAATTGGGTTTTTACAAAATATTGTATAGTTTTCAATGAAGAGAGCAAGAGATTGAACTTTATCTTTGCTGATAGGTTGATGTTATTACTGATGAAAACTGTCTGTAAAGCACCTTGAGCTGCCACTGGTATGAAAAGTGCTCTTTAAATAAAGATTATTATTATTATTTATTTATTTATTTATTTATTTATTTATTTATTGTATTTCTAAATACAGTAAATCATTTGGCTGTACTTACTGAGCTAACAATAAGGGGTGAAGACACACTACTGTAAACATATAGACAAACACCACAAATCTGTCTAGCTGGATTCCAGTAGCAAATGCTTGAAAGTCTTGGCACAGCGTTACATAAGTAAAACATGACCATGCTATGTTTAGAACAAAATATACTGTTAATATACTGTTTGTCAATCAAGTCATGAACTAAACACTATATTACAGCAGTTCAGTGATGTAATGTTTAATACTCTAGTAATTGTATTAAAGAATTAACTACTTAAATGAACTAGTTGGGTAAAATGCAAAAAAACATCAAACAATCAAAGAAAATGCTAGATCTTCATATACATTTATTTTGTTAGTTTTAGGAAAAACTATACTTTTATTTTGACCTTTCCTTTTAAGGGTTGGGTGCAGAAGAGAGAGAGCGACAGAAGAAAACTGGTTGCAGTAAAAGGGTTTTATTCTGAAGGATTTTGGAACATTTTGATTGGTTTGAAAATATTTTTTAGACAGCCACAATATGTGTAATGAGAAGCTACACAATGAGAGACTCATAGCTCAGATACACTGATGTGTGCATGGTGATGATGTCAGAGAAAGACTGTCAATGAAACAAAATAAAAAGAAATTGCTGTATATCTTACAAAAGTGTTTTTGGTAATTTCAGTAGTCAATATTGAAGGTAAAATCCTAGTTTAAATACAGCTTGTGTCTGCATTTTTTAAAACACCTACCGCAGTAAAAAGGCTCAGATTTACAGTAACATGAATATATACTTGCATAGTCCTGCAAATGTAAAACTATGTGTGTTTGTATTTTCTCATTGCCGTTTTGTTATTTATTTCTGCTCTAAAGATGTTAAACTCCAGGCACAAAGTGATGGATTTTTTGGCCAAAATACACTTAAAATACAAATTCAACTTAATCAGTAAATTGCCAGTTCTAACTGACATGTCATAGAATTGAAAACACCAAACTCTGCTGGATTCTGGCCCTTGGTTCTTCACCCCTGCTTTAGAGTCTTTACATTAATACCCTGTTCTGGGCTGAATCCCATTAATCCCTTCAGCAATTTTGACTTTTTAGACTTAGATTTGACCCTAAAGGCTCAGACCTATCTCAACTATAACGAGGCTTCTCTAAGTGGTCTTGAGAAACTGTTAAAAACTGTTTACTTATGAGGATTCTACTTTTGTGCACAAAGATTATTAAAGATGAAAGATTATTAAATACCATATATGGTTGGACTGATTAGTTATACTAAACTTGCTTTGCTATATTTATCTACTTTGATTATATTATGCTCAGAGATATAGTCTATAGTGTTTACTTGTAAAGGGGGCATTATTAAAAGTGCTACTTTTTTCCACAGGGAATGGATGTAATCATCAACCACGGATTGTTATTTGTATATGCATTAGCCATATGTAAAAGACAGGGAAAAGCTGTAACGTGCAGAAATATTCCCTCCCCTACTACCAAGACATATTTTATCGTGGCAGCACTTTCAGAGAATTATGTTAGCCCATTTCATTAATGCAGTAGCACTCACATGTCCCCTCAGTTAGCTTGGACTGCCATTGCATGACAAACACAGATCCTTTCCCCCACCTTCTCTCCTTTCTATCTCTATTTTTCAGCCCTAATACGCTCAATCAGTCCCAGCTGTCTGTCTGTCAGCGGTGCTGTAGCAAGCAATGAATACTGACCCAAGCATATAGCGGTGGGCTGCTTTCCTGCGGGCCTGGATGAATTGATTGGGTGTTGAAAATCTTACTATGTGTGTCTGTGCCCCCAGCTAGATGTCTTACTACTAAACACACTGCTGCACGGTTGTTGCATAGACTTATGGAGTAGCACATATCACTACTGTCAAAGATACAAATTCATTTTTTCTTTTTATATATATATATATTCGTTAGGTAAATATATTTCTATGTTTCTCTGCGTTCTTTTTTACAGTCTGTCAGCATGATTAGGACCGCCTTAGGACCACCATAGAGCAGGTGGTCATCAGTGGTTAAAAACACCAGCTATAGTAATCAACTCGTTCTAGCACAACACACACTAACACACCACCACCACCCAAATAATAGCTGTTCAGAGCCCAGAGAGCAAGCATCTTCAGACTTGCTTCAGATTACTGACCATCTTTCAATTCTCCTGGTAGTTGTAGCTCACTGTGTAAAACATTTGGGCCAAGTAACTGTTTAAAGCACTTAACACTGTGCTGCTTATCAGACTTAAAGCACATTTGAGCCAGAAAATGCAGAAAACTTTTAAAACTTTACTCAATTTGACAAGCAAATGATAAGCTGAATCCTAGTTATGTTATGTTGTGTTTTGTTATGTTATGTTATTCCAAGATAACTTAACCTTAGAGACTAAACTGTCTCTAGCTTAGCCAACTCATCTTTTTTTACTTCAAGAAAGTGTGTGTAACATCTACAGTAACACAAACAATAAATAAATTATAACATTACTTTTATGTTATTGTATTATTATATCTTAATAACATGTGAGCCAGATTAGGCATGTGCCAGTAACAGTTTAAACACTTAAAACAATTCCCTTTGGTTAATCTTTGTTTTAACAAAGCTTCAACTTGCACTGTATTAGCACTGTGCTCGCTCTCACGTCCACGTCAGACTCAGGGTGTTAAAATTACTATGAGAAAAAAATGCTGCTGCTATTATTAGTGTAATTAGTAACAACTTCATACCTCAGCCCAGAGGTACGCACAAACCTCTGAACTTCACAGATTCACACGTTTAGCACAACACTAGGCAAATCTAATATGATGTCATTTCTTTGCAATTTTCAGGCCCCGCCCTTTAACACTATCACACCTGTAGTAACCAATTGATCAAACGTGGCCATTGGGTGTACAGACACTAACCTGTAAACTATACAGTCAGGCGTAAGCACAGTAAAAACAGGTGAGTTTGCCTGATAAAATAAATATATCAAATATATTAAATGAGATGGAAGCAAGCATTGGTTGACCATAAACCATTGTAAACCATAGGTTGACATTGAGAGAGATTTATAATTTAAAAAATCCAAAATGACAGCTAGCTAACACAACTGATTGACAGATTGACAGAACTACTGCTAAATAACAGGGAGAGACACAGCTAGAAGAAGTGTTGAAAAATAAGTGACCCCCATCTCTCCAAATTCTTCTATGTTAATTTTCAAATATCACATTTTATGTGCAAAACAGCCCTAAAATGAGGTTAATAAAAATAAATAGCACTTATTACAATGCAGCCACATTCACAGAAATACAAAACCTTTCCTATTCAGCCAGATCCACCAACCAACACCACAGACTACAACCGACTGTGTGCAGCTTCTATAGTGCTCACTGTAGATAAAAGCATGAGGAATTCCTGCCAGCCTCACTATAATAGCAAATCTGGGTCATCTGCACCTATAACAGACACATGTACATCATATTTGTTCAAATGTTCTTTTTCTAATAATTACACATTTTTCTTCACAACCCTTCTAATCTTGCGGAATATGACTCACTGAAATTAATGGGGACGTTCATGCTTCCAGTTGGTTGCCCTCTAAACTCTCTGAGTAAGGAACATCACTCTGTCACAAACATAATGCCTATCAAAATGAAAGAAGTCTTAAAGAAAAGAAGCAACCAACAATATAATGAAAGCAATCATCCACATTTCAGCTTCCAGCAAACTCACCTAACAACAAAACCGAGCAACATATACTCCTATTGAAGTATTTGAATAGCCCAGTTATTCGACACTTAAATGCTGCATCTTGAAGTGGAGCGCTGATGATGATGGAAGACACTGATATAAAAGAAGACTTAAAAGTACCGCAGCAGGAGTGGATCTCCAGAGGTCGTTTAAACCAGCATTTATGATGAGGCTCTGGCTAATCTCACTAGTAAATTTACCAGTGACATTCACAATCCAGATGGTGAGATCAATAAAGATGGTAGCTCTCTATATAGACACTCAATTACATTTACTATCTAATATAGATAAAGGACAAGATATTCAGAGCATTTATATTCCTTACAAACACAACTTTGAATCGCAAAGTGGCTCTCAAACATTGATAAAACCTTCGCTGATCTGCTAGGCAAGTGTTTAAATACTGGCACGACAAGAGATAACAACCAGCCACTGTAAACATGGTTGATACAATGACAAAATATTATATAATAACAAAGGAGCCATTACTGTCTTTCCTTACAAAAAAGAAGTTTATTAAAGTGTACCATTAGTTTACTTCTTTTAAACTAAAAGGAAGTGAGTATGCTTTTAGTTTACTTTTTATGTACTTCTCAGTGATTTACTAAACACAGTTATACTTAAGTATGCTTGGGTTATACTGACAATTATAGAACCGTCTAAGTATATTTGGTCTTTACTAGTACTTAATATTTTGATTGAGATAGTAGAAGTAAGTATTATTGTTCTGCACAAAAACACATCCAGTAGAATATTTATTTAAAATTTGATTTATAAAGATTTATAAAGATACAAATATGTTTCTTAATCTGAGTGTGTCTTGTTTATTTTACGTGTGTCCACTGGTGAGTAAACGTTGTTAAGTTCTATTTTAGGTAGAAAAAAACCTTACACGTAGTCATATACTTTAAAGTACAACACTAATATACTCAGCAAATTATAAGTATTATGTTAAGTACACTTAAAGAAAACTTACAAGCTAGTAAACTAACAGTAAACCCTTAAGTTTACTTTTAGTGTAGTTGCAGTACAAAAGATGTAAACTACTTGTATACTAGGTTTACTACTCTTCCACTTAGTGTACTTAAAAGGATACGTTTAAAAACTAGAAAGTGGGCCAATTTAGTCCCAAGAAGTATTAAAATAGTACATATACAAGTGTACTACTAGTACAATGACATTAGTATAGTAACTGCATAAAGTATACTTAATAAAATGAACTTTAAGTATAATTATTTTCTGTAAGGGTCACATGTGGCGAGAGGTCCAGACAAGGACTGCAGGAAATCTCCAGGAATCTCCAGTGCTAACAGGGATGAGGAGTTTCCTGGCAGGCCCACTGCAAAAGCTAAATCAAGCAACATCATCTATCCTGGACACATTACTAATGTAAATGGCAAACTTGTGTTAATATTTTAACCCCATTAAATTCTGTCTATTTTCTTTACAGAGATGTTCTGGATATGTTTTTTTTCTTTACAGAAACGTTCTAGATACTTTCCAAACTCCTCAAGGCCTAACACGGATGTCGTTCAACCAGGATAATTTACTTTTTATGTACATCTTGTACTAATGTACATCTATTACACTCACATTATGATAATTTAGATAATATAACACTGGAGTGTGTTAATGTTTTATTTACATTTTATATCTACTTTATACTTTATATCTATTTTTCTGACATTGTGACATTTAAGCTATTTTTTTATTAAATAAATAAATTCATAAAAGAGGAATCGCTCTTTGAGCAGCATAAAATATTTAAAAAAAGCAGTTTTGATAAATCTATGTTATCTAGAGATTTCCACGGCATCATCAGAAGAACAGGAAGAGGGACATTACCTCTGACTAAGACATCACAGTCCAGCCTCCACCTTTCAAGCTACCCACACTACAGACAGAAACTGTTTAATATAATACTATTGTTTTAATCTTAAGGAAATCTTAAAAGAAGACTTAAGATCTTAAGGAAATCTTGCCCACTCTGAAGACAATCCCTGACATCTGGCAAATGCTGCAAAGGATATTACTCTCTTAGAAGACCTGAGGTTTCTTTATTATGGCTGGTACCACAAGAAACATATGCACATTTTCAGCAAGTTCCATTTGTTATGCTGCGTTTGTGTGTACACATTAGAACATAAAGAAAAATAAATAATGCACCTATGATATAATTCCCACTTTTTAGTCAGTGCTAGCATCCTACACCACCTCTCCTCCAGATACAGCATCTTTACCTGGATTGGCCTCTGTTTTGCTTTCTCTGGAACCAACATCTTTCACCACTTCTTAAGCTCTAACATCCTCCATGTTTGTTAGAAGGCAAACATTCAACCTGGCTTCCAAGGTTTTATGTCTTTAAACTGGATGGTAATGCCAGGACCCCTCTGGTAGCAGTGTATGTATTTTTTTCAATATTATATGGGCTATTACACTTTCACTGTTCACTGTGTTTAAAAGATTGATTTAAAAAGTGCTGGGAATGCAAAAATGTTCTAGTTTATTCTGTAAAAAAAAAATCATATAAATATTTAATTACCAGCATAATCGAAAGTGACAGCACTGCTCTCAATAAAGTTAGTAATATGTTGGATAGAAAAATTTAGTTGTAAAAACACAGGCTTTAAATTTGCTCTCGCTTCAGCCATGAGATTTGTTTAAATCCATCAGAGCTTTCCTTTCTCTAGACATGACTCTTCTCATTTAGATCAAGAAGTTCTATTCTGGTCTTGTGCTTCAACAAAACTTTTTTCCAGTAGTATTCTGTGTTGTCAGGTCCTTAGCAAAGAGAGCAGTGGCTTTCTTCTTGCAACCCTCCTCTACACTCTATTGTTGTCCAGTGCAGTTCAATGCAATGATGGTGGACTCTTAAACATTAACGTTTGCCACAGTAAAAGAGGCAGTTAGTTGTTAAGAAGTTACAATGGGTTGCTTTTATTTATAATAGGTCTTGGTATTAACTTTGTTTGTCCACCACTCCGGCATTCTCTTTAAGGCTGATTATGTTTTTAGGTCATATTTATGCACCGAAAAATATGAAATGGGGCTAACAAACTGTCAGAAACAAAGAATTCGGCACGACGCTTGCAGGGCTACAGGTCACGCTGGGTTTATTAACAGAGTCAGCAGTTTAAACAGGGCAGTAAACAAACAATACGGGGTTGAGCTATAATCGTATACCAGAAAGCAGTCCAAGGTAGAAACCAGAAAGGCAGAGAACGGAGCAAACAAGTCAAGAGGGAGATCCGAAGGGAACATCAAAGGACAGAAGGGAGATCAGAGCCAAAAGCAGAGAAATAACCAGGCGACCAGAATCCGTAGGAGAAGACAAGAGAGAAGAGTCGAAAAAACAGAAGGAGTCAAAACCAGAATACTCAATGAGAAGGGTAACAAGAAAACGCTCAGCAATGCAACCAGGTTGGCAAAACTTCGCAAATGGTAGTGTGTGTGTAGGGTATATATGGGGAGTTTGGAAATAACAACAGCTGTGTGTAGTTAGAACTCAGGTGAGACTGAACGTGCGCACGGGGTGTGATTGGTTGGGTTGGGACAGGTGGGAGTGACGTCATCGGAATGTGCATTATGGGAAATGGAGTTTGGAAGCGAGTCAGTGTCAGGGACAGCCGTATGCGTGACAGTACCCCCCCCCCAAAGAGTCAAGGAGGGACGAGGAGTGGCAGCGAGGACGACCTTGACGACCAACCCTCGTGACTGATGACTGAGAACGGGGGCCCCCGGACCTGCTGCGGCTGGGAGCAGGGATCCTCCCTCTGGAGGGAACCTCTGGATGACTGGTGGACGGGCTCGAAGGGAGACGCCTATTGCCAAAGTTCCGTCTCCCTACAGAAGGGCTTGGCGACACACGCCACGAACGACCTCGCCTGCTCCCAGCGGACGGGTCCACAGACGAATGGCTAGGACGTCCCCTTGGCCTGGGAGCTGGACGAGAGGGATGGCGGCGATGAAACTCCTCCTTGAGGACCAGATCCAACACATCCGCTGCCTTTACCCAGCTTTGCTCCTCAGGCCCATAGCCCTCCCAGTCCACCAAGTATTGGAGGATACCACCTCTCCTTCTCGAGTCCAGAAGCCTACGAACGGCATACACCGGGGTACCCCCAACATCAATCGGTGGAGGAGGGTTGGAGTCAGGCAGCACCTCGTCCAGGGGACCAGGGACCACAGGCTTAAGTAACGAAACATGAAATGAGGAACAAACACGAAAATGAGCAGGGAGATCTAGCTTATAGGTGACGTCATTAATTTTTTCAACAATTTTATAAGGTCCAATAAATCTCTGATTTAATTTTCTACATCCCTCAGAAGGTCTGAAATCCCTGGTCGATAACCACACTCGATCTCCTATACTATATGAAGGGGTATTACCTCTGTGACGATCGGCATGATGTTTATGCCGCCTAAGAACGGCCTCTATGTGTTGATGAGTTTGTCCCCACACCTCCTCGCTTCGTCTCATCCAATGTTCCACAGAAGGCACTTCCGATGGTTGACCAGACTAGGGTGTAAGAGGCGGTTGATATCCTAGCATGCATTGGAACGGAGTAATCTTGGTAGTAGAGCTAGTAAGAGAGTTCTGCGCCATCTCAGCCCAGGGCAAATATACAGACCAATCACTTTGATTATGATGACAATAGACCCTTAAAAACTTTCCAAGCTCTTGGTTGGTCCTTTCGCATTGCCCATTACTTTGGGGATGGTACCCCGAGGTGAGACTAACTGCAACACCCAATTTTTCCATAAATGATCTCCACACATGAGAAGTGAATCGGGTGCCCCTGTCAGAAACTATATCCTCTGGAATACCAAAAAAACGAAAGACATGGTTAAACAGACATTCTGCAGCTTGAAATGCTGTAGGCAATTGGGAGAATGGTATAAAGCGTACCCCTCGAGAAAATCGGTCTACAATGGTTAAAATAACTGTGTTGCCCTGAGAATTTGGTAGATCAGTTATAAAATCAATGGCAATATGGGACCATGGTCGAGATGGAATGGGTAGCGGCAGCAGTTTACCCGCCGGTAAAGTGCGTGGTGTTTTACACATGGAGCAAACTGTACATGACGATATAAACCGATGGATGTCTGAACACATACTCTCCCACCAGTATCTCCCGGAGAGTAACTGAAGAGTTCTAGTTTCTCCGGGATGTCCTGAAGTGAGAGAGGTATGAGCCCAGGTAATCAATCGGTCTCGAAACTGTGCTGGAACAAACAATCTTTCAGGAGGACATGCCTCCGGGATAGTTCCTGACGAATTTGCCTGCTCAATTTCAACGTCTACACTCCATCTAATGGGAGCTAAAAAAATCTTGGAGTCCAAGATGGGTTTAGGTCTCTCATTGGGTTCAGCTTCAAACATACGCGACAGGGCATCAGCCTTTGTGTTGCGTGTTCCTGGACGATACGTAATTTGAAAATTAAAACGGGAGAAAAACAGAGACCAACGAGCCTGACGGGAATTCAATCTTTTAGCTGAGCGGAGGTATTCGAGATTTTTATGATCGGTTAATACTAAAAAAGGATGTTGGGCACCCTCTAGCCAATGGCGCCATTCCTCAAAGGCTAATTTGACAGCAACTAGTTCCTTATCACCAATTCCATAGTTTCGTTCGGTGGGAGATAATTTGTGTGAATAATATGCGACGGGTCGTAATTTTGGAGGGTTACCTCTGCGTTGAGAAAGGATAGCGCCTACTCCCACATTAGAGGCATCAACCTCTACTACAAAGGGAAGAGCAGGATCTGGATGCTGTAACAAAGGGGCTGTGGTGAATCTGTCCTTAAGGTTCCTGAATGCCTGATCTGCCTGGGGGTTCCAGCTAAGTTTCTTAGCATCTCCTTTAAGCAGAGAAGTTAAAGGAGCTGCTACAGAACTGTAGTTGCGAATAAAGCGCCTATAAAAATTAGCAAAACCCAAGAACCGTTGTAGTTCACGTATGGAATTGGGGATCGGCCAGTTAACTACAGCCTCAATTTTATTATCATCCATTACAATACCATTGGGACTGATAACGTAACCAAGGAAAGAGGTTGAACCCGAATGAAATTCGCACTTCTCCCCCTTAACATATAAGTGGTTCTCAAGAAGGCGAGACAGGACCATACGTACGTGTTGAATGTGAGTTGGTAAATCCGGAGAATAAATCAGAATATCATCGATATAAGCAATAACAAACCGTCCTAACATATCCCGGAGGACGTCATTCATGAATGCCTGAAACACAGAAGGCGCATTTCTGAGCCCATAAGGCATCACAAGGTACTCATAGTGCCCCCTAGTGGTGAGAAAGGCCGTTTTCCATTCATCCCCCTCTCGGATCCTAACGAGATTGTAAGCACTACGTAGGTCCAATTTGGTAAATACTGTGGCTCCCCGGAGTTGTTCTAAAGCAACAGGTACTAATGGCAAAGGATAAGGATAAGATTTGGTAACAGAATTTAAGCCACGATAATCTATACATGGTCTGAGACCACCGTCCCTCTTCTTGACAAAGAAAAAACCAGCAGCTACAGGAGAGGTGGATGGACGTATGAAACCCTGAGCGAGAGATTCCTGGATATAATCCTCCATTGCTTTCTCCTCAGCTTGAGTGAGTGGATAAACACGAGACTTGGGTGGTATTTTATCATCTATTAAATCAATTGTACAATCATAAGCTCGGTGGATTGGTAATTTGGTGGCATTGGTTTTATTAAAGACCTCTAATAGATCAGAGTACTCAGGAGGAATAGATTCAGAAGAATTCTCAGGGCTCTCAATGGAAGTGGTAAACACATTCAATTGAGGCAGTACAAGGCAATTATTCACACAATGTTTAGACCACGTAACAATCTCTCTATCAGCCCATGATATTACAGGGTCATGTGTCTTTAACCAAGACAGACCAAGAATAACAGAAAATTCAGAAGAATCCAAAATAAAAAACCTTATCTCCTCAGAATGAAGAGCACTAACGTTCATGGTGATGGGAACAGTTCTTTGTGATACCACCCCTTGGCCCAAGGGGTCCCCATCTATGGCGGACAGTTTCATGGTGTGAGTCAGTGGTACAGTGGGTATCTGAAGTTGTTCAGCTACATCAGCTAAAATAAAGTTCCCCTCAGCTCCAGAGTCAATCAAGGCTGGAAATACACAAGAAAAACCTTGATAACACAAGGTAACAGGAACCAGCAGAGATTTGGTAATCATACTTGTTGTAGGATTACTCACCCTTTTGATTTGAGGGGTGGATCCCACTTGAACTGGTGGGAGTAGTCTTTGTGGACGCGTTTGACAGTCCCTAACAACATGTCCAGGGATGCCGCAGTACAAACAGAGTCCACCGCGAAGCCGACGGTTCCTCTCCTCAGCCGATAGACGAGAAGAATCTACTTGCATTGGTTCCTCTGAAGCATAGTCACTATATCCTCTTGGAGCTGGGGAACGGCATGGTTCTGGCATAGAAACGTGCCTGAGATGGGTGGTGTGTGAAGTTGTGGAACGACGAGTAGTCGATGTCGCTCCATGCTTGAGTTGGTCAAGTCTAATAGCGAGAGAGATGAGTTCCTCCAGTGATAGTCCCTCATCTCGGTAAGCCAACTCTTTAAGTATATCCTGGTTGAGACCATTGCGGAAAACAATGGTCTTGGCTGGTTGGTTCCACCCACTGTCAGCAGCCAGAGTGCGAAACTCCAATGCATAGTCGGCCACGGACCTGCTCCCCTGTCGCAGTTGGATTAGAAGTTCGCCAGAAGAGCGGCCCTCATTAGGATGATCAAAAACAGATTTAAATTCTTGGAGAAAACGTTCATAAGTCCCATGTTCATGATTGGGCCATACAGCAGTAGCCCAATCCAGAGCTTTACCCGTAAGACGTGAAATAAAAAAAGAAATTCGAGCTCTATCAGTACTGGGAGGAGAGTTAGAAAAATAGATAGAACATTGGAGAAGAAAGCCCCGACATAAATTTGGAGCTCCATCAAATTTATCCGGTTTGCTGACGGGGAATGAACCACTCAAAGGGGGAGGGGTGAGTGATTCAGTCACCGGAGCAGACGAGATATTCATCTGAGCTATCTGCACAGCGATATCACGAAGATTAGCTGATATCTGCGTTAACTGAGCATGCTGTTCAGTTTGCTGCTGAGATAAACTACCAACAGAGTTCGTGAGAGTTTCAAAAAGCTGATTATGTTGTCCCAGAAGACGACTTTGGCTACTCACGGCTTGCTGTATATCCTGTAGCTCTGCCATCGTAACAGTGGCGAAGTTTTCTGTCAGAAACAAAGAATTCGGCACGACGCTTGCAGGGCTACAGGTCACGCTGGGTTTATTAACAGAGTCAGCAGTTTAAACAGGGCAGTAAACAAACAATACGGGGTTGAGCTATAATCGTATACCAGAAAGCAGTCCAAGGTAGAAACCAGAAAGGCAGAGAACAGAGCAAACAAGTCAAGAGGGAGATCCGAAGGGAACATCAAAGGACAGAAGGGAGATCAGAGCCAAAAGCGGAGAAATAACCAGGCGACCAGAATCCGTAGGAGAAGACAAGAGAGAAGAGTCGAAAAAACAGAAGGAGTCAAAACCAGAATACTCAATGAGAAGGGTAACAAGAAAACGCTCAGCAATGCAACCAGGTTGGCAAAACTTCGCAAATGGTAGTGTGTGTGTAGGGTATATATGGGGAGTTTGGAAATAACAAACAGCTGTGTGTAGTTAGAACTCAGGTGAGACTGAACGTGCGCACGGGGTGTGATTGGTTGGGTTGGGACAGGTGGGAGTGACGTCATCGGAATGTGCATTATGGGAAATGGAGTTTGGAAGCGAGTCAGTGTCAGGGACAGCCGTATGCGTGACACAAACCTTTATGCACCACTGTGCATTTGTACACTAGCGGTTTTATGGTGGTTTCTTTCTGGTCAACAAAAGCATAATGAGGAATATAAAATATTATATGTGACATTAACACAACTTTAGGAAAGGGGTTTGTAGATGTGAAGTAAGCAATGCTTCTAATGAACTGTTCAAATCAACTGTCTTTAAGCATGGAATACGTGTAGGGATATTGAAAAAGGTCACTTGCTACACTATTGACTCCTTGGTGTTTGGTGATTTTTGAGAATATCCCTTGTTTGTGGTCAGATCAATAAATAGATTTGATTTGAACCAATAAGGAGCTTGTCTAAGCACAATCTGCAGCCACGAATGGGTAAAAAGTGCTCTGACTGAATTGGTCTCAAGTGAATCCAGAGAAGATAATTACTGGCTCTTGGCTTTTAATTAGCATGTGAGGGACTGTGTTCTTGGATACTTTAGCCCTCTCCATCCTGAGGTATTTACATTTCTTTTAGAGCTATTACATTTTGTCTGAAGCATATACTTACATCTACTTTTGCTGTCAGATTTTCAAGAGAACGCTATGTTCAGAAAAAGGTTATAGCTCTGACTCCACTCAACAGCTCTGACCATAGCTCAACATAAAATCCACAGTTTGTCACAGAAAACATTCATTTTCAATGTAGCGGTGCCTGGAGAGACTGCGAATAGAGGAAAAGGGTGTGAAGAAATGAAGACTGTTCTGCCTCAGGCCAAATTCACTTCCCTTAGAAATCACACCACCAGCCTCAGGGAGCTGATATGATGTTCAAGGAGTTTTTATTTTTGTTCAATTTTGTCCATGTGGCTCTCTCCGCACGCCTTCTGTTCTAATGTGCCTCTTGAATGGTCCACTACATTCTGCCTCCATAGATGGCTGTTCCTGTTTTCCTCAGCAGGTCTGTTGAATCAGCTGTTGAATAAATCAAATGTTACGGCTAAAGGCAGATCTATAATGACGCCGTCTTCCATGTTAAGCTTTGATGCATTTTTTATAATGGAAACTCCATAATTTGAAAATAGTTTGAATAACAAATAACAGACTGACGATGTTAGATGCAAATGTGTGCATCATTTCCAGGAAAGTTAAAACAGTGACAAACTTTCTAGAGCTTTAGACAAGGCTTAGCAAGTTCTGTAAAATATAAAAATATAAAATAATGTTAAAATATTGTTCATATTTTTCAGGTTCTTTTTTATTTAATGTTTTTATCATGCTTGTTGTAGGTTTTTTATGTAGTAATACTTTCGGTTTTAAGTTTTGAAAACAAATTGTTTAGTTAAAGTCATGCAAGCTCTCCCATTGGTTATGACTGCAAGAATGTAACTAAAGGCCTAATGTGTCAGCCTGATTAGGGAGTGATAGAGAAATCAACCAAACACGTTTTGATTTCCAAAGGGTTGGGACCGGTTGCATAAGATAAAAACATCATTCTAGGCCAGACAAGTAGCTCTGAGGAGATTAGTATTCTTTATTATCTAACGCTCTGATGAGGGGCCCTCCTGATTAGCTGATGAGCCGAATCATCTGTGTTTGAAGAGGTAATATTGTAAAATCTTGTGGCCTGCCAGAAGTTTGATACGTGTTCTAGGCCTTTTGAAACTGCAAATATGAGTGGTATCCTGACTATTGGACAATGACAAACTCTGGCAACCCACTATAAAACTAATGTATACAAAGTTAAATACATTTTACTAACAAGCTTCTAGAAAGCTAATGTATAAAATGTTTTTTGAAAGCTTCAAAAATATCCAGGTTTAATCTGGAATGGGCAAAAAAAAGTCATGCCAATCACTATCAGCTATCTCCACAGGAGAAATTTTAAATATTGCTAAAACTGCTGTTCAATTATTACTTGAAATAAAGGCACTGAGTTAAAATATTACATTAGCACAGTTTTTGCCAATAATATGTAATGTTTTCTATTCATGCCAATGTAATGTACACATATGTTGAATGAAATGAATTCAGCACTAACTAGTTTTTAACTAGTTTCTTTCGGAACATGTGTCCTTTATTTCTTGTTTTGTTATGCCTGCGCACACACACACACCCAGACAGACGCATCCTTAACTCACGCTCCATCTGTTGGCTTATTGCTGATAGACGCATTCTCTCAGATAGGATGTGTGTCTTCCCATCAGGAAATCAATTGCATTGATCTCCAAGGGTGCGAAGGCCAGAACATAATTGAGCTTTCTGATTGGTTCACCCCCATGTGTTTGAATGTTTGGCTTGGCAAGATGGGGTATAGCACAGACATTCATTTAAGGAAGCTGTGACAGAGTATTCAAAGTTCAATAGCAGTAAGCTGCGGTGTTTGGTGTAGGGCATAAGGCTAAGTTGAGTGTTACAATGTCAATTGCAGCCATGCTCTCGACATTTAATATGTGACCTTCTGCCTAATCGAGTAGAAGCCCCAGGTGCTGCAAACAAGCAAGATTGGATTAAACTTATTTGGGTTTGGCGACTTTGCTTACAGTGCGTTCTCCTCACTAAAAGCTGAAAACTGCAATCTTATATAAATGTTCCACAATGTACCTAGGCTGAGCCATATAGCACTTCATTCTTTGATATTGTTAAAATAATTATGCTGCAGTAAAAAAGAGTAGTTGGATAGGATAGTGAATACACCAAAACACACAGGAGGACAGAGGTTTGATTCCCTGCTCAGGCAATGCCTATATTTCAATGCCTATATTAGTCCTTAGGCTAGATGCTCAACTCTACAATTAATTTACCACATTTCTATTATGGTCTCTCTGCAACAGTTGTATACATACATCCGAGCCAACAACCATTGTGTTTAAGACTGTAAAGAGAAAGAAAAAGGCATCACAATATATATGCATGTTATTATATATACTATTTCTCTAGAGGGAATCAAATGTTTCCATTGTTGATGTATACACAACGCCATATTTTGATAATTTATGTTTTCATCATTTAAGGGATTTAATGATTTTTGTCAACCTTCAGGCAGAATATCAGTGTTAATTAAAGTCATTTTCGAGGCATGATGTATTAACCTGTATCTCCCAAAGCTCAGTATGAACTCACCAACGTTCTTCACAGTCCTATATACACAGTAAGGATAGTCATTGCACTATCAGTTGATGTAGATGTTTTAATGTGTCTGGGGAATTTGTTTGACAATAGATCAGAGATCCACAAATGTGTGTGAAGGAATGTCAAATACCAACTTGTTCTTGATGTGATTAAAAACTAAAGAAATGTGTCTGACCCTAGCTGTGATCCATTGACAGATGCAGAGGGTCAAAATGTCAGACTATCTTTGTACAATGTGTGCTTTTATGTCTTGCTTTGAACTCTTTGTACTGCTGTATTTGAGATCTAAAAGAAATGTAGAACTTAAATAAAGAAGAAAATTGCACGTTGATCTCATTACTGTGTTTGCTTCCTTAATAATCCTGGCACTGTGAGCTTCTTTTAGAAATAACAGCAACACTCTTCAAAGAAATGTATGTCCTTGACTAGTGCCTAGTCAAAAATACACATGGTCAAATGTATGCTGAAACTCCTAACCTCACACCCATTGCTAACAGGTATGTAAAATCAAGCACACAGTTCTGCCCTGTCTATAAACAAATATTGGAAGTATAATGGATCGTACTGAGGAGCACATTCACTTTAAATGTATCTGTCGTAAGATGCCACCTTTCCTGCAAGCCATCTTGAGAAATATCTGCCCTGCTAGATCTGTCCTAGTCAATTGTATGTGCTATCATAGTAAAATAGCAGCAAATATGAGACTGCTCTATAACAAAGCAATATACAACACAAACTCACAGAGTGCACTAAATCACGTAAAATCCTCTAACTACTGTTTCATCACGTGGTTTTGTTGGCTAAGCAGCTGCACACAAACCTAAGATCACTGTGAGCAATGGCAAATGTCTTCTAGAACAGTATAAATCATACCAACACTGGACTCTGGACTATATGCCAAAATGATGGGGTTTGGCAGATGGTAAAAGAAAGCGACTCATTAGGACGCATACACTAGCAACAGTAAAGTTTGTAAGATGAAAAATAATTCATTTTAGTGAAGGCCAGTATCAATGCTATAACCTACAAATATATTTTAGACAATCAAATGCTTGCAGTAGTTCATTTTAATAATGATATGCTTTGGCAACAAAGTTCTATAAAGACTTGGTTTGATGGATTTGGTGTGGAGGAACCCCAGTGGCACTGAACACCTTTGGAATTAATTGGAATATTGATTGTCTTCCCAGAAGAGTGGAGTGCAATAGCCACAAAGAGTTCCCTGGAACTGGTGTTTCTGGAACAGAATGCCCAACAAGCTCACATAGGTCTAACAGTCAGGTGGCCACATACCATACAGTATACCTTCCAGTTGTAGTGTAGCAACTGTCCTTATGCCCAGGCACATCCGACACCATTTAATATGTTAATTATCAATTAAACCTCTGACTTTTAAAATATGAATTGTGTGGCTGTTTATTTTTACATAAAAACGTTAGAGCTTAAATGAATAAAGCATTGCAGGCTGCTGCATTAAGCTGAATTCATTGCCCAACTATTACTTGATAATCCTGAGCTTTTCCTTATTGAAAACATAAACTATATTCATAATGACTTTTTCCCGGCAACTGTGTTGAACTTGCCTGTAAGCTTATTAATTAAATACATGTCAGCCTTCTTTCAGCTCATTGATGACTGAGCTTTGTCATTCAAGAACCATATGTAAAGAACCTTACTTAATGTCTCACCCACAGTCACATTGACTAAAGGAGCTTAACATGATATACATTTATGTTTGTGTGAAAATAAACAGAAATATAGAGACTAAGGTATCAGTGCGATCTGATAGTTTCCCTCAAACTAAGATCCAAAAGTCATTTGATTTATTTATACAGCTATGAAGACTATTAATAAAATAAACATAAGAGGAAGCCCATTTCCCAGCTGGCAGTTTTTGAGAAATCAGGCTGATGAAATGATAAGAAACCGCACACTTTCTTAATACTGAATACCATCAGGACAGTGTTTTCATGCCCAATCAATACATATCAGTTTAATTTCTAAAGACAATGGAATCCAAGGCTAAACATGATCTTGACTGTTGAAAGTAGTTTTGTGTTTGTAGGTAACTGGTGTCTGTACTATTCATAACATGTATCATGCCTTCGCGTCCGAATGTGAAATATACACCATTATGACAAAAATGTGATAGTAAAATATGTTTATATTAGTCAAGTCAAGTTTATTTGTATAGCGCTTTTTACCACGATGTTGTCTCAAAGTAGCTTTACAGACTGGTGGAAGAAACCTGGGAAGAAACCAAGACTCACAAGGGGAGATGGTATATACATGGTATGTCGCAATAAGCTATAAAACTATCAAATGGGAAAGTGTTTCCCAAAGTACTGCGAGCCACAATATCCTTCTCTGAGCATACTGTGGAACTGAAACCCTTGAAAACGCTTCCCAGCTGCAAGTTTGACTTTAGTGCAAGACAGTGTGTAAAATGCTAATTGCAAAAATAAGATTGCCATGATGTTCTTTATCACAGTAAATATAAATATTGTTAAAATACCTGGGTCTACTAATGTTGACCCAGGATTACTAAAATCCGTACATCACTATTGCTGACCTGATGGTCATTATTTAACTTTTCGTGCTCATATGTCACTTTAAAACACTAATGCCTTAAATGACCAGGACCCACCAGCAGGTACAAAATTTTACTAAACACTTCTGAAACCTAAGAACAACTCCAGTTGTGTAGTGTAGTTCATGTAGTTACTGAATAATAAGGATGTTGTAATGACCCAGGGATTTGAAAAAAGATAATTACATGTAACAAGTGCGCTAGTGAAGCCACAGCTGACTGATGTCAGATTTCATTGAGTGACAACCAGGAACTGGAGCACTAACTGGAGTGCTAACCCTAACCCTATCCCTAACCCTAGAACTGATTAACTATAATACATTTATAATACATCAGTGTACTACATACAGCATATATAAATATAATTACATATGGATATATTATAATACCATTTTGTTTTGACCCTGTGTGCTTCACTGGATTCTGTTTCCTACCTAACTTCTTTGTTGAACTTAAAATCTGTAGAACTGTCCAAGGGTCTAATCCTGCTAATATGAAACTGATGGACAAATATTGCCTGGCTGAAAAGCCCCAACCTTAACTGTAAAGGCAGGAATACTAACAGGTCTATATCTTTCAAAATAAAACTGCTGGTACGCAATTATACATGTTTACATAGTAACATAGAAATAATGAGTAAACAGATATTTCCAGTGTTTCCCAACACTGAACATCTCCAGTACTGTTTTGGCAAAACATTATTTTTATTAAGAAGGGAGAGTTCTTTATATGCTGAAAAACATAAACATAAAATAAAACGTAAAATAATCCAAATAGTTTGATTTATTATCAGTCCTACTTACTGTCAAGGGCAGGATGGAATCTCTGGATCTCATCTTTAATGATAAAACTATCTGCTTACCTAACCAGACATTCCATTCTTAATAGGTTATGAAAGTTTCTAATGAAAGTTTTTTCATTAGGTTTTCAATAGGCATATTTATTCAGTATTGTTAAGTGCCATATATGATGGCATCCAGTGTGCTTGTTTTGCTATACTGTTCTATTATGTACTTTATTATTCCCACATAGGCAAATTTTTCATTTTGCTGCCAGACTATGCCCAATCTCGGAGCAGCACCACATCATCAGCAGGCCAGCGCCACCTGTACATTAGAATAAACGCGAATAAATACAATCACACTAAAAATAATGTCCCATTTGGCAGAAGTTGTTTATTATGTAAGTTAGATGAATACAGTTTGAAGGTCACAGGTTTGTTTTCTGACTTCTCGCTATACTCCAGCAGTGCATAGATTTTTCGCTTCCACATCAACAGCCCCTGATTTAAAATAGCACCTGATTTTAGGATTAACCAGGCATTGCATTCAGGATAGACTTAGAAAATGTTTATGTAACACATATTAAATCTCAATGAATTGTGTATTTGTATCCATCCTAATGAAACAAATAAACACTTACTATTTGCCCTGAATATCAAAAATGAATAAAACTGAATATCAAGTGTGATAGCCATCCATGAAGTATGACAGCACCCTAATCAGCTCAGTCACTTAATCCAATCTGCACGTCTTCGATCTAATGTCATTTGTAGCAGGTAGACTGTGCATGTGCTGTAAGAAGACCAATCATGTGAGAGATCAGGGGGCAGAGAGGCAGGGAAGTTTTTTTTTACACATTAATTTAAATATATATTTGAGCTGTGACAGGTCAGACTACCACCAAGAAAATCACCTGTTACTAACGATGGGCAGTTAGAAGCTAGAGGGGCCCAGAAAAAAAAATGTAAATGCCATGTGCTGTCTTTTGCTGCAGGCCCCAGTGTAACTACCCACCCTGCCCCCTATCTATTTACGCCACTGCCACAATATGTACTTGAAGACCACAGCCTTACAACATATTAACTGTATATTTATATCACTTCTGTACAGTTACATAATAAAGACATGTTGCTTTTTTCTTGCACTAAGGTCTCGTACATGATGGACCTGTTTTATACTAGTGGGCAGCTTTCTACTGCTGTATATTGTTTTATTGGTTATTTGTACAATGTATTGTTTTGTACATTTCGGTTTTAGGCTCAAAGCAAAATGTGGGCTTTTGTGACAGGTTTCCTTCAGGCAGTCTTTGTAAATATTTCTTTTAGTAAATACTTTGTAGAACATCAATTTTTTAGAACTGTCTAATCCTGCTAATATGAAATTGATGGACAAAAATCTCTGTGCTGAAAAATCTTAACCTTAACTTTTATTAGGTAAAACTGGCTGTCTTGCTTAGTGTAAAGGTGGGAATACTGACAGGCCTTTTAAATGCAGCTATTTCTTCCTAAATAAAACAAGCAGTACAGATTAATGTCAGGTTACAGAGTAACATACAAGTAATCGGTAAAGAGCTTTTTTTCCAGGAGGTAATACGTAAAATCATCTCATTTGAGAGAATTAGTCATTTGTAATAGATTACTTTCCCAACTGGTCATCTCCACCCTTCGAGCACCAGTACTGATGCCTTAGCCTGTTTTTGCAGCAGGCCCCAACTACCCACCCTGCCACTGCCACAATGTGTACTTGAAGACCACCGTCTTGCAACATATTAACTGTATACTTACATCACTTCTGTATATTTACATAGTAAAGACACACTGCGTTAACTTTCTTCTTACACAAGGTCTTGTACATGTTGGGCTGGTTTTATAATAGTGGGGGCAGCTTTTGACTGCTGTGTATCATCTTATTGATTATTTGTAGAATATTTCAGTTTTAGGCTCAAAGCAAAACATGGACTTCCTTCAGGCTGCTTTTGTAACTACTTCTTTTCATAAAAAGTTACTGTTTTAGCAGTTTGTGATTGACAGCTAACACAACAGTAGACGTGTAAACAGTCATGTGAGAATTTCATGATGAATGGACCTGAAAAGCTCCAAAATCACCTACAATAAAATCCATCCAATATATTCTGCTTTTATCCCACTCGTTCATGGTCATGGGAAGGCTGGCGCCAATCCCAGCATCACCGGGTGAATCGGTATATCGCATGACCAACACGCACTCACACCTACAAGCGATTTAGAGAGATCGATCAACCTAACATGCATGTCCACACAGAATGGTCCAGGTGACGTTGCTAACCACTACACCACTCTGCTGCCTAGAACGTCTCTTTATATTAACTTATAATAAAAGAAAATAGCATATTTTACCTATTTAGATCCCATTTTGGTTCCATTTTGGTTTTTACGATATGCAAACACAAACAGAGTAAAAAGTTGATATCTTGTGAGCTAGTGTGAAGAACAAAGTTTACTTCCAGAGTTCTTCTGGGCATCATAAGCCATCACATAGTGCACTTGATTCACCATAATAAATTACAGATCAACCAAACCAGGTACAGGATGATATATAATATTGGGCTCCTACAATGCGAGGTTTTGAAATGGCTACATGAACACATTGATGTATATCAAACCAGTACTTACTGTATTAATGTGTATTTATTCTCTTTTACTCTAATGCACTTCTGCTTTTTTTCGTGAGCAAATAAACAGATTTTTAATTGTGATGTTCTCAGGGACCTGAATCTCCTGCACAGTACTCTGTATACATTGTAACTTAAGTCTGTGTGCCTGTGCAATTATTAGTTAAGCCATCTGTCCATCCCCTCGGCTGTCTGCTCTCCTCTAGACCCTGCAATCATAAACACCGCCTTCTGCGCTCAACCACTGCATAGTCAATGAAAGTGCACCATCTAGTGTCAGCTGTTAACACTACTAAATATTACTAATTAATTGAAAGTGAGGTTTTATTGCAAAATCCATGGTATTAAAATTAGTAAATGGACAAAGAACTATTAGGTTTTAAAGTTTCACCTAAAATGACAAACTTCATGTAGTCATTGAAACATGACAGATTTGAACTGCTTAGTAAGTTAAGTAAGATATTATGATTGTTATAGAGGCATTATGCTTTGTGTTCTGTTGCCCTCTGCTGATTATTGCATGTAAGTTCTGACTATTCGTTTGCCTACATCTTGGTTTTGGATCTGCCCTTCCTAAATGAAGTGTGAACTGGAGAAAATGGATAGAAAGCAAGAACACAAATCTTTTTTTTATTCTTATTTAAATTCTTAAAAGCTGTTAGTGAGTCCATCATTAACAGGGTTTTGCAAAGCTTTATTCACTAGGCATCTTCATGAATTTGAAAGTGTATATATTATCCATACCACCAGAGGGCACTCAAAGAGTTCTCCCTAAGCAGAATTCTCATTCTCTCTCTCTATCTCTCTCTCTCTTTCTCTTGAGACTGTAGATATGCTACACAGCCTTCTATACTACTGCTGTACTGATTGTGTCAAAATAGGGTTGCATTTATGTGATGAGTATGGTTATATCAGAACATGACTGGGCACCAGATAGTTCAAGAAATGTTGTGCTTGTTAGTTGGTTGCTTGTTTGTTGGTTTTGTATTATTTGTTTGGCTTTAGCTTGCTCGGTTTATTTTGCTGAGGACTCTTATTGGGAAGGGCAGGGCTAGGAACTGCCCCGGGGTTATGTGTAAGTGTATAAAAGGCTGGGAGAGAGCAGAGAAGTATGGGACGTGAGCTGAGATAGTGAGTGACTGTCCCCTCTAGAACTCTGTTTACCCAGTTAAAGAATAAATCTGCATTATGGAAATTAACCTTGTTGTGTAATAAATCTGTCTAATAGTCTTCTGAGTAGACCCTGTTCTACAATGGTGTCTGAATTGGCAGAAGAATCAGCGACAAAGGGCAGTCACAGCGGTGGTGCAAGGATTTGGTGGGTTGCCAGGTAGGAAGTGCCAAGAAGGGCTTAGAGTGCTGGTGGGGAGGCCATTGGGGGATGAAAAGAAGCTGCTAGGTCAGGGGGACTTGGGGGAACAGTCCCCCTGTTTTTCCCAAGACATTGATAGAAAGCAGCAAACCACTGCAAAGCATGACTGACAGATGGCATGCACCCCTGGCCCTGGAGAAGAGTACACTCATAATTGTGAAATTTTTAACTGTGTTTAAAACAAGATATCATTGTGCATTTGATGGCTGGAAGCATCATCAAGTTTGTTTTCGTTACATAGGCCACACTAAAAGGTATCTGATCTGATGAGTTTGCCTGTATTTCAGCACCGTACCTCTACTTTATGAAAGTGCTTTATTGTATTGTGATATAAGTAGCAGTAAAACAGATACTTATCTGATGACAATGCAGCGCGTTGCAATCACTGCAACTTTTTTCTGACATTTTATTTTTTCACACATGGGCATCGTCTACTCTTTTGGAGTTGCAGACTGTTTTTGAAGCAGCCATGCTTGTTGTGGTGAAGACTATGTTAAAGTCTGTATGACATGCCATGTTTACAGCTGTTGATTTACTTCTTCCTTGCAAAATTTGGAGTTCTCCTCCTAAAATCTCATCATACTTTCTGTCAATATTCTAAGTTCTGATGCAAAGTACTTCTCAAAGTACTGTGCTGTTTACATCTTTGCCACTCCTGCAATCACAGTCTATCTTAAAGAAAGATAGATCTATTGTTTTTTTGTCTTTTTATTTCCTAAAGTGCTCACCTACACTTTATTCTAATAGCACTTGTCAATCTTATGCTACTTTCTTTTATTTCACTATACTATAGTTCATAGTAACCTACTTTCATAGTATTATTTTTAAATGGTTTCTTTTATATTGATAACAGCTGTCTGTTTAACTTGCTATTCTTCTTTCATCTATCCAGTCTTCTATACTCATTCATTTTTTCACTCCATGACTTTTGAGGCTAGGACTATCAAACTTGCTATAAAAGCACATAAGCACATAAAAGAACATAATTCACATTCATACTGACAGAAGCCATCCATTTAATGCTTAGTGACATTGTTTATTTAATTTTTCTGTCAAGTCATAGAAACACATACATTTTATTATCTATATGAACTACAACTACTAAATCTGGTAACCACATTTAGCTCTTAAACCACTAATGTGTGACTATATTTCAGTACATTTTACTTGCTATTCACCGTATTTCGCCACACCCACTTTCAAGCGTGTGTTTCTTCCGCCTTTGTGTTAGAACTTTCGGTCAGCTAACCAAAATGATTACAGTTACATGGGAGGGGAGCAGAGAGGTAATAAGAATTTCGAATGGGACAACACTGTCTCATCCAAGGTTAATAACACAGTGGGTGGATTATATGAAAAGGTGGCCTGAGGTTGCCTACGGCGACGTTTTTAATTACTTTGTACTCTCGGAAGGTGTAGACAGTTCGGCAATGAAAAACTATATAAGTACTGAAGCATATCAGTACCTGCATAGTGGGAAGGTCGGCCGTGTACTCCTACATAAAGACGATGAGTTTATATTTCTGAAAGAAACCCAAGTCAAGCCAGCTGCCCGAGCCATCCTCGGAGCTTCATAAGCGAGACATTTCTCTGGATAAGGATGCTCTGGTGCTGGTTCTCCTCCACAGAATGGTAAGAACAGACATACGGAGGTTTGGGGTGGATGTTTTAAATTTAGTGTCTTTAGCCATAGCTACAGGTACTCTTGGGGCAGTTGTGGCCTGAAGGATAGGGATCCAGTCCGATCCCCGGGATCCCTCAGGCCACGACTGAGGTGCCCTTGAGCAAGGCACCTAACCCCAACTGCTCCCCGGGCGCTGTGGTTAGGGCTGCCCACCACTCCGGGCACGTGTGCTCACTGCCCCCTAGTGTGTTCACTAGTGTGTGTAAATGTGGGTGTTTCACTGCATGGATGGGTTAAATGTGCAGGTCAAATTCCGCTGTGTGCAAATCACATGTGGCTAATTTGAGTGTCTAAATTCTAATTCTTTGGAAGGCAGCTTTACAACACTCTGATCTTTATGTGCTGTGTTTGTATCACTGTTTAAGCCAAGTTTTCCTTGTGTTCCAATTATTGTGACTCCCTCTAACTGAACATATTATGTCCTTTTATATGTTTATTGTCGTTTTGCTTGTAATTAGTATCAACGTACTCGCCGGCGCACCGGATGTTCTAACACAAAGTAAACAAAGATGGCCCCCCCAGTGTTGTCATGGAAAATAGCATGAATAAAGATCTGATTATTGACCCAAAACATAATACTTAATTTCACGTTTTCTTTTATTCTCTGTTCTAATTGATTTCCATAGTTTACATTTTTAAGCAGTAGCTAACAAATTAGTTCACTTAGCCAACTAATGTTTTTACATAAGCAGAGTTGGGTTTATTTAAAGGGAGCCAAGTTCAACCTGTGGCCACTTTCAATGTAGGTAAAATAATATAAATATAAATATCTTAAGGTCTTAGCTAGCACCTGTTCTGCTGTATCCCATTATAGTAAATGTAAATGCTAAGAACTTAATTAACTCTCAGATGTTACTGGTTCAAAAAGGTAAAGCAAAGGAACTGCAGGAAGGTTTAACTGAAATAGGAGTGGTGCTGCACCATTCTACCATGCAGCATTGCTGGCGTAAACCAGAGACCAGCACAGAAGAAGTCATCAGATAGAAACCTTATCTGCGACAAAGGTCAACATCTTAAGTATGCATAAAAAAATGTAGATTAAAAATTGTATTCTTTTGCCACAGTCACCAGATTTTGTTTGAACAAATAGGAACAGAAACACTTTGACATCAACCTTTTGGTCTCAGTATTTCTATTGGTCTGTTGTCACTGAGAGGTTAGCTCTCGCACAGCCCATTATAGGGGATGAACTGATCTATTGTTGCTACAAGCTCCTGTATGTATGGTAAGCCACCAGCACCAACGGATGTACCAGTCTCACAGCTTTTGGCTCACTAACAGGACCAGCTGAATGATTAGCATTTTGCTGAACCTCCCAACCATCCCATTAGTTGTGGGGGGTAGTCTCTGATCTTACTCTTCTGGATAGAAAGTAATTGCCAGATAATAACTATTCTAAATAGTGGCACTATTCAATGTTTCTGTCGTCGTTGGTCAATTGGTCACCCAAATCAGGTGAATATGAAGCAACCCTTTGTTAAGAAGTCTTCTAGTTGAGCACTGTGCCTGGTTAAGTACACAAAAACCACCACAAAGCAACTGCCTTTCTCATATGCAAAGAACAAATACAGTGATGCCTTCAATTTTCTTTGGTCATGCCCACCAAAACGATGAATCAGTGCTACAGAAACTGCACCTGCAGGAACTCTTGGCCACTTGACAAAGCCACCACTGCAGGCTATCCCTTTGCGCCTCCAGCTTTTCATCACCTTGCTGTTGGGCTCCTCTCCTGCCTGGTTATCCACTAACCTTATTTACAATATTCCAACAGTCTGCTGTTTCACTCCAGTTGTCAATCTGGAGCTGTTGTTACTGGGGTGACATGGTCCTCACAGACTGTTGATCAAGGTACTTCTCTGTTTCTTTCTCAACCATTGGTTGGTTCTGCCAACATTGCTCACTCTTAAAAAGGACAAGATCCCTAAGCTAGGGCATGTTAAGTATATACTTGAACTTTCTTACTTTAGGCTGAGGTGGAATTGCTACACTGCTTTGACTGGGGAAGAGGTCCTGTGCAGATCAAATAATAGTTGTGCTCTGGTTGGAAATTTCCAATTACCTCGTTGCCACCTTCCTTACTTTGTTCCTACCCCAATAATACTGGCATCCAATGTAAATTTATGGCTGACATCTGGTAGGACAGTGGCAAGGGCTAACTTTAAATGTTCAAGGGCAGCCAGTTAAGATGTAAAGTAGCAGAGTGATGTCAGCAGAGCTCCAAAGCAGAAATAATAGGATGCCAGGCCCTGGAATTTATGCACCTCCTTGATGCTCTGCCAGTGCAGTGATTTTTTTATTGTCTTCACCTTACATTAATTGGCGATCACTTTCTTGTTAATGGCTGAGAGCACGTCAAGGTACACAAGAAGGTGGTTTTGGGATGTGACTCAACCCTTTCTTCATCTTTTGTATAGCTTGTGATGATGATTATGTTTCAAGTCAACATCAAAGGCCGGGACACTGCGTGCAGGTCAAGGGAGTTATGGCAAACAACATGGACTCAGTCAGCTCGTCAATGGTGCCATTGATGTTGGCAAATCCGATTTTTCTCATTCAGGCAGCTATTGTGATAATGTAGCAGGCAAGGAAGACAGATAAAAGTGCAGGTCTGTTTTATTTAGGGCCATACTTGGTACAATGAACAGGTATTCAGAATTACAAAACAAGAACTAGACAAAACATCAGAGCTAAACCTGCATCAAAACACACATCAACAAAGACTAAGACAAGGAACAAACAGAGGGAATAAGAGGAGACACTAAACAAGAGACACCTGGCAAACAGATGGAGAAATACACAGAGCAGGTGAGGGGTGGAGACAAGAGGGTGGAGACAAGGAGCACATGACTAAAACATAAACTGGAGCATGTGCTATTGACAGGACAACGTAAACAAGGAAACAAACAGAGCAAGACAGGATGAACAGTGACAGCTACGGTCAATAAACAAAAAAAGACTGAAAGACTTTATCACATCCATGGAAGCCATCTGGTCACTTTGGCTTCTGTTGCTTAGCAGTTTACTGTGTGAAGGGCACACAGTAGAGTGGCAATGCCAATATGGGCCTTGTACTTGGCCACTAGACTCTAGTAGCCGGCTGAGAGCTTCTGCTTGATCTTTCTGTAATCCAGCCCAGTCATCAAAGGGAATGAGCTTTCCCTGGTGTACTGCAACTATTTGGATGCTCACTTTGGTTGCCTTCTCTAAGGCCCAGTGGCTATGCGCACCATAATCTTTGGCTTAAATGCTAGCTGACCTGATGTGGGGGCACAGAGGTCAGTGTTCCATTTAGGGGTAATGCCAACTGCTGCACATCAGCAAGGGCCACTGCTTTGTCATGAAATGTTGTAAGACATTGCAACAAATAAAAAAAATGCTATATTGTGAAATTTGAAAACTAAAACATGATGCAGTTAAAAAGGCACAGTGCAACCAACTATATATATAGTCGTATATAAAAGGTAGCTGGGTGACTAGTGTCAGTGAAGTATATATATATATATATATATATATATATACTTTTTCTTCCCAAGCGAGTCCGCTAAGAAGCCCGCAGTTTCAGCCCTCGCGAGCCCAGAAGCTACTTATCATTTTACCACTTACACTAATGTACAGAAACTACGGCTAGGGCTTGAAAACATTAACCCCTGGAAACCAGCCTTCGAATGAAGGACAATTTATTCCTGTTCACGTCTGCCATTGTGTTTGTTGTGACATAACGATAGAAATGGCTGTGGCATTATGAAGGTTGAGTTGGTGGGCATGGTTATTCAAGGACAAGGTATTAATGTAAAGAGAATCCGAATAGCCTGTAGAATCTCATGTGTCTCAGGAACATCTTAGATGCTTTCACCAAAATAGTAGAGACTTTGCATTTCACAATGTATAGAATAGAATACACTGTGACATGTATTAGTACTGGCAAGGGTAATGTAGGTATGTTTACCAGGTATTTACTTGGTAGTTGAATGATTCATTTATAGATTGGAAACGAGTACAGTGTGCATATTTACGATATATCTTTGATTTTTATGATAGTTCTTGAATTTAAAAACATCTTCTGTTCTCAGTCAACAAAGTTCAGATTAGACTAGTGTTAGATTAGTTTGTGTGCAATACACTAGACCCTGGGCAAAAAGTCCAACAAGATGTTGACATGAATCTGCCCTTATACAGTCATTATGACGTGATGTTAGAAAATATGAAAGAAGGCCAGAATGGGCGCCTTAATATATTAATTTAATTAATGGAAGTTCCAGTTCTTGGCATTAGTCTATATGATGTAACCTACTTAATAGCAGAGCACTTATAACCAAACAAATACGTATTGCACTTACCTGTGCTTAGAATAGTATCAGCCTCATTATTAGTTGGTCACATTATGATTGCTACAAGCCACAGTATGTCATTACTGCTAACAAGAGCAAAAAAAAAAACAAACCTACTTCAGTTTGTTTACCACATTTATCCTTTCCTGCTCTACTTTTTCTTCTTAATGCCCCACTTTTATGTTTGTAGCATCAGTGAAAACACCAACTGGATTAATGTCACTCTCTATGGCCAGAAGTATGTGGACACTCCTAATTATTGAATTCAAGTGTTTTAACAACACCTATTGCAAACAGACATAAAACAATTTAGAACACAGCCATGAAATCTTAACAGACAACCACTGACAGTAGAATGGCAGTTCAGTGACTTTCAACATGCCATTATTATACGATGCCACCACTGTCACAAGTGCTGTCATTGTGAAATGGAAGCATCTAGCCACAACATCAGCTCATCTATAAAGCGGTAGGCTGCACAAATTTACAGAGCAAGTCTGCCAAGTACTGAAGTGCATATCCTCTGTAGCACCACCCACACCAGAGGTCCAAAACACTAGAAGCAATAGCAACACAAGGACTATACATATAGAGCTTCAAGAAATGGATTTATAGGAGTGGTGTAAAGCATGCAACCACTGGAGCAGTGAAGACTTATTTACTGGAGTGATGAATTGCCAGGTGCTAAGAGAACACACCCTAAATTATGAATGCATAGTGCTGACAGTAAAGTTGGGGAGAACAGGTTTGAGGCTGTTTTCCAGTGTTTCAGCTAGGACCCATAGTTCTAGAGTGATGTTAATACTACAGCAGGCAAGATGTATTTTAAACAATTATTGTTTAAGTATAGCGCACAGCTTTACAGGCTCTAATCTCAATATAATGATGTATTAATAGCATAAAGAGGCAATTTATGGACAAGAGCTTGCATCAAAGAGTATCAGTCAATTATGAATACCATAGTCTACTAAGAGGTTGTGAACAAGAAGTAGTATGCATGTGCGTCATAGGCTTGACAAACATTTAGCATTTATTAAATTAATTAAAATTTGATTTGCAGGACAAAAGAGAAACAAAACATCTTGGGGCTGTGCGTTGGTAAATGTTAAACATCTATCAGAAATATACTCACTGTCTACTTTAGTAGACATTTCTATCCTACTGGTCTACCTTGTAGATGAAAAGTTAGAGACAGTAGCTCACCTGTTGCTGAGTGACACTGAGGTGTTTAAAAGCTCTAGCAGCACCTCTGTGTGTGATCTATTCGTACCAGCACAACACACCACATACTAACACACCACCACCACGCCAGTTTCACTACAGTGCTAAGAATGATCCACCACCCGCATAATACCTGCTCTGTGGTGGTCATGTTGGGACCAAACAAGATGGTTTTAATGTTACGGCTGATATATATATATACTACCACTAAAAAGTTTGGGATCACAGTGAAAATTTCTTATTTTCAATTTAGTAGCCTTCCTTCCTTAAATGAAGTTATGAAATAACTTAAATTTGGGAGAAGGACCACGCCCAAACTCCTCCCTTCAATCATTACACGCTCTATATAAACCACTCCTCTGCCCTCACCTTCTCGCCAGCACATCCTGCCGCCCGCTATTCCTCGCGCTGCTCCTCGTTTGGGGTCCTTTATCACCGCTGCCGCTGGAACTGCTCCGTTTCTACCGTCTACCGGACGTGGCCGCTCTTGTTTGCCGCACCCGGCTCTTCCTCGGCTGCTTCACGCGGCGGGTCCCTGCGTCGCCCGCGTGTTGATGCCCCCCGCGCCTGCAATCGTCCCTCCCCCACCTCAATCGTCCAACTTCCCCTTCCCTTCAATCGTCCCTCCCCCACCTCAATCGTCCAACTTCCCCTTCCCTTCAATCGTCCCTCTGTTCTCTCGTTCTGCCCTTATCCCGTTCCCTTCCTTAATCTTCCTGCCATTTCTTTACAAGTCTCCCAACTGCTGCACCTCCTGCCTGCCTCATTCATCCCCTCTTCGATCTCTGCCATTTCTTTGCAGGTCCCCCTATTGTATTGCCTCATGCTTGCCTCAATCTTCCCTCCTCCCTCTCCCTCCCTCGATCTTTCTGCCATTTCTTTACAGGTCCCCCTATGCACTGCCTCATGCCTGCCTCAATCATCCTATCTCGAATCTTTCTGCCACTTCTTCACAGGTCCCCCTACCGTGGTGCCCCATGCCTGCCTCAATTATCCCTCCTCCCACCTCCCTTAATCTTCCTGCCTTTTCTTTACAGTTCCCACTACTGCCTTGCCTCTTGCTTGCCTCAATCATCCCTCGCTTCCTTCCTTCCTCCCTCCCTCCCTCGATCTTTCTGCATTTCTTTACAGGTCAACCTACTGCACTTTCTCCTGCCTGCCTCAATCCTCCCTCGCTCCCTCAATCTTCCCGCTATTTTCTTTACAGGTCTCCATACTGCTGTGCCTCCTCCGGCTGGCCCACTGGTTGCTTCTCTCTCACGAAAGTCCTCCTTAAAAGAACTCTTGTCCTCTACAACCACAGACTCTCTCTCTCACCGGACCCACGACAGCTGCTCAACCTTTGCAATCACAGACTCTTTCTCACATCCTACAACTGCAGCTTGTCTTCTACAATCACTGACTCTCCTCGTCGTTGCTGCTTTGGGGCATGAGTAGACAGAAGTCTATCCATTCAGACACGCCAGTCAACTCAAAGCACTCTGCCAGCTTCTTCAGTCACATTTAGTAACTAGTTGAACTCCTCCTCCTCCAAACCACACTCAGACTTCTTCTCCTCAAAAACTATTCAAAAGACAGAACTTCACTTCTGCCTCAACAACCATCAGTACTCGGACCCCTTTCTCCACACTCAGTCATTTTCTGCTAGCCATCTAGATTTCCCCAATGTTTGGAATTCCATATTTTCAGTCTTATCCAACACCTCCTCGATGGAGCATCTTGCTGTCTAGTGGAGATATCACCTACATGACCACTAACACCTCCAAAGATTCCATTTTCTTACTTACAATCGTTTTTTTCTCCTTCCCCTAGAGTCTCATCACTACTACTTCACAAACGCTGAGCTGCTTTTACCGCTACTCTGATAGAACTCCAAATTCATTGATCCATTAAGTATTAATGTAATTAATTTGCTATCCGGTGCCAACCAGAGGAGGATGGGTTTCCCCTTTTTGAGACTGGTTCCTCTCAAGGTTTCTTCCTCTTGCTCCCAGGGAGTTTTTCCTTGCCACTGTCGCCCCTGGCTTGCTCACTGGGGTTTAGGACCCGGATTTGCTGCTTCATGACGGCATTTATCGCAAACAAACCTTGACTTGACAAGACATTTACCTGCTTATAACTTAGACTTCCCTCTTCTAGATTCAAATACTATTTAACATTAACATCAAACTAGCAAACCAAACAGTTTGGCTTCTCCACCTTAAGTTAAAATCACTGCTTGGTCCATATCACGAAACCTACATCGGTTTTCTCAGAACACTCGACTCTCTTCATTACAGAATCTGAATCCATCATATCATACGTGGTTTCACACTCATCTTTGCCACGCCCTCTCAGTGGTTATTCTCCAGTGCATTTCTAAGGACATCCATCCAGAATTGGCACGGCTTCCATGGCTTTCCATCAGGAATCCTCTGATTACATAATCTAACTCCTAGCACAAAAAGCTTGCATCTCTCCAAGTTAGGACTCTAGGGGCCTGGCTCCAAATTTCAGCTACTGATGCCATCACCACCAACTTACCAGCCATCTTCCTCCTTCCTTCTGCCTTTACATCGCTCTTAGCCTCATCCGACACCTCCATTTAGCCGTTTGTCAGACCTGTCTGTCCTCAAATCAAATACGTCTTCTTCAGGGACTCTCAGACCACACAATCCAACTTCTCGGACCTCATTCCTCCCAGGCACATCATAGTTACATTCGTTCCCTAATCAACGACCTCAGGCTGGCACGAGAAACGTGCGTCTATCTCAGCTGGAGCTTTTGGGGTCTGGCTTCAAAACCTAGCTGCAGAAGCCACCCGGAACTCCAGCCCCAAGTTTCTCGGAGTTCCCTGCCTTGCCCTGCCTTAGTGGTCCGCACTTCGCAAAATAAAGTTATGAAATAACTTAAGTTTGGGAGAAGGACCACCCCCAAATCCTCCCTTCAATCATTACACGCTCTATATAAACCACTCCTCTGCCCTCACCTTCTCGTGACGAAATTCGCACCCCACCTCCCCAGCTTCTGCAACTCTTCCAAAATCTTACTCATTCTTCACTTGTCAAAAAATAAAAAAAAGGGGGGGGGTCTGACTTTAAAACCTAGCAGCAGAAGCCACCCAGAACTCCAGCCCCAAGTTTCTCGGAGTTCGCCGCCTTGCCCTGCCTTAGTTGTCCACACTTCGTAAACACAACAATGGACTGACGGGTCTCTAAAGAAAGTTGTTTCTTTCTGGCCATTTTGAGTCTGACAGCAAGCCATCAACTACTGATGCTTCAGATACTAAACTAACCTAGAATGTTGTGCTCTCTTTTATGCTCACTTATTAGTATGTATTTGTTGCGGACCTCTCTTCATTCAAAAGATTTAGCCCTCATGACCTGACACAAGGCAGACCCCCCTCCCGACCGGAAATTCCAGGGGGGAGGCCAGTATTTGGAGAGTCATCATAAAACTGGTTTTACACTCTGCCTGGCCTGTAGATAAAGACCCCAGGGACAGTTTTTTTAACCCCACTAGCCTGGGACCAGCCGTTAAACCCATTAGCGCCTGCTCTAGCGCAAGAAAGCGTCCCATGCCATAAATAAGAACTTCAGTCAGTAAACACACCAGAAGATCCCTGGGTCTGACCCCCTCACCCCAGGGTGCAGCTGCAATAGAGATTAGGGTCAAGAGGGAGCCGATTCACAGAAGAGGGGACCCCTATACAGGACTCTCTACCATACAGAACCTTAATTCCTACACTAAACATTTGGATTCCGCAGGGATCATCATCCCCAGGACAGTTAGCTGAACTTAACCGCGCGTCAGACATCCCTCTCGGATGTTGCATTCCAAAACTACCCTCTTTTCAAGAGAATTAACCCAGCCCTTAATGGAGCGACAGCGCATCCTGATGCCAACCCTCGGATATGCAGGGTCGAGCAACGGTCAAAAGAGAAAAAAGAGCGAGAGAGAGAAGGAAGACGCAGAGAGTTGGAAGCAATTCAACCAACGACCAGAACTTCTAAACGTGAGACCTCCAACTCGGCGTGCTTCCACCGCTCAAATCTGCAGAATTCTTTGTTGTTCGCGCATTTTATTTTTCTTTTGTTTTAACCAAAGTCCTTTGTCACCTGAGTTAACTTAGATTAACTATCGCATGGCCAGCGAGAGTTGTCTTTGACCTATAACTCAGGGTTGTAGTTAAACTTCATAGTTACTATTAGTTAGCCAGAGAGAACTTGGTCTCAAAACCTCGAGCTTCACAGCACCCTGCTACAGCGCAGCTGTTCCGACCTACGAGCCGATTCCAGAGGAAGATTCGAACAAAGAGTCGAGTGAAACCCAGCGAGAACCGATTCCTGCGAGGCTAGTGAAACAAGCCGCTGCAGAGAACCAGGTCACGCCAGGAAGAAGACCCGGCGAACCCTACAACCAGTTCGAGCGACCGCACGGAGAATCGTCCCCGGGTCCAGGGAGAAGTCCCGTCCCGCAGACGACACCGCAAGGCCGCAGACGCCAGCTCCGGGTTCCGAACGCGTCCACGCTCCGACTCCAGCGACTCACCCGCGGCCGAGGCCACACAGCAGCTGAGTAAGAGTGACTATCTTTTCTGAGCTCAGGTGTTGACGCCAAGTTTAGTAAACTTACCTTTTACTAGTTTAGTCCCTCAGCGATATCTAACAGTTTCGTTAGACGACTTCCCCCGAAGCTCCTTAAGCGGGACTACGTTATTCCTGTGTAAACTTATTCATCATTTAATCCCTATATCCGATCTTGTGTGCTTAGACAATCATTTGGTTTGTTGGATCTTCCAGTTATCCTGTGATTTTCTTATAATAAAGTGGTAGTGGTTGCACCCAACCTTGCAATAATTGAGTATTGTTTTGATTCAGACAATTCACTTGAAATCGAGTAACCCTTTGATCTTAACTTTAATTAACCCAAATTGATTAGTTAATAAATTAATTAATCAAATTAAAAGTACAAATCAACCCTCTAGCGAATGACCCGCTACATATTATTAGTATTATTCTATGTTTTTCAGCTGTGCATCACAATTGAGCAAGGGTGTCATAATGTAATATGCAAAAATCTATATCTATATAAAAATTGGCTTTAATACGAACATTTTTATTCTTTAAAAATCATCTGATACACTTAAATTCATTGTGAAATGAACAATATTGTTTGTAAATTGCATCCATATTTCAATCACAGACATAAAGAGCTTAATTTTAGTTGAGAAATACTGTTGCATTGTTACAGTGCAACAAAAGTAAAGTAATGTAAAAGTACTAGGGCACCCATTGAAATCTTTGTCTTTTTAAAGATACTTGTACGAACATTTAATCTTCATTTGAACAACATAGAGGGATGGAGATACTACAATCGAACACATACAATTATAGTTATGTCTTTTGAAATCATGTGTTTATTTTCTAATGAGGAAAACTTTAGAACACAGTGTATTTATTACTTAAAATTCTTAATTTATAGTTTGGTTTGCTCTAGATGGTTGAGGTGTGAGTGGGATTGCCATGACCATATACAAAGAGCTCTCTGAGTCCTTTAGAAAGGAGGTTGATGGAAGATGCTGTACTTCAACATCAACTGTGGCGATGGCATGATTTTGGATCGTCATCTAAGGGCGCAGAATTAGCATGGATGGAAGTGACTAATATCCAGCAATTATTAAATTGTCCCCACTAATAATTTGATCCCTTACAAAAAAACCCTGATCTGTCAAGGTCTCATTAAACAAAAGGCGCAGAAAGGGTTAGATCACGTTCTCTACTCGTGTCCTTCCTCCCCGTAACACATATGGCCAGTGTAATTGGCTGTGCCTTTCCCTTCTGTCACCTGAGACTCTGTAGCTGCGTTTGGCTGTTAGCAGCACCTAAACTGGAGGGAAAACTTTCCTGTCATATGTGACACTTATTGTGCAAGACTCAGGTGTAACGTGGGTGACAAGTTGGGTGTTAAAAGGAGTGAGGATGGCAGTAAGTCATGTTTGCTAATGAAATATGTCCATCGTATTAAGGTTAATGGCTAACAGGCTAAAGCCGTCTGTAGCTATGAATAACATGGTTTGGAAATTAACTGCACAACAAACTGCCAACTGTCAGTTCTCTAACAGTCTCCCAGAGCAGCATGTCTAACTGTCTGTAACTCTTTCTGTCAGAGACCTGTTTCATTCGCACTATGGCTATTCAGATGTAAACTCACTGCTTATTGGTTTGAAAGTGGCAACACTATCTGGATGAAGATATGTCTTGTAGGTTGATTGACACATTGAGAGAGATGTTTTTCTGTGATTGTTACTTTGTTGGTTTTGTGGAGATTATGCAGCTCCATCTACTTTTATTATTGCTGATGTATGAGACCTGTTTCAGTGCACTATGGCTGAAGTAAACTGAAGTCTACTTCTTTGTCAGTCATTCGTTTAACATTAATTTAACATTATATCATTAATTAAATTATGGATTAGAACAGAATAGCATATCTAGTGTATCAGTCCTTTACCGTTTCATCACGAAGAAAAGGTCCCCACCAATGTCAGGAGCAAAGCTACACCCTAGCCTAACTCTGCACAACCAGTCAACTGTTTCCTTCAGGAAATGCACTTTTCTCACCTCTTGCTGTTGGCTAGCTCCACACCCCAGGTGAGACTCCAACCCTTTGGCCTAGGAGGCCAGTGCCTTAGCCATTAGGCCATCGGGGTTTTGGGGGCCTAACCTAAAAAAAGACGGTCACGATGGAGAGAAACATAGAGACACAACGAGAGCGAGAACATTAAATAACTGCTCTATGGAGAGACTTCATGCCTAATCTGAAGACTCCATGTGGAGACACCTCTATTTATACTCCCAGTTAGGCCGTTTGTGGCGTCATCGCAAAATCACAACTGCTCCCTGTTGCGTAATGAGAGCGACCATGACCCCACATAACCCAGCAAACCAGCATCAGCCAGTCAGCTAATTGGCTCGACATTGACAACAGAACAATTTCTGATTGTAAAGTGTTTCATTTAGTAACAGAAGTATCAACACAGACAGCAGACTACTCCATCCAGGTCCGGGTTTTCTCTCCGTTCGATCCGCGTACCAGTGACAACCGTTTAGCGGATTTGGTCTGGATCCACTGTGTGTTCGGTCCATGAGTTGACTCTTATATCCGGACAGCAGTGGATTTTTTGGATTTTTTCCCCCGTAAAGAATGAATAGGATGGAAAAGTAAACGCCAGTGTACTGAACCTCTGCTCATACGACAGACACCATTTCGCACACACAGATTCAGGGCAGACCACAAAGTTTGCACAACAACCTTGTGCAGATTCGTAGGTCCCCACCAACGTCAAGAGTAAACGTACAGTCTTGATGTCCTGTTTCTGAAGGCCTGAGAAAGTCGTTTGGCTCTGGTGATCATGGTGATCCCACTCACCTCCACAGTTCAGAGCAAACTAACTGTGTGAGGTGAAGAGTAAGCCCTGTCAGGACGGGATTGGGATTGGGATTCTCTTTGGAAATGAAATCTCGACTTGCCTGAAGCTCCTGAAAGTCCTGCACTTCTAAGGAGACTGCTCGTCCTCTGGACTTCACTGAAGTCTGCTACAGATTTGAATGACATGTGTCAGGCATGTCAAAATTAAATACTCCTTTTGAAGCCTCCATCAATACACGGGACACGATGCAGTATTTACCCTGGTGTCTGTCTGCCGCGTTCTGGTGGGTTGTGTATATATATATATATATATATATATATATATATTGTTTGTAGGTAAGCTTTATGCTTTAAGTGGTTTATTTATATTTATAGAAGAGGTTCACTGTTAATTGTTAACATATGAAGTCATTTTTTTGAAACACTTTTGCAATAAAACATTTTTATTTGTTCGCTGTCAATCTGTTTTCTGTGAGGTTCGTAACCTTTGAACTTATGTAGAAATGTGTAAATGAATAGAGACTGACTACAATTACTACCGCTTGGTAAGATCAAACACTAAAATGCTCCTCCAGCTTTGTGTTTCAAAGCATCTATTTTTATGAATGTCTTTAAAGGACCTTTGCAGTCAGCGCAACAGCCTGGAACAAACAAGACTGCTTGTAAGAGTTTAAGAGCCATGTTTCAGCAAGTGAATAGCCTCTCCACTGCAAACTCATTTGACCACCTTGAAAACTGTAGCTGAACTACTGTTCTGTCACTTTGAAGTTCTCCTTAGTATTTAGTGCCACAACAAACGCCATTTCATGCGTAGTACATTCTTCTAAATAACAGTGTATACATATGGTAACTCAAGGCAAAGTGAAGGAAAAGAAGTTTCCTGAAGGACATTATTAGGCAGCCCTCAAATGGAAACAATATGTCAATTCAACTGCTTCAACAATATGCAATTAGAAAGTTCAATAAAGTTCATGATCATGTGCATGATTTAATATTTTTATCAGTAATAAAAAGGACGGTTGGAGAACCTGACAACCACAACAAAAACTGTTATGCAGACAACAACAAGCTATTAAGCGCACTGCAATTATCTCTGGAGCAATATTATAAGATATTATATATATAATCTTATTCACCAAGAAAGGGGAGAAGATAAACACTTGTAACATGACAGTGACCCCAAACATACTGCCAAAGCAACTCAGCAATGGTTTCTAAAAAGGTGGAGGTGTTTCCCCAAACTGATTTTTATCATAAAGCCACAATATTTGCTGAATTTCATAGGCAAGCTAGCATTTGTCAGTACTGAATGCTATTGCTTGTTTAAAGGTGCCATAGAATAGAAACTGTATATACACATATAGCAGAAGGGTTCGGTGCATGGAACTGACATATGGTGAACCTGAAACACTGTTGTCTCCTCTATTAAATGCAAATCCCACACATGCAGAGGACAGCAGTAAAGTCCAAAATGATACGTAGCTGTTCTGTCTTATTATTTTTCATGTGACTATTAACTTTTAATTTAGTTTGTTTAATTTACTCTGTGTTGTTGTCGTGATTTATAGCAAGCCCTTAACATTGGCAATGCTATCTATTAGCATCTTAAATAACTAGCATTAGCATAGCAAACTTAATAGCCTGGCATACCTTATTACATTAAGATTTATATTATTTTGCTGTCTATGTCAACTTATTGCATGAGTCATCATCAGGCCTCACTGTAAACCAGCAGAACAAAGCTCATTAAATTATCTATGAGCTCACTAAAAAGGGAAAACCAAATCATAGTGGGTAAAGGGGTAGGTAGAAATGCATTTTAGCATTTATTTACTCTGACCAAAGTCGCATAACTTCGAGTGTAGACACCAGAGAACAATATAAAATATTTTATAAATGCATTTTATTGCACCTTTAAATGTTTATTGTTATCACTATACTACTATAACTACTACTAATAATAATAATATCATCATGCAAATGTATATGTTAAATGATAGAAGCATAATAACTATTTAATTAACTGACATTTTGAATGTTTTGTTATAGCTTATTAAAAATTACTTACAAGTACTAGAATCACTAACACAGTGCGTGAGATAGATCTCAGTTTCTAGTATTTTATAGCATAGAATTTTGGGGAAGCGGCACCGTGGTGTAGAGGTAAGCACTGTTGCCTCACAGCAAGATAATCCGGGTTGTATTCCCGGCCCGGGCCGCTCTTTGTGGAGTTTGCATGTTCTCCCTGTGCTTGAGTTGGTCCTCTCCAGGTAGTCCGGTTTTCTCACACACATCCAAAGACATGCGCGTTAGGTTGATCGGTCACTCTAAATTGCCCCTGTTGTGAGTGCGTGAGTGAATGTTGGCCATGTGATGGACTACTAAACTGTCCATGGTGTACCCCAATGATGCTGGGATTGCCCCCCAGTGACCCCAAATAGCAGGATAAAGTGGAAGCATGGACGGGTGGAATTTTGAGTAATTGAAGGAAAAGTTGAAATATTTTTAAAAATACTACAAATGACCCTGGGGAGCTTCTGCACCCAGGTAGTTTGGGCTATATTTCTATCTAATGTGCATATGTTTAGGGATAATCATCCAAAAACTGATAAACTAATTATTGTATAGTTTTACAATAAATGCCCATTGTTCTTAAAGGGGGGGGGGGGGGGTAGGGTGTATCACCCCAGTTTCCCCACTACATACAATAATGAAATTTATACCAAGGCCACAGCTCTGAAATCAGTGAGTTACCAGTGTATTGCTAGTAGTCATTACTTATAAAATAAAATAGAGCACAGACGTAATGATAGAGAGTCTTGTGTTCAATATTTTGACCATGCAAGCTTAGACTACTTCTTCAGATGTGCTATTAGAATTACACTCATATTTTGCTATTAAAGTTATTGCTGACTTGTTGAATGCCCTTCTTCATTATTTCTGGTGTATAGTGCATAAAATAGAGATGCCAGAAAGGTTTCCTTACAGTAATAGAATACTCACTTTTAATTCCCTATGGAAGTTTTCAGTGGATAGCTCTCTAAAGAAACTTCATGTGTTTTGTTAAATGGCAGCTTTACAGGAGAAGCCAAAAAACTGTTTTGACTTTCAATAAAAGTCAACGGAACCACAATTTTTTCCAAGCGATTTTGGAGCATTTCTATTTTTCCATTCATCATCTATTTTTCCCCACAACGTAAACGGCAGCTGCTGCTTTTAATTTGTGTATAAAAATAGAAATCGACAAAAGTGGAGAGACATGTTTTCATTGGACAGCGTCAATATAATGTTTGAAAACGTTTGACTTTTCCTGACAGTTAATCCATCATTCGCCAATCACGTAAGCAACTACTGATAAATCAAACAACATCACAAGATTTAGTCCATTTTATTTACAACATAAAGATTCGAAGCCACAAACTCATATGCCACAGTGGGAGAAACTTCTGCACAACATTTCTCTTACCATGTCTGGCAAGTAAAGCTTACTCTGTGTTCCAGCGTCTTCAAGTATTTTGATAAACACAGTTCTGGTTTACATGGAGCTCATTCCCATAAGGCGAGGGGAATGCATGTCTGTCCATGTAGCTACAACTTCAACTGGTCTCAGCTTTTTATTTCTTTTTTCTTTTTCATCAGATCACCTCTGTTAGCAAATAATGATGCTCTATGACAAAAGCAGGCCTGTACAATAAAATACAATATACAATATATGAACATCTGGGGATTATTAATGAACAAAGGATGTTGACAGCTGCGTACATGTTCAGATACTGATATTATTTAATCAGGATGATGCAGTCATAACACTCTTAAAAACTAAGATGCCTAAAGTGTTTTTTGGAGCAGATGCCACAGGAGAAGCACTTTTAATTCCTTAATAAAATTCTTTTTTAAAGAACCATAAAGGTCTGTAAGTTCTTGAGGGGAACAAAAGTGGTTCTTTTATGGCAAAGCACCTATGTGGCATCTTTATTATTAAGAGTGAATAGCTCTGGATGAAAGGCAGAAGTTCTTCAATAAAAACCTTTGCAGCCAGTGGAGATATGCACCTCGTTGACACAAGAGGGAGACAAAAGCTCGCGTTAGCGTCTCTCTTCTGAACCAGTTTCTTTCGCACCAACTTTGCCCCCGTTCAAGCAGTCCTACACTCTAACATCTTCTTGAACGCTTTCCTGAAGCTGTCGTCCAGGAAGGCGTAGAGAAAGGGGTTGAGGCAGGAGTTGGCGTAGCTCAAGCTGGTGATGAAGTACGAGATGCCGATGACGAGCGGCGTGTTTCTCAGATCCGTGGTGAGCGCCACGATGGTGCTGAGGTGGAAGGGCGTCCAGCAGAACAAGCACACGGCCAGCACGATGAACACCATGACGGTCACTTTCTTTTTCGCTTTGTCCAGCGCCTTCGCGTTCGTGTTCAGTCTCATGTTGCGCAGCTTGTAGAGCATCATGGTGTAGAGGATGCAGATGGTGGACACGGGAATGGCGAAGCCCAGTATGAGGGTATAAATCCGGGTCGCCTTGAACCACGAGCCTTCTGGGCTTGGGAAGCTCAGCACGCAGCTTTTCCGCTCCGAGTCGTCCGGGCTGACGTACACGCCCGCGAACACCGTAAAAGGCACCACGATGAGAATGACCAGCAACCACACGCACAGGCTGACTATCTTAGCCGCCCTGTATGTGCGGTAGGGCATGCGCTTGGAGCGCACGGTGGCCAACACCACCAGGTACCGGTCAACGCTCATCACGGTCAGGAAATAAATGCTGGAGAAAATGTTGTAGTGGTCAATGCTCAGGATGATCTTGCAGAGCACCTCGCCAAAGGGCCAGTAGTGCAAAAGGTGCTCGGCGATGTTGATGGGCAGAACTAACGTGAAGAGGTCATCCGCGATAGCCAAGTTCAGGATAAACATGTTGGTGACCGTCTTCATCTTAGGCGCTTTCAGGATGACATAAATGACCGCGGTGTTGCCGGTCAAGCCCACGGCGCAGATCACGGAGTAAATGACCGGGAGAACCACGTACAGGTCTGCGTAAAAGAAGTAGTCCGCCGGCGGCGTGCAGTTCAAGTCGCTCCGGTTGGCAGAACTGTAGTAATAAAAGTCCATGTTGAAGTTGCACTCTGGGTTTATGTCGACGGGGCTGGAAATATTCTCCATAGTGAGATAAAAAAAAATTGCGTCCAGATGTTTGTTCCTTCACTTCATAAGCAGTCCTTCAAGTCTGGCAGATGTTTCCTCGAAGCGGAGGTGATGCGTGGTCGGTAATGTGTTGCTTTGCGCATCACGAGACCTGAAAAAGAGAACATTTCAGTCCAGATGCAATCAAGTTAATAACTGTCAGTTACTGTTGTCGCGATATTATCTTCATATGCGCTTCAAGAAATGTTCCAAAATCTTTTTTCCCCCTTCACTCTCTCTCTCTCTCTCTTTCTTTTTCTCTCTTTACAGCCAGCCATCATTTCTTTAATCACCTTCTCCAACTTTTTACTTTTTTGAGGCAAATCAAACCATCATTGCGGAGTCTTACATTCACGAAGTGAGCTTTAGTCGCGCTTCTTACCGTGTTAGACAGTCTTTCCTCCTCCGCTCAGTGGCTCTACAGTCCAGCAGCGCGGCTTGCTCGCTTCCCAGCAACTTGAAGAATGAAGTGCGATCCGCTTACGTCACTGACATCGGCGCGTTTTCTCCCCTGGATGTCCAACGTGTAGTCCAGTTGTTACAACCACGGTTGTTGTGACACCTGAAACGAGTGAGGCACCTTGTATGACACAAAGTTTACAAACTCATCAGATCACATCTGTAGCATTTTGAATTTTCAGACCTATTTTTTAAAAATTGCTATGATCTCTTTAAAATTCAAGTTATTAATTAATATAGTAATAAGCTAAATTTGCAGAATAATTTCTACTGAGAGGTGTCCGGTCCTAACCCCTAAATTCACACTTAATAATAAATAATACTTTGAATTGCTGTATTTTTTCAGCATTTTTAATATTTTTCTTAATCGTTTTCTTTTAAAAAAATTCAGTGAGTTTTTTTTTTAATAAAAATATTTTATTTTCAAAAATGTTGTCCTGTATTTTCATGTCACTACCAAAACTCAGAGACTTTTAGTCCAAAGGCGGAGCTTTACTTTAGCCACAGCCCAGTGGGACTGCATCCCTGTTCCTCCTGAACACATGGTGAGCAGTTAATGCCATTATAAAGTATATGTGTCCGTTACATTAAGATTAACATTGTCACTACAGAAACACATATTTTCTGCAATTAAGAAAAAGTTTAGTGTTTTAATGGTGTACGTGTACGGCTGCTGGAGGCTGAATTTATTAGTGAGTTTAAATTTAGCTAAAATTGCCACTATCGAAACAGTTAATAGCAAAACATTTGGTAAAGTTTTACACCATGTTTAAAACTGTTTATCTTGCCAGTTAGTGTTAGGTGATTGTAGAAACTTTATACATCATTAGAAAATATGAAAAAAAATACTAATAATAATACAGGAGGAATTACAAGATTTTTCATATTGCTCTGAAGAATAATGCTTGTAATTTTATGGAATTGTTTGATTTCATTAGCAGCTGATGAAATCAAAGCAGGAACTGGACAGTATAAATAATACTGGGCATAAACAAACACACAGATGAATGTAAAATAATTATTTGATGCATTATTATTTGCATGTTGTAATTCTATTTTTTATGGGCAAATAAATGCTTAGTAACTGAATAAACTGGACTGGATATCAAAACAGATATCAGAACAATTTTGAATATAACACTTTTTAGAAATGAATAAACGCTAATGTGTAAAGTAAAAAACATTTGTATGTCATCAATAAAGATGGTATTAATCATAACATAGCACTGATATTTCTTGTATGTGTCTACTTCCATCATTGCACAAGCCTGTTGTGTCCAAGTAGAGTCCCTGGGGCACACAAGGGCACCTTTCTGTGGGTCTTCAGCAGTAAACATGAGTTAGTCTGCAGATAGTGCCAAGCCGTTGTAAACTTATAGCTAGATGAAGTTATTTTGATCACCACGTCTGTGGCTTTTGTAAACAACATTGCCATATGTTGTTAAGCTGATTCACCTATCTACAGATGAACAAAGGTCAAACGCCAGACCTCACATTGACAGAGCAGTAGTTTGAGTTACATAATAAGTCATGTTTTAAAAGGTGCTTGATTATTCCACGTAGGATTCAGTAGTAACCATGAAATGAGAACTGTTTAAGGTTTGGCTGTGCTATGTGTAATGGCTACATTATGCTAGAGGCTTGTTGTCCAGTAATTATTAATTGCCATGGGAGCCACCAGCTCAGACTTAGTGAGCTGAGTAACACTGGCATAGATCCTCCTACACTTTTAATAAAGTTGCTAGAAGTGTTCTTTAGAGCAGTGCTGTAGAAGAACCCTTTGAAGGATGGCTCTTCACAGGGTCCTTTTTATAAATGAGATGTTTGCATAGGTATAGCCAAAGGCAAGACAGGCAGAAGAACCAGTGTTTCTTTCCAGAGGAAATCTTTCTTTTGAAACCCTCATTATTCATTTTCCTTTTTGGTTTAGGTAATCTTTAATAAGACATCGCTTAATGGAAAAAAGGCTACATTTTCTGACCTATGTATTATTTTTATAGCTTTTATTGTAGCGTCAGTATAAGATATAAAGTGCACATTTTCTGATTTGGCTATAAAAGAAAAATCAGCTGCACAGATGTCTGTAATGGATAGGCCTTTAGTGAGGCCTATAATGCTGCTATTCCCTGAGTGGATCAGACGTGGACCTCACCTGTGAGCAGTGGAAATTGTATCCAATTGTATGACAATATCAGACAGCCAAAGAGCTGATTCCATTTATACGACATATCATTGCTGTCCAAAGAAAAACAAGTATCTCTAAAATGGCAACTTTACAGGAGAGGGCAAAAACTGTCTTTGCCTTTAATGTAAGTCAATAGAACCAGAATTTTTGCCAAGCAATTTTGGGGCTTTTCTATTGACTCTTTTATCATGAAAGTATATAGACTATGTAAACAGCAGCTGCTTAATTCAAATGATGCAGAAAAATAAAAATGGACAAAAATAGACAAACATTTTTTCTTTGGACAGTGACGATGTGTATGCTGGTTAACAATGCAGTGCCATTGTTTTCAGTATCACTTTCTCATGTTTCCTGAAAGCCGATGACCTAAAAAGATAAAAAATTAGGCTATTAGCAGACTGCAGTAAGCTATACAAGATAAGCACAGAGTTGTTTGTTGTTTTATTTCTTAATGCTGTAAATGTGGTTTTCCTGGCATCACTTTAATATGTCAGCGTTTGGGAGAAAAAGAGTAGAGTGTTATGTATCATGCTTATTGTGGATTCTCTCTTTCTTTTAGCTAGCCAGTAAACTTTCTCTCACAGAAACCTTTTTTCTATATGCCTGAAACACCTTTTTGGAATTCCAGCTCTTTTTCTCTGTTACAAATTGTCATTTCATAATCCGAATTTCCAGCCTACCAGCAACACCCTCAGTCAACACTACTGCTTTCAGCCACTTTTGTGGTTGATCTGTCTAAACAGAGTGGGTGAGCTGACAGATCAGAAATGTATGGGCTCATCAGGAGGCATGGGCTTTAAGACACATGAGCTCTAACAGAGCATTGGAAACAGAGGATAAATACAGATGTATAGTGTTAGAAAAGGAATGTGTTATTGGAACACTGAAGCATGTTTTTATTCTATTCATTATGAGCATGATAGATCCCCTTAAAGAAGCTGAAGCAATGTGGTATTACTGAATTTGTTTATTTTACTTCCAATCTGCATTGCTAAATTCTAGTTAATAGATTAGCTGATCTCTTTGGCTAGCGTTGGCATGAATAACTTGTGCTTTAAACTGTTCCACTAAACAAAAGTGTTTGTTAAAAAAAAAAAAAAACTTAATAACGACATAAAAATATGTGAGTCTTCATCTACTACATTATAAAGGAAAACTCTGTCAATGCTTTTCTATGCAAACACTACTGCTGCTGTGATGCTTTCCCTTTTATGATGACTTCCACTATGTTGAATTTTGATGTGTGAAAAGGGTCTATTAAACAAAACAAACTCCTGAGAAATCCTGTCAGTACATGCTAATGATGTCTGTCTTTATTCACAAAGGATTGCAAAAAGCTGAGAACTGATGACTGTCTTACTGGTAACAACACTTAGACCTAGAAAAGTATATAGTCTGACAGGTTTTAAGGAGTTCCAACTCCTAGAGAGCATTTTTCCTTTTTTTTTCATCTTCACATCCAATAGATGGCCTTTGGTCTCCCTTAGTGACTACAGGTAAGCTACACTTTAAGGATGTTAAAGAAAAAGATGTAAATGCAGCCCTTCTGCCTGGAAACTGGACAGATTATGTTGGCATTTATAGCATACCAGAATAGATGTTTTATAGTCGTTTCATGATTTTCAATACTTTTCACTGCAGATCAGGAAAAGGACAACCTTGTTTTTTCTGCCAAACAAGACATCCACTGAACTACTCCCCGATGAAATACTCTAGGCTACTGGGGTTCTGACAGGTTGTTCTCATGAAGAATCAGACAAAGGACTTTTTAGGGAGGTTTCATCAATACGTGAGTCACCGTTTAGAATAAGCCTTCTAGGGCTGACATTTGACTGTGATTGCTGGCCAGCTCGAGCATAAAAGACCATGGGATTCCAAATTGCCTGTAGGTGGCAAGCTAAGCTGGAATGAAGCAAAGCAAAAATACCTCATGGCTCCCTAACTGAAAGCTAGCAAGTAATCCCAGAAAAGACAGAACTCTGTTCTTTGGGCTATGTAGGATACGAGAAGCCAAACTCAAACATTGCACTTGCATGAAAAAAGCACACGTAAATATCATCCTTGTGGGACCAGCGAGGGGCAATCATTCAGGGTGTTTTGATAGTAAGTCTTCTATGAAAGTGCAGACAGCAAGTTCAGTCAGCCCTTTCATTTGTTTGAGTAGAGGACACATGTGACTAACCTTTCTTCAATAAATGGTTTTGGGTGAACACAATGTTTTTGTGCACATATTATTTGGCTGTTGGCATTAGTACATTTTCAGCTAATCCAGACATGGTACCTTCAAGTTCTTATTTAATGGCAGCATATAATTTTCTAAAACATGAGCTGCACCATCTTTATTTCAATCACACATTTCAGCATAAATCTGGGTTGTGAACTGAAACAATTTTCACTGTGGTAGCAGGCTTTCACCTGGCCATGAGCAAGGCCACTTTTCTCCATGGTAGTCGAGTGTGACTGGACCAGAGACTAGAACACTTGTTTATCTTGGTAGTAAAGTTGACTGAGTCAGAACACTTTTCAATGCCAAAAGTTAGACAGCCATAACATTAAACACATCTTTATATCTACACACATTGTCTGTTTTCTCAGCTCCACTTACCACAAGGAGCACTTTGTACCACATAGGAGTCCATCTGATTCACTGCATACATTGTTTATCCCCTTTAAGCCTGTTCTTTAACTCTTTTCCTTCCAGCTGAAGCTTAACAATGAAATAAGAGTAGCGCTACAACACAGGCAGAGTTCAGTCTTTGGACACTCATTACTTAGTACTTGCAAAGACTACACTGTAAACTACTTGGGTTAGTCTTAGCTTATAGGAGTGTATAGTAACACTTTGGGCCCACCGATTGGCTTTGAATCTTTAATGGTCTAATGGTCAGGACCACCACAGAGCAGGTGCTATTAGAGAGGTAGATCATTCTCAGCACTGTAGTGACACTGACATGGTAGTGCTGTGTTTGTGTGTGTAGCACTAGTATGAGTGGATCAGACACGGAAGTTATGCTGGAGTTTTTAAACACCTCCGTGTCACTGCTGGACTGAGAATAGTCCATCAACCAGAAACACCCAGTCATCAGTGTCCTGTGGACAGAGTGCTGTGACCACTAATGAAGGGCTAGAGAATGAATCAACACAAACTGCGCAACAACGGGTAAGTTATCGTCTCTGACTTTACAGATACACAGTGGACCAGCAAGGTGGGTGTGTCTAATGAAGTAGACAGTAAGTGGACACATAGTTTAAAAACTCCAGCTGCACTGCTGTGTCTAACCTACTCAAACCAGCACAACAACAAACACACCACCATCTCGTAAGTGCTACTGCAGAGCTAAAAAATTATCCAATTAATATTTGCTCTGTGGGGGGTCCTGATCATTGAAGAACTGGGTGAAAGGGGCTAACAAAGTATAACAAGAAACAGAGTAAGTACAGTCTGTAAGTGTAGAACTACAGAACTACTATTGTAAATGGAGCTTATAAAATGAACAATGAGTATTGATACAAGATGCTGTTGTTATTTGTATTATTATTATTTTTATGATTGTTGTTAATTTGAACATTTCAAATGTTCAATATTGTGTTTTTAGAGCTGTTTGTCCTCTCCATAAGAGCAACAGTGGCTGTAACATGAGGAAAGCAACACTTTCTATGGCAGCTAATTAGTACTAGTCTCACAAACAGCAAGGCAGTTATTTTGGGAGGTGCGTGAGAAAGAGAACATCAGGTGAATTTGATCATTCTGTCTCACCCTCATTTACTCACTAACATCTAAGTATTCCCCTCTGTGTCCTGGGTGTTCCCTTTCTTTATCTCCTTCTTCTGAACAGCTGTGGCTTTGCTGGTCAGGAAGCAGCAATCTATGAAATTATTTGAGATGTGACTGGTCCACAGTTGAACTAATTTCATGTCCGTAGTCCATGGGCCAAAAACCACGAATAGATCTTGGACCTTTGTGTTATGGTGGCTCTTTTCATTTACAGAAAAAAAATATCCAGTGAGCACTTCTTTAAGTTCCTTCTACCGCATCACTCCAAAGAATGGACTTCATGTGTTTTCATATTTTTCTCCACAAGTGTCTTATGTGAGAGTGAGTATTACTCAGTCATACTGTAGTACATGAGTCCAGATTATGGATTTTCTTTCTAGTCACTAGTGACTTAGATTGGATTTGATATGTACTTGGACTTGTCTTGGTCTTAGGAAGTAGTCTTGCCTAATGGATTGTTACAGCCATGTTCTAAACTTTCAATCAATACCACATCATTTGTGTTTGTAAGTAAAGATAGTGTTGTTGGATGTATATGCCAAATACTGACCACTGCTTGTTTTATAATGAGCTTAGGAGTCCATTTACTTATACTTATTACTTACACTGCTCTAATTCAATTTAATTGATTATTTTTTGTCAATTTCTGTGGATGCCAAAGCCGTCTGTATCAAATATCTATTTATATATTAAGCAGTAAACAAGGTGAGTATAGTTTGATGGTTCTATGCTAATACTGCCCATACATACTATGGGCAGTAAATGCATAGCACCACCAAACAATACTCACTGGAAAAGCTTATGGTAATTAAAAAAAAAAGTTTGGAAACTTGTAATGATTCTTTTACACTGGTAAGGAGTGAAGAGGGAGGACTCTGCACATGATAGGGCTGGACATCGCAACTTTCTGGTAATATGTTTTACCCTATTGTTTGGATTAAAAATTCGACAGGTTGTGCCATCTTATAAATCGCTCCTGTAATAGTTAGGTACACTGGGGAGATGCCACCACAAATTGAGATGCAACATGAACTGTCTGTGATGTGTGAGGACTGTGCAGGTCTGAGTTTAATGGGTGTTAAATGTGATGCTTAGTGAGAAAAGTGGTTTGGGAGATCTGAGCAAAATTGTTTTCTTCTTGTTTTGATTTTTTTTTTTAAGATGCTAGTGCGTTGATGCTCTGCAATCTCTTAGGGGACTCTACGCATCAATTAGCAGACTGAAATAAACGTAAGGAGCTGAAAGGTCCATAGAGATGAATTAATGGATTTTAAAGCTGCAAACACTCTGTCTGTCATTTCTGTTTCATCAACTTCTAATTAGGCAGCGTTTCCACTTCATATCCACAGCTCCTCCTCAGTAGTCGCGATTAAAGCAAAACAGCACTTTTAAATTCTGCTCTGTCTCCTCCAATATATCGATGAAGATGACTAATTAGTCCACAAGTTGAATGTGGAGAAAGCCTTCCTCTGATTGCATATATATTTTTAGTAAGACCAATGTGCAAATTAGTTCATTGGGATAGAAAAGACTGATTGTAATGTAAAAGGCAGTGCAGCAAGTCTAAAGCATATACTCCATATTAGAGAGGAGAGCATCAAGGTTGAGGTTTCCACAGGACAGATTTTTACTCCTGCTAGAATTTGTCCCAGTCCTGCTTAAAATCAGCAACATTGATCCTAATCCAGACCACCAGTGTAGACATTTTGGCCCGCTACCACCCGCAGTCCCATTAAAGAGTAAATAATATACAATATTTGATATACTCTATTCTTGACTGAAAACTACACATACACCAGACTTGCCTTTAGTTGGCTTAATTGTGTGTATTTACATACTTGCTGGCTTCACAAGTACAAACCCAATTCCAAAAAAGTTGAGATGTTGTGTAAACTGTAAATAAATGTTAATAAAAAAAGAATGAAATGAACTGCAAATATCATAGACCCATATTTTATTCACAATAAAATATAGAGCAGATATCAGATCAGAAAGTAAGACATTTTAACATTTCAGATATACTTGCTGGTTTCCAGGTATTATTTCGTGCAGTAGAAGTAACAATAGGCTTCACAAAATGATCCATTTGACAGCAAAAGTGGTCGCTTAACAAAGAGCCTATATTAAAGCTACAGCATCCAGTGAAATTTAACCTGATGGGTTTCTAATCGACCTCACTTATATATGACCGTACACATCAATGCAACAGAAACAGTCAAGCTGACTAGAGGAGAAAACTAATTCTTCTTTCATATTATCCACGTGTACCACTGTTGCATCCATCAAGAGCAAGAAGTAAGAATCAGGGTTCTCAGGGTTATAGCTGAATGTGACATTGGCTAATTTATTCAGGATTATACAAAAATTGAACAAAGAGTAAAAACATAACTTTGACAGTCAGTTTTTTTTTGTTTCATTTTAATTTCATGTTTATGCAGTTGTAGCATTTTAATTTTTTTGAGCTGTTTTATATTGTGACCTCTTGCTGACTACAGGTTACATATAATTCCCAGGTTCAGATATTGCATTTTAATAAACGCATTTGTGCTAAATTGAACAAGTCAATTATTGGTCAATAATGCTGCAGTTGAATCCAAATACACATATAAATCCAGTTTGGGCTGTTACTGCCATGTCAGGATTTTGGTGAAAGAATAATACAACTCAGACATTTACTTTCAGGTCTTTGATGTGTACAATATGTTAAAATGCCTTAAATGTAGACACAACAGAAACACCTTTTTTGCCTTATTGTTGGTAGACACAGGTCATCAGAGCAGACCAAGCAAAAGGCAGTAGTGTCTCTATTTAAATGTTGTTATTTATAACTAGCCGATGTCTTATGAAGTGAGTCATTTCATGGTCTACCTGAGTACTGATGCTGTGCAGAATGACTTCCCTAAAAAGCTAAATATAGAGAGCTTCATGCTTCTTCAATGATGTCCTAATAGGGACATGTGCACAATCTGTTGCTGTGGCGAGTTACATAAAAGAAGCTTTTTATATATCACCAATTAAGGTGCAATATGCTGTTCAGTCGTTTAAATAAATAAATAAATAAATACTATGAATGACTGTTCAGTAAAAAAGAAGCACAATAAATGCAATCATATGCTTCACAGCAAGACAGACTTTCTGCATACAATACATTTCTACATTGAGCAGGCGGGTGCCAGTTGTGAAATTACGCAAAGCAATGCACACCTTCTGAGGTACTTCAAACCAAAGAATAGAGGACCACCCACATTGTTATGGTACGGGGGAGTATTATTGGGTGACTTGCACATCTCTGAATGCATCATTAATGCTGAACACATACTGAACAACATTATGGTGCCTTTTAGATGCTGTCTTCACAAACACCCAGCATAACAATACCAAGGCACATTCTGCAAGTGTTACAACAGCATGGCTATATAATCAGAGGTGCAAGATTGGCCTGTTGGCCTGTATGATTGTGCAGCTGCTGACTTGTATAACAGAGGAATGGCAAAAAATTCTGCTTTCGTAACTAGATCAACTGGTATCACTGGGCCCCAACATAATAATTGTGTGTTGTTTAAAAGGAAATGTGATGCAACACAGTGGTAAACATGCTTTTTTGGAACATGTTTCGGGTATTAAAATTAGAATGGGTATATATAAAAAAAAGTAAAGGATAAAATATTGTTTTTGTACAATTTCCATTTAATACATGTCAAACAAAGTCACTGCTTTCTGTTTTTCCTACCTCTTTATTTACCATTCTGACTTGTTTTTGGGAATTTAATAACATCTACGGTGGCATGCAAACTTTAAGACAACCATGGTCAAAATTGTAATGATGAATAGCTAAGCGAGTGTAAGATTTTGTTAAACATTTCAAGAAATATCCATTTTTAATTTAATAAAGAGAAAGCAAAGGGACCAGAGCAAAAAATTGGGCACGCTGCATGGGCAGTACTTAGTAGCGCTCCCTTTGGCAAGTACTACAGCTTGTAAACACTTTTTGTAGCTTTGCAAGAGTCTTTCAGTCAAGGGTGTAGATTTGCTCTTGACATTGGTGGGGACCTAGGAATCTATGTCGTCACACCATGCCCCCTGCCACTGTTGTCCACAAAAACAAAAAAAAGTAGGGAACTCTGCTTGTTATTCATAGCTTACGTATTTCTTTGAAAAATAGCTTTTTTTGGCTGCCATCCTTACTCGCTTTTAACACCCATCTGTAACCCATGTTGCACCTGAGTCTTGCACAGTGAGTCTCATGTAACTGGAAAGTTTCTTTCCGGTTTTGGCGCTGCTAACAACCAAACACAGCTACAAAGTCTCACGTGACAGCAGGGACAGCCAATCACACTGGCTATATGACTCAAGTAGATAACTTGATTTAACCCTTTCTGCACCTCTAGGTTAATCAGACGTTGACCGATCAAGTCTTTTTTTTGGAGAAATTCAAATTATTGGTGGGGCCAATTAAGTAATCACTGGATATTGGTGGGAACATGTCACTTCAGTCCATGCTAATTCTACGCCCTTGCTTCCAGTAATCAAGTGGCGGCTATTTATCCATTTATCCATTTTTGCAAACGGCTTCTAACTCTGTGAGATCCTTGGGTCGTCTTGCATGCGCTGCTTGTTTGAGGTCTATCCACCTGTATTTAATGTTTATATTGGGAGACTGTGAACTTCAGCTTGTGCTTCGTCAGGTAGTCCGTCGTGGAATTTGAGGTGTGTTTAGGATCTCTCATGTTTAATATATGGAGAGTTGTTTATTTAATGTAATTCTGCCTTTTTTTCCACAGAAATGATCATGGCGACCTTTATCATCATCAGTCCACAGGACTTGTTTCCAAAATGTATCCCGCTTATTTAGATGTCCCTTTACAAATGCTTAAACTGACCTCCACCATTCCTGTTAATTGCTGATTATTAATTACATAATAAAGGGAGGAAACGGCTACATGAAAACACTTTGTTATGTTCTTTATCTTTGGGATTGTGACGAGAACTGCATTCCTGCAATACCAACGTCATATGATGAAGACCACAAAATTAGGATCATTACCATCATCACTGCATTTAATTATTTATTTTCTGGTAAAATTGAAATGTCCATGGTGTACCCCGCCTTCGCCTGATGACGCTGGGATTGGCTCCCACCAATCCCAGCGTCATCGTGGATGGTAAAAGTTGATTCATCATCATCAATCATGTTTGACTTTACATTTGGCTTAGTAATGACAAAATGCTCAGAGACTATCTGTGACACCCTTTCAAAATTAGGCAGTGCTCAGTATCAACTAGCACTGGTATCTTATAGTTCCAGCTCTGAGAATTAAAGCAGTGTTCTCGTTATGCTGATTGTTAAGACATTCAATCAAGTGCTGTGCCAAACAAAGTCCTTTGTTTTATCAATCACTGTATGAGTCGTTGTTAAAGCGTTAAAGGCTGTCGACAATAAACCACAAAACCACAGGGATACGGTGCTTTTTCACAGTGGTAAGAAAAAACCCTCACAGCCCTAATTCTACTTTATGAACATCAATTATTGTAATTTTCAGAGTGCCAGGTAGCTGGCCTTTCCTAGCAATGATTGTGAACAAACCATAGTCCAAATATGCTATAAATGAGGTAAAAGACTTCTACAAGCTTCAACTTCTTGGTGTTGCCAAACTTTTGCAGGGTGCCCAAACTAAAATGTTAAAAAGAAAGTTTAACATTTAATCAGTAAGATCAGTTCATCTTCTACTCACCTAACTATTCACACTAACATTAAGTTTTGACCAGTCGTGCCTAAGTATTGCATGCCACTGCATTTTAGAAATATTAAGTGTGTGCCTCAGGCAAAACAAAATGTTATTTGTGTTAAAGAGATCTTTGTTGCACTGCTTAAGCCATATGTGTTACTAACAATAGCACTTTTAGCCATGTGTAACAAAATGAGAATCAATAAATCAGTGATTTATACACCTTACCAACATGGTGTTATATGCCAGAGGAGAAAGAGTTGCAAATAGCCAGACACTGGTCAGTTTCTTCCCTAATAAACACACATACCGTACACCGTGTCAACTGGTTGAAGAAGCACATTGTTTGTCTTTGTCTGTGTCAGTGCTGTAAAGCTTTTATCCGTGAGCATCCGTGTGTTTTGCTTTATTAACACGGTGTGTCCTTGTTTTCTGATTTAAATGGTTTCTCTCTTATTTTTACTACACAAGGACAAAGTTAAAGTCAACATGAAACAGAAATTGTGATGTATTTTTCATGCTGTGACTTATTTCTGAGTGGAACATGGCATCAGGGAGGGTCTTTACGCCAGCTAAGAATTTTCTCTCTATGGTAGGAATAGGTATGATTCTCTCGATGAATGGTTGTGGCAGGAGGAGAGGAAATATCATTATTAGTTCTATTCATCATATTATAATTTTCTTACCCACTAATGAACAGTGACATAACCAAAAATCAAAATTTAATTTAAACATTTAGCCATTATTTATTACCATTATCACTGTTTTTCTTAATTTGTATTGTTATTATAGGTATTACTGAACAACGAGTTTGTAGTATTTTGCAGAATTTTTTTAATATTTAAGTTTGACAGTCTACCTTACTGTGCATGGGGGATAAAATACATGCCCCTTTCCCAGTTGAGTTCATCACATCAAATGTATAGCTATTTTCAAGAAAATGTAAAAGTAGCTTTCCCACACGACACCCACAACCCCCATAACTTGGAATTTGAGGCTAGGGGGTGCCTGCAGCCACATCTAAGCATAAGCAGAAGTGCACTACTGTGCACCCAACTTCATTTTTTAAAAGCCTTTATCTTAGCAATAAGTGTATGTTCACCAGTAAGAACAGCAGATATCATTAGAACTGATGTAAATAATCATACATACAATACAAAGTAACATGAAAATCTTATTCAGAAAAAAGCCTGAAAACATTTGCACAATACTGTACAGCATATGCATTACATATCATAAGTAATATTATTAGTAATGGTTTATTTTCTAAATGAGAAAGCTCCTTACATTTATTGCAGTAGAATAATTTCTTTCACTTCCATCATTCTCGCTGGTCTGTTCTATCCATTTTAAGCTCTAGTCTTATATTAAAAGAAACTATATGCAAATATGTGCCATTCTATTAGGTTCACACTGCAGGCAGTTACGTGTTGCTAAGTAACAGTTCTTACGAAAAGACATGACAACTTCAATCAGTAAATGAGGTTTTCAAGTTACAGTCCCTGATACTTCAGGGTGGATAATGTGTGTCTGAAATGTGTTGTAACGTTTTCCATCATATATCCAATGTTATTCTTTTCAAAACCACGTTATATCCCATTGTTACAATCGGACACACAACATTTTGGAATAAAAATCTTTATGTACTTAAGATAAACAAACAGATGCTTGAGGGGGACAGTGTTATTTTAAAACCTTAAGAACCTAATATCTGTTATAGACTGTTCAGGGCCAACAGTTCTTCGTGTCCTACTTCTCTTTTTTCTAGCATAACTGTTTTTCTTTCAAATGGAAGGCTGGTTTAAAGAGGCATTGGGTATTGTGTTTTTTGAAGTGCTCTTGTAATTAACTTTGCACTTACAGTGGTGCCTAAAAGTTTGTAAACCCTGTTTTAAATATTTTTTACATACCATGCCCATCTGTCAAAGTTACTCTGTTCAGGCACAGATAATGCTGCCCTCACCATGTTTCACACATGGGATAATTGTCTTATGTTGGAATGCAGTGTTTTTCCTTTTTTCCATGTTTTCCTTCTCATTTAAACCATTTAAATCTCATTTTCCAGTAGTAATCTTTAGCAAATTGCTAAAAGGGGTTTTCTTCTTGCAACCTTGCCATGGTTAGAAGTTACTTTGGGTTCCTTTGTAACCTTGTGGACTATTACACCTATTGCTCCTGGAGTGATCTCTTTTTGTCACCACTCCTGTGGAGAGTAGCAATATTCTTGACTGTCCTACGTTTGTACACCATCCAAAGTCAGACGGATTGTGTACAAATGTAGGACAGTCAAGAAAACTCTTTAGAGATGGTTTTGTCACACTTTTTAACCAGTTGAGCATCAAAAACTAGTTTTCTGAGGTTCTCAGAAAAGTCCTTTGTTCATGACATGATACACTTACACAAGCATGTGTTATCCAGATCTGGTTTTAATAGATCCCAGTTTGCCAGACTGTCATTGCCATGGACTGAAAACACTTGACACTAATTTCACATTCAATTGCTAATCCTAAGGGTTTACATTCATTTGCAGATTTGAATACTGTAATAATTTCATTAATAATAAATAAATGATTATAACATATTTGTCTCATTTGTTCTCTTTATCTACTTTTATGACAGTGAAAATCTTAAAATTTATGAAGAAATATAGAAAATTCTAAAGGGTTCACAAGCTTTTAAGCACCACTGTAAATACTGTTACTGCAGTGAAATTTAACTCGACATGTTTTCACTCACTGTTATAGATACTGAATGTAGTATTTTCATTTTATTTTTATGTTATTTGAACTTCTGAGATAAGATCAAGCTCCTAAATAGCAAAGATAGTTCCTCAAGGCCTTCATAGTTGTATCAAGCAGATGGTAATTTTTAATTATTGTGTTATGTAACAATTTTTTTGTGTGTGTATGTGAAATAATGTTACTGTTATAGACTAGACTGCTGAAAGGATAATATTAGGAGGCTATACAGAAGATACTGAAAATAAGACAAACACAACATTGAGAATACTAACTTAACGTTTCCTGTATATAGATAGATAATAAGGGGGTGGGGCAGAAAGACTGAGATAGAGGGTCTCCACAGAATCCAATTGTGTAAAGGCACCTTCCACTCTCCCTGCCCCTTTAACCACTAACCTTATTCAGAGTTTCTTACCTTTCATCCTTAAACAGCTGGTATTATTAAAAAACTAAGAGCTTTGCTGTTCTGAACAAGCAGAAGTGACCATCTGAGGAAAACCTTCCCCACCATGAAAGAGTACCATGAAGTCTTTGAACTGTAAATGCTGATATGAACTGTGGGGGGTAGTGCAGCTTCCCAGGAGGGCATAATAGAAGCCTTTGTTGGCCCTATGTGCCTACTTTCACTGTTGTCAAAAGTTTTATTGCAGAATAATTTATATAATGATTTTTTATGTGGTTAACTATCCACAGCATATAATTATTTACTCAAAACATTATAGCATAGTTCCATATTACATATACTGTAAGGCTTAATAAAGCAATGCATTCATTTAAAATATAATACTATAGTATTATAAACCAACCAGTATAGTACTTTAAACCAAGCACTATTTTCTCACTGGATAAGAGAGATCTACACATTCATATGATTAATGGGGGTTATGCAGAAAGCAGATACATTTGATTTTAAGAGACATTTTTAGGCCTCCCTTGGCAAAAAGGCCTCCTTTAGTGAACTGCCCCAGAAAAATTATTTAGCTGGAAGGCATGGCCATGATGAGTGCCCACATGCAGAGCTGTAATGATCTAAAGATTTTACATAAAAGCTGTACATTCTGTAAGGCTTACATAACCAGTTGACGCAAGATTCACCAGGAGGTCTTTAAACTGACAATGGAGCAAGATATGATTTAGCTCATGCACTCTATTCCCTCTGCACTTTACCCTTAATAAGGTAGTTTTATGTTTTTACATGATCCACACATAAGGACACCCTTCTGACCCTCATCTCACTAGTCAGGGGGAGTTCACCCGCTACTGACTACTTTTCAGCCGCTAATTCCTGGTAAAACCTGGTATGAGCTCTCTGCTTTAGCCCTTAATCACCAAAGTCAAGATCACATGCAGCTTCTACCTTCAGAGAGGTGTTTCATCCATAATTAAACACAATCCAAAGAGTAATCCAGCTTCAAAAACACCTTAAATCCAAGATAGAAGCTGTGAAAAAAAAAAAAAAACTCTATTTAAATTTTTCCACTGCACATAGTTCGCTCTGGAGCTTCTCCTTATGTCTCAAGCATCCTTTGGCTGACTCCCGCTGGTTCCACTTGTTTTCAAGACCAATGCAGGCAAAATGTAAGGAAACTCAAATTTTCAACTCAAATTTTTCTATAAAATTTTGTTAGTATCTACATGACAAATAATGGCATGTCTGAGTAGCCCAGGGTCTCCTAAAAAAACATATGGCATATGTAAATACTTTGTAATTGTAAATGTACCCAAAACCAATTGCATAAAATTACCCTGAAGTTCTAAGAACTTCTATTCTGAAGTAAAGGACTTTAAACTGCCACTGTGTAGCAAAGATGCTACACAGATAAACATAACCTACCGTGCCTTACTTTTTGGATCTTCAGCAACAAGCTACTCTATAAACATTCTGTTGTAAACTAGCTGTCATGACAAAGGCATGTTATTATTATTATTATTATTATTATTATTATTATTATTATTATTATTATTATTATTATTATTATTATAGAAGGATCAGTACAGTTACATATGAATGGATTCTTGATTTTAATTAGACCATGCTGTGTTTTTATTTATTACCTGATTAATTTACTCATAATTAGTTTTACAGTAGAAATGTAATCAGCCATAGAATGGCATAATTAAAACCTAGAAGATGTATGTATAAATAATTAACACCTTTGTTTCACAGCCATTAAACACATAGCAATGAGCTGGGAAAAAACGCATTTTTAATATTTTACATGCACAACTGATGAACATCATTTCCTGTATGGAACTCTAGTTTGATTGAAGCATGTGGTTGAATAGAGGCAAATTACAGCCTTTATCTCAATAAGGCATTAGTAAGCTGTCACTAGAATACAGCAGCATCATTTCCTGCACTCTAATTACATATTCTTACTACTAGATCTTCTGATTTGGAACTCTGTAATGTGTTGCCATGTTAGTGGCATTCATCAAAATTCAGATCTGTAACTAGCAGATGAAAGTGGAGCATAGTAACAGGATGCTGATTTACATAACATACTGCTGACAATACATTCAAACAATTTGGTTTGTCCATTTTAGCTTAATGAAAATCTGCTGGCAGAGGAGTTGGAGCACTTCCATTACCATGTTGGGCTTAGTAAAGTGCAGCAACATGTGGAATGTGAGCGTTGTGTGAGATACTGTACTGAGAGTTTGTTTGTGTTTTTGTATATGCTACTGTGCTTTCTATCACTGTGTAAAAGAAGTTCCTTAATAATTCTCTGCACACATTCAGAACAGAATTCAGATCCTGAAGTTATGAACATAGTAAGATATTAACATAGTAATATAGTAAGAGGATATGAAGATAGTAAAATATGAAGATAATAATATAGTAAGAGGATATGAAGATAGTAAGATATGAACATAGTAAGATATGAACATAGTAATATAGTAAGAGGATATGAAGATAGTAAGATATGAACATAGTAAGATAGTAAGAGGATATGAACATAGTAAGATATGAACATAGTAAGATATGAACATAGTAATATAGTAAGAGGATATGAAGATAGTAAGATATGAACATAGTGATATAGTAAGAGGATATGAAGATAGTAAGATATGAACATAGTAAGATATGAACATAGTAAGAAGATATGAAGATAGTAAGATATGAACATAGTAAGATATGAAGATAGTAAGAAGATATGAAGATAGTAAGAAGATATGAACATAGTAAGATATGAAGATAGTAAGAGGATATGAAGATAGTAAAATATGAACATAGTAAGATAGTAAGAGGATATGAAGATAGTAAGATATGAACATAGTAAGATATGAACATAGTAATATAGTAAGAGGATATGAAGATAGTAAGATATGAAGATAGTAAGAAGATATGAACATAGTAAGATAGGAAGAGAGTAAGATATGAATATAGTAAGATAGTACGAATATATGAAGATAGTAAAGTATGAAAATAGTAAGATAGGAAGAGAGTAAGATATGAATATAGTAAGATAGTACAAAGATATGAAGATAGTAAAGTATGAAAATAGTAAGATATGAAGAGAGTAAGATATTATGAAGAAATGAAGATGTAAACACCGCCCTGCAGCACCCCCAGGGCGCAGCCACCCCCTCGCACCTGAACCTAATTTATAGAAGGGTATATAACCCGTGTGTGTCATTGAAAGTATGAATGTATGTATCGGACAGTTGGATTTTGTGTTGTTCACTGAATAAAGCCTTGCACATGGATCAAAACCTACCTGGGTCTGGGCCGTTACAGAAGATGGTAAGATATGAAGATATGTATGCATATTTACAGATCTGGTAAATTTACTAGTCAATTTGTATTTATACATTTACAGTGATTTACCAGCTACTGAGTTCATGTATATATAAGGATGTTTTGTAAAGATGCTTTATTTGTTTGTGTTATAGTAACAGATCTTTCCTGTAAGTTTAAAGTGGAATACAACTACATCACTGTAATCTAGTAGTTCAGGTGACTATGATATCAAGGTAAGTTGTTGTGGTTAATTACTATAATATAGTGCAGTAAATTATTGTGAAAGAAAAGCAACTGTAGTAGCCTAGGTAACAATTAAAGGCCATTGAAGAGTGAAGAATACTCCCTTTTAAATGTCTGCCTGATTAAAAATGGTACATTAAGATGCAAAGAAAATACAATTCTATGTATTTTCTGCTTTGTTTACTCCTGTTCTTTACATAATAAAAATATAACTACAACACTGAAAAAATGAGAACAGATCGAAAAGCTTAGATTAAAGGTTCCACATATATAAATAAGAGAGCTCTCAGGATGCTTCTGATTCAGCACTGCATCCTCCACGCACAGCTGGAGATACAAACATCTGTCACACAGAAGTAGCAGACAGACACACATGATGGTACTATTGAAATGAGCAACGTTTCTCACATAGTGCTTCTAAAATGACTATGCGTAAGTGAACAAGCTGGAATAAAAGTTGTAAGCTTTCGTTTTGTAACACTTATAGCATCTTGTTCAAGGCTTGCAATCACCTGTGCTAGAGCAACACCTGCCTGCTCCAAAGCTGAGAAACGGTGGCAGTCAAGAGCTGCTATCATGTTTAAACTTAAGCATGATTCACCTTTAGGCCTTTGAGGTGGAAATGTGGGCAATACATTTTGGAAAGACTGCAGAATGTAAGACTTCAAGAAGTCATTGCTCCTTTGATGTGTGTCGCCCTTGAAAGGAAGTGAGAGTGCTTACCTTAAGAACTGTCTCTATCTCTCTCTCTCTCTCTCTCTCTCTCCCACTTTTAGCCGCACCACATTTCCCACTTTCATTTTCCTATTTGATCTTTTTTTAGAGGCTCATTTATTTAAAGACCAAATTTTATTACGTGTTTTTTATTTCCTCTATTTCTAAAATATTTAGTATAGATGTAAGCAGTATGTAGCATATAAACATTGTTAAAGTTACAAAACATAACAGTGCTCATGCACATACATCAGTCGTAGAGGTACTATAACAAGTAGTCTGTTAAGTGTATATGAAAATAGGATCGAGAGTTTGGAAAATAGGCATGTAAATTACTCTTTTTGGTACATAAACCAACATATTCATTATTCATGTGATGGTGGGGGGGAAATACGATCAAACAAAGTATGATCTCATACTATTATTTACTATTATATTAGTTGCATAAGGAATTGCATGTACCTTTGATTTGTATTTTGTATCAAAAGTATCCCACAAAACAATAACTGTTTAACAAATGTTTGTGTTAGTCAAAATATCCACAATAAATATTGGAAATATATAATACAAATACATAGGCCTCCAATTTCAGTCCTTTATACATAGTCCTTCCATTTTACAAGATTTAGACAACTGGATACTAAGATTTGTTCTTGGTCAGATTTATGTCTTTAAACATCATTAACTCACACACAAGAAAACTAACTAAAGATCTACCAGAAAGACTCAGGAGGCAGGAGTGAAGGAAACTGAAACGGAAACTGTAGGAAACGGTGTAGGCAACTAAAAACAGTAGAAGGGATAATAGGGTCATTTTAAAGACTGGTCAGAAGTAATGCATAAACAACATCTTCTTTCTAGCATAACTTTTGCTAAAGCCTCCATGTCTAGAGTTGATTCTACACATGGTACTTGTTTTAGAGCCTTTTCCTATTGTCCAACAATAAAGAAGAATCAGAAGTATAGCCAATAGTAGATTATAGCCAAATCATATTTGTAAAATCAGATTTTTGCAAAATTTTAGAAGGTTGCTGATTTCCTTTTAAAAATAGAATCTTTAATCTAATCCAAAGAATTACTATATTAAAGTTATGTTATTTGATTACTTTCTGTTGCTTTTGCATTACATGTCTTGGTCATAGAATAAAATAAAATATATAAAAGGTTAACAGGAAACCTGCACATTTCTTTTAATTAAAACTGAATAATTCACAAATCCATGTGAAAACATTTCAGTAAATGAAATATGCATGACTTATGTGCTCATTTTTAGAATGCTGTACTCACACTTCATACATGTGTCTGAATTACATTAAATTTTGTTCCTAGTCGTTCTTTAGAAATAAATATGCCAAGGCTGTTCTATATGTTCTACACAGTCGACCAACAGCTAATATCCAGAGTAACAGCCGTGTGCAGCATGAACAGCAGCCAGGCTGGAAGTGACCCAATAAGGTCCTGGTAGGTTGTCACAGGTATCTTGAAACCCATGTTGACTGCAGTGCATCAGCTGGTGGAGGGTGCGTAGGGGAGGATCTATAGAGCGCACACAACGATCAAGATGGTCCCGGAGATGCTCACTTGGGTTCAAGTCTGGGAAATTAGGAGTCCAGAGTAGTACTTGGAGACCTTCTTCACGCTTTTCCAACCATTGTGGGACATTTCTAGCCATGTGATCCGTGTTGCTGATAGATCTCATCTTCTCCAGCATACCTAAACCTACCTTCATACCTAAATCAGTCTTCGACATGTACGAGTGGCTCCAGAGAATTCTACAACAGCATCCCCTCTACCATAACACCAGTAGTAATAATGTGACCTAACTGTGTATTTTTGCTTAAATGTCTATGGCAGGATGTGTCCTCAAGTGACGGTGATATTGTTTGTGTCTCCCAAAATAGGGAGGCAAAACAGTACTGAGAGTTTCACATCCCATTTAGCTGAAACTGTTTTTGCATATTGCTGGGATGATTGTAGCCCAGTTTGAACAGTTTTGGAGAAAGTGAGGGAGCTAATGCCATCAATAAAAAGTGGAGGAGGTGTTTATTTAGCATTTGTATGCTCCAAAATATCACATTTGGTGTGCAAGTGTGGTAACAATTTTTTCAGACAGAGTTTGAGTAATCTCCACCACCGGGTGAGATACCACAAATCAAGTGAGTTGTAAATAAGGCTAACAAAATGAAATAAATAAAATCTAGCTGGTTTAAGGGTCGTAAATGAGCAAGGAACTAGTTTAGTTTCACACAAGATAAGTCAAACTCACTGTCTGAAAACACTCTGTCCATGCTGTTTCATTTAAAACTACAAGGCATGCACTGAGTAGTGAAAGGCTGAGCTCCAGCCAGGCCCTGAACCTTTTACAGTAGGATGGACACAGTCTCCACGCTGCGTCTATGTAGTTCAGTTAGAAAAAAAGAAAGAAGAAACATAAAGACATATATAATTTGTTTATACATCTACATTTTCATTTTAACTCATTAAAAGACAGGTCTACATAATAATAATTGAATTATGACTAGTAGAAATATTAATTCAAGATATCTTTAATTAGTTCTGACTGGCAACATTATGCATTAGAGATATGCATATATTCAGATCTATAAAATACAGTTCTAGATGCCAAGAATTCTCTGACTAGTAAAATAATATTTTTGATAATACTGAGATCTATATGTAGAGCTAGAATTTGCCAGAATGTATTTTTGAGTTGTAGTAACCTCGAGTACATGTAAGCTACAGAGTCTAGTCATAATAGCTACACAGATATTTTGAATGTTATTATTAAGATTTAAAATACAATTTGAGAAATCTACAATTCAAATTTGTACATGTCAAAGTTATGTTTTAGATCACTGCAATGGTTTCATGAATATGTGCAAAATTATAATATTTGCATTTCATACATATTTATAAGAGCGACACTACGTGGAAAAAAGATGGCTTGTGTGCAGCAAGTAAGTGCAGGCTGCAATATGGAAGGCAGTGAAGAGGAAGGAAGTGTAAAGGAATAAACTGACTGATCAAAAATACTGAATATGGTCATATGATTGAGGGACAACAAATAAAAAAAAACAAAATGTTAACAAACCAAATAAGCTAAAAAATTCATTTAAGCATATTTTCTATTTTTATTGTGCTAAACAGTACTAACAAAGCTAAACAACTATATCTGCACATAAAACTGCTATATATATATATATATATATATATATATATATATATATATATATATATATATATATATATATATATATATATATATACAGAGGTGGGGTAATTATTGTCTCCATTTCTTATTAATGAGATCATTTTCAATAACTATTTTTATTTTACTAAACAGCACTAACAAAGCTAAACAACTTCATCTGCACATAAATGTTAAAACTGCTTTCCAGTGCTTGCCCTGCAGTCCCAGCAAAAATAGTGTTTATTGTTGAGTTACATCTTTAAGTAAGTTGAGATTGGCTTCTTATTCAGCCGCTTTTAGTTCAAATTTTCCATTTCACTTTAAATTGAGCAGCAGCACTTTAAATGGAGCATTTTGGCATCTTGGCACCTGAATGTAACTGCTGCACCATTTATGATGGAAGCGAAAATTTGAATAAAAAGCCAGCTTCTCTGACCCTGCTGAAATGTGGAAAATATTACATTCATTCATGCTGTCAGTACCAGCAAGTATACGGCAAAGGTCTGCTACGTTTTTTTTTTCATTTGAAACATGTCTGAAATGTTCCTGGCTTAGTCACCCAGCTAAGCAGCCCAACATTCGCATTGTTTGCACTGTTCATATGTTGTGCTATTTGTGTTGTGCATATTGTCGTTATGATTCTGGTAAAACTTTTTTCACATGATATACTGAAGTCAGTACAAAAAATAGTATGTGACATATGCTAGCATGACTTTAAATGAACATGACATGATATTCCATTACATGGTTACAGTATGGTATTGGTAATTTTATGTAGAAAGGTCCAAGTAAAGTGTAAACAAACAAAAGTGTAAACGAATACTTGCTTTGCTTGTTAACATGACCACTGATGGAAGCAGCAGCATCAATTCTGAAGCGTACACAAGTAACTGCTCAGATTCAGCTAAAAGTCTTTACATGTAGTGGATGTAGACATTGATTCACTTCCCATTGGTCATATTTTTTAGACAAGAAGTGCAGCCACCATAAAGTTCCATAGGGCAAGTGTCATCCATAAACATCAATTCCATTAAGCAAGTTTGGCAGAGTTTGACCAGAGGAGATATGCAGGGCACAGTCAATGATTTTACAGGATGGCAACCAAGTACTAAACCTGACCATTTTATTTAAGATCAAAAATGACACAACAGTACACCTCCATTCGAAAAGCAAAATATTGTTTATAATGATGATAGTTTTTTTGTTCAATCAATTATTAATCTAATAACATAAAACATATATTTCTCTTTTACACGTGCACAATAGCACACATATATTGCACACAGAGACCACCCTTGACTTCTGTATTTTTCTAATAATATCTGCAGGATATATGAAGTTTAGTTTTAGAAGTTGGTTGGATTTTCTACTTCCCACAATCTAAATTATCCCAACAGGTACTGGCTGGCCATGGAGGGGACCTAAACAGTTTTAGCTGCATTTGTGTGAACCGCTGAGAGAGTAAGAAAGATAGAAATGCTTTGCAATTGCTAATGTAGTCCTATATTAAAAGAACCTAGAATCAATGGTGTGTTCCAGGTGATTAGTTTAGTGCACATATGTAGACACATTAGTGGCTCATTGAATTCTCAGTGTATAGCCATTGACTAATCATGCAAATCCCACCACCCTAGAACAAAACAAAATCATTGTAATGTTATGTAGCCTTTTCCGAAGTACTATGTGGCATAGATTCCTAATTCAGAAATAAACCTACATGTAACTGCTGATTTGTAGATTAATAATAAGTTCGACTGTACAGTAATCCAATATCTTTCCGCAAAGTTTTCAGTGTTTCCTTGAAAATAGAATGTTCAATTTATATCTTTAATGTAATGTTAACCATGTGCAAATCAAATACACAACAGTAACGACTGTGAAATGTAAATCATGAAGTCTTGCTAGAGAGAGAGATGCAGAAAGCCTTTAAAAAGAGAGGCACAGAATTGTTGTGTGGCACGGAATATGCAATCAGCTTATTAATTGTTTATCCATTTAGCCTCTCCTTGTGCTTTGTTAAAGATAAAAGTCGCAATTTTCCATGTCCATTTCTTTCCTTAGGGGAAGTGAACCCGGGCATGAGAATGGAGTAATGACTGGTGGGAACAAATCGTACTTGGGACTTCTACTGATGTGGACTGGCTTACTAATTTCACATGAGTCTTATCACATTTAGTTACATTTGTAAAAGTTTACAGTTTGTTATGTTAAAGAAAGATATGCAACTGAGAATGGCATCCAGTTCAGAATCACATTGTCGTGCTTGTGTGGTGCCTGTTACAATACACCGTCCCCATTACTTGGGCTGTGCAAAACTACTGTTAGCCAACGCTCTGCGGAGATATGCCATGCCCTACAGTAGAGTCTGCTGTGAAAGAACATCCAAATCACTTGAGTGGGTAAGCTTTGGGAGATGTTATTAAAGAACCCCCTGTGTGCTGGCACAGTTGACAGCAAGAAAGGCAAAGAAGTATGATGTAACATATAAAAAGTAAAAAATGAGAAATTTAAATTCCTGCCTTTATATGATAGCAATGTTCCACAATCCATTGACAATTAAACATTAAGAGCAACAACAGAATTTAACTCAAATAAACTTGTTCATAATCATCATTCATGCATAGTATAAAGTATTTTGACTCTGATTGTAAAGGTGGTTTGCTTAGAACAGAACTCTAGTCTTAGGTTCATTAAGCCAATGAGGTGACTGATGTCTTGATAAAGGGGGTAGATAAAACTATTCCATACTGTGGGTCTATATCCAGATGCTAAACATAAGTTATGCGCTAGTTCAGATGCTTAAGTTAGCCCATTAGTTTGAGCAGTTAGCTATTCATATCAGTGTCTAGTTACCCAGAACAACAGAGCAGCTGGATCCATCTATTTCAGGTGTAGCTTTCTTCTCAGCTGAATCCAAAACTTTGCCTCCAACCCATACCTCGAAATAGAAAAAGTTATTGCCGAGCAACTTTTACTGCTGTCGTTCTTAACATCCCTATATGTTAGCTTCATGTCATTATCAGAGAGCTGCTTAGATATTTGTTTGACTCTAGCACAGTTAAGACAGTTGCAGTTTTGTACAGTAGTACCTGTCCATGCTCTTACACATTTAGTTTAGTCCTGTTCCCAACCAGATGTGTCTCTCATGATTATCTTCCATGCAGATCATGTGGCCAGCGACATGCTGCTTAGGAAGGAGTTTCAGTTGCACTGGAAGGAGCTTTGGGTAGGGAATTTGTCTAGGAGAGACAAATGTGTCACATGATCCCACAGTGTGGATCATGTGACACATGCCTGTTATAGTGGTCTGCTAGGAGCTTAGTGCAAGGTGAAGCTCATCTTCATGGATTGAGAGGCTCAAACATTTGTGGGTTTTCCTCTACTCTTATAAAGTTTTGATTTACTTGGTTGATGATAATGTCTAGGTTGGCATTGAATACATTCACTCAGAATTAGCTTTCAATGCAGAAAATCGCTCATCACTATTTTTTTAGGGTCACCTTAAACATGCTTTGGACTACCATTTATCTGAAATTTTATAAGCAGCTTCTTTCACAAGGATAGTCTCCTTAAAATTTGGACAAAGCATTGCCTGCATTGTCAAACAAACTGACAGAGTCTTGGATATCAGCATCTTCCGCTAATAAAAGCTTGGAAAATGCCTTTATGCTTTCCAGCCTTATTGTTTGAAGGACAGCAAGAAAAATGAAGCTAAACTTGTCTATTTATTTCTGCATGACATATGCATAGATCAAGGCCATTGTTCTCAATTTTTGCAAGTATTTTGTCCTCAAGTTCTAGAGCTGTTGCATCTACTGTTTCTTCGAAATCTAAAAATGCCTTAATAATTTTATTACTTGTTGCATCGTTTTTGCAGTCTTTCTTAAAATGCTCATATCGATAGATTTTATTAAGCTGGTTTCTTTTGGGGAAATCTGGAGTGGTATCCATGATCACAGAAAAGAATGGGCCATCACTCGTTTTGGCTTACGTTTTCTTGTTACACCTATTGCCCTATAATATTTCATGATAAGATGTTTAAAAATCAATTTATAGCTGCCAGCAGCTCAGTGATAGCAAGACTGTGGCTGTCCCTATGTCCCACTGAGTTGCAAGAGGCAAGTTAAAAGTAACATTCACAAGTAACATACTCTTCGAAACACTTCTATTCTCCCATGTTTTTTTCACTGACTGACACATGGAGGGGTGCCTCCAATTTCTAACAACCCATTTGTCGTTATAGAAAGGATCTGCAAGCAGTCACCATAGCTCAGAGTAGGCACCGTCTAGTTTTGAAGAATAGTACAGCAATGCATGTGCCAATTGAGTTTCAGCTTTGTTGGTGCCTGTGTAAAAACTTTCAGGAAAACACTGATTGTCCTGGTGCTCGTCTCTGGGAAGAGGTCCCGTAGGCTTACAAGGACCTTTTTTTTGCGAAAAAGGGGAGTGGCTTGTGTCCTCTGTCTGTCAGACAACAAAGGCTGCATTCAGAGTTCAGATTCAAAACTGCATCAGACTGACCTGGAGATGGTGTGTTAATGTGGGACCTTTGTACACTAGTCACTGCCTCTTTATCCTACTCAGCCAGTTCAGTCACATGGACAGGAGAGTTCACAGCGGCATTCTTCCAACTGCTCCCCCTTCACGTTTTCACTTCTGAGCTCAGCTTTTGTGCTTGAATTTACTCAGCATCTTCACAGCTACCACCCAGTATACAAGTCCAAACCCAGCATCTAACTTTAACTTCAACTGATTGCAATAATTATATGTATTATTCAGCTATCTGACATGCTATTGGCCAAATACAAAACTTACTCTGCATGCATACATATTGATAAAATGTTTTTATATTATTTAAATAGAATCATTTTTATTTTGTGGCATATTTTAAATAATGACCACATGATACTGCAAGTTGTGAAGGACATGGTTAAAACCATGCATTAGCTGTATTATCAATAACTCCCCCAGGTAGGTACGCCACCACAAAATATAATCTAGATAATCAAGATGCATTGGTGAGTGAAATAGCACTAACCCTAACCTGGTGTTGTGGCCTACCAAGACTTGCGTTGTTCTAATGAGCTCAGCTTTCTTTCACTTTTTGGTTTAGTTTTTTTTTTTCTTATTTCCATTTAATGGTTACCTGTTGATCTCCTCAGAAATACCCTCTGAAAAACAAACAACTTGTACCTAATGGCTGGAAAAATATGAAGACATTTGCAAAGTGGTGTATATGGATGGATAGCATTTAGGAAGCTAGAAATGGTTTTAGTATTTGGGTAGTATCTAAATTAGTATCTAAAATTAGTTTATTTTATATAAATAATTTCTATATCATACAAATGTAAACATTTAATCATGAATCAGATTTACTGGAACCTCCTTCTTAAAGAAAATCTGTGAATTAATATTAGATGGATTTTTATTTAATAATTCATTTCGGAATGATTATATCTTTAAGCAGAGTCCTTTAATTGCATTCCTTGGAAGAAGACGGTTTGACCACTGGGCCCTTTTGTCTTCTCATTAATTAGGCTTGTGTGACTTGCGCAAATAAATTCAGCCTGGTGAATTCTGAAATATCTCAGTTAATTGGGTGCACTGACATGACAGTTGCAGTGTCATTCGGAGCTGATAAAGGGGTCATCACATAAAATAATTGATCTTCAAGTTTGTGCATGTGTTTCTGAGTGTGAATCCATTACGACATTAGGACTGAGGGCAAATTGGAAGCACTTGTTTAACAATAATTGTCTTATAACCTTTGTAATAGCAACATGATAAAGTCAGCTGTTTAATAAATCAATACATTTTAATTGCTTCAAAGCATTCACCTAATGATAATAATAATAATAATAATAATAATAATAATAATAATAATAATAAAACAAATACTTTTTCTACCCTGTTCTTCAGTGGTCAGGACTCCCACAGGACCACAGAGCAGGTATTATTTGGATGGTGGATCATTCTAGACACTGCAGTGGCATTTACATGGTGGTGGTGTGTTACTGTGTGTTGTGCTGGTACAAGCGGATCAGACACAGCAGTGTTTCTGGAGTTTTTAAACAACGCATTGTAACTGCTGGACTAAGAATAGTCCTCCAATGAGAACTAAACCTGTGACCGCTGATGCAGAACTACAGGATGACCAACATAAGATAACAGATAAGCTATCATCTCTGAGGTAGGGGTGTCTAATAGTGTGGACAGTTTTTATAGTGTTGTGTTTCTGTCCATTAACCACAAAGGCCCTGTTTACATATGTGGTGATCAGATCACTATCAAATCAAGCACAGAATTTATATTTTCGAATCAAAATAACACAAACTCATTTTGACTTTGAGCTTAGTAGTTATTACCCCCTAAGTAGGCATAAGAGTCGGTCATCAAGTCATCAAACCACATAGCCGGCACAAACAAGACAAAATATAAGCCAACTAAAAAAAATTATCAACTAAGGTACTCTAGCAAAGGAACAATAAACACAGAGTTGTGGTTTTACTTTGTGCTCCAATCATGTCGCTGTTTTAACTTCCAACAGGTTTTACACAGAGATAACATCCAAAGCTCAAGTTTAGTGAGGTCATAGATAACCCTTCAGACTCTGATACTTCTAGATCAGAGGTGCTGAGTCCTGGTACTGGAGGTCTACCCCCACTGCTGCATTTATCTTCAGTCCTAATATAATCTACCTGATCCAGGTAATGAAAGCCTTCAGGGTCATTTAAGAAGTAGAGCCAGGTGAGTTGGATCTGTTTTGATGTTTAAACACTTTCATAAAGATTCGCATGAAATGACAACATTAAACATACAGTTTCCTAAGTTCCTAAGATATGCTTTTGATTTTGGCTGATGAAGTCTCTACTTTGTGTTTTTCTGTTTTCATGGCAGGAAAAGTTCTTATTGGCACGATATGAAAGTTTATCAGTTAGTGGCCTAGTTGCATTTCGTCACTCAGCCAGCTGTGTTATTATTTTTTGTGAAGACAATAAGTTTGCTACCACCATTTTTCTATACTTCTTGGACTTTGTTTCCATGCCAGCTTGTTTATTGACTGGTTCTAAACTCGCCAAAACCTGCCGGTTTAGTTCAGCAAACTCTGTACATATTCTGTTTCTTTAAATGTCTATACAACCAACATCCAGACCACATCTTAAAGTATGCATTACTGAGTCTTACTGTTCTGTTTGTGGTTGCCTGTATTTTTTGCTTTACATTGGAACAAGGCTGCATTACTTACTGATTTCATCATGAGCTGCATGCTGTCAAATGCTGGAGCTTGGAAGCATTATTTAAAAGTTGTTTATATGGATAGAGAGTTCTTAATTAAGCTCATTTGCCTTGCACATGACTTGCATGTGTGTGGGTTAATTGGAGTTTTGATCTGATGGCTGCAATAATGTTAAAAGCTTTTATAACAGTGGCATTTCAGGATTTATGGTACCCAATCACTTTAAGAATGGATGAGTACGATCACTATTATTAACATGGTTGTATATGTAATAGAAAACCAGACACAAGCAGGATAACTAGAGACAGATGGCACTTATTGGCATAAGCTTATGTATGGGTTATGTAGCCTTATGAACAGTGCCCTACAGAAAATTATTGCCATCTCCTCTCTTTTCATCCATCACATTTGCTTTATTCTTTTTTGGAGATGCTGACATAAATGTAGCCTTTATGGCAAATCAAGCCTGCTAAAATAAACATTTACGAGCATTTATGTAGAGTTATGTCAGGACAGCAATATGTATGCGTCATGAAGCCTTAAGGACTGTACAAGAAGAAAGATGATGGTATTCTGCAGATGGCCTTGGATGGAAAGTTGGAATCAGGATACTGTAAATGCATAAACAGCTCTGGTGTTCATGAGATGGGCCTCGTCTGAGAGAAATGTGTAAAAGGTGGCCTAGCAGAGTGAAAATCAGAAATGGGCACAAGGGTGTTAATGAAAGCTGCAGTGGAGCCAGGAGGAGCAGGGAGATCAATAAAGCACTTTTTTCTCTAATATTTATAGTAACATTAATTTAATGGATTAGACAAGTGGAGAAAGGAAAAGTAGTGGAGTGCATTTTGCTGGAATATGTCAGTTAATACATTGATGGGTTTGACAGCAAATGGAGGACAGCACAAGGAGAAGACTCAAAGGGATATAAGGCCAACAGATTTATTCTTTGCCAATATAGAGGAGACAGTGTTAGGCTGCATAGTACCAGAAAGGAGGTTCTGGCATGAGAGGGATGGGTCGAGGAAGATTTTGTTTAATGCATTGTAGTCTAGAATGTACTTGAGTTAGGCTGAAGAGGTAAGTGTTTGTAGGATGCCAGGTTGTAGATGTATCAAAGGTGGTTAACTTTGGCAACCAGAACTTAACACAAGCCTGGAACTTGTGGGAAAAATAGAGGATAGCCATTATAGAGGAAAGAATAAATTAGATGTAGAAGATGTGGGACATAGCAAGACTAATGCTAACTAAAGAAAATAGAAACAGAACATATGAAGAGAACATGCAAACATATAGCAGAGTAGAGCATAAGGGAGAACTAAGTATTAGGTATTAGTGTCCTTGGTAGTCATTGGTAGGTATACCAAGATGTCAGAGAAGTGCCCTGATGTTTTTAACAAAAAGGACACTGCGCTAAACTTGTTAAATTATGCAGGAACCTGGCCTCTCCCTCCTGTCAAGGATAGGAAGATAAAGCAGAACTATCTATCAGGTCATAGAGTTTAACATTAAAATGTTTCTAAATTACATATATAAATTAAATATATATAAACTATAAAATGCAATTTGTAGTTTGTTAATACTAGTAAACCCTTATACAACTGAACAAAGAAATTACTTTTAATGTTGATTTGATTTGAATTTTATGCCTGCAACACACTTAAAAATGGGGGTCAGGGGCGAAATTATAGTGGAACATATATAGAATATTCAAGTTATCATTTTGAAACATTCCACACAAGCAGGTTAATCGGTAATAGGTGAGTTTATCACCCCACTGATACTCATAAGAGAACTGTCTAAAAGCTCAAGAAGAACATTTCTCAACAAAAGTCTACAAATAATTTGCATCTTTCATCATCTACCGTTTCAACTACTGGACTGAGAATAGTCCACCAACTAAAAATATCCAGCTAAGAGTGACATGTGGAAAGTATCCTGTGACCACTGTTGAGGATTTAGAGGACGACCAACTCAAACTGTGCAGCAGAATATGAGCTTCCGTCCCTGATTTTATCAAGGAGGGCCAACAAGATAGGAATGTGTACTAAAGTGGACAGTGAGTGGACACAGTGTTTAAAAACTCCCGCAACACACACTCTAACACATTACCACCTTGTCAGAGTCAGTGCAGTGCTGAGAATGATCTACCACCCAAATAACACCTGCTCTGTGGTGGTCCTGTGGGGCTGCCGACATTGAACAACAGGGTGAAAGGGGATAAACAAAGTATACAGAGAAACAGATGGACTACTGTCTGTGATTGTAAAACTACACTTATATGATGATAAGTTGAGATAAAAAAATGACCAACGAGTGTAGACAGAAGGTTACAATGCTATGACTGGTGTATGTTTGCTTTGTTTGAAAGCACAGAAAAGAGGACAATCGTTGGAAGTTCATTTGTTTTTCTTAAAGAAGAGAATACTTTTTACTTTCCCACTGGCCTTGGCATTGTGTTCCTGTCTGTTTACAGTCATCCCTTGGATTTTAGTTCTTAACGCAACACTGACTTTGTGACAGGAATTCGAAGCAGTGTTGTGGGACTCCATAGAGCGGATGTTAGGATTGGCTATTAGTTTACTTCATCAAAAGCTAATACATTAAAACAGAGATGCTGTTGCTTATGGTAGATTGGAATCATACAGCCCCTTGCATACATGCACTGCTGGACTGAGAATAGTCCACCAACGAAAAATATCCAGCTAACAGTGACATGTGGGCAGTATCCTGTGACCACTGTTGAAGGTCTAGAGCAGTGGTATTTAATTAGAATTCAGTACGATCCAGTTAAAAGAGATTTCTTCAAGCCAAGGTCCAGACTGTCGTCATTTCTAACTTGTGTTATGATTCAGTGGTGTTTACTGAAGTAGTCTAGTATCAGCATCTTATACCATCAGCTACTGAAGCACCAACACATCACACATACCATTCAGTATATTTCAGTATATTTACTGTTTAAATGCTGAACTGAATGAATTATTTATAAACTTTTTAAAAACAAGGGCTACATAAAAAAAAAAACATAATGCTTTTGAAAAATAGTGCATCCTAAAGTGTTTATTCATAAAAACAGTAAACAAAGCGTGCATCTTCTTGTTAACTCAGTTTCACAGCTTGACCTGTTGGTTTGGAGCTGCCTGTGGGAAGAATAAACATACGTCTCGGTCCATTCCTGGTTAAAACAGTTGGGTTTCTCCATCGACGTTCCTTTTTTAGAGCACGTTACTCTTTCTCCATCCTGCTTTTATATTCTGACTGCTGCTTCACGCTTCCTACCTCGCCAGTGTCCGCACCACACTCCCGATTCTGCACAGATCTGATTGGCTGAGGAGCGTCTTTGGGGATCTTACAACACAAGTTATTGGTCTGTGAGGTTAATGCGGCACAAAGCCCGTATACCGTAAATACAAGAAAAGCTCCACTGCTTGAAATTATTTTAACCCTTAAAAAATAAACACTTTCACAATTAAATCGCTCTTAATAGTTTATCGCTTTGGGTGCGCATTGGACAACGTCTGGGTCCAGACCCGGACTGCGGTCCGCCTATTAGTGACCCCTGGTCTAGGGGAAGACCAACTCAAACTGTGCAGCAGAATATGAGCTATCATCTCTGATTTTATCAAGGAGGACCAACAGGATAGGAGTGTCTAATAGAGTGGACAGTGAGTGGATTCCCGCAACACACATTTTAACACATTACTATCTTGTCAGTGTCAACGCAGTGCTGAGAATAATCCGCCACCCAAATAACACCTGCTCTGTGGTGGTCCTGTGCGGGTCCCAACATTGAGCTAAAAAATGGCCTACGAGTGTAGACAGAAGGAGGTGGTTACAATGTTATGACTGCTTGCTTTGTTTAAAAGCACAGAAAAGAGGACAATCATTGGAAGTTCATTTGTTTATATAAAGACAACACTAATAATAATTATAATAATAAAAAACACTGTAATTTTAAACTCTTACATGAAAAGATAAGATATTTGTATAATGATTTATATAAATAAGATTAATCAGATAATTTGAAAAACATTTCATTTTAAATACGTTGCACCTGTCTTTCCCCTTTCTTTTACCTGTCCCCATGTCAAGTCTAATCAGGTTTATTTGTATAGCGCTTTTTACAGCGATGTTGTCACAAAGCAACTTTACAGGAGTTTGAAAGCATGAAAACATGAAATCACAACACTTTATCCCCTGTGAGCAAGCCAGAGGCGATGGTGGCAAAGAACAACTCCCTCAACTGAGGGAAGAAACCTTGGGAGGAACCAGACTCACAAGAGGAGACCCCTCCTCCTCTGGTCGAACAGTATTTACAGTTCATTAAACTTAATCTGAGTCTGAAGGTAAAAGTTTTAGAAGCTGCACAGGTGGTACATCAGGTGGATGATACAGCGATGCACACAAGGATGGAGCAGATGGCACGAATGGAGAGGAGAACTGGTTGGTGCCAGGTAACAGGGCCCTGGTGGTCAGTCCTTTACATTATTCGGGGAGACAGGTGGGCGGTTATTACCTCAGAAAGAGTATGTTTTCAGTTTGGACTTAAATGTAGAGACTGTGTCAGAGTCCCCAACATTAACTGGGAGATTATTCAACAATTTGAGGGCTTTTAAGGAAAACGCTTTTCCCCCCATTGAAATCTTCTGAATTTTAGGAACTAATAGAGAACCAGCATCCTGTGATCTGAGTAAGCATGGCAGTTCATAACAGGAAATAAGATCTTACAGATACTCCGATGTGAGACCGTACAGGGTTTTATACGTCAATAAAATAATTTTATAGTCGATACAGAATTTAACAGGAAGCCAGTGTAGTGCTGATAAAACTGGACTGATGTGATGGAAAGTTCTTGGTTTTAATTAGTACTCTAGTTGCAGCGTTCTGAACTAACTGAAGTTTATTCAGGTTCCTGCTGGAGCATCCTGACAATAATGCATTACAGTAATCTAGCCTTGAGGTTATAAAGGCATGTATCAACTTTTCAGCATCAAACATAGATAACGCATTTCTTAACTTTGAAATGTTTCGCAATCTGAACATTTAGTCTGAGCAACCTTAGGACAGAGAAGAAGAACTTTCAAAAGAAAGTTCAAAAGAAGGATGTTCTGCTGCATCCAAAGTCTAATAGATTGAGTAGTATCAGCAGAGATATGTGGCCCTGATCAGAGGCAAAAAGAAGATCATTTGTTATCTTAACTAAAGCTGTCTCTGTGCTGTGGCGGGGCCTAAAACCAGATTGGAATTTTTCATATATGCTGTTCGTATGTAGATAGGAACAGAGTTTTTGAGCTACAGCTTTTTCTAAAATCTAAGAGATAAATAGTAAATTGGAAATCGGTCTTTAACTTGATAGCTCTCTGGGTTCAAGATTTGGTTTCTTTATCAAAGGATGTATCACAGCTAGTTTAAAATACTTAGGTACATGGCCCAGACTAAGAGAAGAGTTAATGATAGTTAAAATGGGTTTAATTATAGCTGGTAATACTTGTTTCAATAGGTTTGTTGGTCTCATATTGAGTGTGCATGTAGCAGAATTTGAAGAGAAGATAAGTTTTTCTAGTTCTGTCTGCTGAAGTGGGCAGAATGTTTCTAATCTTTCTTCTAAAATCACCTTTTGTGCTGTCTCTGACAAACAAATATAAGGATAGGTTACTGGTGTCGGAATGTGTCTAGCTCTGTTGGGTCTAAAGGAAAAGCTATGGCTGAAGGATTTCAATAAAGTGCTGAGGTGTGCCCTCCTTTCATGTCGTCACTGTCCTAAGAAAATCAAGCATCTCAAAATGTCTAAAACTTCATAGAAGAGGACAATTATTTTTCAATCCAGTATTCTGGAGGATTTCTATTGGTTTATGAATCATTAATTTTTCATACTATGTAAAGAGCAGCTGCTGTGTTCAAATGTAGAAAAAAAATGGACAAAAATAGAGGTACTATGTGCTTCTGGTACTCTCCTGCTCTTGGTTTGGCCCTCACCTGCGTCTCATCTCCTGTAATTGCACCCCCCCGCCCCCCATTGTCTTATGTATGGGTGTTGTGTAGGTCAATGTTTGTTTTGTTTTCCTTTCTGTGTGTTGTTTTGTGGTCCAGCTTTTCTTTTGATTTTTTTTGTTCTTTGTCGTTTTCCATCTGAACTCTAGAAAAGTACCCAGTTTGCACTTGTATCCAGCCTCTTTATCTCCCTTACCTCCACTAATGGTATAAATGTAATGTTTTGGAATTGTAAATCTTCCTAGTTACATTAAAATCAAGGACAAGAAGGAAATTCATCATTCATATCGGAGAGCTTGAAAACATTCTCTTTAAGAAGATTCATATTTAATGTTTCTATATAATTTGTTGACTTATCCAAGATAAAAAAGTTAAACATTTCCAAAAGATGAATTTGGATTAATTTTATACATATACATCCAGTCTATTCATCCTTAACTTCTTGAGATCATAAGCTTACAATTATTATTATTATTATTATTATTATTATTATTATTAGTAGTAGTAGTAGTAGTAGTAGTAGTAGTAATATTATTAGTATTATTATTATTATATACAGACCACAACAAAAACTTGTTGAGTAATTCTTAGGTTACAGAAAGGTGTAGTAAAACTTTAGACCTTGTGGTGGGTATAACAACTATTTATCTGTTGTTCATTTTCAAAAATTTATGGCGTGTAAAAATTCTAATTTATTCAATGCAGAATTTAGAGATATTTATTGAAAAAAAATCTAAAACAAAACTTTTGCACAGGTCGCATTATGTTTTATGTTGCAAACCAATATTTGTGTATTAAAATGTTCAGAAATGTGTTCTCTGTAGAGAACGAACAATACAGGTTCACACACAATTTAGCACACGTCAAAGACTCAGGCATTTTGCACACATCATTTTGCCTGACATGATACACACTAGTAGGTTATTAGTTATTAGGAAGTACAATATGCAGATAGTCTCACTTGGAACACTGTGTTTGATGTATGGAGGGAAAAAGTTGTGGCCCATATTTTATTTCCATTCACAAAACCCTCATGATGTAATTATATTTTACATTTTTGCTGAGTGACGTGTTTAGTGGAGAAACTTATATATGCTGGAACCTTCTTCTCCTAGAGGACATTGAAAAGCATTTAGAGAATAATTACAAACTCATATTACAGAATGTAATAAAAACAGTAAGACAAAACCTCAATGAGACCTGAAAACCAATTTTGTTGCTTGAGTGATCTAATATAAAATTTCTCTCAGCAGTATAGCCTGGACTTCTCTGGGCAGTGAGATTTTGGATAAAGTGAAGGGGGTTTGTTTTGGTAAATCTTATTGTAAGAATATTGTAAGAATGTGGTTTAACGATCATTTGGTTTTTGATCGTTATATCTCTTTTTTTACAGTAAAGGGTAAAAACAATCTTTACTTTTAATTAATGTTTTTTGATAATTTTACAATCAATCAAATTCCTATCATCTTGATTTGTTACACAATGTCAAGTATTGCAAAGGATTTATTAAGCCACATGCTTTAAATTTAATTCATTTAATTTTTTACTAATCTAATATTTCAACAAACCATCAAAAGTAAGAAATGCCCACAAACCAATCAAACTGGAGCTCTCTTGGATATATCATGAGAAGAACCAATTAACTGGAGAAGATAGATATGCCTTAAACAGTTAAGGTAAGAGAAAGACCACTTTGTACATCTTGCATCAATATGATTGGATGAAAAGCAAATGAATATAGTAATAATCAAACCATGTTTAGAGTTAGTCAAAGACTGATCTTCACCAGGTTAAGTGTAAATGGGTGTAGGCACTCAAATGCAAATTCAAATATAAATTCTGGTAAAGTCTTGCTTTACCCACAAAATGGTGAGCCTTTTCCTTTGATGTTCTTAACTAATGATACAGCAGTTGTTTGGCTCAGACTGACACTGTTGCCAATTGGTTTACTCAGCCCTTATTAGCATAGCAACTATGACTGGCAAACCTCTGAGAAGCATTTGAAAAAATATAGAATCAGAATATTTTTTAATTAGAAAACTAACCAAATCTCTCAAGAGTTTGGAAAGAGTGTATAGCTATTATCATTGTAACTACTTAAATGTAAGAGAATAGACATGGTGTGTAATTTAATGTGTGGAGCAGCACATTAACAAACTGGAAGAACTGTTAAACTAAAAATTTTGCTGCCATTGTTTAATTAATCAAGGCGTAAGGTTATATTTGTTATATAACAACTACGTAAAAAAAACAAGCATTTGTTTTGAGATGCTGAACTTGACTCAAGCGACAAAGCGCCTGTCTAAAGTCACAAATATTACTGATGGAAAAGTTACAGAGGACATGGAGAAACATCTCCTAGCCCATTATTAGGAAGAGATGAGGAAGTAGAAACAGACCAGAGGGGAGTTAATCTGTCAAAACAGAAAACCTTATGTGAAGAAGAGACAAAGAAAGAGTTCCATTATTTTTTAGGAGTTTGAATGTCTTAGGTAATACCGGATTAATGATTAGACAGAGGAGGAAAATAAGATTTCATCATTTGACTAATGTCACCCATGTTACCCTCAGTCTCAGACTTAGCCACTGACACATACTTACCAAGCACTTTATTACACCTGCATGTGGTAACAGTTCAGTGAATGACTTAACCTGGTTTGATCTGACAGAATGGCTATGCTATTGCTAAAAAGTAAACAGCAATTTCCAGGTCCCAAATCAAACAGCAATTAAAGAAACTGTAAACCTTTTCACAGTTGATTCCTTGTTTATTTAGGCACCATTGTGGGTAAAGAAATACATTCAATTCTTTTCACTCCAGTCCACATTCAGGTCCAAGCCTCTACTGCTGGCTGAGGCTTTTTGTCTTTTCAGCATGCCACAATGCTGCGTTCCTTTTTAAGTAGTACTCAATGATCATTCTGCTGCTTTCCTGGAGAAAATTGCAGTTGTTGCTAAGGCGAGTTGCAATTCTTAAATGAGTGAAAGAAAAAAAACAGATTCTAATCTAGCCAAAATGATCACCCACTGGTAAGTCAAACTATGTTTTTGCGGATCTCCTTGGTAGACTGTATTTAATAGGGTGTCTCTTGCAATAAACCCACATGTTCCTAATGTTAGCCATTTTGATGTGTTGCCCAGCTTGGGTAAAGATAAAGACAGTCTAGGCTAGCTATTGCAGCATTAGCTAGATAGCCTTAGCCCTTCCTTTGTTAAATTGCTAGCCATCTTGATCAGACCTTGACTGACAACTGAAACATTAAGATGTGGTTTCATGGCAAGAAACCCATAAACCCATAAATCCTACATCAAGGGTATCTGCAAAATGTTATTTGGCTTTTGCTAGTGGGTGCTAATGTTAGCTAGCTAGTTAATATTAAAGCCCAGGTGAATCAAACTGTTCTTCTTCATTCGTTTAAGAATTGTGACTTACTTCATCAACTACAGCCATTTGCTTTTTTTTCTCTTTCTAATTACAAGAAAAATGCTAGAATGTTAATGTAGTCAGTTTTTCTATTCAGATCTATTTAAGGATGAGAGTTAATGACATGAAGGTCAATACACTACAGCCTTACAAGCAGATAGTAACTCACATAACCATATTTGTGTTGAGCAGAAATGCATTTGAAAATGCACAAGTCATCAAACCTTGATGTGGAGGACATATAAAGGCAGGAGAGCACATCGTGTTCCGCTTCTGTCATCCAACAACAGAAAGCTGAGGCTATAATGGGCACAGGCACACCAAAACTGGATGAATATTGATTTCTGCTGAGCCTCACAGCTGGTAAAAATCTAAATGCTAGGTCTACATATTAATTCATTAAATAAATCCATTAAGTGTATAGCTAGAACCAGTCCCTTCACAAACAACTGAACAAAACAAGCACTGTTTTATAGCATATGTAGTGTATGTGTGCATGTAAATGGTCTGTAAAGTTATAAAGTTATGAAGTTGGAATTATTTCTCACCTACTAGCAGGTTTACCACACCAATTCTCTGATGGATGACCAGCCAGAGCACACTTGTCCTTTTGGGGGCAGGGCTTAAGTTTACAGGAGCTCTAACAGAGCATTTTAGGGGGTGTCAAATTGAAGCATGTAAATCTATGCTAGCAGATCCAGAAATACATTGTAAACACTGCTTATGCGTCATGCAGAAAAAAATGATGGGGTTGGTTTGTAAAAAAAAAAAACTGGCTACCAGTTTAGTAGGTCCAAGTTTCAAATACACTAATTTTCTGCAAGATTTAGTGCTGACGGTAATGCAGTCATTACCCTGACTAGTGCGTTTACACAAGGACTTGTGGCTCTATGGAAACAGTCTAACTTTATAGCAAGGTCTATGTAGTGACCCACTCTTGGCTGAAGCTGGCCTTTAGAAGCTACGCGTATAAGCATGTGTTAACTGTGTAATTTTGTGTTGGAGATGTAAGTTGTCAGGGTGTTTTGTATGTGAGGAAAAAAAAAACATGAAATGTGGACTGTGCAAAATTTATGGCAAATAAAAAAATTAATTTGAATTATTTTCCATTTTGCATCAAAATGTGCAGAAAATACATTGTTTTTGTTCTGTAGCGGATGTGGTAACTAATTTTCACTAAGAAAACCAACAAAACTTGTAACTGGACGTGTCAGTCCTATTTAATCCTACTTGATAGTATGTTAAATAATTAATCGCTGGAAATTTGTGTTCCACGTTAGGCCAAGAACCTGAAGACATGTTCTAAGGTACAAACTCACAGAGAAATCACAGCTGAACAGACTTTTCATTAACATGATTTTATGGTAAATGTTCAGGGAGGGTAAAATAACATGAGGTCCCCCATATTAACCTCTTGGATGCCTTGAATGTCTTAAAATCTAATTCAAATAAAATTCTTTAAAATCCATTCCTGGTTGAGAGTTATATGCAAGTTGTTATTAGACAAAATAGTCCCCAAAGAAAATGTTTTTTTTGTTTTTCAGATTTAACACTTTTTTTTATCATTGTCGCTATTAAGAATTGTTTTAGACAGTAAATAAAATGGCTACATTTGCACAGCTAACATTGCAGCTCCAGGTCCCATCACGGTAATTCAGATTAAAATAAGTTGAAATCATATGACTCTGAATGAGACTGAATAATACAGACATTTTGGAAAAAGTCCCCCCTCGTAGCCTTTCACAGCCTCAGTGCTCAGGCTAAACTCTGACTGGGGTCTGCTTTGTTTGTTTGTCAACAGTTTCAGCTTTAAATAGATCTGATTGTAGTAGTGCTTAGTGTGGAATTAAAAAATATGCAAAATCGTTCCTGAAAGTGTGGCTTAAATACTCATAAATTATTGCTTGTAAAAAAATGGTCAATTAATCAGAATCCATCAAGTGCTTGAAAGAGTAACAAGGCAGATGTCAGGTTAACTGGAGCATTTCATGAAACATTCGGTAACCTGTGACCGGTTGTGTCAGTTCTGAAATGCTGACTCTGAGTTCTGCAGTTTTGTGTCCCATTTATTTATTTATTTATTATTTATTATTAGTCTAACATTTTAGTGATTTGTAATGTACCACCATTAGATAATTATTAGGGATGCACCGATACCACTTTTTCCTTACCAATACCGATACCAGCTTTTCATGTATCTGCCGATATAGGGTACTGATACTGATACCAACTCTGACTTAAATGCTTGATATATGGCTATGAATCCTAATATTTATAGTGTTCCACTTTTTATATGTTGTATTTTTTATGTCTTATCTTTAATAAGATATAATAAGATATAATCTTAAATAAGATATAATAACCGATACAGTATTGAGTTCGGTGCAACACTAATAATAATTAAAATACATTTTACCACTTATAACATTTCTTAATACAGGTTACAAATTAAAGAAGCTCTTTTTGGTATCATGTCTGTAACGCTAGTACAGTTGTATGCAAAAGTTTTATACCCCCCTCAAACAACATGCTTTGTTGATCTTCTTGGTGAAACCAAGTGAACACATTCGCTACAGGGAACAAAGATATGGCATTTTCAATAAACCTTTGTGCACCATTTCTATTTATTTGCTTTTAACAGACTGCAATATAAACTATCAAATAATAATAATAATAAAAAAATAATAATAATACAATTGGACTTTTGTAGCTTAATTACTAAATATTGACTGTGTGGAGTTGGGAGTGAATTGTAGAATTTTAAAGTTGTTTGCATTAAAAAAAAAGCACACAAAAGTGTGTTTTTTAAGTTTTCTACAATATGGGCTCGATTATAGAAGACATAACTTGATACAGACAAGTGGTGTGATAATGTACACACACACATACGTTTGTCTTACTATATTTGTGAGGTCATCCATATGTCTTCTACTGAACTTTGTATTACTTTGGCTAAATAATACTACACCTATACATAACCTTAACTTCAGTATACAAAAGTCTATTTTTCTTCTCTATTAGAGTGTCCAAAAATGTGAATTATTGTTAAAACAATGTGTGATCAAGTGAGGACCAGCAAAATATCCTCACAAATATACCATTACAAGAACACACACACATACACTCACAAACTCACATTTTGTTTTGTAACTGTAAGGTTTTGATAGGTGGAGTTACCGTTTTGAACTGTTTGTGTACATAGTTTGTTTACTTTTGTTTCAATAAAGTCTGTCAATAATTTATCAAATTCACTAATTTGTCACTTTATTTGAAGTGTTCAAATTCATATCTGTATATGTTTATTTGAGAACTTACTGAACATGTAACAGGTATAATACGTGTCGTCTCCAGGTGTTCAACAAGTTGTTATGTAAGTAACACCAGCACTATAGCTACTTAATGAAAATCAGTAAAATATGTAAATAATGTGTCAACGAAACAATGCCTTAATGTTGTTTAATTAACATTAATTAATTAACAATAATTAGAAAGAACTGCTGCCCCTCTACAAACTGTAATAAGGTACTCACTTGAATTACTGCACATTCATTCATATGTTGCTGATGTGTTATTGATAGTCTGTTGAGAGTTCTGATCATCTACAAAAGGACCACTCAAAATGAGGTGTTACTGAAAGTGCTTCTATATGGCAAGTAGAGCTGATATAATAAAATATGGAGTATATGTACCTAAGATGGTGAAAAGTAAATGCTTATAATTTTGTGCCATTAGCATAGATGTGAAAACCACTTCCAGTTGATCTAAAAGATGCATGTAGAAAGAAAAAGAAGCTCTAGTACAGAACCCAGAGGAACACCATTAAGTGCATCATAATTCTTGGAGCGATGGTCAGCCAGAGTAATTTCCAAGTACTTTCCACCTTCACGATACGTTTGAAATCACTTAAAGACACTTCCAGAAAGTGCCAGTGCCAGCCACACATCCATCAGTACTAGAGATGGTGAAGATATCGCAGAAAGCCATTTGACTGAGTCCCAGAGCAAAACAGAGGATGTACTATTGCTTGTGGATTCTGAACATGTTACCTGATAAGAATCGTCATAGTCACAATTACAAGTCACCTGGTTAGGCCCCCAAAACATCAAAAAGGGCCGATAATAATAATACAGAGGATTAGGAAACATACTCCTACGGTTCCAGCCAAGTGGATAACAACCTTCCCAGGGATCCAGAGAAGAGAGGTTTTTAAGTCTGAACTCTTAGAGAAATAAAATTAGTCACTTTTAAAAGCTTAAAATATTTTCATTTATTGTTCATATTAAATCTTCAGACCACATGTCACATGTAAAGATACAACAGCTTCAGATTATATTTTTATTATAATGCAACAGATTATATTTATTATTTCTTATTTATTTATTTATTTATTATATACTTATTTGTTTGTATGCCTTTACCATCATATATAGTGTAGGATTTTATAATCATAATGTTATTCATAATAATGTTATTCATAAAACTGGCCACAGACTGATCTCTCTGTATGTAACCCACACTGTTTCACACAAACTGCAGTTTATTTGATGGAGGAATGGACTTTACGTCCATTAAGGGGCTGCGGGGGTCTGAAGTTGCCCACCATACAGCAAAGGGTCCCTGCTAAACAATAACAGCAATTTAGCCAGCTGGATGGAGGGAGAGAGAGAGATATATATAGATAGATAGAGAGAGAGGGAAGGGGAGAGAGAGAGTGAGAGAGTGTGAGAGAGAGAGAGTGAGAGAGTGTGAGAGAGAGACCTAAAAAGTGCAAAACATTGCACACCACATCAACATCTACTCAACCCCACCCACAGATCCTATAGAAATAGCTAGAAGAGAAAAAAAGCACAAGCACATCACAAGCTCCACGTCTACAACATAACACAGTGCTTGATCATTCCCTCTATATATTCTCATATTCCACATATTCTATACTGATGAAACTTGCATATCATACAATTCGTTGAGTCCATATCCTTTCATTTGTTTCTCCTCGTTAGCCATATGGCCAGTTTAGCCTGACCGAACACAAAGGTGACTAAGCAGCATTTGAAACATCATACAAGTATAATTTGGTCCTATTATGAACTATTCAAAGGTAAAACTCATCCCGAGTCTTAAACAGATACTGTGCAGCAGGCCGAACAACATATTCAGACATGAGCAGTTTATAGAAGGTGCTGAACAGCCTCAGGCTGGGAGCAGAACTGGCATCCAGCTTCCATCCCCTGAACAAAGTGAGCAGTGTGCAGGTTTTGTGGCATTGGCCTGTGTATAACCCGCCATAGTAAATCTCCCGTCCTCTTGAGCAATGGTAGTTCATACAGTACCCTCTTCCTGAACCCAGCAGTCCTTCAGCAGTTCTTGCCACAGATGTTCTCTTACCTCCGCCAAGGCTTTTAGGTGTCTCATCTTTACACAAACCATGTAGAGAGCCTCCTCAAACAGACCCAGGTTTGGAGAGGAGAAAGTCAGCAGGGTGCCTCTACCTTCCTGCCAACCTCCATCTTCAGCAGTCACGTGCAGTGGGAGAAACGGCGGAGTGGCATCTCCTCGTGGTGGCTCTAGAAACTCTCACACCTGTCAGGGCAGAGTCTCTGCCTGGTGATTCCCGTTTGCTGAGCTGAGAGCTGTGCTGTTTTCCACCGAGTGCCATCTGACACTCTTAAGTGGCCTAGCTTGCACAGCCCGGCGTTCAGGAACCTCCTTGTCAGTGTGATGGAACTCCGAGAATGTTGGGGTATCAGCGGAATGCAGAAGCTTGGTTCCTCCCATAACCACAATGTCGACTGTAAACCCTCTACACTGGAACAAAGTTCCATGCTTTCAACACTTATGCATAGAAGCCTTGCAAACCTGAAAGGTCTAGTACATTTGTATTTAGAGAAGCTGATGCCGAACAGATGCTGGAGCAGTGCATGTGCAGTGTCCCTCCAGGGCAGATCCAGATGGTAGAGGAGTCTTTGTGCTGCTTTAAGTCTAAATGCAGCTACTCTGCTCTCCATCTCGATGAGGCCTTGCCCTCCCTTTTATGTGAGCAAGTAAAGAACTGGTGCCTTTAGCCAGAAAATGTCTACCATCTTTCTCTGTATCTCTGCCAGCATTCAGAACAGCCAGTCTATGCCACAGGGTAAATACTACAGGATTGTTAATTATCAACACCCTGCCCCTGTAGGACATTTATGCCAGTAGCCATTTCCAACGTGCCAGTCTTTTGGTGACAAAGGTTAGAACACCCTTACAGTTTTTACAGACTGTCTCTGCTGAGCCCAGATGGAAGCCCAGCACTTAGATACCTGTCCAACTCCACTGGACAGGTATCTAAGTGCTCTTTTATCAGATGCTTATTGGTTAACTTAGCTTGGCTATCCGAACTCTTCTGGTTCGAGATAGCTAACTTAGTCGAATTGTCCAGGCAGTAGTGGAAGTTGTGTACCCTTCCAGGCTCTACGGAGCAGGGCTCCACTCTTGCCCCAGTTCACTTTAACAGATGAAGCACCACTGTATGTGCATCTTCCAGCTCTTGTGCATCCACTCTGTCATGCACAAATACCTTGACCTGTGAATACTCACTCTGTTGACTCTCTTATCAGATGTAGACATATTTAATACATATTTTTTTCCAAGACAAATTCAACAATGTGTTAAAATGGAAGCCATGATTGACTTATAATTGAATACTGCTGTACAGACCACGTCCCTTATCAAAACCAAGCTGTCCATAACAGCGCGAGAAGGAAGGCTTGATCTTTGTGTATAATGGTATCCAAAACACCTTTTAGTCTATTAGACAACATCTTAGAAAGGATTTTGTAATCAGTGCACAAAAGCACCAAAGGAGACCACACAGTTCCCCTGCAGCTAAGCGGCAGCTCGTCATTCTGTATACATTCCATTTACATTAAAAAGTAAATAATTTGCTTCCAAAATGTCCAGTAACATTCCACCGGAGCCTTTAATGACCCGTCCCCACCCACCTGGGATACAGGCTTCTTGTGGCCAAAGAAGTTTTTTTCTTCCAGCTTCCTCCTGTAGCTGGCTTTCCCGTGCCTGATCTTCCATCTCAATTCCCTCTGCAAAGCTCTCAGCTCATCCTTGTCACCTATTCTGAATGCCCACTTTTTCTCTTTTAGGGAAGCCTCTATATCAGGATACATCTATGGCTTATTGTTGGAGAAACACCGAACAGTCTTGGTGGGCACAGTGTTCTCCACACAGAAGTTAACAAAGTCTGTAATGCAAGGAGTGAGGCTGTCCATGTCCTCCCCATTAGGATCACTCAGTTCTTCCCACACTGTTGTTTCAAAACAGTCTTTCAGAGCCTATTCAGTCTCCTTAGACCATTTCTTTACTATGCGGGTGACAGCTGGCTCTCTGTGTACAAGGGGTTTGTACACAAGCAGATGGACCAGATTATGATCAGATCTTCCAAGGGGAGGGAGAGATGATAAGTTATATGCCTTCTTTTGTTGGCATAAAACAGGTCCAATATTTTATTGTCCCTGGTGTGGCAGGTTCAGTGTTTGGAAGTAACTGAATACATGTAATGGCGTTACGTATTTAGAATACAAAATGTAAGTAACTGTAACAGTCTGTTTGCCAGCTACTAGCTTGTTTCAGCATCCAAAGACTCCACTTCCCACCTAAAGAAACATGAAGTACGTTTTTTTTTGGTCTGTAGCTTATTGGTTAACTTAGCTTGGCTATCTGAACTCTTCTGGTTTGAGATAGCTAACTTAGTCGAATTGTCAACTGAAAAACTCCTACATGCTAATTAACGCTAAATAGCATGTCAAATGCCCGTAGTTAGCATAAAGGACACAGTCAATTCGTAATTTAGCAATTAGTTAATTTAGAGTTCATTCAGATTTGATGCAGTTCCAAGTTTACAGACAATATAACAATATATTTGTTACTGACATTCATGTGTATGCTGCTCCAAAACCCGGTTTGTTTCTGCACACAAACTATTTCTGTATGCATGCTTGCTCCTGTTGAAATGTCTAGCCTAAGATACAACGTAGCTAGCATTACAGTTTCAGGGTATTGCTGAGCTTCCACTGAACGATAAACCAGACATGTATTACAGCGGTAGGCTTCTCAAACTACAGCCAGCTAACAGCTGTGGAAATAAATCATAAAAAAAAAAATTGGGTCTTTTTTCTTTTCTTTTTTTCCAGATTAAACATTAAATATTTTGTGTTTACATACAATTATATTCTTTACTCTTTTGCAGCAAATGTATACATTCAGGAAGACTCTTCAGCTAGTTACAGTAGAGGAACACAACAGCATATTCTTCTTAAGTAAGCAGGGTGTGATTGCCACATTCATACTGTTTTAAAATGTTGAAGTATTCCAAAGTATTTAGAAGACATTACTCACACTGAGTAATCTAACAGAATATGTTACAAATTACATGAAATACATTTTAAAGGTAACCCTCCCATCACAGGGCAGGTTACATTCTGGGAGAAGGTGGACAGAGTGGAGGATGGAGAAACATGGTTAAAGTCTCCAGAGATAAGAAGCAGGGCCTGTGGGTGCTGTGTCTGCAGCCTACACCCAACTGAGTGCAGGACATCACAAGCAGTGTCAGCATTAGCAGAGGGTGGAACATACGCAGCTATCATAATAACAAATTTATAAAAAAATAAATACATTTCCTTAGGAGATAGTACGGTGTCATGCTAATGAGTTTAATGTTCTTAAAGCAGATTTGTTCCTTAATATTGATGTGCCTAGAGTCAGGTGAAATCTGTCCTTAGATACGAGCGTGTCTGGAGTTAGCGTAGTTATGACTCTGTAAACACCATGACGCTACACTCCCAGTATTACCCCTGATGACGTTACCTGATCTTATTGGGGAGCAATCTAACATTCCCCATATTAACAGAGGTATTGTAATTTCTCCTCTGAGCGCGACACAGAGCTCCAGCTGGGTAAAGTTAGATTGATATTGGAAACTATTTCTCTGAGTAGTTTCTATCAATATAGCATCGCTGCAGCCACCTCTTCCTCAGCTCACGCGAGATATCGGCGCTCTCATGCGACATCCAGCTGTGTTGCTAAGCGCTAACAGCTGATCCCTGGTGTAAACAATAGCCACGTGGCTCCGCAAGGGACCTCCAGAACCAGTCGTAAACAGAGAACAAAATAGTGCAGACACCAAAACTTGCACCACAAGTTTGGTGTCCAAGAGCAACACTTCGCTAACAAAAAAGTAAACTTAAGTACTTGAAAAGAGGGAGAAAAACAAGCCAGGCTGCCATCTTGGAATTGGAAGTGAATATTGAATATCAGAATATTTAAATTGAATATCGTCTCTCACTTTACATTTACACAATGGACCAGCAAGGTAGTAGTGTGGAATAGAGAGGACAGTGAGTGGACACAGTGTTTGAAAACTCAGCAGCACTGCTGTGTCTGATCCACTCGTACCAGCACAACACACATTAACACACCACCACGTCAGTGTCACTGCAATGCTGAGAATGATCCTCCACCCAATTAGTACCTGCTCTGTGGTGGTCCTGACCACTGAAGAACAGGGTAACAAAACATACAGGGAAACAGATGAACTAAGTGTAGAACTACAAAGTGCTCCTATATGGTCAGTGGAGCTGATAAACTGGACAACGTGTGTAGATATAGGGAGGTGGTTTTAATGTTATGGCTGATTGATGCATACTGTATACTATATACTATTAGTCTGATAGAGTAGCGTACCTGAGCAGGGCTGACGTTGATTGGATCCCTCAGGACAATCTACAGTAAGGAAAATAAGTATTTGAACACCCTCCGACTTTGCAAGTTCTTCCACTTAGAAATCATGAAAGGGTCTGAAATTTTCATCTTAGGTGCATGTCCACTGTAAGAGACATAATGTTAAAAAAATGATAAAATAATAACTGTGTTACTGCTGCAAATAAGTATTTAAAACCTGACAATCAGCAAAAATTCTGGCCCTCAAAGACCTGTTAGTCCGCCTCTAAAAACTCCACCTCCACTCCATTTATTCTTCTTAATTTGAAGCACCTGTTTGAGGTCGTTAGCTGCATAAAGACACAATCAGTAAGACTCCAACTACTAACATGGCTAAAACCAAAGAGCTGTCTAAAGACACCAGAGACAAAATTGTAGACCTCCACATGACTGTCAGTCTCATTTGGACTGGTGCTCCATGCAAGATCTCACCTCATGGCGTATCAATGATCCTAAGAAAGGTGAGGAATCAGCCCAGAACTACATGGGAGGAGCTGGTCAATGACCTGAGGAGAGCTGGCACAACTGTTTCCAAGGTTACTGTGAGTAATACACTAAGACGTCGTAGTTTAAAGTCATGCATTGCACGGAAGTTTCCCCTGCTTAAAACAGCACACGTACAGGCCTGTCTTAAGTTTGCCCATGACCATTTGGATGATCCAGAGGAGTCATGGGAGAAAGTTTTATGGTCAGATGAGACCACAATAGAACTTTTTGTTCTTAATTCCACTCGCCGTGTTTGGAGGACGAAGAATAATAAGTACCATCCCTACTGTGAAGCATGGGGGTGGAAGCATCATGCTTCGGGGTGTTTTTCTGCACAGGGGACAGGACAACTGCACTGTATTAAGGAGAGGATAACTGGGGCCATGTATTGCGAGATTTTGGGGAACAACCTCCTTCTTTCAGTTAGAGCACTATAGATGGGTTGTGACTGAGTCTTTCAACATGACAATGATCCAAAGCACACAGCCAGGATAACCAAGCAGTGGCTCCGTAAGAAGCATATTAAGGTTCTTTAGTGGCCAAGCCAGTCTCCAGACCTAAACCCCTATAGAAAATCTTTGGAGGGAGCTCAAACTCCATGTTTCTCTGTGACAGCCCAGAAACCTGGCTGATCTGGAGAAGATCTGTGTGGAAGAATGGGCCAAAATCCCTGCTGCAGTGCAAACCTGGTGAAAAACTACAGAAAACTTTTGACTTCTGTACTTGCAAACAAAGGCTACTGTACCAAATATTAACATTGATTTTCACAGGTGTTCAAATACTTATTTTCAGCAGTAACACACAAATAAATTATTAAAAAATCATACAATGTGATTTCTGTTTTTTTTTATTTTTTATTTTAGATTATGTCTCTCACAGTGGAAATGAACCTAAGATGAAAATTTCAGACCCCTCCATGGTTTTTAAGTGGAAGAACTTGCAAAGTCTGCATACGTCCAGAAGTGCAGAATTAATGCAACAGGATCTTAGGAACAAGAATTAAATAACAAGATTTGCTTTTCCTGCAAAAGTGACAGAGAGAGAAAAATAGAGTCAGGTCATTCATTTATTGATAAATTAACCAAAAAAATAAAGCAACTGAAACAAATCTAGAGATAATCACCTTTGATCTCAAATGAATCGCTTCTGCATACTTGGATTAGCAGCACCGAAAAAAGAGTAAAAAACAGACATTACATATTATATTTCTCTGAATTAAGTTCCATTAATAACATCAATAATAACATAAATTATAATAATACCAATCTTTATTTACAGAGCACCTTTCTTGCTGGTGTTGGTACAAGTGTGTAATAAAGTTTAACAGTAATAGAAAAAACTATGAAAATGAATTAAAATCATATAAAGCTATAAATAATCGTTACTATCAGACTGGCTCCAGACTCTGCCTGTTCACAGTCTGGATTCATTATTCTGTTAAAAATAATAACAGTAATACAGATTTTATATCTCTTTAAATTACAACGTTTTCTAGAAGAGATTGAAGATGGTCAGCTAACATTTAAGTTGCTTTCTAATCTAATGTTCCACTTTAAATGCTGCTGCTTATACTGGCACCAGAATGTAAGCCCTTTTTTTTAAGGTAGAACAGAAAATTCTCAAAGCAAGCACCCAACATCCATTCACTACTGTAAATTAGCTTTCTGCTTTTAACTCTAATATTATTAACAAAGGGTTAATAACATTAACATGATTTACACATCAAAACACTCAGCAGACCCTCCTCTCAATGACCAACCTATCCCCCTCTGACCACCCACCAGCCAACACTCCAGATTCAAATACCGCCCAAAAGCCACTCACTACTATTGTATTAGCGCTCTGATTTTAACCTTCATATTATTAACAAAGGGGTAAAAACATTAACATGATTCACACATCAGGACCCTCATCAGACCCTCATCTCACTAGCCAGAGTGATCTTTCCCACTTCTGAACACTTTTCAGCAACTAAATTAGCTCCACACCAGCCCAAAACTCACTATTAGCTATCTGCTTTAACATTCATCTGGAAACTAAAGGGTTATAACATTGACTCGAGCGAAGTCCAGCTCCTGCCTATAGTGTCCAGATGTACTTCATCCATCTTCAGCCGCGATCCAGAGTATTCCAACACCAAATACATCATAAATCCAGAATTAAAAGCATTTAAAGATCCACTCAATCCAGTCCAGTGTATTTAAATGTTGCACTGCACAGACTTCAGTCTGGAACTTCAAGCTAGTGGGTTTCAAACATCATCTGACGGACTTTTACTCTGAGTTTAGAGCTGAAAATCAGACATTTACAGCTAGAAATAACTACATACCACAAAATTAATCTTTCTGTAACTCCCAGAGATAACATGCTCCTGTTTGTATGAGGGAGGGCGGAATATCACTATAGGGGGCGCTATTTGTCCCAGTAATCCACCTAGTGCATTTCACAACTTAGTGCACTTTTTTGAATCTCTAATATAGCCCTAAAACATATTTGAACAGATAAATATTCATGAACATGATCAATGCTGTTTATAAATGAATAATGTCGAGTCCTCTTTTTTAATTTATAGTGATTCTAAGTTTGATTGAATATTCCCAACCTGTGGCCTCAAGCGAACAGACTGCATGTGTGGTTCCATTGCCTCAAGCAAATAGACTGCATGTGTGGTTCCATTGTCTCAAGCAGACTGCATGTGTGGTTCCATTGCCTCATGCAAACAGACTGCATGTGTGGGTCTTTGGTCCAAGCAAGCGTGGTGCATGTGTGGGCCCATGGCCCCAAGTAAGCATAGTGCCCCTAGTTCAGACAACTTATCTTGCAAGTTACTGCTGGGTGGTGACCGATTACATTAAATGCTAACTAAGCAATTGTAGTATATCAAAATCACTGACTGAATTACTCCACAAGCAAGCATAATGCATGTGAGGTCATGGTGCATGTGAGGACCTGTGGCCCAAGCGAGCAAGTGCATGTGTGGGCTCATGGCCCCAAGTGAGCATGGTGCATGTGGGTGCCTGTTGCCCAAAGGCATTGGAGGGAATGTAATAGGCCCTGAACTGATGTGTGAATGCAAAGGGCTTGAGGCCCTCAGCCGATGTATGAATGCAGCGGACGAGTGAACAGTAGACATGAGGCCCTGAGTTTATGTATACGCAGTCACTCTGTACAGCAGCCACTTATACACCGGATCTACTCTTTAATCTGCTTCACCATGAGTGCTCTTTACTACAATCCTCTCAGGCTTATTTTCAGATCCAGGTAAGGACCTCTCTGGAGGGCATTTATTTTTTTTTTCATATTCCTTTGGGAGTACTGTGGGTGCTGTCCGGCAGAATAAGCAGAGGTCTTAATGCTCCTGCAAGGGGCCAACGCCAAATGCTCCTTAAGTTCCAAATCAGTATATTCTTTACATTCTTTAATTATATCCATGATCAAATTTACCTCCCTACGCTCCTGTCTTTATGGCAGAGCTGTAGTCACTTGTCTTTAGTTCTTAAGACGAGAACCCTCAACACTGCTTCCAGTTATGCAAAATCTTACTAGGACCATAATATAACATTATATTATACAAAAGTATGTTTTAAAATCATATATTATGTCATAGCATATATGTGGTAAAACTATTGTTTTTTTAGTATAAATAGCCAAAAAGACATTGGAGATGTAACGTTCTAGATAATTCTTGTTGTTCTCTTACTCTTACAGCAGAGGTAACATTTTAACAGAGATGTAACGTTTTTGATAGTTATTGATGTTATTGGTGCTGCAGGATCCACAGTAAGGTTAACACTGTTAGGTTGTTAGTTGAATGACTGTTAGATGAAGTTAATCTGATCAGCAGGTAAATAAAGTGAGGGTAAAGTGAGAGAAAGTGTACTGGCATTAGGATATGCCCCCTGTGGAAGATTTAATACTATTAAATTACATTACAAATACAATATTAGTACTTTTATGCACTGCCTTATTAATCAGTGTTTCTAAATCTGTATTATGAGTGAAAAGTTATGTGTTCAAATATATGTTTCCACTTTTAGAATGAAGCAATATTATTTATAAATGAATGGGATAAATAATAATAAACATATAAAAAATAAAAATAATAATAATAATAAGGTAATATGATATTGTTTCTGTACATCCTCTAAAAGCTGACTGTACTGTGTAGCTGTTCGACTGAGTAGACTTGTTTAGAATGAGTGGGCGAGTGACTCTGTACTGTATCTCACTCTGTGATGATGTCATAATGGGCCAGTCTCAGAGTTTATAAATGTGGGTGCCGCAGCTCCAGCAGCTCATTAAGAAGATGATCTGCTGCAGGAAGGCTGTGACTTCACTCCTCTCCCTCTCAAATTAATATTACCAGTAGTAGGTAATATAACGCCGACAGTCAAAAAGAACTAACAGTCAAAAAGAACCGACTGTTAAAAAGAACCGACTGTCGAAAAGAACCAACTGATTAGGATTTAATTTGATTTTAAAGACAATGCAGCGCGAACTTAAACACAGAGAGGAAGAAACTGCTGAGAAGCCCCGGCAGGAGGCACAACATATGCGGGCGAAGGACATCGAAGATCTTACAGACAAGATCATCTTAGCAGTTCTTGACCATCTGGAAAGTAACAGCCGCGCTACAGAAGTGGACAACAGTGGCAAGAGAAAGAAGCAGCAAGCTCAGCTGTTAGCAGATGAGGTCAGGACAAATGCCTTGGAGTCCATGTTAGAGGCTATGGCTCAGTCAGGCTTCTCAGCTGACATGATGCGTAGCCTCCTGGACTCCACATTCCATAGTATCATTGAGACTATTGCAACACAAAATGTGTCATCCTTTAGGGATTACATATTGAACTGCATGACCAAAAGAATTCATGCGAGGGTGCAGACGTTCCTCACAGCGTCTAAAGAACTGATGAAGAGAAGAGAACCTGAGATGGAACAAGACACTGAACCCTCCAGTGCTTCTCATCCCTCCCAGATGGATGACCTCACAATGACATGTACAAATGATGTAATTGATGGGATCATCCAGATTTACCATCCACATGGAGGAGATGACGCCAAAGAACTTGCTGAACAGGGTGTCCAAGAAGTCATGCAGGAACTAGAAAACATCAGAAGTCCTGGCAGATCTTTTTCCAAAAATGATTTAGTGCTCATCGATTTGGAGGAGAGCGAAGAGACCTCTTCTTTATATCAGCATCATGAACGTCTCCTCAGTGACAATGTTCACCAGAGAGTGAAACAGACTGTAAGTGATGCCCTCCTGAAGACCACCGGAGCAGCGTCGGCCCAGTTCAATGAGACCTTGGGAGACATCATTGTAGAGGACTTGGAGATGTGCGCGGAACAATCTGGCACATCTTCCAAGTCCTCAGCTCTTGTGGAATCAGTTACGTCGGACATCACAGAGACAATTATAGAAGATATAAAGAAAGTCTCTTCTCACCAAATGGAGACCGGAAGCGTGACTGAACCAACACCGTCACGAAAGACCTTCCGGTCTGTTGCTTGTAGACTGTACAGGAATGTGCATTTCAAAGTCTACGGATTTCTGTCGAGACTTCAGGAATCGTATTTCTGTTCAGTCTTTAGCAAAGATGGGTCTACAAAAGAAGAAGATCAGAAATCTGAGAGTGCCGTGTCCATCAGGTCACTTCCTCATCGAATTACAAGAATCCAGGTTCAGGAATGTTCCTGTACAGATGAGGTTTGTGTCAAAGCTATGGAGGTATACAAGAGTGAGGTGCTTCGGTCAAGCTCCTCCTACAGACGAGCATTCTCCTCAGCAGCTCAGAATATGAGTGCTGCAGACTTGCATACTGCTGCAGCTACTACTTCAGTTACTGAAGCTGTTGAAAGAAATTTTGAATCCAGGAACACAGCACGGGCAACTATGAACAGCAGCCGGGAGCTGTTCAGCCGACTTGGTGATGTGTCCAGCCCTGTTGGTGACGTGTCCAGCCCCACTGAAGGACCTCGTACATCAAATACCTTCTCTGTTTTCAGGAGGGTAAAAAGTTCTCTTACACATCTGTTTACAGGTGCTGGTAGAACAAGTTCCAGCCACATGTCCATCGGTAATACAGATGTTAAAGGGATCGCAGCATCCCCTTCGACTGAGAAGCTCATTGAGGACCTGGTACTGCTCCTGGAATTGACTCAGGATTACTTGACACGGGTTTGCAATTCACCTGGTTGGTCCTCTACAGCATCAAACGAGGCTGACAACAATATAACAGAGGATTACAAAACATACTCCTCCTGTTCCAACCAAGTGGATAATGACCTTCCCGTGGATCCAGACCCTGCAACTGAGAAGAAGAGAGTTCTTGGATTCCGCGAGCGTCTGGCGAGGTCCTTCTCTGCTATACGCAGAGCACTGCCCAACCTCTTTCAATGTATGTCCTGCCCTAAGATATTATGAGGCCTAAATACCAAATTAACAGCAGATCATCTCACACGTCAGACGAGTTTTCAAACACATTATTCTCACAGGGATGCACGGCACAGATGACTTCCACAATGTGCTCCGTCTACTGAACTATCTGCTGATGTTTAGAAGCGTGATGCACTTTGGACAAGTCAAACTGACCCACAGAAACGCCAGCTGCTCTCCAGTCTGACAATTAGAAAAAATAAATAAACAAATGAAAAGCAAAATACCTGTATGTGAGTTTATTTGTTTAATTGTACACATTTACTCTCATTATGAGAGAATTAAAGGTACTGAACTTTCTTCCACAGGTTAACAGTCTCAGTACACCTTTCATTTTACTCTCACCAGCTGATCAGATGAAGTTCATTTTACAGACATTTAACTGATAAACTAACAGCGTTTATATTATTGTGGATATAATTAATATATTTTCTTTAATTCTATATAGAACTGAAAATACAGAATTAAAGAAAATATAGAAAATGTTAAATATTTATAAGTTAAAAGGCAAAAGAGAATTGAAAGAGAAGGTTGATAAGATAAAAAGAATGATTTGCTTTAAACACGCCACCACCCCTATCACACAAACACACACACACTCACGGACGCACACACCCTTACACACTCACACTCTCACTCACTCCCTCACTCACTCACACACACACTCACTCATACACTCTCACACACACACACAAATACACAAATACATACACTCACACACAATCACTCACACATACACACTCATACTCACATTTGCACACACACTCACACACCCACACACACTCCCACACCCACACACACACATACACTTACACACACTCACTCACTCACTTACACACTCACTCATACACTCACACCCACCCACACAGACACATACACACACTCACAGTCACACACACACACACTCACAGACACACACTCACTCACACTCACACACTCTCACACACACACTCACTCACACATACAATCACTCACACATACACACTCATACCCACACACACTCACACACATACACACTCACACCCCCCCACACACATACTTACTCACACGCATGCACACACTCACGCACACACTCACTCACACATGCACATACACACACTCACACACTCTCACACACACACATACACACACACTCACACCCACGCACACACACACATACACACACTCACATTCACACACACACACTGTCACATACACATACACACGCACTCACACCCACACACTCACTCACACTCACACACTCTCACACATACACACTTACACCCCCCCACACACACACTTACTCACACACATACTTACACACACTCACGCACACACTCACACCCACATGCACTCACTCACATACACTCACACAGACTCACATTTTGTTTTCTAACTGTAAGGTTTTGATAGGTAGAGTTAACCCTTTTAAACTGTTTGTGTAGATAGTTTGTTCCACATTCATATCTGTATATGTTTATCTGAAAACTTACTGAACATGTAACAGGTATAATACGTGTCATCTTCAGGTGTTCAACTAATACTAACACACCAAACCCTCTCTCACACACCCCCACACACACTTACACGCACACACACTCACCAACTCACACACACTCACACCCACACTTACACCCACAGACACACTCACACACAATCACCCACTCACATACACACACACATAGGCACGGACGCTCAGCCCTGCCTGGACATCTGGCAGCCCACAGGTCACTTGCATTGCCTGTTAGTTAAGTGGTTGACCCAGAGTCAGATTGCCCTTCTGGAGAAGGTCATTTGAGAGCACCTGATGGCACCACTCATTACTGCTACTGATGTAAAACCTCCAATCACTCCAGTGGTTGCAGCTGACACAAAGTGACCCTGGGCAGAAAACCATCTGAAACCTTTAATCAATAAAGCTGCTGTCAATAAACCTTCTCATCGAATGTTACAGTTTTTCCAATTGAACACACTAAAATGACATGCATAGCACAATTATCTAAACACACAGACAAACAGAGAGCAAAACCTCTTCTCAAGCCTCCTAAACTCGTTTTCTGCTTTACACACATTTTGCAGCAATAGTGTTAATTGTTCATTGTTACCACTTCAATCAGGAAGTAAGCACTAAAGGACCACCGGTGAGCACCTTTTTTACAACAACAATGGAAGACATTGCAGAGAGAGGAAGAAGGAGGGTTAGAATGAGAGGGAAGGAAAAGTGAGAGGTAGAGGTAGAGCTGGTAGAGGAGTTCATGGCCAAAGAAGACAACAACTTTCAAATGAAATCAGAATAACCTCAGTTAATCATGTCATCAAAGCGAGAGACCGGACAGAGAGTGCAGCTCAACTTGAGTCGTTTTATTGTCGCCTCTGTCATCTGCACATTTAATATCTGTAGTATACTCCATATCATAGTGTATCAGCTGATGTCATACACTTACTGTACAAGTTTCCTGTATATTTACTCTATTGTAGGGGAGACATCTTTAGAGATGCAACCATGGTGGAGGAAGGGGCCAAATGTTCACCGGGGTACAAGAAGCTGCCGTTGCAAACTTAGTTTGGGAAAATATTGGAGTCAGATTACGAGAACATTCAACGAGTCAGTCTTCCCGCATTCTCAAGCAAAACCAAATCAGAATGACACAACTTTATAAGATTTTGAGAGAGACTCTCAAAGAAACAAACTCAGACGAGCATATGTGGATGTAAGTGCAATATTGACTACACCACACACATTGTTTCTCAGTGTACAGGATAACACCATAGCAACTGATTATTGTTCTTTACTGGAAATGGATGCTGATGCAATCCCACATAAGTTTATCTTTATAGATGAGGCTGGGTTCAACCTAGGTAAGACCAGAGGAAGGGGAAGAAACGTCATTGGCCACAGAGCCATTATAGATGTCCCTAGCTAACCTGGTGGGAACATCACAATGTGCGCTGCCATCTCCAATATGCATAGTGGCATCCACAGTCATGCCAACCTTGGCCCATACAGCACAGCCCATATTCTCATAGTTCTGGACAGACTCCACAACAGTCCCATACCACCATAGGGTTTAAATGATGCAGACCATCATAAAAAGGTATGTTGAAGAGACACATCCAAAATCCAAACCTGGTTTGCTGACCACCCACCATTTGTCGTGCAATAACTCCCACCATACTTACCCTTTCTAAACCCCTAATAGAGTTATTTTCGGCATGGTGGTGGAAGGTATACGACCGGCAATTCTTTGTGTGCATGCCTTTTGTGCAGGCTATATAGGGGGCATGTGACGCATTTGATGTGGGTACGATTCAGGGATGTATAAGGCAATCCAGACGCTTCTTCCCTAAATGTCTGGCAGGGGAAAAGACAGCTGTGTGTCAAGATGCTGACTAATTCTTTTTTTATCCTCTTTTTTCTATAATTTTTGCTTTTTGTGAGCATATTTTTGTTCAATCCAATGAAAATATATCTGCTGTGCATATGTTGCACTGACTTGTTTGGTGAAAAATAGAAAAGTAATAGCAGCAAGTGTGTGTGTGTGCATTTAAACAATCTGAAGAATTTTCTACAATTCGGACTATTTTAGTATTATGGCAGAGCTTACTAAAGATGAGAGTGCTTTTTATTATGCCCAACAATGTGTAGTCTGGAAATATGAATGAAGTGTGCAAAAGTTTGAAGATGCTATATGCAATTGTGATTACAGATATGAGGTATTTGCAGTTTGTGTATGTGGTTTTGTGAATTATGCTAAGTATTTTGATAAAACCAGCCTAGTTTACAAAATTGTGCTTTAGCGATTGGAAAAAAAACTGTAACATGCTCACATTTACTTTAATTGTATCGTATACAAAATGATTTCTGTGTAATCAACATGCAGAAAGATATATTTATGTAGTTTAATGAAACTATAATTGATACTGTATGACAAAAACAATACCTGGAGATCTTCACAGGTGTGTAAAGTGTGTTAGAAATTTGAAAAATTGTTCTTTTTAGAGGATGTTAGAAGTAAGATTTGTGTCTCAGACAAATGCCTGGAAATTCATATTAAATTGCAAGAACTGTACTTTAATTTGAAATCCATATTTGAAAAACTACTAAGTAAAAGTTAATGTAAAAAAAAATGTGTGATGATAACTGACAGGCAAACATTTAAATATATACAGTTGTGTGCAAACTTTTGATTGGTCTTGGTCAAATTATGTTTTGGTAATCTTTAACACGTTAAGTGTAAAAAACTATATATATATATATATATATATATATATATATATATATATATATATATATATATATATATATATATATATATATATATATATATATATATATATATATATACAGGGCAAGGAAGTAGGGCACTTCTGTTCAGAAACAAAAGGGAAACAACATATCTGAATATGCCAGCAAGCAAGTAATGGGTGAGGTGGACTATCTTTTAGACTATGTCTGGAACATGTCTCTTCAAAGCCGTCATTTTGGATCAAGGCCAAACTTTTCCAATGAGAAGGTGGTCATGTAGCATATTAAAGAAGACCTAAATTGTCTTCGAAATTAATCGCTGCAATCAGATTTGCAGTATCTCTTGTGGTTCAAATGCTATCAACACAGAAATTAGCAACAACAAGCACATTGAATAACGTGTTTAATGTGCTGTCCTTGGTGCTGAACACAATTCTGGTCTTCTTTGATATGCTACACGACTATGACTTGCCCTTGATCCAATTTGGATAGGCCCACTAACACTTTACTTGCTGGGGTATTCAGATATGTCACTTTCCTTTTCGTTTCTGTAATACATATAAATATATAGCTGATGTTCTGATGTAAAACCTCCAATCATTACAATTATTTCAGTGGGGAGAGGTTACACAACAATGACCCTGGGCCAAAATCAATCCGTGACCTTTAATCAATAAAGCTGCAGTCAATGAAGTGTTACAGTGACATGCTTGTCAATACCAGAACTGGACTGTAAAAGAAATATACGTCTCTCTTACCACAATTAACATGGTTTAATCAACACAAACATGTATTGATGTCATTTAACAAGTAAATCCACAAGATACTGTGTCACAAAAATACTCCTGGAGCTGGAAATGGGAAAGACACTGACCAATGTGGGTCAGGTAGTTCATGGAGAGAACATCAGTTTCACAGTAAGGAAGAGTGACTGTCTGAACTTTGGAACAGGAACAGCATATATGAGTAACAGCCCACTTCTCTCAATGACACAGGTCATCAGTACCACTGTTGTGACCAGATGAGCTCCCTCACATAGACAGTGGCACCTGACAACTGAAATCTGTCACCAGCGGCCAAGTGGAAATGAGAGAGAAGAAGCAACTCCCGGTCATACTGGAGGGTCTGAGTTGAGGCACAGGTTCTGGCTCACACCTATAAGGAATACTTGGCTGGGTGGCAAAGGCGAGATTCAGGAGAGAGAGGAGGAGTGTTGCTGCTGTTGTCAGACCCAGTGTGAGGGCAAGTTCTAGATGAGGAAAAAGCTCAGTTAAACACCATAGCCCATCACTAAGGTGTTTTAGACCAGGTGGGACAACTTCCAAATGCACAGTGGGGTGCTGTACTGTGTGTGGGAACCATTGGCTGGAAAGAGCATGTTCCTTCCAGCTCTTCTGAAGTTATTTCGAGAGATCAGCACACCCATGAAACTGGTGTTTGGCTAACCACCAGGGTCAGAGGAGGATAGGGCACCCAGAACATGCTATGCCAAGGAGCTCCACAACTGTTTCCATGAATCAGCTTGCTAGGAACCAGCAAGACAATCCCAGCACATGCCAAGAAAAGAGGATACTACCTGCATCAAAAGAAGTGTTGCTGCCCAAAACTCTAGTCACCACAGGAGGGCCCCCTGTGTAGTGACAGAGTGCCATGTAGTATCAGGTCTGAGTAGGTCAATGGACATTTGTGGTCTATGGGGACCAGACTGCCCTATACTGCCCGCAAAATAAAAGACTGTTTGGAACCAGGAAGCACCACTGCATCAGGGATGCAGGCCTAAGGACTGAGGGCACCCATTGCAGTGGGGCCAGCACCCCACAGCAATTATGGTCAATATAATGGTTATACTTAAAATCCAGACTTTGCGCAACTTGTGTAAAGTACTGGAATAGCTGACCTTTGAAGGATCTTTGTCATATGCTCTGCAGTTTAAGCGGAACTCCAGGGGTGTGGCATGCAAAGTAGCACTCTTATGCACCACCATTAAAGTGTGTGTGTTTGTTTAGTTAGTTGAAATATGTTTACATGTTGGATGTTTTATATTGTGGTTTCATGTGGATTAATTAGTGTTGTTATATGTTTACCATTACTATCATGGCTATTGGCGACTTCCCTGCTATTTGTCCTGGGAGACAGTGACCTTTTCAGCTTTTCTTAATGAAGCTTTCCCACAAACAGAAAATAACATAAAAATACAGAAAAAATGGCATATAGTTCAAAAAGAAAATGTGTTCATTTTTCTGACAATTTGCTCTCCAGCAGTGAATTTCTAGGTTAATTCTACAAGGACTCTTATAGTGAAGGTAAAAAAAAATGTCTTTTGGTTGTATTGTTTTATGTTGATTTGGAAAAAAAGAGAGTACCCAGGGCTGTGAATGCAAGCTGCTGCCTATTCCAGGGCGGCTAAATTCACTGCACCATCAGCTCCTTGGGCAGGTTCAACCTGCCCAAGGAGCTGATGGTGCAGTTTTACACCGCCACCATAGAATCTGTCCTCACCGCATCCATCACAGTGTGGGGCAGCTCAGCCACCAAACACAACACCCACAGACTGCAGCGCATAATCAGGTCTGCAGAGAGAACCATCGGAGTGAAGTTACCCTCCCTACTGGACCTACACACGGCCAGAACCAGGAAGCGGGCAGAGAACCATCACACCCTGGACATCACCTGTTCCAGTATCTTCCGTCGGCGTTTCAGCCAATTGAGGATCAAGACCTCCAGACTTCAGAGAAGCTTCTTCCCACACGCCATCACACTCATGAACAGCTGAACATTACAACACTACATTCTGAATACAGCCTACTACATACATCCATATCCAGATGTTCTCTCACTCTTCTTTCTCTGTACTACACTCTGTACCACCGTCTCCACCAGTGACTCTTCTGTTCTCTATATTTACATCTATTTAATTCAGTCTGCACTGTCCTTTACTGCTGCACTTAGCACTTTACTCTAAATACACAACTCTGCACATGTTAAGTTTACAGGTGTGTGTGTGTGTGTGTGTGTATGTCACTGTGTGTGTGTGTGTGTGTGTGTGTAGGAGCATGGTTGGGTTGGGTGTGTTTGTTACTTCTGTAATGTCAGTTATTGTGCACTGTGAGCTTCTGTAACCAAACACAAATTCCTTGTATGTGTGAGCATACTTGGCAAGTCAGATTCTGATTCTGATTCTAATATACTGTAGCCTAGTGAGGTTTCGTTTGTAATGGATGAAATTGTCAATTACAAATGTTTACAAAACTAACAAAGCTTGTTTGTGCAGAAGTCAACAAAATTAGTTTTAGACACATGAATTATGTGTACTTGCATACATTCACTTAAGTTCCATAGAAAATATAGAATTTTCAAAGAATCTTATTTCAGTTTAGTTCAAAGAAATTTGCACATATATTTTTCTTCACACCTCCAACGTTCGGTCTTAGACATTGGTTGCATTTTCAGCTTGTTGAACTCTGAGGGGATCGGTTCGTTGTTCTAAGAACACCAACAGCTTCTTTGTTTGATTTGCAGATTTTCCTTTCCAGATCTCTTTCTCTCAGTAAAGGCTACTAGTCATCTATACATCCAGACCTATAGCATTGAGTTGTCTTCCTAGTGGAAGGACAGACAAAAACATCTGTGAATTGCAGAAAAGGTGTGGAGTTTTTTTTCTTCTTTCTCTCAAAGATTCATTTTTGCTGTTTATGTTAAATGTGACAGTTTTGGTGGATTTTATTTTCTTTATTTTATCTTTTAAAAAAAGTGTTTGTTTTTTGTGTTTGCTTCCCCGTTCTTTACGGGTGTGGGTTAATTGATATTAATGTGATTTAAATTTAATATGCATATAACACTAAACCATGTCTGTCATAAACATGTCATAGCACTTTTATCAGATCAGCAGTTTAAACTAAAACAATGTCGGTAATAAACCCTAATATCTTTGTTTTTTTTTTTTTTTTATTCACTACTGGATGTAAAGAGCCATTTGTCTCCCCCCTCCTATTTCTGCTTTTCCCCATGTCTCTCTAGCACGGTTATGTGTGAACAGTTGTGAAGTGAATATCTGTGGCTGCCTGAGGCAATGCCTTAAGCAAAGAGAGCGTGACTACCAGTTTTAACCTGCTTCCTCCCTCTATTCTCTGGCCTCAGGCCTTTTTATTCGCTACCCCTGCATTGCAGGATCTGCTCCACTGGTTCTTCCTTCTTTATTACATAAGCCTGAGCCTGGGGACCTGTCCAGTGTTCCAGTTCACTTTCCTACAAGCATCTGCTAGCTGTCTCAAAGCTCAAGCACCAAAGGGACTTCTCTCTGCTCAGCACTGCCGGAGCTGTCCAGTTGATAGAGTCCTAATTGGACACCTGTAAAGACGGTAGGACTGAGTCACAATACAGTCGAGTCATTTAAGGCAAATGACACAGGGTGGGGGAGGGAGAGGGGCTTTAGTTGTGGGGATTTGGCTAAGCAATCTCATTCATCATGTCTTGTTGAGGCTGAATTGGAGAGACTTGTGACCTTTTCTGGCTTGTGTTGAGAGCCTGCTGGATGAATGAGAAGTTTATTACTGGGCCTCACAGCTTCAGGCTCTCGCTGGGTTCTTTTGTTACGACCATTAATGGACAGCAGCAGACAGCTGGAGTAAAGGGCATCACATGAGTGATGAAGGGAAGAACTTGATAAAAGGTGGTGCTCGCAGTTCTTGTATAAATTTCACATATAGAACATATATAAACATATAGTTTAGTCTTATAGTTAGTCTTACAGGTATGAAAATGGACCTTAAAGAAACAGACAAAGGCATTTTTCTATGGTTCTTCTATGACAGTGGTAAACAAACTGCCTATATATCTTCTTACCAAGTTCAGCTCAGACCCAAGATCTTCCACACTGCTTCAAATGGCAGTGGTTCTCCTATGGCACCCTTATTGTTTAAGTGTGAATCTGTGTGTTTGTGTGGAATTTTGTTTCTCACTTGGCCTTATTCTAATGATAATATGACATTAGGAAAATAAAAATCACAAAGTAACAATGGCTACTATTAATTCTTCTATTACTACTTATTATCATTATCATATTGTTGTGGTTTGTTGTTTTCATTATAGAATTTACTGAAGCTCTTTAAAGTTAATAATACATACAAGTTTACTTCTTAAATGTAAAAACCTTAACACTATAAGAATATTCATTTTTTTTCCTTTATTTGTTTCTGTAGATGCTAACATGCTTCTTCATTTTCCCTTTTATAAAACAAGTTCTTAGTTATCCTTTCCTACAAACTGGCCTTTAATTAGTTTTTACCGCTAAATTCATCCTCAATTCTAGTTTGAACTTTGTAGTTGATAGTTATAAACCAAATTCGCAATGATGTGAATTATCTGCTAGTGCCTCTGTGGGATTTTAGTAATATGTTAGCACCAAGCAAATGGCAACTGATATAGGCTGTTCCGGATTAAACCTTATACCAGTGTTTTTCATTATTAATATCTGACTGGAATGTATTGGTCAGGCTACCACTCTCACTTGCAGTCAGTGTTGTATCTAGAACTTCCAGAAAGTCTATGTTAGGCGGTTGGACTGTTGTGTTTGGGCTCCAGTTCAGCCCCTGAAATTTTAACCAATGAGAGAGATTACTTGCATTTGCCTCCCTTGATTCCAGGAAGAAAGAAAAAGAAAATGACTGTAAAAGTGTCCATTGAGCTTTTACTGGTTGTTACCCTTTTTCTGACCATACTAAGTGTTACTCTACATATGTGAATACAACACATTTACTATTAGGCACTTCAGATTCACTGTTCTCTGAAAGAAATGGGTCAGCATTTGCGTGCCTGCTTTTTGCTTTCTCTCTGTCTTTTTTCACTCCTTTCATTTATGAAATAATGATTTTGATATAATTTTAAGCACGTCAGAACTGATAAACAACCACTGACAGCCATCTATAGCCACCTAAATTACACCATAGACAGAGTAGATGTGCATGGAGGACCAAAGTTTTACTTTTGAGGTGGAGGGAAACCAGCAACAAAAGACAAGCAGAAATTAACCCTTTGATGCACAAACATGGGCCAAATTTGAACCATATTCATTTCCTATGTTATTTCTGCATTACTGAGTATCTCTTTGGTTGAAATCAGTTTATTTCATAATTAATGTTAATATTTAAGAGCTCATTAAAAATCTTGTTTTTGACCAACTGTTTGGTTTCCTAACTGTAAATGTTTACAAATGTTAACAGTTCCTATCAAATTCCATATTGAATACATAAGGGGTTATTTTTAAATCATGTTGTGCGTTATAAGTAATGATACAAAAATGACTTTCATTAAATATGTAAAAAAATAAAAAATAAAACTGAAACAAGAATTTGTAATGATCAAAAACAAGTAAATTGAGGAATTCATGGAAGCTTGAATAGTGAAATGAATTTATTGCACCAATATAGAAACTTAGATTGTGTGTGTCTTGTTTTGTATTTGTTCAATGCTGTATGGTATCAAAGCTAGTAACCAAAATCTTTCTATTTCCTTTTGAAGGTCCCCCATACATTATCAAGCAACACATTTTAAATAAATACAAAAGAACACTTAAAAAAATGACACAAAACATGACACAGTATAGCTAAGCAAGACTGCAAACGCTTGTGGAATTGCTTGTTTTATACATTCTATGACAGAAGATTATCAGAGGGTCCTTCAAATATTACTGATTTAAACAAGTAACCACTAGTCTTTCCCACATTTAATTGTTCTATTGCACTTTTGTATGGCTACAGTAAATAGCAACACACAGGTGGCTACCACTTCTGGATTAAAAATGTTGAGTTTATTTTTGTGGAGTTTATAAGAAATATTTGATTTGTGCAACCTCCCAGCCAAATTGTCTCGGGACAGGGCTGTTCATGATCAACCATTTTGGGGCTTAGCATTCTATCATTCATATTTGAATCATGATTCACTTTTGCATTATTGTTGTAGTTTTTCATTTGTTGTCTGAACGATAAACGCGTTGCCTACACACATTATGTTAAAATCCATATTTGTTGATCACATCATAGCAGTAGTCACTTTCATATCGGTGTCCTTTTCGATGATAGTGTGTACATTCAGCAAAGGGATCAATCAAGCTGCACATGAAAGGCATAGAAAGATAAGTGGCTCTGGAGGACATGGCCATCGGTCTATTCACTACAAGCCCTTCCATCATGCGGTGCTAAAAGGCCACTGTTCCCTACACTTCATATTTGCATGTCCTCCATCTGTCTCATAACACAACAACTCCCAACAGCCCTCTTGTTTATCCGCACACAACTGTGCTTCAGTTAATAAGAGCCCCGCATAAAAGTTCATAGCCATTGCTTTCATGGTCTCAACTTTAAAACTCACCCGATGCTTTAATTGTCAACAGGGCCTGGCTTTATAATTAAGCCTTTATTTGTTTCTATGGAAATACTTACAATGATGTCGGAGCGCAATCTCCATCATTAACTGACATTTCAAATGTCTATTCAAATGTATTCTTTTGGCCAGACATCACAGACTTGAAATTATTTTTGATTAATCTGACCTTTCAATCAGCTCGTTGAAATGAGCTTAAATAGCACTGAATATTTTAAGGGCACTCCTGGAGATCTGTTAGCATCTTTTGCCAGAGATTGAAAGAGCAACAACATGTGTTAACAGACATGTATGGACAAGTTTCAATCAGGTTTCAGGGCCTATCATAGCACTACTTAAACTCTGATACTGTCAATCATCTCAAGACGTCTCAAGACGGTGGCAGGGCTCCAGGGGAAAGTGTTAGCTTAGTTCTTTTCTTACCTATGGTCTACCACAAGGCTCCATTTTGGGTCCTATTCTGTTTTCATTATACCTGGTTCCCCTGGGAAGAATTTCCCAGAAACATGGAATTTCCCATCATTGCTACGCTGATGACACTCAGTTATATTTACCTCTGAAACCTGGGGACAAACATTCTCTATACATTCTGTCTGCATGGATGAGTGAAGTCAAGCAAAAAACTACCTCCAGCTTAATGAAAGTAGGACAGAGGTTGTCTTCTTTGGCACCTCAGCGAATACCCATTCTATCACTGATAACCTGGTTGTCTTCTTCATAATCTGTCCAGCTGTGCTGAAAATTCAGGAGTTATTTTTGATCCAGCTCTTAAATTCGATAAACAAATAAATTCTGTTGTAAATTCTAGCTTGGTCCTATGGTTCAGTAATCTGAATTTTGGTTTTATTTTAATTGTACTACTTTATTTTTATTCCATATGTTTACTTTTTTATTTTGTTATCTTAACCTGTAGATTTTATTAAATTTTTACTTTTTCTTTTAACTATTACTCAAATTATTACTTGGCTGTACAGCACTTTGGTCATCTTTGACATTTAAATGTGCTTTATAAATAAACTAAATTAAATGGAATTGAATTATACTTTTATTTTTCTCTGATATCCAATCCAGTGATTTTGGGCAGTATCAGAAAAATACAGATACTGAGTATTATATCGGTGCAGCTCTAGGACTTGTGGCCATATAATGTAAGGATAATACATATGGAATAAATTATTGTTATCAATGTGTAGTTGTGCCCATGATAATGTACATATATATTAGAGCTCAAGTCCAACTACATGGTATGTATACATGCATGTGTGTGTGTGTATGTCAAAGGGAAAGAGAGAAAAAGAGACAGAGAAAGACATGGAGAACAAGAGAAAGACAGAGAGAGTGCAAAAAAGAATGAGTGAGTAGGTGCATGCCATTTCATTTCATTCGGTTTCTAAATGCCAGATGCAGTTTAATGAATCTTATGCTTTCGCCAAGATCTTCTCTTTCTATGAAAAAAAAAGCAAGCATTCTGAGCAGACAAAGGAGGACACATTTTAACAGGTGAGGGGAGTGAAAGCTCAGAGAGAAGGTGCAGGGGGAATGGAAAATGTGTGTGATTAGGCGTAGGCAGGCATCGGGACTTGGTTGCCCGTCCCAGGGTGCCGTGCTCTGATGGTAATTGCTTGGCATTCAGAATCTATTCCTGACCACGCTTGGAGACTGAGGGGTGTGCCCACAAAGAGCATGTACCCTCGCCTGCCAGCAGGTGCTGGCCATGAAAAGAGCACCAGGGTCAGCTCTCTGAAGAGCCACTGTCTGTCAGCCAGGCAATTAAAGCCAGGCAGCCTCTTCAGTAAATGGAAAAGCGCACCGAGAGACACGTTAAACAGATTAAGAACCCCGTTGCTTACATGCAACTTCAAGCACTGGAACAGCTTCCAGTCAAGGAAGATGAATTGAGAGTGTGAAGGACAGACTGTCACATGACTTTTGGAGAGTGACTTAATTAAACTGATCCTTTGTCAAAGCTGATTAGTTATCTGTTTAGCAGGCCGGTGTAGAGACTTGATAAGTGTCTCTGCTTTTGCACGTCAGTGCAATTGCTCATGCACCGACTCCAGCCCTGTGCTCAGAGATGGATGAGATGAAAGATCCCTCCATTCATCTCCTCCCATTTATTAACACAGATACAGTACATGCCCAAGTATGCTCATCTGGTAGCCAGCAGATAATAGAAGTTTAATATTCCCTAAGCATGCTTATCAGGTCAGGGATTTATGTGGAGCTGTAGATGCCTTTTTTATTTGCATTTGTCTGTTTATTAATCATCTGTCAATATTACAATGTGTTATTATTATTGCTTTACAAAAAATGATTCAGAGACCAGGGAGTACAAGAGATATTTAACTAAAGCTAAAGAAACATCTGTTGTTGGCTTTGGTCTAGGAACAGTTCATAGTTAAAGCAATAAACTATAAGAGGACAAATATTAGAGTAAATTTCCTTTGGTTAATGCTTTAGAACCAAAAGAAGTCAAAAGGTTTCCTAGACATATGTATATACTTACTCTGTTACTCAAGTGATCTATGTGTTTTGATTCAGCACAAACAGTAATTCCAAAAAAAGGTGATCCTTCATGTGTGTGAAAATGTTGATTGTTGATCTGTAATATAGGCTTTAAGCGGCCTTTTGCTCAGTCTTCTTTCCTATGACAGTGTTTTCAGTATCCTCTCAACCTCTGCCATGATGCCTATACTGGGAATACCAAAATAGCTTCTTCTTATAGCTAGCTCAAGACTCAGTTGGTGAGTGACACGGTCCATAAAGCGTTATGCAGTCCTCTGGAGAGGTCTCGTGCACACGCCTCTAAAGTTATACAGTGCAAATACAGTGGCAATGACAGATGCACAACTCTCCCTGTCAAAATTTGGTGGATCACCACAATCATTCTGACACTGTTTTTTAAGGTATAATTGTTACATAATGTTGCTTTAAAACAGAGTTCAGATGATATGCAGAAGTATTATACCAGAAGAATTAGGATTCAGTGACTGCAATCTGTCATTCTTATGAACTGGTAGAAGTCACATTGTGTACTACAGAGCATTGTGTAGTGACTCGTTCTCTTTTTCAGTGTCCATTTATTTGTTTATAATTTGTATTCAACAGTGTTCACTCTCGCAGCGCGCACCTGTATAGATACGCAGTCCATTTCAAAATAATGGTGTCACACAGGGTTTTTTGGATCGATGCAATAGAACAAGCATTCCCTGAAGAGCTTTTTAACTCAGTTTTTCAAACATTCATGCATTGAAAGGTTCTTTAGGAAGGCAAAAGTGAGCCTTACATAATGTCAGTTCAAGGTACTGTTTCGGCATCATTATTTTTAATTGTATATCCAGTAAAAGCCAAAGGAAACAGATTTGTTTTGTGAAATTATATTTAATAGTCATCATGTTTATTGTATTGAAACTATTTGAAGTTTGGGGAAAAAAATATCCAATCAGGATTTTTTCCATAAAGTCTTTGCAAATACAAGGTAAAGACAAGCTGGCTCACCAGTTAGGACTTCTAAAAGGAAGTAAAAATAATAAGAAACTAATAATTAGAACAGTGCAATCAACCATGTTTTGATTAACAAATGAAGTGAGACCAATTTTGTGAAAAATATAATCACTAGAGGCCTTCCGAAAGTCCTGGATACATTGCTACTAGTACTTGCAGTGCATTTCGGTCATTGAAATGGGAAACCTCTCTACCACAAGTCTTGAAGGAACAGGTAAAGGAGGTGTATACCTGCTACAGATACAGGACAATATCAGATGTCAGTGCTGTCAGAACAAAAAACTTGAATGAACCAAAAAGAATGACCCAAAATTACTTGGACAAAAGTCTGGTTCCTTTGACTTACATTAAAAGTAAATTATGCTTTTTCTTCTCATTTTGGAGATGCGGGGTTTGGTTTCGACAGCATTGCTATGTTAATGTGTGTGTTATAGGCTTCAAATTTGCAAACGAAGGCCTTTTAATAGCTTAAAATATTTGTCTTGAATCTAAAAGGGCCAGAAATATTCATCCAAGTAGCTCTCAGCTTAAGGCTAACTTCCTAGCTAACAGCTAACCATTCAGGTGACATCTTTTCAAAGTTCCAAGAGTATCCTATAGAGGCACCAGCAAAAATAAGCATTATCTTACAGCAGTTTTTTTTTTTTTTTCATTTTTGATGAAGTTTTGACAACTATGGCTTGAACCGAATAGTCCCAGTTGTTGCTCTTACACCAAATTCAGTTCTGTTCCTGTTTATTTCTGTTCTTTTTTTATTACTATTTTAATCTGCAGCCATCACTTGTGCTGTAGCTGCTCTGAAATGAGCATTCTAATCTGGTACTTAGTCCACAGTGCCTTCTCCAGGGTCCTCCTTCCAGCTAAGATGGTGCCTGTTCATGTTTGCCTTGCTTGACCTTGGGGTTATAGCATTTTGCTCCACGCTCCTGCTCTCTGAGAAGTAATTACGATGGCAGTGATAAGACTGGAGAAGAGTAGCTCCATTTAGAGACAGTATATTAGTGAGAAAAAGATATACGTGTCAGATCTTTTAGGCAGTAGCTGGGGCGAGGCAGGGAGTAGCGACGCATATATGTGGAGTGCACAAACACACACACACACACATAAACCTTTGATCTACCCCTGCTTTCATGGCCAAATGCCAGATTGATTAGCCGCTTATCAACTTATATTTCACCTTCTCATATTTCGTAATCAGCTCAGTTGTGAGGCAGAGATCATAACAGCATAACAGTATGAAAGCAGAACATATAAAGGCTGCCTGTTCTAATCTGCTCTGTTCATAATACATGGAAACCACTGCATATCACTTTGATTATTAGGATTTCAGTGCCAAGTAGCTCATGTCAATGAGTTCAATGTGGTTTTAAACCCTGTGTGCCGGCAGCACAGAGCAGGCTTTCCTGTGTTTAGAGCACCTGTTCGGGGGTATACATCTGGCAGGTGGCACAGACCAGCTTTAAACTGCCCTCGACAAGGATCGGCAACGCAGATGGGAAGCTTTCCAGGTGTTTCCGCAGCAACCATGCTCAAATGCACTGCTGGCCAAGTCACCAAGGTAACTAGGCACCATATCCTGGAGATGCAGTGCTTTCTCACACTGCTGCACGAGGCCAGGTCACAGAGAGGATTCTAAGTGGCTTCAAAAATAAACTACCTTTAAACTGGTGAAGAAACCTCTGTTGCCGTGCTCCTCTTTAAGTGCTCCTCTTCTGTTAATGAAGGAAGGTGCGTTTGTAGCCCAAAACATACATTTAGGCTTTTTTAGATTGTGAAACAGTAATCTAATTCGATTAAAACAGTAATCGAACAGTAATCTATAGGTGGTACACAGAGGATTTACCTGAACGTTGTAGCTATTATAGTATACACACCCACCAGCCAGTTTGTTAGGTGCATTCCCTTGTGTTTAAAGTCATTGCCTATTTTATCAGCTCTATCTACTCTATAGGAGCACTTCGTAGGTCTACAATTACATGCTATAGTTGGATTTCTTTAAAACCTTAGTTGCTCGTGGGGATGACTCACTCTTTTAAATGTTTAATTTCTTTTCTGAAATACTGGAAATAAGATTACCCATTTATCTGCCCCACAAAGAACCAAGAGGAATCTGCAATTATGGACGAATTGAGGGGGAAAATGATTACTTACTTAAGCATTTGTAGTCTATATAGTTAAGCTTTATAGGCAAAGTGCAATCAGTTTTAAATCAGAACGCTTATTTTGGATGGATTTTTCATTCACCTGCTGAGTCCACTGATTCTCTACAGGCTGCCAGGCTTAAATTTATGTGAATATTCCTAGAACAATCAGAATACCATCAGAGGGCTGCTTATATAATATTATAATTTTGTATAGTCCACTGATTCTCTGTGGGCTGTCAGACTTAAATGTATAATAATATTTCTAGAGCAATCCGAATACCATCACAGAGCTGCTTTTACTATATTATTTAAAAATCTAAAAATATTTTCTTGCTGTCCAATGAAAAACATAACTTTCAATGTATGTTATTGGAAAGGTATTATGTTTAAAGCTGTTTTGAAGCACTTTATTCGTCCAGTTATCATGGAATGCTGACACAATGTAAAGGACAATTATCCAGTTTAAATTCTGCAGGAAACTAAAAATCACCAAAAACGCTCAAGCAAAGTGTGTGCAAACATCACTGACCCCAGAGGTGGGGTTAGCTATAACAGTCATTAAAAAGTGGTGGTATAATGATGAAAACAATGAATTCAGTGTCAATTCATTGTTAGTTGAACCAAACAAGCTTTGCAGCCTAATATTTTTTTTTAATATCGGCACCAAAATTAATATGTCCAAAAGTATATAGGCACCAAAATAAGGTGTATAAGTCAAATTAAGAACAACAAAATTAAATTAAATATTATTAACTTGACGTCTGGGCGAACTGTTTTGAATTCATATGAGGCAATATGGACTTCTTAAAATTAACCCTGCCATGTGGAGCCTGTACAGCTGTACTCACTCTGCTACGCTACAGCTACCATGTGGAGAAATATAATAATGCATGTTAAGACACAACACTCTGAACAAGTCTGAATGAATCTGTTAATTTACTGTCAAAATTCACAAATGATGCCCTTATAGGATCTTTAGAAGGATCTTTAGAAGCATGCGCAACTTAAAACTGTTTAAGTATATAAAAAGTACATTTAGTTACATTTCACATCTGAGTGGTAATTTGTGTTGCACACTGCCCACACTGAACCACAGACAATGTGATGTGGCTGCAGATACATATTTGCAAGTAAATAACTTAATTACTGCAAACAGATGAAGATAGTTCCTTATAATTCCTTTATGCTCACTGTTTAAAAGCATAACCTCTCAATAATTACTGATTTTTTTTTACATTTGCAATTCCTCTCAGAAATCCCAGCCAAAAGTTGCCCTCAATCAACAACTGTTATTTCTGAGTAAATAAATGACATCCTTGAAAAATCTCAGTCTTATTCCAGAACACTCCATAACACGGTTTCTGCTCTTTTGAGGGCCACTACCAATTTATTACTCACTAAGTTCTGGTTGTTTTGTAATTTTAATGGTCCTGGATTGTAGCCCCTCATTTGACACCTGAGATCATAACATAGTGTTCATTCTCTTTGAGCACTAGGGTTGGCTTCCAGGAACTTGCTCTTAATTGACTCACATTTCTTCAGCGACAGATTATACTCCTCAGCCACAATCATCTGTGAAGTGCCTCAAGGCTCAATTCTAAGTCCCATCCTCTTTCCGATACACGGTATGTGCTTTCTCTGCAGCACTGCAACATTTTCTGAGAAAGCTACGTTGTTGAGAAAAATACATTGTTTTACTTGATTGCCTAAAATCCATTGACCTAATTTAGTTTTCAAACCTCAAATTTTACATGTAAATCAAGACTTTATGCATGTTTTATGACTTTATTCAAGACTTTATCCATTTTTTTTTACTTTAACGTTGTAGTGTTTACTGCAACTCCTTTGTTTCACTTACAGTTTCTTCAGAGAAAATACATTACTCATTGTTAGCTGTCGTTCTGGCTTTATTTGAAGGTTCTATTGTTCGCTGTACTTGGCCTGGTCTGTTTTTATATCACTGACGCACTCTGCCATCACTCTAGCTCAAGATCACTCAGATGCCAGTCAATTACTCCTGGCAGTGCCATGATTTCTCAATTTCAAGGGTGATCGTGTCTTTGCAGTAGCTGCTCCACAATGTTTTCCATACCAGTTTTAAAATCTCTATTTAATTTATTTACTCTTTAGGATGTGTGTGTATAAGTGATTCTGTTGATGTCTTGTTTAACAATCTCTGCCTATTGCATGTTTTTATTGCTGTGTAAGTGTGTCTTTTCTGTTTTCTATATATAGTCAAAGAAAATGGGGAAAAAATGGGACAAAAAAATGTTTCTTTAACTAGAAAGTATGGGACGCTAAAGAACCACCATAACTCCCATCATCCATTAAACAGTGCTTAAAGCTTTCATCTTTGAGAGATAGCAAAAAAACAAGCTCCACTCTCGCTTCAGATCTGAAAAGATGTTTGTCTCTAGTGTTCCTCTGTGACATGATGACTCAGCTATATGTGCCTGTATAGTATGTGTAGCTTTCAAAAGGCTTTATTGAGAAAAAAAAAAAGAGGCTGCTGGTGTTCCCAGAACAATGGACCAGTCACTCTGGCAGTCAGACCCAAACTTTATTGAATATGTTTGGGATAAAGTGGATTGTGAGAAGTAAATGCGACTTCTAAAACTGAACTTTGGGGGACTGAAAGCAAGTCTTTATTATTAATATTGTATTTAGTCATTCAGGTTTGTATCTCTATATTAAGCATATAATTTCATTATATATTTAATTACAATGTCAGTTTTTTTCCTGATGTTAAAAACAAGAATACAATTGACTTTTGAACCATTTCCAGAAAAAAAAATATTATTTATGTAATATACAACAATATTATGTGTCATTTTGTATAGTGTCATATTACATTTTAGGTTAATGTACTGTGTAATGAATGTAATGACTTAAGAGAATCAAAACCAAGATTTGTATTGAACACATAGAAAATTAAATAAAGAAATAAAGTGACTTCAATACTTATCTTAACTTAGGCACATCGCGATTAGCTACCATATTAATTTACATTCTAATTAGCCTTTACAAATAGCCAACATGCATTCTAACTTGTAATCAGATTAATTAGCATTAAATGCTAATGTTAACATCACTTACGCATGTTTACTGTTGAAATGCTGAGGCACTGATGGTTTTTTTTATTGTAGTAGGCTTTTACACCAGAAAGATTACAGAGTTTTTTGTACAGTTTTTGTACTCTCTATTTTATCTTTCTTTCATCATTGTGTAATCTGCACAGTTAACTATATATGATTATGTGGATTAGACAAAGTTTTAAGGCAAAGGATTTGCATACATAGTTTTTAGTAATTGAGTTACTCAATTTTTTGAGAACAAAGTACAGAGAAAAAATAAAAAAAACAGGACCAAAATATACAGAGTGCAGAAATACAGAATGAACAGGTCTTTAGACAGCAGCTGCAGAAAGAAAACAAGCCATCCTAATGTTCTATTGTATTTTTTAAATGAAATGGTTATCAAGTGAGTCATCTCATAAAAAGGTAATTTAGCTTTAGTTTTTAGAGTGGAAAGGGGTGAAGCCTGATGATGAGAGAGATAGCTGATGATGGTACTGTGTCTGATAAGATGAGCTGCATCATTTCACTACTTAACCCCCTGTCCCCCTTTGTTACTGTTGAAAGTTGATTCATTTGCCTTTTTATGTCCTTTACGAGGCAGCTGGCATATTTGAAATGGTAAGCATTTGAGCAGTTCGAGCAGATTACCTCCTTCAATAGCTTTGCACACCTCTCAACTTATGATCCCCTCATTGAACACTTATACCACTATAAGAAAAACAAAGAACGAAATGATGGCTCTCTTGAGAAAACCAAAGCGATATTCAGCTACAGGCGTGCCATGAATTTATCACAGAAGGACATTGAGTCTTATCCAATAAAAACTCAATGCTGATAAGGTAAAGCCAGTAATATCAGTAACAGTAGCTCTGAAGGACATGTCTGATGGGCTACCTTGGAAAGTGCACAAATATCTAAGTGCATATATATATAAAGGTTATATATATAGATTCATGGATCAAACACCTGCTGTGAATTTTGCCATTAAGCTCCTTAGCAAGTTGTACAAAAAGTACTGAAAAACTGAAAGGTTGGATATGTGCATTCACTTGTAAAGGTTACAGTTATATATATATATATATATATATATATATATATATATATATATATATATATATATATATATATATATATATGTCACAGAGTGTCATCATCAGGTAGCAACAGAGATACATAGAGACTAGAAGAGACACAGAAAGGCATAGAAGTGGACGTCCTTTGGCCACATCCCACACTGATGATGGCTTCATTGTGAACAGTGCCCTGCAGAGGGAGGTGAGAGACACCCAAGTGCCACGTTAGATCATTCAAAACCCTTTACATCAGCATAGTTTGCGTGCTATACGATCTGCAAGGGTACCTCACCCACCACCAGGCGTCATCGTCTTGCATGGGCCAGGGAGCATCTACACTGGACGAATGGACCAGTGGGCCTCAGTGCTGTTCACTGATGTAAGTCGATTCACACTGAGCAGAAATTATAGCCGCCAACAATGTTGGAGACATCAAGAAAGTGCTATGCATCAGCCACTCATGTCACCAGATGAGTCTTTGATGGTGGTGGTGTTACAGTGTGGGCAGGTGAGTCAATACAGAACTGCCCTATACTTTGTGAATGGTACAGTGACAAGCCCATTCTACTTGAATAACATAATTAATCCAGTTATTGCCCTTATGGAAAGAAAATATATGTCCCGATATATTAACTGTCAATATATGGAATTATTTTGTTTCACAATTTACGGGTAAATTCCAAAGATTCAACAAGTTCAATATTCCTCATGGCTACAGTGCGTGCTACTTATTAATATGTGACTGAAAAATTGTCAGATATTTGTATAAAAAAAAATACTGAAAATATATAGACTAATATATGGTGTTATATAATAATCAATATATTGCAATATATTGAAAAATACATAAGGAATTGCCGCTTTTCATATATTGTATATATATAAAATATATTTACTAATGTATGTTAATATATTTAGTTTTATATGTAACAATACACTTAATTATATATTTAACCATATATATTATTATATAACTACAATATATTACCACATACATTGTATTGTACTGAACGTTATATTTTACAATACACTTAATTATATATTTAAACATACATATTTCCATATATTACCAATACACGTACCATATATTACCACATATATTGCAATATACTTAATTATATATTAAACAATACACTTCACTATATATTCAAGAATATATACTACCATATACTACTATATGTATAATATAAAATCAGATAAAGGTATGCGTAAAGGATATCATCTGTTTTGCAATTTCCAAGTGCCATATATTACCACATTTATCTTTATTTATATTTAACAATATACTTCATTATATATTTAAACACAGACACATACACGCGCACACATTTACTTATTTTATTCAACCATATGTATTACCACATTTACCACCATATATAACCTTATGCTACCAGTAATGAGTAATTAACAAATATTTAATTCTGCTCTAAACAATGCATACAAAATTGCTGTTTTGGTAATATATATAGGTTAACAGAAAACATCTCAAAATACATTTTCAAATTGAATACTTACTTGTCATTCAATTTCACTCACACAAGGTAATCACTTCTTAAATCAAGATCCAGAGTAATGAATGGAAATAAATGAAAGGCTCAAATTCCCTATCTTGTATAACAGTAAATCTTCTGCAAGGATCTTGCTGTGTGTGTCTTTGTGTGTGTGCACGTGTTTGTATATCTTAATATATCATGTAACCTGGCAATACTGAATGTGTGTGTGTATGAATATGTGAATGTTTGTATACCTTAATATGTCATGTGACCTGGAGGCTACTGAATGTGTGTGATGAGTGTTTCTGTAACTGAGTGCTAAACATGAACTAAACTGATTTCATACGGACAAAGAGATTCAAGAAAAACAAAGGCCCAAAAGAACAAGTGGTCCAAACTAGATGCAGAACATCTGAGGAACACATAAGGAAGGACAGTGTTGTTTTCCTATTTAACATTGTCCATGCTGTTTTTTTCGTTTCACCTGGTGCCTTAACTCGCAAATTCTTGTGTTGGTTGATTTTCTTATATCTGACATTTTGGCCCCAGGATGGTTGGTTACAACAGCATCTGTGGAACACAACAATAACAAATTATTTGACCTTATTTGACCAAAAGACAGAAACTGAAGCTTTCTGTTTACTGGTGTAGCCAGTTAGCACAGACACCAATCCAGCAAGCTACCTGTCAACATAGCTTCATTGTGCTGAAGGCTCTCAGGCTCTCTCTCTCTCACACACAGACACACACAATGACATGTTTCCTCTTTTGCAACTAAAGCTAAATAGCAGTTAATCTCAGTAACATTATTGTACATTACAATATTCTAATTAAAAAAACATCAAAACTACCCTGAGATATTATAATACAGTAAAAAATAGTCTGCCAGGCCTAAACCACACTAAACTATTATTGCCTCCCTCCCAAAAATACAGGGAACCACCAGCATTTTAAATATATGAATCATGATTAATATTACGTTGATTAATAATTTTAAGTGACTGAAACCACTAATCTAAATATAAATTAATTTTGCCAACCTAACACTGATTCTTTTATTTACATTTAAACACCCATTATTAAAAGCTTAGAAAATCTGATGGTTTACACATACGTCCACCGTTTGATATTTGCAATGGTGATTTTAATGCTTTTGTTAGTTTGAAGAAAAAAAAATCCCTTAATACATTGTTTCCATTAATATATTTAGTAAGCAATTATTATCCTTTAAGAAACACAGGCTAGTACAGTATAAGATTTTAACAAACATATTTGTGATCAAATGGTATGTTTTGATACCATTTCAATAATAACTCAAAATTAATTTAAAAAACCTTAACGGAAAACTTCTCATATCAGACTCTGTAACCGGCAGATACTCAAAATCAAATGACTCAGGGGCAAAAAAAAATGTGATTGGGACATACCTAAATGTGGCCTCCGCCTACCTCATCTACAGTACACAGAGTGAGCACATATGCCCTGAGTGGTGGGTAGCTATCGTTATGGTGCCCGGGGAGCAGTGAGGGTTAAGGGCCTTGCTCAAGGGCCAAACAGTGGCAGCTTGCCAAAACCATGTATCGAACCCACAACCCCATTATCAATAGCATGGTGCGAGCAACAAAATGGACGGATACAATCAGAAGAGACCAACCATTAAAGAGCCATTAATAAGTAAAAAACAAACAAACAAACAACTGCACCATTTAGAAGCCCAAAGATCCAAACAGAAGACAGGATGTTCTGTAGAAACATTATCTAAATATCAAAGTATTTTATATTTTACCAAGTAAAGCTTGCAGTTTTTTCCCATCGAGAGGCTGACGTTGCTCTGCAGTGGGATTGACCTTGTTGACCCCTCCAGTCAGGTTGGAATTCAGGAGAACATCAACATTAAAGAGTCCCATCAGTAGCACTCGTGCCATCCCATTGGCTGTGGCTTGTGCTTTTGCAGTCTCCCAATGGGCTGAGACAGTTGTGGCGCCGTCCTTCCCAAGTTTCACCTCATAAATTGAAAAAAAAGAAAGGAAAATTCTGCTTTATATATTTTCAAATACAATTTAAAAAATAGCAGGTGGAAAAAATACTTACTTCTGAAGGTTTGCTAAAACATCATTTTCACCCTCACAGACCTCTGGTTGGAGATCTTTGGTTGGATTATTATTACTATTATTAGTGAGAACCCTTTTCATGTCTGCTAACAAAGATGGAATCTCTGAAAAACAATATTTAAACAATGACAGTATTATAGAGGTGGCAACCACAATGGCTATATGTTGATTCTAAGGTGCCTTAATAATTATACCTTGAATTATCAAGACTGAATTATCAAAGGAACTTTAATAGCACCTGATGTTTTTATGTGGAACCATGCATAAAGAGACATCTCTTAGGTACAAGTGGGTCAGAATAAGTATTCGTAACCCATTCGTTACACGCTTAATTTAGAGTTCATGTGTTGTTCTACCACAAGCATAACAGTTGCTATAGCAGACATTTTGACCGATCCATATTGGTCCAGTTTGCAAATATATAGGCAACTTAGCAACAACTAAATCTAAAAATATACTTGCCTTTAACTACCATGTGGCGCAGTCTGGCATTTTCCTTCTGCAAAGCCTTAACCTGGTTCTGAAGTTCTCTGACTTGGCCACAACATTCAGTGCTTGAAGTTCCTTCTGGACTATGGATTCCTAGGTTAGGCTGGTTGTCTTCAGAAAGAATTTCTTCCTCTGCCCGTCTCTGAGCGGCAAGTTTGGGCTTTTTCTGTAGGGTAAAAATTTTTAAATCTTGGGTCTTTTGCAAGTTTTGATTTATGATATATACAAAAAAGAAATCATGTTACAGAGCTCTGATAATTTAACATGATACTATACAGACCTATACAGAAAACGTGTCTCAAAGTATAGTATTACATAATGAACACTAATGCATACTCTTGATGTGAAGAAGCTGACTTGGTCACCTAATTAGTGAACTATACTTACCTTTCTCAGAATTTCACAGTTTGTGTCTGAATCCTCATCTTCAGGCAAGAACAGGCGTTTGGGTTTCCTAGGTCTCTTGTTGTCTTCTGGCATGTCCACTTTTAAAAGCTTCCGCTCAGCAGTTTTTAGTGTAGACTCTTTTTCTACATTATACAGAAAAACACTAAACATAACACCAATGCAAAAACCGTGTATGTTTGAGGGTTAACATTTAAAGAATAATTGTCTCATTTATTTTTAACAATGTACAGTTTAGTCATTACCGCATTGCTATGCATACCTAGCTAGCTAGATTAGCTAACGTTAGTTGGCGTTAGCTTACATAACTTAAAGTGTGCAGCCTAAGTAGTTTAGCAAGAATGAACACCTCACTATAAATTTCAAATTGCTAAAAAAAACCTTAGCTAATATGTCCTTATTAGCAGCATGTGAATGATTTAAACTGTGTTATGATTAGCTACTATTCAAATTAAGGACTCGACTTGCCTGCTAACTGTAGAACGACTGTGCGCTCAACTGGCCATCCGTTGACAGGCTTCTTGGTGTTAGCCGTGCGACATTCAACAAGATATGTTCTGGAAGTTTCTGTTGGGTCAAAGTCAATTATCCAGCTTGTTGGCACAATGCTAACTGCATTTTTGTCTGGTCCCTCCGTCCAAGAAAGCAGGGCATACCGAAACTTGGACATTTTAGTCAGTACATTCAAACGTGAAATCAAATTTTAGCGGTCTTTTCCCCCCAACATCATCGAAAGGATAGTCCCGCCCTATTGCACTGTGACTGGCTGATACGTGTTTGTCTAAACCTTCCGGTCTTGAAGTCCAATCACGGATCTCTTTTCCACAGAGTTGCCAGGTTCGCGATTTGCTTAATTTGGCTCGTTTGAAAATAGCGGATAAACTTTTAAAATAACGTACTGACGATCTAAGGACAGACAGGGTATATTCAGCAGGTTACGAGAGAGAGAGAGAGAGCGTTTACAGGAACTATACATATTGTTATGGTGATTCACTGACACTGACCACAGCAAATGCTTTTTCTTGCAATTACTATAATAGAAAATTAGTATTAAAAAACGAATACAATATTATTGATAATATATTAAAAATCGCAGTATGCCCTTATACACAAAATGAATGATAAAAAATTAACAGAGTGTATAAGTGTAATACACTTATAAATGTAATACATTTATACCCAGTTTTTTTCAAATGTCTGTGACAAATGTAAAATTTTGGGCTAGTTTAAGGTTCTGAAGGGCGGGTTTTGACAGACTTTGGGATAAATATTTTTGTCAGACCTGGCAACCCTGCAGCCGGGCGAGCTGTCGCGCCTAGCTCGTGGCATGATGAGCAGGTGCTTATATCCCGGTGAACAATGAACCGACTGAAAAGGAAATATATCCTCCATGGTACAGATGAAAATGAGATTCTAGCCAGAACAAAACGATGGAAAAAAGGTTAGTATTTTGCTTTATCCTAGTAGACTATAAGCCTTTTCTGTACTTGCAATAGGGCATCTGCAACCGGTAATTTTAGCTCTGCTTTAGCTAGATCTTTATGCTAACTAGCTAGTTAGCTAGCTAAGCTAGGTTAAATAACGGCTGCTTACTCCGTTCAGCTCATAATTTCTGTATTTTTATTGTACATTTGCAGTGGTCGTGTTTTTCTGTGTGCTTTTTGGGTAACAATACGTCAAAAAATATCTGTCACCTAGGTAGTGTTAGCTCTTAAAATTTAAAGGAAACACGTTTTTGTTTGTTTGTTAACAGTTTACCTAGCCAGCTGTTATTTTAGTATTTTTGAAACCAGACTGAAACTAATTTCAAGACAAGACTGCTCATTTCACCACATATAATCATTGTTATAAATAGTCATGTTTGTAGAGGAAAGCATTAAAATGTGTATGTACAGTCATGGCCAAAAGTTTTGAGAATGACACAAATATTATATTTTCACATGATCTGCTGCCCTCTGGTTTTTATGTGTGTTTGTCAGATGTTTATATCACATACAGAAATATAATTGCAATCATATTATGAGTAACAAAAGCTTTTATTGACAGTGTTAGAATGAGTTAAGGCAGCAAGTCAATATTTGCAGTGTTGACCCTTCTTCTTCAGGACCTCTGCAATTCTCCCTGGCATGCTCTCAATTAACTTCTGGACCAAATACTGACTGATAGCAGTCCATTCTTGCACAATCAATGCTTGCATTTTGTCAGAATTTGTAGGTTTTTGTTTGTCCACCCGTCTCTTGATGATTGACCACAAGTTCTCAATGGGATTAAGATCTGGGGAGTTTCCAGGCCATGGACCCAAAATCTCTATGTTTTGTTCCCTGAGCCATTTAGTTATCACCTTTGCTTTATGGCAAGGTGCTCCATCATGCTGGAAAAGGCATTGTTGATCACCAAACTGCTCTTGGACGGTTGGGAGAAGTTGCTCTCAGAGGACATTCTGATACCATTCTTTATTCATGGCTGTGTTTTTAGGCAAGACTGTGAGAGAGCCGATTCCCTTGGCTGAGAAGCAACCCCACACATGAATGGTTTCAGGATGCTTTACAGTTGGCATGAGACAAGACTGGTGGTAGCGCTCACCTCGTCTTCTCCGAACAAGCTGTTTTCCAGATGTCCCAAACAATCGGAAAGGGGATTCATCAGAGAAAATGACTTTACCCCAGTCCTCAGCAGTCCACTCCCTGTACCTTTTGCAGAATATCAGTCTGTCCCTGATGTTTTTTCTGGAGAGAATTGGCTTCTTTGCTGCCCTCCTTGAGACCAGGCCTTGCTCCAAGAGTCTCCGCCTCACAGTGCGTGCAGATGCACTCACACCTGCCTGCTGCCATTCCTGAGCAAGCTCTGCACTGCTGGTAGCCCGATCCCGTAGCTGAAACACTTTTAAGAGACGGTCCTGGCGCTTGCTGGTCTTTCTTGGGCGCCCTGGAGCCTTTTTGGCAACAATGGAACCTCTCTCCTTGAAGTTCTTGATGATGCGATAGATTGTTGACTGAGGTGCAATCTTTCTAGCTGCGATACTCTTCCCTGTTAGGCCATTTTTGTGCAGTGCAATGATGACTGCACGTGTTTCTTTCGAGATAACCATGGTTAACAGAAGAGAAACAATGATGCCAAGCACCATTGATGCCAAGCACTCCTTTTAAAGTGTCCAGTGGTGTCATTCTTACTTAATCATTACAGATTGATCTCCAGCCCTGTCCTCATTAACACCCACACCTGTGTTAATGGAGCAATCACTGAAACGACGTTAGCTGGTCCTTTTAAGGCAGGGCTGCAATGAAGTTGAAATGTGTTTTGGGGGATAAAGTTCATTTTCTAGGCAAATATTGACTTTGCAATTAATTGCTGTTAAGCTGATCACTCTTTATAACATTCTGGAGTATATGCAAATTGCCATTATAAAAACTGAAGCAGTAGACTTTGTAAAAATTAATATTTGTATCATTCTCAAAACTTTTGGCCATGACTGTATATGGATATAAATTGAATAATGATGCCTCTTTAATCACAGAAAAGTACTGATAGAAGCCAACAACACTGATCTTCATCCTTCAATACAGGTGAGTCCTAGCAAATAAAAAAACAGTACCTTTTTAGACATAAAAATACTTGCATTGTGTGATTATTTCATCAGTAGTCCATTTCCAGCACTTGAAAAAATAAGTTTATACACACAATTCACTCACAGGTTTGCACTGTCCAACTGTTTACCACAAACACACACACATTTTTGTGTGTATAAACATACTAAATGTACTGTTTTTGTTCTTCGCTTTATTTTTTTATTATTATTATTTTAGCCAGGAGACCATGACAGTTCCGATGCATGGATCCCCCTAAGTGGACTATCCTCACAAAGTGTATCAGAAACTACAGAAGAAGTTGATGTAAGCTTAAGCTGCATCATTTTTTTGTTATTAAGATTAAGTGAAGATGCATTGTGACCAATAGCTCAATAGTGTCTCTATTTTTCTTTTCAATCACACTCAGTTAACTAATGATGAATGGACTCCTCTCAGTGGGCAACAAAGTGTGTCAAGAGCAGACGTCTCTGTTTCATGTGTCATGTGTAAGCTACGCTATCAACTTATATATATATATATATATATATCATTTTTTTTGGCTATTTGGATAACAGTATCAATCAAGTATCTTTTTACATGTCCCTATTTTACCCTACTTCAAAATTTAATCAAGGCTTTTTATTGTGACACAACAGGACCCATATTACAGTTCTTCTGAACACAGCTTTAGCAGTGACCTTGAAGAGGCACAAAATGGGGGTGACATTAACGTAAGTACAATGTGCTTTGTCAATGTTCCCACATCAAATTTTGATGTTACTAATTCTGGGTGATATGACTTCAAATCAATATAACGATTGATTGAGCATTTTACCTCGATTATAATAAACTAATATTTTTTTTATTGAAAGACAGATACGGGTTCTGTACTGGAAAAACACAGTTTGCTTTGTAATCCACAAATGCAGGTTAAAGTTGTATCGTGCAATGAAGAAGCCATATATCTAAACCATTCAGAAATGCCGTCGTCATCTTTGGTCCAAAGCTCATTTAAAAACACAGTGCTGCCTTAGGGCCTGAAGAGCACCAGCATCCAGTACTGACCATCGACCTTGTGCCTTACACAAAAAGATTTCACCAGATTCTTTTGATAATGTTATGGGCTATCCAAAGTCTTCACAAGTTTGCATTGAGGAAATTGTTCCACAATTTTTAGATGCAGTTTTTCACAGAACCTCTGCCCATTTTTCTCTGCCTCCGCAAAATACTCCTTTTATCCCGTCATGTGAGTAAGTAGCAAATGGCTCCTATTGCCGTTGTTTTTATTAGTACTTTTCAAGCTTTTTATGTTTTATTAACAAATTGACTTAAATTGACCAGACAAAACATGAACACAATCCCATAATGTCTGCAATCAAATTAAATGTTTATTTTAATTTGTTTAAAGCAGCATATATTTGTTGATACCTTGGCATCTTCACTAGAATCTGATTTCTTTGGGATTGATTTCTGGGCCACATGTAATCTTTTCTTTTTACTGTTGTTTTGTACCTATGTAGGGTAACATTTTTTGTTTTTATGTTTGTCTTTTTTTAATTTTTTTTTTTATTTAGAGAATATCTGATGATCTCTCTGAAGATCGGGCTCCTGATGATTTCAGTGAAGCTTGGACACCTCTAAGTGGAGAGCAGTGTTTTTCAGCAGAGGAAGTCTCTGTAGGTACCAGATAATGTGTGTATATTATCAAAGTATGCTTTTGCTTTAATAACTTTGAGCGCTTGAATATATGTGAGTAAGTGGTCCTGCTTAATTTGAAATCTAGTAAAGACCTGATATGTTTTTGCCCAGCAGAGCTTGATGGGTCAGAATTATTCTAATCATTCCACTGAAAACTTATTTGAAGACACACAAGATTCTCAGCACACCACTGTAAGTATAAGCATAAGAATGGTGCTGTTCTGTATATGTCTTTTTTACACACAAAGCATTGAGGGCAAGTTAGTTGTTACTTAAAACACAGGTGAAATGGTAGTTAGCACAATTCCATAGCAGCCTATTCCAAAACATCTGAAATCCATCTGAAATTTTGAGTTTCAACATAGTTTCTTAAAATGACCTGGTGTTGTCATGTACAGTACTACTGTATGTATTTATATAAAGTAGATTTAACAGTATTAAAACTCAGCACCAACTTATTTAAAAGACGTTAATACCTAACATAATCCTCAGCACTTGTAGGTTGCCAGTTTGGATAAGAACTGCTTCCTGCTGAAATGTACTAGCAAATTCTATACATCTGTGCCCATTTGCTGTGTCCATTAGCAGAGCATTGTTCCCAGTGCAAGTCCTTCAAAGGTGGCACATTATGTCAGGTATCATAGTCATGGAAAGTGTGGAAAATGTAAATCTTGTCAAATCACACAGAAGCTATGTAGAGTATGCATTATGGTTTTGTGGAAATATATTATGGTAAACTGGTGTATTACATGTTCTGTTTGGTAGGCTATGACTTAACCATTATTCTAGTTGTTATTGTAGATAAAGTAATAATGTGCCACTGATTAAATATCCACAAATATCCAAGCATTCTCTTTAATGTCAATTTACTATGTTTTAAAATGAATTTATTTGTAAAATATTTGTGAACGTACATAAAGTGTTTCTGTGTCTCTTAACGTATTTGTCGTTGTTGTTTTAGTCTCTTTTTTTAAATAAAAAAAAAATCTGATTGGAATTTCCTTTTTTCTCCCTATCACAGAGCCTGCAGCATGACTGTGATGATTCTGTGCCCAGATATCCTACATCACCTCTTTTGTTTGAGGATGAATGTTCCACGACATGTGATCTACCGTATTTGGGGCCATCGTCAGGATCATCCTCAGAAAACTTCAACTCTGATAGCTTGGACAACAGTGTTGGTATGAGTGGGTTTGATCCAAGGCAGTCTTTTACTGATTCTGACTCCATTCTTAGTAGTGGAGAACCATTTGCCTTTGTACTTGAAGACACTTTTGACGAGACAATAAATGAGGGACAAATCTGTAATGAAGGTTTTCCTCAAGTAAATCAAGACCCACTTTATACTGGTTCACAACTTACCAAATCTCAGAGCTTTTTACTTATACTCTCATTTGTTTTAAGACACGGACTTACTGGTGTGGCCCTCTCTGATCTTCTAGATTTGATTAATATTCACTGTCCAGACAACACATTGTCAGCCTCTAAACATCTTTTCTTAAAAGAGCTTAAGCCAATTCAAGGAAACTTACAATGTCACATATACTGTCCAAACTGTGAGTATTACATTGGTGACAAAGTTAATGAAGGGCAGTGTGATGTATGCAGCACAATGTGGGATAAAGAAAGCTCACTTAAAAATGGAAACTTCTTCATGTACTTACCAATCCAAACACAATTGGAACATCTTCTTCAAAGAGAAGATATTGCAGGTTGCTTAAAGTCAAATGACATTTTTGTGGCATGTTGTGGCAGCTAGTAGAGCAACAAGGTAAAAGAAAATGCTTTGCTGTTCGACAGCATTATGATCGATCACACAGTACACTGATTAATATTGAAAATGTGGTTGGTCTGAAAAGAGTTTTGCGGGGCAGTGACAGATGAGACAGTGTTCAAAAGAAAATGTTTGCTAATTGCACTGCCACAACATGGAAGTCTCTATGCATGCATACCTCCAAGGTCCAGTGTGGAGGACTGAATAGTTATAGATTGTTTATTTATTATTATTATTATTGTTATTTTTCCTCTTTCTCTTTCCTTTTTTGTTCAGTGCTGCTGAACTATATGTACAAAAGGATTGGGACACCTACACACTTGCACAAGCTTTTATGCCAGCCCATTCTAAACCCATAGTAAGTGTTGGACACTTCCGCACCAAGCTCTACAGCACTCCTCAGTGCTGTGATTCCTAAATCCATTTTTTCATAATACCACTCACCAGAAATTTCACCAGCTGTGTTATTGCAGTGGTGACATCCTATTACAGTATTACAGTGGAGCTCATTAGAACCACCTATTCTTTCACTTATTGTAAAGGCAGTCTACATGTCAAGTGCTTTATTTTGTAGTGTCCTAAAACTTTTGTCTGTATAATGTAACATCTGGGCAAAAATACATAATGTAATTACTTCTCATTCCTTGTCACATTCACATTTTTAATATGCAATGATATAAATATGACAGGTTTAAAAAGTGATTGTAGAAGCTGAGATACAAAAACACACACATTCAGGATATATTTTAAGTCATAGTACTCTTTTGTGAAATGATTTACAGAGAAGAACATTAATAAATATAAAAAATGTAATCTTAATATTAAATGTGTATCTATCATGAAATTACTTTGGTTGTTCTGTATGGAACTTTTGTCTGTTCAGCTATGCAAACTTATGCAATTACTCATGAAAGACACGTTAATTATTTTAATAAAGTAATTACATGTAAATTATTTTTGCTGAGATTTTGTCTTTATTGCAATATATGTTTTTATATTTACCAATATATAGACATACATGGTCCATGCATATATTGCCCTATATTAGAAAATATATGCACTTTTTTCCATATATGAAAATGTATTATTTAATATATTGCACTATATTTTCCAATATATTGCCATATATTATTGTTTCATAAGGGTGTGCCTCTGCATGAACAACACAGGCCTAATCTTCTCATCTTCTTGGACAACAATGCTCGGTCACATCATTAGGTAATGGCTGCTGGAGACTGGGGTACCTCAAATGGATTGGCCTGCACTTTCTCCAGAACTGAAGCCCTTAGAAAACCTATGGGATCAGCTGAGTTGCCATGTAGAGGCATTGGCATTTTTTGTTCTATGTATATATACATATACACATATAACATTGCAGTATCAGAGCGATTACTCAAAGTAATAAATACAATCTGATAAAAAGCTTTTGTTCATTCATATAGCTATAAGTACATGCCCTGTTTTAAAATGGACCAACTATAGCAGGACAAGTGCAATTAATTGCAATTAACTTCACAAAAAAATTTATAAGCCCTTGTTTTGTATATTCTTTTCAAGTTTGCATGTTTTTTCCTGTGTCTGCATAGGTTTCCACCAGATCCTCCACTTTCTTCACACAGTCCAAACCATGCTAAATTGGCCTCTACGTGTGAATGCATGTGTGTGTGCGTGTGTATATGAATGTATGTTTCTGTGTACCTGCCACATGACTGTCAACCTGTCCAGAGTTTATCTTGCCTTCTGCCGAATGACACCCTCCAGCACACCCCACCCTCAGAGCTCAACCCAGAGCATATTGTAAGAGATGCTACAAAGATGGAATCACTGGAGCGATAACAGGAGGTGATTGTTAAAGAGTTTAATCATAATATGACATAAGTCCATATTTCTGTAAATCTGCCTGAGACAGGTTAACAGACATGCTTTGCCATGAATGAGTGCATGTTTAGAAAGAAACACAGTTTAAGAAGGAGGCAAGTAACCTCCCAGAAATGGCCAGGTAGAAAGAAAATGAGGGAAGTGTTTTAGAGACACATTCTACCACAAATAAAAGCACATGCTTTCTGTTGTAAGGAACAAAAATGAAAAAAGAAATACATATAGTTTGAAAACTCCAGCAGCACTACTATCTTATATACAACATAACGCCACCACATAACATAACCATGCCTGTGTCACTGTTGTGCTAAGAATGGATCACAATTTAAATAATACCTGGTCAGTGGGGGCCATTCTCCATTAGTGAACAGGGTAGACAATAGTTGACAAATTCTTCATCAATAGTCAGTGATTGTAAACCCACAAAGTGCCACCTTCCACATGAATATGGCATTGTTATATACATCTACATATGCACACACACACACACAAACACACCCTCCAGCACTTGTTCAACAAAGGCCCAATATTACCCACAAGGCTGAAAATTAGCCTGACCTAGTCATTGACACTTCACTTTTAGCTAGGAATTTGAGCTATGCCCCCATTTCAGTAAGATGAGAAACTGGCTGCTCATTTGCAGCAGACACCAAGGCAAGCTAATGAGGACCTCACATAATAGTACATCTCCAGCTAGACCTGCGAAAGCAAATTTTCCAAATGTGAACTGACTTGGGAATCACTTATAAATAGGCACCCAGCATCACGACTGGTCACATCTTTAGGTGCGTATGCTTCTATGAGGATGTGTGCAAATGAATTCCTGTCCTAATTACACTCTGGCTTATTAGGAGGAAGGCTGGGGGTATGTCCAACACCGCAGATGCAGAGCCTCACATTGTAATGTTGCTGTTTTGTGCTGTACATTGTGTTTCTAAATATATTGAGCATTTCTTATGATGACCTGCACTGGTAATAGATAAGTTGTTTAGTTTGCTGCATACAGCTGAAACTAACATTTTGTGGTGTCTAGCAAAGAAAGAAGCTCTGGAAACATTAAGTCTTTAAATAAGTGCTCTATATTGAATACACCATAGGTCGAGCCTGTTAGTATTACTGAATGGCAGGGGTAGCAGGGAGTTCATCAATAGCCACTCAATAGCAACTCTCCCTGATGGTAGGCACCAATACTAAAGAACCCCACAGCCTAGCCCATTAAGCAATGTATGAAATATACCCTGGTACTTAGGGGGTCACATATTGGCTGGCTACTCTAGGGCTGGCTGAATGGCTGTTAACTCAAAGTGGTGCTGATGCTAGCTTCAAAGGCAAGAAAATCCACACCTTAACTTAGATCTTATACATCTCCTCTTTTGTCTTTAGTGTAAGGGAATAAGTAAGAATTCACTTTTTCCACAAACCTCTTGACAAATTGGGCCAAATCACAGATTTACAAATATCCTGCAGCATATTGTTTTTCAGGGGTATCCCAAACTCTGTGAATCACTGGGGTGAAACAGTTTCCTACAGCGCCAGCCTGAGGCAGTCCAGTGTTGTTTTTTAAGTTTGTTAAACTAAAGAAGCAACTAAAGTGTGTTAAAGTAAAACTAAAGTGTGTTAAAGTAAAACTTAATTGTGGGTGAAGTATGTCAAACGGTGTTCCAGCATTGAGTATGAGAGCATCTATAGCCATAATTTCAAAGTACAAGTTCAAGTACAATTTCAAAAATAAAGCTAACATTCAGAACATGTTTCTAAGTTTGTTTACCTGTCCCGGGCATATGTGGCTCCATGTTAGCCTGTAGCAGGATGTTGCAAATTATTCATGGGTAGAATTAAATTACTGTAAATCCCTGCTTGTGTAAGAGTACCACTGCTGACAAACAGCTTGGATGCAAGTTAAAGTATTAATAAAGGAAATTACTCAAGTATGAATAAATACTTTTTTCTGAATATGAGTTGACTTACATTACTAGAAATACTCTTTACAAAAAACATGATATTACATGAGACAAAGGTTCACTAGTTCAATTTACATATCTTTCTGTGTAGTCGACAAAACAAAAAGTGTCAGGTGATGTAACATTAACTATGAGGTGACATCCAGTAGGAAATGCGATCGCAAGTTATTGTCTGGAAGCAGTAACTTTAATGGTCTCTGTCGGATTTGGCTGGCTGAAGCAGGAGCAGGCGAGGCGAAAGGGAGGCAGGGCTGACACACTCGCGAGCTTACACGAAAACATACAGTAATAATAAATGAAAACAGAAACAAAATACTAAATACAAAACCACACAGGAGCTAACAAACGAAACAAGAGGTAAACAAATAAATGAAGATTAAACAAGGAACGGGGAGGCACAGAAACACAACCAGGAGACATGGGCAAATACAGACAATGACCAATAAACATAGGTAGCCACCAGGGGGTATATAACAAGAGAACAAATAGAGAACACCTGGAAACAGGAGGGGTAACAGATTCAGAGCAGGTGTGGGGCGGAGACAAGAGGAGCACATGACCAAAACATAAGCACAAGCACATTTTAAATACTGGTGACTGACGTTCTGAAACTTTGGCTCATATGAGACAATAATTGTGTTGTTCATGAACAGAATAAGCACAACAACAGAATTTTACATAAATCAGTATTATTATGATCATACTTCACTATCCATCGTAACTGAAAGTGCTGAATAATTCTCGTAATTAGACAAGATTTCCCAAAACTTAGCCTTATATGGACGATTTTCTTCCCAAAAACTGCAAACCATATTTTATACATTAAACAATGTAGCTAGCTGACAGACAGTAACATTAAAACTTACACAACAGCTTTTAAGTTTAACAAAAAAGACCGCCATGTTATACTAAAATAAGATACAGTACCGGTTTAGCTAGAATCAGATAGCTAGTCAGGATATTCTTATGTTTTGGGAGGCAAAAATGCAATTAATATGCTAGTAATTCAATTAATGTAAGGCTGGTGGTCTCTGCCTTTTGCACAGAACCGTATATCATGAAACGTCCAGCTGCATGATTTTTATGTGCTTGGAATGTGTTATTTTTTGTCTGAATCTGTGTTTTGTAAAAAGAAAGACAAATTACCTTTCATAAAAAAAACCCTTATACAGCTGCTCATTTCAGACTTCAGCATGGCTGCTGGTGAAGATAAAAGAGGGTCATATATCCCTTATAGCACTCCGCCACAAGGTGTTAAGTGGACTTGCTCACTGCAGGGCCTAAATAAAAAGGAAGGCTTAAAAATATAGAGGCTGTGACAAGGACTCACAGGTAGATAACTGATGCTAACCCTACAGACAACTGCTGTTATTTGCAAAAGAAAAACTTTAAATGTAACAATTTTACCTTAAAACAGCTTCAAAATCATGTTGCTGGTACACGGCCATAAAAATAGGGAGAGTGGCATCTCTCACGAGATCTTCCAAATGCTGTACAGCACCACATTACACCCTAACAACTATGATGTCTTCATAACAACATTTTAGGTTGCTATAGGAAGACGATGTCAGAGGAATTGAGAAAGAGTAAAAGAAAACATGACTGGACAAGAGTAAATCTGAGAGCTTAAAAAATTAAAGAATGCAAGACAGTCCCACAACTAACGACAAATCCAACAGCAGAGTATTCATCCCTGCCAACGTTATTTATGAAAGATTGTAGACAGTAACCGTTGCTTTGGCATCCCTGTCTCACAACCTATTATAGTTTTTCTGGATGCCAAATGTCATCTAACTTGCAGGCTAGCATGCAAAAAAATACATTTCTGACACCAAATAGTCTTTGTCAATTCCACCCACATAGGCAATAGATTAGTTTAGTACCTCCAGTGATAAAATCCTGTAACATTACTCTACTTTGTAAGTCAACATGTTTATTTTCTCTCTGATGTTGTCTTTGTGGTGATGTTTTAAATTCGAACTTCCCCTCTTATGCACAGGCATCACACAGGCATATGGATGCTACACATTACATTTACAATTTCAGTTATTTACACATAAAACAAACCGACATAACAAATGTAATATGAAGCGTCCATGCACATACGTATGAGGGGGAGTTAAACTTTTTTATCCATCGGCTTGTTAAAACCACGTCTACAGCTGTCCATGAGGGGCACACTACGCGATTTGTATTTATCCCAATGGTGTAAAGGTGAAATACCCTCCACCACTGTAGGGAAAAATACTAAAGCTGCTTTAAAGGCTATGTATCACACTGTGTGAATGGTTTGGGTTTTTTTTTTTCTTGAGGCGTCCTTTGACATGTGCACCAGATTTTTCTTATCCTCTAAGAATATACAGGCTGTTTCTGTTACTGTGACTTTAAGACTGACATTGCCAAATGGCCTCTGTTCTGATTGGCTGTCCTGGATTGTGCGTCTTTCAGAAAGCAGTGCAGGGTTTTATCATTTCAGTGACATGGAGCAGATCTATACAACTGTGGCTGAATAGCAAGCGTCCAAACGCAAACATTTTCATGACATCACAAAGAACAGAATGTTAAATTTCATAGACTACAACTTGCTCACAGACTTTATGGTGTTTTTTAATTATATGGGTCTTTTAAATATTTGCTGTTAAATGCCTCCACCTTAATGACATGGTTGCTGTGTCACATAATTTGCTGTGAAACACGTTGGTCTGTGTATTTGTGTGTTGGGGGGTTTTCACCGCTGTGCATGTGCGTATGTGTGAGGCACAGGTGCTTATACTCTACAGTTGGTCTGGATATGAATAGAGCAAGACGTGGCTTAAAGGAAGGGCATGTCAATAACGGTTGATGCATGATCACAGATAATATGTTAGTCCTACACTCAGACAGATTTCTTTCAGTAGGGCAAGAGCTGGTTCATTATGATCTAATGGTGATAAACCAATACAAACTCATAACACATTTATAAATAATGTGAAAATAATGTGAATAAAACTATTTATTAGATCAGACATTCACTAAATACACCAAATATTACTAACCATGTAACTGACATACTTTATTCAGAGGAATGAATAGTTAGTATACTACTGAACTGTTCTTTCTATTAATCTATTATGTTTGTTCAATAAAATTATGATCGTGTTAATGTGTGAACATTAACTAAAGTCAGGTTTGCTGACTTTAATGCTAGAAAAGTTAGAAAAACACAGCTTCTCCGTCTGTTCTGTTTGAGCATGTGGAGTTTTTATTTTGTGGCAGAGATTAGACCGCATTAAATATGTTCTTGCCAATATTATTTATGAAAGATTGTGATGTAACTTTTTGCTTTTAAACTGTTGATATCCCTGTCTCACAGAGTACTGTTGTTTTTTTAGATGTCATCTAACCTTTCAGGCTAGCATGCAAAAAATGTATTTATCTCACACCAAATAGTTCAGTCAGTCTTTGTCAATCCCACCCACATAGGAAAATGAAATTTGGTACCTCCAGTGATAAAATCCTGAAAGATTACTCTACCTTGTAATTCGACTTGTTTATTTTTCCCCTGACATTGTCTTTGTGTCACATTTGGAATGTGCTTATGCATTACACAGACATATGGACACTACAGATTACAATTTCAGTTATTTAGACATAAATCAAGCCAAAATCTGTAATTTGTTGTGTCCATGCACAAGTACATGAAGGGGAGTTGAATTCTTTATCCTTCGGCTCGTCAACTAATCCTGATTGGTGTATCGCTTCATGACGGCATTAAATATATTCTTGCCTAAATCGAATCCAGCCAAAGAAGAAACATCTCAAAAAAATCTCACAGTAAATTACATTTCTTTTTATTTTTCATTTGATGAAAATACTGGTCACTTTGTGTGTTGCAAAAAGAATGTATTTCAGGGCTGTTACTGATAGAACATTATGTGATTTTAAAATTCAAATGAAATAACAACATTATTGAACATAATACAACCCCAAATCAGAAAGTGTTGGCATGGTATGTTAAAGTCTAATTGAAAGTTAATCTTTGGCCTGTCACATCTTGTCCTGGCTTGCCCTTGTATTGATCTGTTTCTGACTTTGTTTTCCCACGTCTCCACTACATGCCTTAGCTTTTTCTCAGCCATGTGCTTTTGTTGTTGTTTTGGTTTGTGTCTTCTCACCTGTCCAGCCTCCTTGTTACCTGTGTGTAACTTGTATCCCTGCCCACTTGTTAGCCCTAGATGCTTCTTGTTAGCATCCTGTGTTTTTATACCTCTAGTTGTTTACCTTGTGTTTGTGTGATTTTTGTCTTCCAGGTTTTGCCATGTTTTATGTATTTTGGGTTCTCTTATGTTCTGTAGTCATTTTTTTATTACTAGTGTTCTCTTCTTGTTTGTTGCCTTGTTTGTTGTTTTCTATCATGGATTTAGTAGACATTCAGACCTGCACTTGCATCCTGCCTTCTCATCACCCTCTCTGTAACCATTACATAGAAAGCAATACAACTGTACATTATACATTTTATATAAATGTTTTTGTGTGTGTGTGTGTGTGTGTGTGTGTGTGTGTGTGTGTGTGTGTGTGTGTGTGTGTGTGTGTGTGTGTGTGTGATATGAATTTTGGGTGGTTCTAAACTGTGGAAATTTTATGATCTAAATTGTAGCATTCTCAAAGGCTCTGCAGGGGTCAGAAGATCATCTGGCAGTTTGACACCATGAACTCTGCAGGGCTCCTGGAGAACATGCTGATAAGAACAAACAGGTCACGTACTGCACGTACCACAGAAAGAGAACGGACTTTGGGGGAAATTTTATAATGGGTTTACGATCAGTGTTTATGTGAGAGTGAGCCAATGCACGTTCGAAGCTCTCCTATTGGTGGAAAACAACATTTTTCATTTCTAGGGCATTTGGTTTGGTGATTTGTTGGGTATTAAATAAAAAAAATTTTCATAGAGACTTTTCTTCAAAAAAACATTATTATATATATTTTGATCATGCAATACATAATGTTGCCACTGTTTTTCACCACACACAACACATTTTGCATTTTAAAATGTACCACACGTTTTCCATGGCAAACAGGTCAGTTGTTTAAACTTATCAGGGTTCCTAGTCTATTCTCTCGGGCCCTCCACTGTTCGAGCCACAGGACAGACCCTGGCTTTTGGATTTGTTGCTGTTAACATTCTGGATGATTGTTTTTGTCTTTGGTCTGGAGCACACAAAGTCCATTTCTTCCAAAAACATTGTCTGACCACAATACTCATTCCCACTGTGTAATGGGCCATCTCAGATACTCCAGAAGTTTCCTTTTGACACAGTAAAGTTTTAACTGCCATGTTTAGATATACCTATGTATTGTAATGCTGGCCGATAGTTTGCCAAAGTAATCCCTTGTCCATGTGGTTATATCACTTAAAGATGAATGACGGTTGTTAATGCATTGCTGTCTAAGGGTTTGGAGTGTTGTTCACAGTTTTTCCTCCAGGAGTCTTTTTTATTATACTATTTAACACAGTACAGGGTGAGCTATCCAAATTTCTTCCAAGCTGTCTACATTGTTTTTAAACATTTTTATTATTTTATTTTTTATTTAGGATTTATGGAAATATAAATGTTCCATCTTTGCTTCTAAGGGTTTAGACCCTTTCTGGATGCTGCTTTTGTTCTAAATCATATAGCTTGCATTGCCTGTGAAATGTTACTTTAGCTAATAAAGTCTTTTCTCCAAAATAAACTTTCCATGTAACATTGGAACACATTGCTAAAATGAACTGTCCATTATGCATGTTTTTATATGTATGTATTGTTTTTCGCGATTTTAAAATAGTTAAATATTGCTCAATAGAGAAGAAAATCTTTTTGTGGAGATTGTAACTGTTACACTATTTGTGGAGTATTCAGTTACACATTATTGTGTCACTTGCATCAAAAAACAAAGAGGTTGAATATAGAGATGTGTAATATACTGTACACTGACTGACAGAGAGTAAAAATGATTTCTACCCTCACTTTAAGGAAAATGAGCAGGACAGAGTTTGGTGCAATTGAGGCGCCTCTTAAAGTGGGAATATACGGCCATCCAACCTTTTACAGGTAATCTTCTATGATTGCCTCTCTTGTGAGTGATAGGTATGATTTGTGAACCATAGATCTCAGTCTCTATCACCTCTCTGTACAAAGGATATTATTACCACACACACAAACACTTGTTTATATACTTCATCAGGACATCAGATCATTAATGTATGAACCAAAATAATAATAATAATAATAATAATAATAATAATAATAATAATAATAATAATAATAATAATAATAATAATAATAATAATGCAAACAAATACAAATCAACTAAGCATTCAGATTTAAAATATTTTCAAGTTTTAATAATTTCAGTTAAATAGCTTGAGCTGTTAAAATTAAGTAGACTAATAGATCTTAAGTTACTGCTAATTTTATAGTTTTAATGACTGGCATAATTTTCAAGAGTTCCAAGTGTAATTAATAAATAGTTTTACAATCTTGTATAAAATAACAGGATCATTCACTTAACAAAATCAAGGTAGCTGTATAGATTTGTGTTGTTTGTATCTTTGTTGTACTACAGCCCTAATTAAAATATACAAATGAAAATTCTAGAGAGGTTTGAGGCAATAAAACTATGTCTAAAAATTGTTGAGCAATTTCAGAAAAAATATTCCTTAATGTAAAATATCCCACCATCTACAGTACATAATATCCTCAAAAGATTTCCTGTGCATAAGGGACACGGCTGATGATTAATACTAGACGCTCATGATCTTCAGGCTTTTACACAGTATTAGAAACAAGCATGATTCTGTACTGCAAATGACTGCATGGGCTCAGGAACACTTCCAGAAATCAATGTCTGTGAACACAAGTTTTCCAAGCAATCCACAAATGCTAGTTAAAGCTTTATCATATAAAGAAGAAGCCACATGTCAACATGATCCAGAAATGCTGTCATCTTTTCGTCTTTTACACAGTGTCCCAACATTTTTGGAATTTCTGTCATACGTAATTTGGCAAAACAGCTTGGACTGCACATTATTGCACATAGGAGCTGTATATTAGAAATCAGGGGCAAGAGGTAAGAACTGTACATATGCATGTATTACTTACCTGATATAAATACAATGAAGTGCTTAGAATACACATAGAGTATGAGTGCTGTAAATGACCAATATGCTATAAACAGCTTTTAACTACCTGTTTTTTCTTTGCTTTTCTTATGATGTCAGGATTGTGTCCTGGACATGTACAAAAACAAACACACAATACAGGTGACAAACTGCTGGGGTACTAGATTCTTATGGCATGTTGTCTTTCAAGTGTGCGGTGATGGTAATAAATCTGCAGTAGTGTAAGTGCATGCATTTGTTTCATGCCTAAGCACAGAAAGCAAATTGTCTAAGTGTGTACACATGTGTGGGGTGGGGGCTGGTGGCTGTGAGTGTATGATGCTATGAGGCTTGTCACCTTCACAACCCTGTCAGTTAGTGTTAAGGCTCTATATTAGAAGTCTTTGACCTATCTCTCTTTCTCACACTTTCACTCTTTTTCATTGCATTTTCATTTTCATTTCATTTAATTTCATTGACTCCCACAATCTTTGTCATCTTTTCATAATCTTTGCATTTTTATGACTCCTAGATTTTTAACAATCCAAGAAGGGAGGTTTTTAGTATCTTGATTTTTAAGCATATCAATGCTGTCCAATGAAAAGTGAATATCTCCCAAATTGCAACTTTACAGAAGAGGACAAAAACTTTTCTTTCAATGTAAGTCAATGAAAGCAAAAATATTCCATTATTATTTTAGAGCATTTCTATTGGTCTCTTCAAATCAACAAATATAGAGAAACATTATACTTAGGACACCAGCGATATACAGTTTTATGCAAAAGTTTAGGCATATTTTTTTTCAAATGACACAATTTTTTGTGGATCTTCTAAGTGAACATAACATATGCATATGTTATACAGATGTAACGTCAGAGAACACACCTCTGCACATTTTAAAAGAGGCAAAATACCTTAATTCAGATGGTTTTCTTTAGAGGATGTGTTTATTTAATTTCACTTATAAGATCAACAACACATGTAAGTTGACAACAGGTGCCAAAATGTATGCCTTTTTTGTCACACAAACTTTCTTGTTGTTTGTTTTCTCCTCATGTTCAGACTGAACATCTCTTTGTCTCCCCACATCCTACTTCACAGATCCCATCTCATCGTGCCAAGATTGGGATGATGAGAAGATTGATTGCTACAGCTGTAGATCTGAAAAAGTTTGTGCTTAACGCAGCCAGACTAATGAGTTTTCAGATTAAGCTTGAGCTATTTATATGTGTGTGTGTGTGTGTGTGTGTCTGTGTGTGTGTGTATGTGTGTGTGTGTGTGTGTGTGTGTGTGTGTGCATGTGCTTTTGTGAAATAGAGTGCAAGAATGTCATTATTGGATTTTACAATAATAATCCAATATAGTCAGATTCACTGAATGTAATATAAAAGATTCAACGACCAAAGACTTAAATAAATCATCAAATCCTTCATTTTATGATACCATAAAACAACCAATCTTTTGAAAATCTATTAACTGTGACAGATTGGGGTCTGAATAGCATTGAAAACGAGCACTTTATGCCATATATTTCAATGTGTCTGATCACAAACATCTCCAAAGTCTAAACAGTGTTACTCTAATGGTAAGCATTCTTTCTGCATGTGTTTGAGGCTTGTTTTTCTATCTGACTGCTGTATCTGCTGACACTGAAAAATAACTTTCAACAACTTGTCTTCAGAGCCCCAGCAAAAATGTACACTTGTTTAAAATGGATATAAACTGATTCCGGGTGTGTACAAGTATTCAAGTACTTGATTACTCGAGTAAATTCACTTTTTAGGTATCGGTTGCTTTTCCTCAAGTGCAGATGGAGAGAAAATACAAATGAGAAATGTAGTAAAACATATATGTAACAAAACTTAAGTTTTAACAGAACTGTAAAATGTGGACTAAAAGTAATAATGTAAACATAATGTAGCCTCATGTTTAAAATAAATAGTTTCATCTACATAACTGTGTATTACGAGTGTATTAAACAAAAAACCTCTCAGCAGCTGTATAGACCTCAGATTTACAGTACTGTGCAAAACCTTTTGTTTATTGTACCTTCCAGACCACCGAGCATAACTTATTTATTTTTCATCATCAGAGAAAAGATGAAATGACAACGTAAACTGAATAGGCAGATTGAATCAATTGTTCAACATTGCCTTTATTCCAGCTTCCGTTCTTTTCAAGGGAATGGCTTGTTTTTGAAGAAATCTGTAGGAACATTATAAGAAAAAGCATGTGAACTCTTTGAAATTGCCTGGTTTTCTGCATTAATTGGTCATAAATTGTGATCAGATATACATCTAAGTCCTAAGTATTAACAAACATGATACCTTGACATATTTGAGAATTCCAACTCTACCGTGCGGATGCAGTGACTGTTTTACATCATACTAAGTGCTGCATGTTCTTCCCAAACAATTCAACCTTGGTTTCATAAGTCCACAAAACATTTTCCCAGTAGCGTTGTGGAGGGCTAAGGTACTCTTTGGCAAACTTCAGGCGTGCAGTGATGTTTTTTGTTTGGAAAGCAGCGGCTTCCTCCGTGGTGTCCTGCCATGCCTGTTCAATGATTTGCGTATGGTAGACTCATTAACAGAGATGTTAAGTAGTTTCAATGATTCCCTCAAGCCTTTCACTGTTACTCTAGGGTTCTTTTTTTACCTCTAGGGAGAGTAGCCACAGAACTAAATTCATGTAAATTTGTCTAACTCTGGACTGGTTAATAGCTAAAGTCTTGGAGATTACTTTGTACCCTTTCCAGTTTTATGCAAATCAACAATTCTTGATCTGAGGTCTCTTTTTGACGAGGCATGGTTCACATCAGAAGATGCTTCTTGTGAATAGAAAACTCAGAACGTTGGAGTGTCTTTCATAAGTCAGATTAGCTCTACACATTGCTCCAATCTCGTTTCATTGATTGGACTCCAGGTTTGCTAACTCATGACTTTAATTAGCTTTTGTTGAAGTCATTAGCATAAGGGTTCACTTACTTTTTCAACCAGCACTGTGAATGTTTAATGGATGTGTTCAATACAGACATGAAATATTATAAGTGTTTAGTGGTATTAGGTTAAGCACATTGTGTTTGTCTATACTTGGGACATAGGATCAGATCACGTTTTATGACCAATTAATGCAGAAAAACAGGTAATTTCAAAGAGCTCACATACTTTTTCTTGACACTGTGTAAGGACTTGGACTCCAGAGGTAGGTTTCGATCCATGTGCAAGGCTTTATTAACAGAGTTGTGAATAAACAACACAACGTAATGCAAAGAAGAGCAAACTGCGGGCGTGAGGAGGCTATATACACCCGTATATATAGCCCGCCCTCAGGAGTGCAGGGCGGTGCTCACAGATATACAGTATAGCCCGTCCTCAGGAGTGCTCACACACTGTATTATTTTTTAGTACCTTTATACAAGAGGGTTAAATAACTAATCTCTATACATATAATCTTCAACATACACTAAACCTGCAAATAATAGCCAGTTGGACTGAAAATGAAATAAATAAAGAATGGTCACTGACTTTTGTACCATATTATATAGTCAGCAACAGAACCAATCAAATACTGTTTCAAGCATCTTCCAAATCTTCATGATTTTGTTATTAGTACACTAGATAGCCTATCACAATTAAATGTTTTATTCTCATTAATGGTTTATGTTGCAATTTACAGCAAGATGGGTAGGGGTTCAGTCCCTGGCTACAGTGACCAGGGTCCTTTCTGTGTGAAGTTTGTTTATTCCCCTGTGTCTGTGTGGGTTTCCTTTGCTAGTGCAAAGACATGCAGTCAGGTAAATGAAGATGCTTAATTGCCCCTAGGTATAAGTGTGTGTGATTGTGTATGTCTGTGTGATAAGTGGCTTAGAGGACAAATTTAAAAAATGAATGAACTACTAAAATAACTAAAATAACCGTATAAATAACTTTACCATATAAATAACTTGAATTTTAATTTTCTTGCAGTATATAGTAACTTAGATATAAACTAAACTAAAAAGTGTGCCAATTTAGTCCCAAAAAGTATTGAAATAGTACACTTACAAGTTTACTACAAGTACATTGATATTACTGTACTTGAGAAATACACTAAAATGAACTTTAGTTATACTTTCTTTTATAAGGGTTGAATTTAATTTCTTTGAAAGAATGTCCAGCTATAGTTCTGGTAGTAATTCATCAAATATTTTAAAGGATTTTGAGAAATATTTTAGCAAGAAGCTGAGGCCTCAGGTACTCTGATGTGTATCAATTCACTGAAAAACACTTTGTTTTAGATGAGCTTAAATCTCACTGAAGTACAGTCAGAACAGTCAGTACACTATATTGTACTATATTGGAGTAACAAGGCTATTTTTAAAACGTAAGGAGTAGAAAGTACAGATAACGGTGTGAAAATGGAGTAGAAGTAAGGAGTAGAAGTAAAAAGTCATCTGAAAAATAATTACTCCAGTAAAGTATAAATAACCAAAATCTCTGCTTAAGTAAGGTAACGAAGTGTTTCTACTTTGTTACTTGACACCTTTGCTACAAACATTAGTGAAAGAATGGGTCGCTCTCAGTAGCTCAGTGAACTCTGGCAATTGGGAACAACAACAACTCAGCAACAAAGTGGTAGATCACAAAAAAAAGGCAGAGGAGGGTCAACGGATACTGAGGCACATAGTGCCCAGAGCTCCAAACTTCATGTGGCCTTTAGATTAGGTTTTTATAGGTTTCCATGGCCGAGCAGCTACATCTAAGCCCAAGCATCGGATTCAGTTGTGTAAAGTGAGCCACCACTGGACTATAGAGCAGTGAAGACGTGTTCCCTAGTGTGGCGAATCAGGCTTCTCTGTTTGGCAAACCAGTGGATGAGTCTGGGTTTGGCAGTTGCCAGGAGAATGGTACTTGTCTGACTGCATTGTGCCATGGAGGAGGGGGATTATGGTGTGGGGTTGTTTTTCAGAAGGTGGGCTCGGCCCTTCAGTTCCAGTGACAGGAACTCTTAATGCTTCAGCAGACCAAGAGATTTTGGACAATTTCACGCGCCTAACTTTGTGGGAACAGTTTGGGGACGGCCCTGTCGTATTCCAACATGACTGCAAACAAGTGCACTATTTATTGATTACCTTTCTTCTGAAACTTCTGGTCCAACTAATCGGAACCGTAACAAGCCCTTTATGACTTGACATAGGTATGTTGGGAACAGGTAAAGCGCTAAAGACAGCAGGACAGGGCACATTCCAAAATCAAAGTTTGGAATGTCTTACAGTAAAAGATGTTACTTGAGCCTAGTTTGTGTCTTTGTTTTTGGCATGTGTTCAACCTTTTGTCAGAAATTGTAGCTTTTTCCATCAGTTTCAATTCACCGTTAGACTCAAAACTGCCACCAACTTTCTGGTCAGCCAAATTAAATTTGGTTCATAGACCCAACTTTGAACAATCCTGATTTCCACCAGCGGGAACAAGTTCTGAAACTTTGGGTAGAAAGGGCTTAAGAGCAGTATATAAGAATTAAGAATCATGTAAATGAGATGTAGGTGATAAAAGAAGCTTTATGTAATAAGTTGTAGATGATAAATGTAATTCAAGTAACAATAAAGAAGCATCTAAGCTGGTTAGCTTTCCCAGAGAAGTACACATATATAATGGAATCATATGCATATTCATTTATGAAAAGACAGAAATGAAATGCTGTGTTCAGAAACTGCTTCAGTTCAATGGGTCGTAAATTTTAATCCAAGAAGCTTCAAATGGGAACAGCATTAATTCACTTTTAATTGGGTCTACAAACTTAGAGCATAAACAATCAATCTCGAATCCCTCGTCTCAAACAATGCTTTATGGGAAATCCTATATAAATGTCTACTCTAGATACACTTCTACCATCTATTTAAAATATCTTTTATGTAAATGTGTTTGCTGCCGACAGTGCATTGAGTCGAAGCAATATAATCAAGAACCAAGCAAAGTTTCGGGTATCAAATGTAATGAGGCTATGACCTTCAGCTCTGTATCATTAAAAGAGATTTAACAAAAAGAAATAATGTTTCTCTTTATTCTGGCTTGTATTGTTATTGGATACTGTGTAACTGTCCTTTCTTTTCTAAACTGAAATTGCTCTCAACAAAATTAATGGCTAATACATTTCCTGCGGCAGACCGCATTGTGAATCACGGCTTGTATGGTCTCCTTTAAGAAGCAGTAAAGCAGTGAGCTGGCACTTGGCTCGCTTTGTGCACGTCTTTGATGTTTTGGAACAAAAGCTGAAGCCTGTTTCTTTGGTATTATAAATGAGACCCCTCCATCCCCCATCTTACAAATTGTCTCTGAAAAATTCTTCATAAGATCAAGCTAGAGTTGCATGATATGGACAAACAGACAGGATATTGTGATTACCCTGTTACATACAGTACAGGGCAAAAGTCAGAGACCATGACTTTTTATTTAGTTATTTATTTCATTTCAGGCCAAAAAAGTTCATTGTTCAGTGTCAGAGAAACAAAAACAACTAAATATTATGGGGTTTTTTTTGCCTTTCTTACAGCTTTTCTTCTTTTCAAACTTTCAGTTATTTAGAGAAACCTGCAGGGCTCTTTTTCAACACTTCCAAAGTTTAGTCTTATACATACGTTTACATGTATGAGTGAAGGGGTCTGGTCTACGGAGGGGCAAGTCCTTTTTTCTGAGAGCATTAGCCGCTTCTTTGTTGGATTTGCAAATTGTCTTCTTGTTTGCCTGTACAGTTTTCTCTGTAATGGCTTCTTCACAGCTACATTCCCTTCAGACTCATGGTGTTGAGCTGTTTTCTCACAGTGGAAGGATGGACAGAAAGACCTGTGTTTTTTTTTTTTCAGATCTAAATGGTAGATGTTTTTTTTAAAGTCTACTTTAAATACTGTTTATCTGATTTTAGTAGTTTGGGTTTGTCTTCTAGGCCATGCTTGATTGTCCCATATTTATTAAATCTTTTGTTTTTTTATGTCACAGTTAAAAACACAAAACAGCACCAGGGAAACTAGGACTAGGCTAAGACTCAGGTTTGCAACACATGCTATGTTCACATTACAAACCTCATTATTCAATTCAGATTTTTTGTTTAGAACGGATTTGGGTATTTACATTAATGAATGTAAATAAATTTGTATGTAATGTGAAGGTATATTTTCCTGAAATGGCGCACATGCGCACATTGTTTATGCGAGTTTTGCAATTTCTTTGGCATTTGTTTTAAACCCTGCTTGATTTTGGTTCTTTCTAGCTTCACCTGAACTGATTAATTTGCCCCAATATCATGCAAATCTCTGACTTTTCATCCTTGCACTGCTGTCATCACGACACTAAGCACATGCGTAAAGGCAAAGATACAAAAAAATCTGATTCCAACTTTCATATTCATGCCGTATGACCACAAATAGAATATGTATCCAATGTAGGACCAGTTTTGAAAGTGATTCATCTGATTCAATTTGACGTGTCCCCCACAGCCCTGAAAAAATCAAATGTGTCGCATTAAGACACAAAATCTTATTTGGGTCACTTCAGCCTCATAATGTAAATTAGCACTAAACCAAATAAAGAGGCATATGAAAGGCAGTAGATTCCGGATGACTTGCAGGTTTGAGTGGGAGAAGTTAAGGAAAGTCTAATTACAGTAGTTGTAATATGACAATATAATATTATTGTAGCGTCCTACTGGCGAATATTGAGCTGGCAGCAGAGCACCCTGGGAGAGGTCAGGGAGAGTTTTATGGCTGTTGATGACATCAGCTATCCAGGCTGTTCAGAAGCTCTGAGTGGCGGGTCTCTACTGCTGCCGTGTTCTATTAAAAGGACTCTTATAAAAGCTTTATGTTTTTTTTTTGCCAAGTCATCCCACTAATGTCACAAGTGGATCATCCTCCAGCGGACTAGTTGAAACTGGCAGCAAAGAAATGGCTGAAGACTGTGAAAGACGAGGCAGATAGCAAGTGAGGCAGCAAGGACAGTGTTGAGGCAGCACAACGAGGCTGGAGTCGGTATGGGAGGGCACAGTGAAGCCCAGCACAAGAAGACTTGACAAGGCTGGAGGCCAAAGGTGGCAAGCAAAGCTAAGTGTTAGGGCTCCAGCGACCATGTCCAGCAGTCTTGCTCTCATCTGTGTCACGGTACATGATGAGAAAAGTAAAGATTGGTTAAGGGAGCACTGCTGGGATGTAGCTGGGTGCTGGTGTAGCCGGGAGGGCTCTTATTAAAATGGGGCGCAATGTAGCTTCCTGCTTCTGACTAGCAGGAGCCTTGGATGCAGAGCTCCCTAAGAGAACACCAGTCATGCAGCAAGAAATACTAAAAATATATGTAAATAGCTTAAATGTTAGCTTCAAGTTGTATATATGTGCTTATGGTGCAGTTCTGTGCTTGGCTGTGGGGCTGATTAGTGGGGCAGTGGTGCAGTGTTGGTGTCTACCATCAGGGAGAACAGTATGGATAACCAGCCTGCTATCCAGGCTATTCAGTGTTGTGAGTGGATGGTCTTCCTTGCCATTGTGTTCAATAAAGATCAGTTGTTTAAAAGCTCAGTGTTTCCTTCATTGCTTTTTTGCCAAGTCTTTACAGTGTTATACTAATACAGAAACTCCTGCTTTCCCACTTTTTTATTTATTGTTTTTCATGCAAGCATATATGGCTGCTTTGACTATAAACTACATACATGAAGTATAGACTTTGGCCCAGGGCTGTTACCTGATGCTCTGAATTATTTTTAATCAAAAAAAGATTTACGATCATCAAATTGCACAGATGCTTTGATTAATCCAAGCTCCCACAGAAACATTTGTGTTTTATTACAGCACACAACACAACACTGGCTAATACTGAAGAAAAAACAAAGGTGCATAAATTGGTTATTTGGAACAATATCAGAAGTAAACCACATCTAAACCACAGATTTGCAGCCAACTGGAACAAAGGTAAAAAATAACAGAAAACATTTATAAAGGGATCCCACTATCAGGTCAAGATGCCCTCCTCATACCCCACCAGGGCTGGGGAATCTTGCACCAGATTGTAGGTCATATAGGTTTAGTTTAACGTGTGCTGGGAGAATTGCTAAAATGCATGTATGGCATACATGGTTAGAAACAATTTTCTGTGCTTGCGTGTAAGTTGACAACGTCAAATTGTTTAAATCTTTACAATTTGCAGACATTACACCATTTATTTCAAATATATTATTATTATTATTATTATTATTATTATTATTATTATTATTATAAATGAAACTGAGGCCTCAATTTACCATAATGATTCCACTTACATTTATTAAGACACATGACAGAAACTATTAGAAACAAATGAATGTAGTGGATTAATTAAATGTTTCACTGCTTCCATGAAATACATAATTATATAAGACACACTGATTTAATAATGTATTATTATTTTTATTGTTATAAATAATTAAAAACAAGCTGCAGTTGTTGTACTATAAGTTACAACATGTACTGAGTAATATTATACACACACACAGAGTTGTGTAACATTTTGAGCTGTTTTTTGTCTTATTACTGTTAGTTTGCTAGAGAGTCAGGTGTATGTACCTTTAAAAAAAAAAAAAAAAAAAAAAAAAAAAAAAATATATATATATATATATGTGTGTGTGTGTGTGTGTGTGTGTGTGTGTGTGTGTGTGTGTGTGTGTGTGTGTTATGTTAAATCAAGTATTAATCAGTTAGGTGTAAACTAACAATAATGAGCAGAATTATAAGGGTCATTTATTGCTATAGAAATGGCATTTCTGCTGTGAATGCAGGTAATGTTATTATGAGTTATTATGAATTGAGCTATTATCCTAAACTGGGATAATAGCTAAGTTTATTATAGCAAGATTAATTACAGCCATGCCCACTCAGTGTGCAGTGTTCATGCTGCTTCATGTTTGAATTTAATGGCTCCACTCACATGCAGCACTTTTTGCAAAGTAAATATCAATCTACTCATACCTATGCTAAAGTCAGTGTCTGGTGGGTAAAACAGATCTACCTGTCAGATGTGGCATCTTTATTAAAGAGGGTAATTTGGCCCCTACAAATTATATGTGTTACATAGTCCATGTTTCAGCATGACTATGATTTCCTCTTAAAAAAGAATAATACAGGCCTGTGTGCTGTCCATATATTCAGCAGGTTTAGCCACTAAGTGATGAAGCAGAACAGAAAGCTTGGAGAGAAAGTCATATAGCAACTTGCGGATACAGACCCAAGAAGCACTTCAGCATAGATGTTTTTGACAGACCACAGCATTGATCATTATGATCTGATTAATATTTTCAAAATGTCCTGGCCAAAGATTCCTTACTTCTGTTTTGAAAAACAACATTTCTTTGGATTCCCCTTAAAACCTTCCCCTTAAATAACTGGTGTTCCAGATGTTCACCTTCTGTAGAAGATTATGACCATGATTCTGTCTTGTTTTCTCTCATACACAATGCAAAAAAAGAGGTAGTGAAGTAAAAAATTAACCAGACCAACTGAAAGTTCATTATCTACCCTGACGGTCCCATTGGTGAGTGTGTCATTGCTGCACAACTGAAGCTCAAACACACACTTTGTGCTAAATTTCAGTGAAGATCCAAAGGTCGTAGCAGATACAGAATGTGTTTAACACTGCTGTACAATATGGAAGAAATGTTTTTATTACTGAAATTACTTGAGTAAACGTTGTAAAGGATCCCAAACTGTAAGGGGTTAAAATAACTGTGTTCCTAATGTTTTTGTATTAAAAACAACAACAACAAAAGTATGCTATGAGCAAAAAATTGTTTAAAAAATCGGAATGTATCAAATATGATGCAAAACTCATACAAACAAAGTGTTATTTATATATTTATTTATTTATTGAAGGTCTTATAATTCTTTTCTGCCAATTGTTTAACGGTTCAGCCTTTAATGGTTAAGAAATCTACTACACAAACAGTCTTTAGTACCTCTAGCACAGAAAGCCATCAGAGGTAGACTTTTATAACACCTGTTTCATATATAGAATTTACAACATCTGTGGAGTGATACTTTCCCACCTTAAGAAAAGAACATGCCTGATTTATGTTTCACCAAGGTTAAATCAATGAAACAAATATTAAATGAATAAATGAACCTGTTATCTGCTTGGCTACCGTTATTAAAATCTTAATCAAAGTGAGGGGGCGAGACAATGCAGGGAAAGGCAGATGCTGTATAGCAGCAAACTCTGATTTGTTTCAAAGCCACTATTTGAGCTTTTGTTCATAGCATACTTTTTCGTTGTATTTTAAAACATAACCTGTTATACGAATCACAGGGTGACTTATTGAATAGCGTTGCACAGACGCAGTCATGTGCGCTATTTTGCTTTAAGTCTGTCTGCTTGTGAGTCTGTTTGGGTTTTATGCTTTGAAAAAATAACAACAAAAAACAAAAACAAAACAGTGTAACTTTAATTTCCCTGGGTGCACTGAGCTGGCATTGATTCTTTGTGACACCATGTATTAACAGCCTCCTGCTGCTGGCCTTGCTGGCAAAAGAAAACTGCATAAGGATTTGTTGCAAAGGCCGAGCAGCGAACAGTGAAGAGGTCATGCTGGAGAGTGCATTTACTCACAGTCCCTTTTAGGATTATTATCACCCTGAAGATCTGTGATAAAGATTTGTAGAACACTAACTGCTTTTCTTTCACTAAATAACATTGACATTTTGTGTAAAATGTAATAAGAATCTTCTTTTTTTTTCTTTTTTTTAGCCTACCCACACTTTTTTATTTTTTAGCTTTAACACACATGGACAGTGATTCACTTACCTTGAGAAGCAGCACTGCATTTCACTGTGCAATGATTTTATTGGAAAAACTCTGCCAAATACATCATGACATTCCTAATATGCCCCTATTGTCTTTATTGTATTTTTATTCCCTTTGCAATTGCAATTGTTTGCAATTGTTTCCATCAAGAACATGCATGCTTTTTTACTGTTATAATTTGAAAAATCTGGCACACAATTCTCTCCATATATAGATCATTTACTCATAATGACCATATATCTTAAATATGTTTATGGAAGATTCCAATAAAATATATTAATACTGTGACAAAACATCATAGCACCACCTAAAGTTTACTCAATGTTTCAGAGGTGACAATGTTAGCACTCACTTGCACTAGCCAATACACAGTCTGAGTCACAGGTCTGAAACCATACTATTCCTCATTAAAACACTAACATGTTTACATAATTACAGAATATATGTGTCTATATTGAGAATGGATAAGCTTACACACTGATTTACAAGCTTTGGGACACACTTATTTTAAAACATAGAAAACCAACTGCTCATCTTGTGGCCAGGAGGGTCAGGGATGCAGTCTCACTGCCTGCTCTAAAATGCAGAGCTGCGGCTAAATTAGGGTACACCTGTAAACCAAAACTCTGTGGCTTGGTACTGATAATAACGAGGGGAGCATTTTTTTTTACATAAGGTGTTTTATTATTTAAAAAAAATAACTCATGGTAAATCGAAAACTTTCAACATAAATCGTTTAATAAATCAAAAAGACCAGAAAAAAATGAAAAAAATATTGTTAAGTTGAATATTAAGTTGAATTTTCAGGGGTTAGTGTTTGGGGACAGCCACCTCCCAAAAGAAAGTCCCCTATAAATCATGAATTTGTATATAGTTAGCTTGCTAGAACTTTTATTACTAATTCTATCAATAGATTATAAAATATATGTGTTCTGTATGCTCTTACTGTGGGATGAAGGTAATTTGGGAGAATAGTCCATATATTACATTACAGACATCACAATCTCCCACAGTTATCTAAGCAAATCAATGAAATTAGGGCTATTTTACCAATCACCAATTTAAAAAATGAGTTTAATATCAGATGGAAAGTTTTTCTCCCATTAATATATTGAATAACTGTAATCAAAAGTAAATACGACAAAGGTTCAAACTCTTCCTATGGCCATTCGTATTTTTATTATGTAAAATTTAATCTGGCCAGAAGATATTTTTTTTTACCTATTTTATGCCGTTAAATGTTTCCATCTGATCTGCTTTATCAATCGACTGGGTTCTCATTGTAAGCTATACAAAATAAGGAGAAACATTTAAAACACAAGAAAGAACAGAACATAACTGCATTTTTTTACAAAGGTTCTCTCAGACTGCTAATCCCACTGAAACACTGGGGGATGAGCCGAAGATGAGCTTTTGAAAGAAGTGCCACAGCCTCTGAGAAATCTACACATATTTTCCCTGAATTATAGGGTCTCAGATCCTGTAACTGCTCTCCAACCTCATCAAATAAAAAGATTCGGTGCTTTTATTTCAGGCTGTGCGCATTGACTGAAAAGTCTCAATATAATCTGCTACAACTCCCTCATGCCTTCAGCCTTGATGGAACCTCTTAGAGACAATTTTGAGGTGTGATTGGGAAAATGTGCTGGGAGATGCAAGCTGTGGCTAAAACTGGACTGAAAATCCTATGATGTACAGTTAGCTTTAGATAGACAGTTGCACACAATTAAAGGGTGCTGGTTGTTTGACATACATAACCCAAACAAATAATACTTTTAATGGTAATGTAGCATAGATAGCATTGCCCTGAGCATGGAAAAGGCCTAATGTGTCAGCCAACATAATAAGGAACTGACAGTGGAATCCAATCATGTTTTGGTGTGAAATGGGTGGAAGCAATTTTGTGAGAGAAAACATCACTTTAGGCAGTCCTACTGAATGAGAATATGAGTGATAGCCAGAGCTATGCATTTCAGTCAGATGTTGGAAATGGAAAACTGCAGCAGCTTTATACCAGAGACCATTTTCTGTTTTGGTTCACCTGCTCTCCTTGTGAATTAATGTTTGTATACAACCCTGTAATGTAAAATAAACTTTGTCAGGATTTTCAAGACAACCTATACTATCCGTCTATGTATGTTGCAGTGATGTCAGTGATGAAAGACAAAAATTAAGCAGAAATTTACTTCACCTACAACCTTACTCAAAACTTTGGTTCTTCCAAATATATTTTCAAGAGAGGTACTTTTCAAGAGATCAACATTAGTTGTGCCATGCCCCTGTGTGCACTGCATAGGCCTGTCTTCTAACTATAAATCTATATGATATATATGAGAATGGCTTCAGTCTTATGTTAATCAGTTGCACTTCCACATGCACACTTGGAAATACAGCCTCTGAATCACTGCCAAGTCGGAAACATGGCCTTTGATTGGTCAAGTCAGCCTCCAAGGCATTAGTGGGAAGCTAAGAGCCATGCTCACAGCAACAATAACTCTTTTACTAAGAAATAGATAAATAATCAGAGAGGACGTTCTGTGCTGGATTTATCATTAAGGATTTACAAACAATTGATAGACAGTGCTTCGTTAAGCAGAAAATCAAGCTCCACTCAATCCACCTATGTTTCTCTCTATTTTTCCACTGTGCAGAAGACTACTCAATACTACAGGTCTGAAATTATATGTAGCTATTAAGAAACCAATAATGAGAAAAGAAAACAGAACTGCATGTATATTTGAATACTGAAACACCTGAGATGTGAAGTTAGCTGTTATGGACTGATGAGTTTAAATTTGTTATTATGGTTACATGAGCAGAAATTGTAACCAACTTTTAAGACCAAGCTTTGAAGATTGAAAAATATCTCTACTGATGTCTAGAACAAACTAACAGCACATTTCCTGAAAAGAGTAATTAATGAGTAATTAAGAAATAATTAATGAAAAAAATACTGAAAAATCAGATATTTCTTGTTCTATGTAACTTTCAGTTCTTTTTTTTCTGAAAAAAAATACTTAATGACCCTTGTGAGTGGAGTGGCAATAAAATTGATTGAAAAGTTTTGCCCAGTACTGTAGATGTAAGTAGGGAAAGTCATGAATTTACCTGGGAGTGTGGCCACATTTATGAACATTTAAAGCTAATAAAAGTCTACAAATACTGGCCCTGGATGGCTAGTATGATTCAGCATTGAAGTGTGGTTAGTCATTGTAGTATGAGAGGGTGTATGTTATACTGCAAAAGTAGATATCAAATAAGCTGAAGTGTGCATTATTGTCAGGTAGTACTCATAAAGATGGCCTCATACTGCAGAGTGAGACTTGGCCCTGGGTCAACAGAGGAGAGGCCTAAAGTGAAGTTTAACCATTTACAAACTAGATGCTTTAATAAAACCACATGGGATCAGGTCGTTCTTTTTTAACAGCTGAGTGAAGCTCCAGCTAACTTCATCTCCTGCTAAGAGATTTGTTTGAGCACTTTCTGGTCTTACAAGCTTAATATATGGCACTGCTTTTACTTACTATTTACTCTAGGTAGCCTTAGCTTGGTTAGTTAGAAATAGCAATGCTAGCCTATCTAATACTAGGCAGCTAAGAAGGTATCTGGCTAGTCTAATGGTAAACCAGAATTCTTATTTTATACTCTTTTACTCTTTTCTTTTGGAACACTTTCTTCCAACATGCACTCATATGCTCGAGTTGGATCTTTTAGCTTTTTATTTAGGCAGTTAAATAATATTATTTGGGCATATATCATACATCAGTGCTGTGGACAGTACACTTTATATTAACAGTACGTGCAAATGCTAAAGGGTGCCTTAACATATAGAAGTGCTGTGTTAACCCTGACACAGTACAATTTATTTTAACAGTAACAGCAAATGCTAAAGTGTGCCTTAACTGTGTCAGGGTTAACACAGCTCTGATATATGATCTATGCCCAAATAAATATTATTCATTCTTTTCCTTAAACAGTTCTATCTATGCTAGCTAGCTAGCTAGGTAACTGCAAGCAAGCTATAGGATCTCTAGCTTTGAACAAATTTAGTTTAGGCCCCTCCTCTGTTGATTTAGGGCCACATCTCACTCTGCAATATCAGGTTGTGTAGTAAACACACACACAGATCCACACATCAATACAAACACATACAGCTCTCCATGATGAAAGTTCATGGGGAGCTGTCAGAAGAAGCCAGCAGTAATTATAAATGAGCTGCTTCTCTCAATAGGTGGGTCTTGAGCATGACATTTCAGAGCATGAGGGGAAATCACCAAGCAAGAGGTTATATTTGACCCTCCCCCACTGCCAAACCTGTCTCTCTCACTTCACCTCACTTGCACAGCAGAGAGCTCTAGGGTTCAGCTAGGCTTAGACACAGCTGTTGAGGGAAAAAAGCTCATATCTGGGATTGGGGTATCATAGACAGATCTGCCTGAAATGTATTGGAAGAAAATTGACAAGCACAAGCTATCTGTGTATATGTGTTTGCATAAGAGACACCAATTACCAGGCTATGCTTTGTACTGCTTTCAACTGCAAGTAACCAAGAGATATGCAAATATCTTATCTTTATACAAAACCTTATTCCAAAACCTTGTTCACCAAACAGAATGTACAAAGCATGCCCTGTATATAACTTTCCAACTTAACAGTCAGTGCAATTTCTCCACCTTCGATGTCAACTAGCTAGTCTGAATTATGGGTACTACTGTAAGCATTACCCTCACCAATCGCGAGAATGATTTGGTTTTTCTCCTCCACACAGTGTTAACAAACCACGTCTCTTGCTGTTTAAGTTAGAGAATGTGAGAAAACATACAATTGAAATCTAACCTGGCACTCACGTGACATGCTAGCTCATCACCATCTGTCTATTTGTATTCCTCTCATCCATTTACTCTTGCCAGCATTCACTGGATGCACATCCAGCAGCAAAGTGAATAAGAACCCAAAATCCTAGCCCAGCAGGAAACAGCGACAACGGAGCAACAGTAATGGCAGACTGTAGCTGCAGAAATGTGTCCTTACATGCTGTGAAAGGGATGATGCCACTTTTCATACCCTTTTCCAATGCACTGTCAGCAGCCTGGCTGCGTATTCATCTTTAAACAAAGTAGAAATTGGCTTCCTATCAAATGCTCCATTCCAGTTTAAATGCTGCAGCTTGTATAGGTGCATGAATGTAACTGCTGCTGCAAAAGGAAAAATAAATAAATAAATAAATAAAAAATAAACAAATAGGAAGCCCCTTTAGCATATTTAAGCATATTTAAGCATTTGGGCATTTGATGGTCATTTGAACATGATGGGGGTAATATAACAAAACAAACACAACTGGAGGAATGTCTTTTAAAAATAATCTGTAAACCGTAATTAATAAAAATGCACTTACAGGAAAATGTTAGGACACACCCACATTTATTACCTCAAATTAGAATCAGAGGCGAATAAGCAAGTTATTGTCAGAGAGGATTCTAAGGGAGCCTGTCTTATTTAACAATCTGGCATTTTGCTTGCTCCTAATTATTAAATTAAATAGTATCATCATAATACGATCCATAGAGCTTTCTAAGGCAGACCTCAAGATGCAAGAAGTCTCCAACAATTCTAAAATGTCATCACGTGACCTGCAAGTACCTCCTGCTACCGCTAATGTCAAAGTAAATGCATCTACCATCCAAATCAGATTGCACAAGTTTGATTTCCATGGGACATGTGCATGGAGGAAACCACAAAAACATCACTGAACAGCAACACTGAAGTTTAGAGACAACACCTGGACAAAGACCAGGATTTCTGGAACAATGTGCTTTGGACAGATAAATCAGAGGTCGAATTATCTGGGCACAGTAACAGAAGACATTTTCGGCAACATGTAACCAAAACAACTTCATGCTAACTGTGAAGCATGGAGGTGGGAATGTCATGGTTTGGGGCTGCTTCGCTGATGCAGATATGCTGTGATAGCACCTACAAAGCTCTACATCATAGAATCCACTATGAATTCTTTCTTGTATCTTTCTTGTATTGAGGAAAATGTGAGAGCTTCTGTCCAAAAACTGAACCTGAAACAGAGGTGGATTATGCAACATGACGATAAGCTAAAACATTCCTTTAAATCTACCAAGAGACAAACACGAGGAGTTCTGGAACGACCAAGACAGAGCCCGAATCCTAACATCACACAGTTGAAAGAATTCTGCATAGAAAACATCTAATTAAGGTTATTTAGTTAAATTTGGAAATACCAGCTATTAGAGCATATGGTCTGAACTTCCAGACAGGAATTGTCATATTTTTGATATACATTTCTCTGTTAAATAAATGATAACAAACTCAAATGTTCATTGTTTTTGCAAAGTTGATGCAATTATATCTTCTTTATCTATAGATCTATAACGGCGGGTGGCATACACACAGTCCTTTTGTTTACAAAATAAGACATATAGCAAAACAAAAGCAAACAATGTAACACGACACAATACACAAAGAGAATGCAACAAAGGCATTGGTAAGGTAAGGTAAATGTACTAGAAGTTAAGAGGAGGTAAATGGACCAGAAAACACAGGCTAAGGAAACGGGAAGCAACATGTAAATAAGACAACGGGCTGAAACAGAGAACATGACAACCGAAAACGAACGACAAACACAGGTAACAAACAGAGAATATAAATAACACAGGGTATACAAAACACCTGGTAACCTGGTCCTCCTGTATATCCTATGTATATATCTTGTGTATGTTTTGTATAGTCTTTTTTGTTTTTGTATATTCCTTTATATATTTCAGTTATAACTATATGTATATTTTCTAGCTTATTTTTACTTTAATATTGTCTATTTATTGTATGTTTGCACTGTTTTACATATATAATGCTGCCCTGCTGTAGAGTTGTATCTGAGCCTCACCCCAAGCATTTCAATGCATGTTATGTCCTGACATGATGTGCAAATGACAAATAAACTAAACTAACTTGAAACTTAAAACTAACTAAACTAAGAATGGGAGGAGATGCATATTAGTAACAGGTGAAGGCCATAGACATGAAGAAGCACATGATAAAACAAACAGGAACACATGAAAACTAGTCTTAAAACAGAGAGAGCAGGGCAGGGCGTGACAAGATCAAATATTGATATATCCATATTTCTTAATAAAGAATGAATTGTTTAATGGAATGTTCTATTTTTTCACATGACTGTATCAATCAGTATTATTTATTGCATAATTAAGTTTACGGGCAGCTTATTGTTTAGCAATCACAATATAACCATACTGTTCATAAATTGCTTTCTGTGTCATGACCATACTGTTTTAGTATGCATGAAATATATTCATATACTTATATAGCATTTGTCAGAGAGAAATGATTGTTAAAAATGATACTTCTGTTGAAGTACACATGAAATGAACCCTCATAAATAAGCATATGATAAACAACACTAAGGATGTCAGATATTTCTATTCTTCACTATTTGTAGATGTAGTTTCTTCTGCTTAGGCGCGCATGTGCTCAGACTTCACACATATAAACTCAATACAGCATGAAAATTGCATGCCCATTGCGTAGAGAGACATGCATATTATTAGCATTTACATACACGTTTTTACTCACACTTCACCTGCACTTCCAGCCATGGAGGCACGACTGGTAATTAGATGCTCTCACCCAATATTCTTCATTGGTTCTTGAACAAATTACAGCAGCGGGGGTATCACACATTGAGCAAGCTCAGCCTGCTGTCCAATCCCAAAGGAGATCAAATTTCCTGCTCACCTCGCAGATTGCTATCTTTCAGGACCAGGGACAATCAACATAGCTGTCTTCACCACATACACGGAACATAGAGGAGTTTCTACACAGCGGGCAACTTCAGTTAAACTTATCCAATTAGCCAAGCCTGCAGTGAATGTGAGTACTTCATTAATGATCAGTGGAATAATGTGCTGGGAGACGTGGAGAAAAACACATACAGCTACGAACACCGTGACCTGTCACATGGCAGACCTGACTGTTGTAACAGGTTAAGGATTCCGTCATCTGTATCTCGGGTGTTGTGGAAATTTTTATTTCACCTAATTACCAAGTGGTGACATCCTGATGATGCTGTTGCTTAAAGCGATAATTTGTAAAACAATAAAAACCTGTCGAATTTATAATCCAAACAACAGGGGGCAGCATATCACCAGATAATGCACAGTCCCTCCTTCTACCCTTTCAGTTCTTACCAGTTTAAAAGAAACATTCTAAACCTTTTAGAAGTTCAGCATCAAACTTCATTTTTTACACATCAAGAGTTCTCTCCAGTGGTGGAAGGCAGGGGAAATGTTAACTCTTGTTTTCCTTCTGTTTATATCACTTCTTTTGTATGCTGTTGGACTCTGGGTTTCATGCTGAGGGCAGACATTGAGTTTAGTTTTCCTTTCCTCTGAAACCTGTCCTTAAATGATGTAACCAGGTGCAGGACCTTCACCATGATTGACAGGAAGTTATAATACACTGTCTGAGCAGAGCCATGTCTTAAGTCTCTCATATTGGGCTAATTTAACTAAATGCTGTAATAACTCAATGGTGTTACGAGGCTAAGACAGGCTGGGACTAGCTGGTTAGTGAACTAACTTAAATACATAAACATCTTTGACATGCCACCAGGCTTATTATATTTCTTCACATGGAATCTTTCTTCACTTTGTAATGCAAACTAAACTAAAACCCTTACATGTTGCTCCTTTGATGTACAAATAAGCTTCCATAGCAGGACTACCCAATCAACAGTGACATGACAGGATCTCAGTTGACCTCAGAACAGTTATCAGACCATAGATGTCCATAGATGTATCACAGTATTTGACCAACAGTATGTGGCCTGCCCAGCTAATTACAGATTTCAGGGTTTTAAGCCATACCAATGTACACAGGTTTAAGAAATCAAGCACATATCAATAGAATCTTCATAGACAAATGCTGGCAGTAGAATAGGCAATATTAAAGAGCTCAGTGGCTTTAAAGGTTGTTATAGGTTGCCACAATTCAGTTCATGAAATTTCTCATTTGGCCATGAAGCTAAAGCCCATATAGCAGGGCTTTAGAGTGATTTTCTTATATCTGATGAAAACAGACTAAACCAGAAATACAGTGGGGATGAAAAGCCCCACTGTTTATATTAACCATTCTTTTCCAATTTACTACAAACTGTTTTATTACATATCATTTTATCAGCACAAGCTGAGTAAAGGGTATAATCCTAAAAGTAGAAACATGAAATGTCTACAGATTAAATGAAACTTTTCAGAATTTTTCAGTAGGAATAACACCAAAAACAATTTGACCTTTTTAATTTAATTTAATTTAATTTTAAGCAAAAAGGTATGGGGGAGAAAATCATGCCTGAAACCCTTTCTTCCAGTCTAAGGCCCTAAATATTCACATCCACACTTTCTGTTTCCATGATGAAGTTTTCACGGTCCCCAATGCCACCCCATCTCCTGTTTATCAGTCCTAAAGTAGTTCTACAACAGTCAGCCCAAGAATTTTCCTCCCTTTCTCAATCCGTCTTCCACCATACGACCACCAAATGTTGTGGTGGTATCTCAAAGACTGTTGGCATAGTGACCAGCTAACCCTGGCCTATCCTGTCTCATCGACCACTTTGTACCTCAAGATGTGATAGAGAGTCACTGAGGCAATGAGCCTGATATTAGAACACCAAGTTGAATATAAAGTTAAGAAATAGCATTGTGCAATAGAGTATTTAAACTTTTTGTCAATCATGTTGAAGGTAGGGCTATCGTTTAGATTATTTGTGAAAGGATCAGTAAATGCTGATACTGAGGCTCAACAGGTTGCGTTGTATCACAATAATGTTGCTATTGAATGACTGGTAGTCTTAAATCCTAGTAGTAAATTATGACTAATTACGATTAAGTTGTTGCTACAGATGTTTACAAATGTATCAGTTGTGCTATATGACCTCATAAACCATTAAACCATTATTAACACACAATGTTGTATGTAAATTAAGGGAAATTATATAATATTTCAACTTCTGCATCATAATGCATGTAGGTAATTTTAACATTAAGCTTTCCAATAGCGACTCAGCAGCTAGCTAACTTTTTTTTTTCTCAGTATGTAATGTCAGGGGTCAATTCCTGCCCCCTGCTACTTATCGCTAATGCAACAAAAACCACAAATAACTGGTAGTTATAAGTGGGCGACGTTACAAGCTGACAAGGTCTCTGGATGCATCATAAGGTGTTAGAAATATGGGTTTAAAAATGTCTTGTCTATTTTCTGTTCAGATGAAATAGCATGATTGGTTATTTGGCGCAATCTCAATTTTATGTACCTCTCAGCATGTGGAGAACTGTATAGATGTAGTTAGATGTGAAATTTATAATTAATTGATCCATTACTCTTATTCTGCACCATGTCCAAATGAAACAGTCTGTACCCTCGTACTGTAATTTCTACTCTCAATAGAGGACTTATATTACTGACCTGAGTCTCTTTCAACTCAGTTGAAGCTAAAAGATGAGAGGAAGAACGTAATGATTGATTTCTACCAAATTTAGGTCAGGGCTGAATTTATCATTGTACTAAAATCTGGATGTTTTCTAAGGTTTCTATAAATGAGTATTTTCACACAGGCAAAATGTGCTGACTCAGTTTTGGCTGAATGTGCTTACATTAAAGAAACACACTGGAAAAAAGAGGAGTTGTCTGGTTCTCTTTCAGCTATTAGAGTGTATTTTAACAGCACTTCACTGACATTTGCAAAACAGCATTTGTTACAAGCTTGATTCACAATCAATCAATATACAATAAAATTGTAAATAATCATTGTTCATAGGAAAGGTCTTTGTGTGATTAATGATTACTGCACTTCATCATCTGATGCTGTAGCTCCACAGCGAAGGTAGAGAACTCTGGTTCTAGAGGGCCAGATTTCTGCCCATTTTCGTGGTTTACATTCTCAAGCAATCCTGACTCAACTCATCAGTAAATTGGCAGGTTTGAATGGTGTGCTAGACCAAACAAATCACCATGTTTCCCAATCAGTTCAGCATCCCTGATTGACAGGGATCTGTGATAACACCTCTTTCTTACACTGAAATTCAAGCACAGAACCTTTTTTGTGCTCTATGCAAATAAACATGCAAATAAATAAAGGTCTTTTACAGAACTTTGCAAGCTTTGCTACCAGAAAAATGATTAACCCCATTCCTATTAATAGTGTATCAGGTCAAGTTGATATCTCCTTGTTAGCTTGGGACAGATTTCCTTGGGAGATTTGCTGAGCCGTAAACACTATGGTAAAGCTGAGCATGTTTGCAACAGCCATCTGTGTCTGAACAACAAATGGGCATGGTGTGTAAAATTATTAGGAATAATAAATAATTACCATAGGCATATCGCAATGTTTATATTTGCTAGATAATCTGTCATTCATATAACATTGCTTCAGCTTCCCTCTCAGTCCTATGACTGAACACCTTAAAAAAACTATTTTTGGCTGTCAAACGTTTTTGTGATAAATTACATAACATGTTTCGCTTGTTTTGTTTTGTTTTCTGGAAAACATTACATTTATTGTTCAGTTTTTTTGACATTTGGTCAAGAAATAGTGTATAAATTGGTCTTGGAGTGATGTGTATCCATGTCACCAGCTGCCATGTTTGTTTTTGTTTAAAACAGAGATTAAAATAAAAAACATTCCATTAAATTTTTAAGCAATATAAAGGAGTCTATGGTGTGGAAACACACGAAAGTGAATATGCTGACATACTGTCTTCTACAGAGCTACGACACCTTCGAAAAACATGTCCAGCTTATTGAACATTTGGAATAAGGAAAGTATTCAACCATACAGTGTAAAGTCTGTCTATGTGCATGAAATCATGAGCCAGTTCTGAACAAGTTATCTTTAATTTTCTTTCTATCAGTTGGACTATACTTTATTCCTGACGTGGGCAGACTGTATGGATTCTTAGATATAGCACTGACCTCATAGACTGAATACCCTTTGATATAGCTAATATTGACTGAGCACTGAGAATCTAAGAGAGCAAAGACTGTGATATGTGATCTGTGAAAGTGTTTCACAATAATCAAGCACTTTCTGTGTGATTTTCTTTAAAGGGCTGTTACAGATCCTAGATAGCATATCATAGATAACTATGGTTTTCACTTATTATTACATTAGTATGTAAACATTGCTAAAGCTACAAAACATACTGTTTACTCCCCAGGTTATATGCTCCAAATATAGAAACTTAGCAACGCAATCATAGGTGTTGAATATGCATTTATCTGCATATTAAGCCAGGATTGTTTCAGCCTGAGCTGCTTTTTAAAAGAAGCAAAATAAAAGGCAGCCAATCAGAACCAAAGTCATTTATATATATATGTTCTTAATGGCACAGTAACAAGAACAGCCCATTTAATTGTAAGGGATAAAAAGAGGCTGTAAAACGGGCCCATGCTTTCAGCATATAAAACCACAGCAGAAACCTCAGCAGAAAATGTGTGATCTGGTACGCAGGGTGTTAGATACACAGTGGTGCGCATAAGCTCAATGAGGTCAGAATGAATGTAGTATATCAATCTATTAATAATGTAGTGAGAAAGGAGGGTTGAAACAGGGTCTGAGTTGTAATTAGATGTGTATAACCTAAAGTAAATGGGCTTATGCAGGAACTGAATACATCATCAACAGATTTTTAATAGGTTTAAAGCTTTTGCCAAAAAGTTGAGAAAGATTGAGAAATCAGCAGCCATAGATGGACATGTATTCACACTTTTCAGAACATCCTCATCTGCTGCTTCTCTTTTCATTATTTTACCACACTCTTGGTCACTGAGGAAGCAGCCAATCCCAGTGCAGATTTCTGTCTTAATGGATTATCTTAATGGATGTTTTTCTTCTAGCGGTTCAAAAACTGCAATAGGAGCCAGTAATGGAGAATGTGAACATGTGTGAGTGTGTGTCATTAGGTATATATATATATATATATATATATATATATATATATATATATATATATATATATATATATATATATTATTTGTATATACTAAATATACATATATTTAGTTTTTTTAACTAATTACATATATTTACATTAATTACATGTATTTTTGAATAGGTAAGGAAATACTGGTAAATCAGTTTACCCCTAACCCTAACCCTTAAACAAACACCAACTACCTATATTGTAATTTGAAGAAGTGTTTTCAAGAAGAGGCATCACGTTTGGAAGAATCCATATTTCAGTATCAGTCTGTCTATCCCTAACCCAGATTCCAAACCTCAACAGCATTAAATGACTTTGGATTACTTGGATTGTGAGAATCAGAAAATGCAATGAACTTTTATTACTGAAGTTGCAAGCTTTTTTTATCACATCAATTCATCTGGAACACCGATGCCAATGTTTAAATTCCTCTTTAATTTTTGAAGTAAAGAAGTATAGTTTATATGAGATAAATCTTTAAGTGTAGGGGACACATTCACAACTCTGAATCCTTTCTGTGCCCACGCAAAGGGTGAAATACTCTAAAGTTCACTGGACACTGGGGATTAAAATAAGTATTAATTAAATACATTTCAGGTGGGATTGATTGCTCTGGGTGAGTCAAGAACAACATGATATCATCTGCATATAATAATATTCTATTGTCCACCTTTGCAATATTAATTCCTGAAATCCTCTACTAGTCTGAATGGCCACTGCAAATGGTTCTATTGCCAAATTAATAATAATAAATAAATACGGGGACAATGGGCAACGTTGATGACAGCCCGTAGACAAACCAAACTTTTTAGAGAGAGAGCCATTTACACATATTTGGGATTGGGGATTACTATACAAAGATTTAATCCACCCGATAAACCTATCACTACAATTTAATTTCTTTAGGACAAAGAATAAGTATAACCACTCAACTCTATCAAATGTTTTTTCTGCGTCAAGAGATATGAATAACACTGGTCGTGCATATAGGTTTGAGTAGTCAATTATATTTAATAATCTCCTAATATTATCTGAAGCATATTGGGCCTTCACAAAACCAGTCTGATCCAGATCAATAAGATGGGGGAGTAAATCTTTGAATCTATGGGCAATTAGTTAGGAGTAACGAAATTGGTCAAAAAGAGGCACACTTTGTATTATCTTTATCCTTTTTATGCAGTAAAGATATCACAGCTGTCTTCATCGACTCCAGAATAATTCCATTTTCAAAAAAGTCTACAAGCATGGGCATAAAAAGGGGCTCAATTTGGGGCCAAAAAGCCTTATAGAATTCTGCGGGATAGCCATCCAATCCTGGAGGCTTTCGAGAAAACAGTGACATGATTGCCTGCAACACCTTATCCGCAGTAAATGGGGAAGTCAAACGTTTCTTATCATTCTCAGAAATTGAAGGCAGAAGTACGTTTTCTAAAAATGTACAGATATCTGCGGGATTTTCTGATGTGTATAGCTGTGTGAAGAAATCAAGAAATGAGGACTTTAATACATTTTATGGTGCGATTGGAACACTCTTTTTTAAGTTGATATGGTAGGAGCCTGCCAGGTTTATTACGGTATTCATAGTATTTATAGTGTTGTTTAGTGAAAAATATGTTAATATGTTCAGTTTGAATAGAATTAAGGCTACTTCTAAAAGTGTTTAGTTTCCTGAAATTTTCATCTGTAGGAGACACAGCTTTAGCTGCATCCCAGATCCCAGCAGGAGTAACAGAGGAGATTGCATTATCCTGTCTATACTGCTCCAGCCAGTCTGATATTATTGCAGGCTTCCGTGTTTGTAAGAAGTAAAGAGTTAAACTTCGAATATTTAGTTTGGTATGTCCACTGAGAAAGAGAGTCAAAGGTAGATCGGTGAATGATCCGATATAAGAATGCATACCATGTTACATGAGACAACCGAAGAAAGATGATTCTTAGGTAAAAAAAAAAACTCCAATCTAGAATATGTTTTGTGTCTGGCTAAATAAAAAGTGTAGTCTTTCGACGTGGGATTAAATTCTCTCTATACATCAATAAGGCTCGCCTCTCAAGGCCACGCTTAAGGTCCTTGATGTATTAGGATTAGATATTAACACTGAAGACTTATTTAGATTACTGTTCGTGCAGCAATTAAATCCCCAGCAATTATTCCAAAATCTGAACTAAACAGCATGATCTTTTCTGTCATAAATTTAGGGCAGTCCTCATTCGGTGCATAGATACTAAGCAACCATTAAAGAAGCTCATGAACCAGTACATACCTACCCTTGCAGTCAGTGATTTGTTCTTTAAGAATAAAATGAAGATTTTTATAAATGAGTATTGTGGTCCCCCTCTTATTACTTGTAAAGCTTGAAAAGTAAACTTGTCCCACACAATCTCTCTTAAGCTTTTTGTGTTCCACGCTGGACAGATGTGTCTCCTGTAAGAAGGCGACCTCCTCCTTCTCCTTTTTCAAAAATGTAAGCACTCTTTTGCATTTAATTGGGTGACCTAGACCTCTGACGTTAAATGTCATCACATTAAGGATATGAGTCATAATAAAGTTTGTACATCATGTTGAGAATGATTGGCCATAGGAGGGGAGAGAAAAAAGAAGAAGAAGAAGAAAAAAAAACAAAAAAAACAAAAAAAACAACACACCATTCCACACCTCCAAAGCAACAGGCTTGTCCCTAGGTGACAAGACAACACTCTGTTAACAAATAAAGCCCCCCCCCCCAACACCGCACAATACACTTGAATTACTATCTAAATATTTTAAAGAAAGAGTGCCGATTTCCCAAAGGTAACAGGGACAGCAGGCACATACAATCATTTTAAAAGAAGAAATGCAAGCCAAGCTAACAGCAGTCAGAAACAAAAAGACTCAACATGTCTAAAGAAACAAAGCATTCAACCTCATATTAACCTAATGTGGCATTAGCTAGCAGTGTCCTGTCCCACTGATCACTGTAACATGGCTAAATCATAATTCAACCTGGTTTATTTTGAGATTAAAGGCTTATATTACAGTAGAATTCCTTGGGTTCTTGCGGCGATGATAGCTGGATCTTCCTGCGGTGTAGCACCCTTAGCCTGCACAGGTGATGATGGAATCCGCGGAAAGTCATCATATCAATGAGCTTCTTGGTGCCATCAAACTCACGCCTCCGTCTGATCGTTTCTGCAGAAAGATCCTGGGCGAATGAAAGCTTGGTTCCATCGTATGTGATGTCCCGTTGCCTTGTGGTACATTTGACCAACTCTTTGTCTTGAACTTTGAGGAAACGGATGAGAACCGCTCGGTTGTGGTTAGGCCTAGCAGGTGCCAGGGTGCGGTGCACTCTTTCAAGTATGAAAGATTTGTCTGACCCCAAGTCCAACCACTTGGGAAGCATGTCGTACACAAAGAGAGGGCGACTACCATCAACTCCCTCCTTAAGACCGAACATCCGATTGTTCTTCCTCCTCGCATGGTTCTACAAATTGCTTTGTAGCTGAGGCTGAAGCCGACTCTGTTTTGTCGAGCTTTTCTTCCACAGCAAGTATGCAGGCTTTGGCTTCCTTTGGCATTTTCTGTTGCCCGTGAAATCTCGCTTAGAACCAAACTCAGAACGGAGCCTTTAGCTTGATCAGTACCTCAGCCACATCTGCCATTCTGTTAGCCTCTGCGCCCCCAGCTGATGATGTCGTCTTCACAAGTCGGGAGCCTGTCTTGTGTACTTTAGTGAAGATGTCACACTGCTTGACTGACAAGGGTTTTGTCAAAACCGAGTTGTGGGTCAACTTTGTAAATGTTTAGGGTAGTTTTTGTGCAAAGTTGAGAGAAGCTCCTGCTCTATGCAAAAAGTTGGACTAAATACTGAAATTAAATAAAAAAAAAAATTCAATATAAATCTTCTGATATTCTATACATTTTCCTGATGCTAAAATAACAGTGTGTATTTAATTTAAACTAAATAAATAAAGAGTGATCTCTGCCTTTTGTAAAATACTTTATGTTAATTTCTACATGATTGCTCTAGTGCTGGTCAGACACAGACAAATTTTTATTTTTTTAACACTATTTTGTACATATATATTATTAAATTAGTCACCAAACCGTCCCCCTGCACGGCCGTGTGCTGCACACATGCACACACACACACACACACACAGGGGATGTAGTATAATTCATGGCTGGACTCTCTGGTGACCCGCAGGGCAGTACCCTAGCAAAATCAAATCAGGGCTGAATTATAAGGCTGGCAGTAGGACGGATGGAAGACGGGAGATGTAATTTTTATGAGGGAGATGACAGTTTGTCGGAATGAGTTGTCTGGCTCTGCTCAGTGACCAGAGAAATTGGGTGATGGGGAGTTTTTAAAACAGATTGTAAGGGCATGTGTGGATGAGAGAGGAAGAGTTTGTTGGGTTTTTGGCCAAAAGCACAGATGTATGATCTTAGGAAAGCTCATCACGAGTGATTACACTATCTTTGGATGAGGCCCACGAATGTTGAACAGGTAAAGCTCCTGAGGGGTTCTTAGATTGGACATACAAATCCAGGAGAATCTTTTAGTCTAGATCACTCCTGGATCGTGACTGAGAACCACTTACAGGTGGGGGATTGTAGACAAAATGAATATCTCATAATCTCATATTGATGTTATGTTCTGTGTACATGTTCTATTTTTTTATGTGTTATATGAAGAATCCACAATATACATGTGCCCAAATCATGTAGTAAATATTTATTTAAATTAATCAATTCTACAATTTGTTCTTAGAAAGAAACAAGCTGCTGTTGCCCTTTTATGGTGCTCTCAAGGATAATTTGATGAGGTATGCTCCAATTTGCTAGTTTCCAATGAAACACAACAATGATTACACAGAAGCAGCATGGCAATGACTCAGACAAGAAAATAAAATGAATCTGGATAACAACACAAAGTAAATGAAAGTTGTTAGCTCACGATAAAGCTTTTAATTAAAGTTCTGCTTCAACTGTTAAAAAGTGGAGAAAAACACAGGTTGCCACTGGGTTGCTAGTTAGGGTGGAGTTGCAAATGTGTATCCTCCTCTCTACTCTGTAAAGCTTTGATGTTATCCAAGGAGGGTGAAGCTGGCTTCCTGTTCGCCAACTTGTTTAGCTAATTTCCCACTCCACCTTAAATGTTGCAGCAGCTCTATTATGGCGCTTATACAAGCTGAAGCATTTGACTAAGAATTGTCAATTGTTGCTTGAAAAGAGTATGAACAGTCCCAACATTCACAGTCTGGAATGGTACCTTTTTGCACAATATATATTGATGTTGCTATGTTGCCTTAGTTTCCTGCTGGACTGGAATGTGATCTGGTGTTTGAAAATGTTGGGGGCATTATTTTGGGTGGAGCCATATGTAACCACCTAGTTTTTGGAATCAGCTTGTTTTACCTCCTTAATAAACGCCGAATTTGCATTTAAAGCTATACATTAATTATAATATTTCATGTCTGTATTGGACACATCCATTAAACATTCACAGTATTTAAGCAATTATCTAATTTGTCATTTAAGCAGGGCTGATTTGGGGCAATAAGCAGAAAGATTAGGGGGTTACTAATAACAATGACTACTAATAACAATTACCAGTCTAAATGATATGCGTTTATATACAACCAGCTAATTTGTGTATTGCTGATGTTCTAATCAAACCTACAGTTTATATCATAGACCATTTTGTCAGGAGTTCAGGGTTTAATCTCATAATGCAGTTTTTCCTTACTAGCTAACTTTAATCTTAGTTTGATCTAATCCAATGCTGGCAGTGGTTAGAGCATTTCTTTCTTACTGTTATAAAGGCTTTACTTTCCACATATTTATCTACTATAATTTATTTTTCCTTCTTTGGCTATGAAGCCTGTCTGCCTATTAAATAACGCCCATCAGACATATACCAGATCCACCACTTCTTGTTTTCCAACTACAAGCTAAAGCAAAATATTGTTGTCAGAACCTTAAGACCATAGATAAATCAAAGCTTACCTTTATCTTCATTTATCTGCTCAACTTTCCTTGTCATAACATAATGGTTTAGTAATACCCCAGAAGTTACTAGGGAGGACCCTTGGTGCTGCAGGCCCTACACAGATGCATATGCAGCTTATTAGGTACAGCTGGCACTGCATATAAAAACAAACTGTTATTTGAATTGCGCCATAAATCAAGCACAAGCTAAATGTAATGCACCAGTCAGCATGTTCAATTGTAACTTTTGAGTAACCTCAGATACACACCATTTAAATGCACCCCATCAGTACAATAATGTTGATGTCCTTTCTCTAGTACACCAACCAAACCTGATATTTGAATCAGGTGTTCTTGAGCAGGAAGATCCCCAAACTATGTGGGAATGGAATCCAGCTTTCCAGCAGTTACCCACCCGACCTTTACATCTAGTTTCATGCATCCTTATAACAATCCTTCCATAGACAGGTTTTAAAATGGGGGGTGGGGTGGGGGATGTTGAAATATAATCCATTTATGAAATGGCTGACAATCAACGAAAAAGGAAGAGCTCTAGTTGAATTGAATTTTATTTTTTTATGTATGTATTATTGTCCGTGAGAGGAAACTTGTTATTGTTTGTGTCTGACTAGCCCCAAATACTGATTTTGTTATCTCAGGTCTTCCTGACAGCTACACATCCTTTTAGATATTTATGTGTTGTCTGTTCACAGTGAAACAGTAGACAGAAACACATGAATTTTTTTCATATATGAAGCAAGAGTGAAGCTTGACTTTCTCCTCTCTCTCAGAAGATGCAAGCTTTAGGTATACTCAGTGCTTAATTTGGGCCGGATCTTGCCGGAACAAGATCCAGCACCTCTTATATTTTGAGTAACTGCGTTCCGGAACCTATTTATATGGATCCAGCACCTTTGTGAGGTTTTTTATTTTAACATGGGGATTTATTTATAAAGTAAATTAAAATAAATCACAAGTGCAGAGTGCGAGCAGGGTTTCTCCCAAATGAACCTGATTTGCCAGTCACAGCATGCGTCCATGCACACTCCCACGTTATTGTCTCTTCTGTTTATGAAAGTTGTTGGTCCACCGCTCGTACAATTTAACCCTGTGCCGCGTGTGCGATCTTGGATTGTTAAAGGACAGCGAACTGCCACAGACAAGCAGAGCAAATGGCGAAATCGAGTGGAGACCGTAGATGCAATGGCTGCGTTGTGGAGTAATTATAATAATTAGAAGGTTGGGCAGTCTTCGTATATGTATTGTTGTTTTTGGTTTTTTTTTTTTTTTTGGTTTATTTGTAGGACACCGTGTTCTAGCAAAAACTATTCCTCCAGTGGCATCTCTGAGATTTTATGGTTGCAGCTCCTTACTGTATTTATTAAAGCTAGTTCTATCTTATTGCATATATTGCTACTATTTTATGTGGACACTTGAAGCAATGTTGTGTCACTGTGTTCCTGGACCTTTTCCTTCAATGCCCACTTGCTAGATCACCCCACCTTTAGTGTTCCATTACCTGATGTTTTACAAATTAAGCACTGGGTATATTGTTTATTGGACAGTGTCTGGAATCCCATTTTCTTCACATCTATTAATTCAGTTCTTGAAATCACTGATTTTTCAGTTTTGTTTCTTTGACTTTTCCCTTCCTCTGTTTAACATCTTCCGCTTAGCACTTACAGAGGTCTTAGTCTCCAGAGTACTAGGTACCTCAAGTCACAGACACACACCCACCCCCTCATGCACACACCTGCCTACCACTCGTACACACACCTGGCACTCATTACATCCCACAGCAGTAGCTCATTAGCCAGTCCTTATAGTGTCTCCCCGCATTGCAAGCAGTGCATGGTATTGCACGTGACAGATTGGCACACTAACCAGTGCCTCCTGTGTTCCTGTCGAGAAGCCAGCTCCCATCGGGCATTCCAGTCTCCCCTGGCAGCCCTGAGGTCCCTGGACTCACCAAATTATCCGAAGGTGAGTCCTCCATCGACTACACTCACCCTGGGCCTTCAGACTCCCTTGTCGTGCTCGCAGCTTGCAGTGAGCTTCCCCGGCGCTGGCCAGCTGCATTTGACTTTTGAACTCTTCCTATTGACTTTGAACTATGTCCAGACACTTCCCCCATAGTGGGGCGTGTTGTGTATTCCCCACAGGGATCCTCTCCTGGCATGCACTTGTGCTGAACTGTCCAGACAGGTCTTCGATCCTGGTTGTTTATTCGGCACTAGGGGGGCCTACGCCGCTCATTGTCCAGATGGGAGATCAACACCTGGAGCTACCAGGGCTTACTGGGTTCCATCCACGGCTGCTCCTCAACCACCACAAGTTCCTGCTCCAGCATCCACCCCCTAAGACTGCTCCAGCCTCCAGCAACACTGCCCTGTTTTTGTTGAAATAAAAGCCTTGAGTATGGATCTAACTAATCTGCCTGAGAGTACTGATTCGTTACACTGCTTATATTAAATCTAATGACAAACTTGATCTCAATGCTTTTTTAACTGAAAATGACTGAAGAGTGCTTGCTGACCTTGTTTGGTACTGTACAAAATTAAATTTGTCCTTCCACACAGTTGTGTAAAGACACATGCCTGTGTGCTCTGTGATGGTTGTAATGCTATAAGGCACAGGATCCTATTCATCCATTACAAGGGTATCTCCACAGCAACTAATACATCAGCTAAACTTAATATTTGAAGCTGACTCTGGGACTTTACTGCTAAACATTACCAGTAAAATAGAATATCTACTTCCAGAGGTCTGTCAAGCAGTAAACCAATTTAAACAATAAAGCCAAGGACTCAGTCCTATCCGTATACAATATACACTCACTGGTCATTTCATTGAGTATATCTTACTTACTCTATTTTAGACATTTGTTAAAATTCTTTGTCAAATTCTTATGATGGAACTGGAACTGTGAGGTAGATATAGATTTTGTAGTGGAAAATTGAAAAACACTCATTCATCAAGACTAAAAAGCTTTATTTCAACATTTTACTTTTTTTATTACAGAAAATTTTAACTCCTAATCATTTGTAACTCTTAACTCTTGTGAAGTATATTTATCAAACTTGATTTTGTATCTGTATTTTCATGCTGTTATGACAGGCTTTGGCGAGCTAACTATATACATTTAATTAAGTGTCTAATAATTAAATTGTAATAACATGTGAATACAATTATAATAATCATATATAGAATATTTTAATGTTGTTTTAATATTGAACACTTCCACATTGGTTTCTAAGTACTTTATACTTTCTAAGTACAATGAACAATAAACATTGTTTTCTTTAACATAGGAACAACTGACATTATTTCAACGACTGAAGCTGGGCAGCAGCAGTTGAATAAAATCTTGAAGAATGTTAAAGCTTTTGAGTGCTCCATGTGCATAAATATATATATATATATATATATATATATATATATATATATATATATATATATATATATATATATATATATATTTATATATATATATATATATATATATATATATTATATATATATATAGAGAAAGAGAGAGAGAGAGAGAGAGAGAGAGAGAGAGAGAGACTTTCAACATAAATCCACTTTACTTTGGAGCTTAACTTCTCAGTATAACAGTCGACTGTGTCTATTTGGCTGACACTGTAGCTGCTGATTGCTTATGATTCCCGGCATAGCTCACTCTCAGATGTACAAATAAATCCAATTACAAAGCCTGCAGTAGTCTCCAAAACAAGTTCTCTTGTGTCCACTGGGGCTGAAGTAACACCACTGAAGTGTGAAATGTGTTTAGGCAGAGGTAATGTACTCAAGCGCAGGAGGGGGAGACAATGTCAATAAGGGTAAAGGTGTTTTGGATGTGGAATTGTTGAATTGTTTAATTATTTGTACCGCCAGGCCACTTCCACACACACAAACACACACACATGATAGATCTGGAATGGGAAGTCCGGCAAGCATGAATGTATGTGATGTATAGGAATACAGAGTAACATTTCACATTAGTCACAATTAAATTATTAATTATGTGTTAATATTTACAAAAATACTTATTTAAATATTAGTGAAATGCTCATTAAGCATTAGCTACTGATTAAGTAATCAGTAATAACTGCCTACATTTACCAGATACTTTATTTTGTTAATAGTTCAATGATAATTTACTCAATTACTGTGTACAACCTGCTGGGAATTTTTCTGTTAATGAACAGATAAGTGTGTCTAATTTTTTAAAGTCGAAATGTGTATGAATCTACTACTTTATCATTATTAATTATTTATTACTTTGTGCCCCTCTTAGTAATTTAATACTAAATTTAATCCCTGTTTTTAATACTAACTCTTCTATAAACTCATGATTACTTGACTAGTCACTGATATACCAGTTTCTCTCTACATGTTTTTGTGTCTGCTGGAAAATATACTTATTGTTATACTGAATAATTTTACTATAAACTGAATATAAATAAAGAGCAGTCCAGTTTTTTATTATGCTAAATCTTATGAAAGGCTAGTCAGGGATCTGAGAGTGGGTTTCCATGGTAACGCTCCAAAAAGAACTCTTTGTAACCTAAAAATCTGAGATAATAAGATAATAATATGACAAATTCTGTCAAAATATGCATATTTCATTCTGTTGTTTATCTGGAGAAGTGTCTACACTTATTTAGAATAAGCAGTCTGATGTTAGGCGACTAGTTTGCCATTTAATGAAGATAAGATGACATTTTAAAAGAGTAATACTCTTTTTATCGCTCAGATACTCTCTATTGAGAGGATACAGTGTTTCTTCTGTGATTCACAGTGAAATGTTGGTAAATGACTCTTAATCATGAATTTGTAATGTAATAAGTTACATAGGCTAATTTTAGGCTTATTTAATATTAAACTGTAACTGATTGTGAAAATGTAAGCTTTGTGACACTTCTGCGAGTCATGCATTAGCTCGGTTAGTTTTGGAAGACCCCCTGACCTGCACATTTTAGCTTCTGCCCTGCTCCCAACATACCTGATTTACTAATCAACAAGCCCCACCTGAGGTTTTTGGCAGGAAAACACAAGAGCTTTAGAGCTAGAGGTCTTCCAGCACCAGGGTTGGGAACCACTGTATTTTTCTCACGCTGGCATTACTTGGTTGACCAGTCTCACAGTGTAAGGATTTAGGGGTCTCCACATAACAGTCTATAACATTATTAAAAGATTCCAGAGAATTTAGAGAAAGCCATTATGGAATACTTATGTTCTTCACTCACTGCATTAAAAACCAACATGCTTCTTAAATTAATACAACCACATGGACTTAGGAGTACTTAGGAAAACCCTGTCATTAAAAATTCAGAAGATCTGATTTGCCAAAACACATTCGTTGATTTACACCAATTCATTGTGTACATTGAGTACTTTTCTTAAAATAAGTACATTTGTATTATTGTCACTTCTTTTAGTACTATGCTATACTGGGAAGACCAATATGACTAACTAGTGACAAATTGTAAACTGGCAATAGCTTTCATCTTAAAATTGACATGATGCAACATTGACTGTGCTAAAAAAAAACAAATGCTAGCTAAATAAGTTGAGCTTGACATTTCTCCACCTGCTTGGATATGTTCTCATCTTTCTTAAGTAGTTTTTTTATTCTTGCCTTGCCATGTTCACATGATTCACCTGTAAAAATCATTACATTGCCTCTTGTGTCAGCCAGTAGCAGATTTACACCAGCGCTGATTTGTGGTTACACTACTTTCTAGAGGCCGACATTAACTTCAAACTTCTTTTCCACTTTGAAAAGTGCAGCAGTTCCCGTGCTACTGCTCATCCTGACATCTGAATATAACTGCTAGGTTATTTAAGGTGGAATGGGGAATAAGAATAAGAACTTAAGCTTCATTTAGGTGAGGTGAGGTCTGCTGGCTTAACCCTTAAGTTTCTACTGGCTGCCCTTAAATGAGAGTCTCACATTTATAGAAGTATTTGTCACCGTGGCAGGGTACTGGCAAGTTATCACCTACATGATATACAGTCTCAAAGTAATCTACCACTCACTGTCTCGCTCTCTATCTCTCTCTGCAACTGAGAAGTGAATACAAGTTTATACAAGTACTGAGTTAAATTCAAGAGTAGGAAATATCACTGTTCTCACACAATGACGCAAACATACATCCTATTTGAAGTTGATATAAGGTTATCTTCCTCTTCTCTTTCCTCCTAGAAATTGGAAGCGCAAATCAAAGAAAGAAGGACAAAAAAGCAATAGGACGTGCAGTTACCTGACTTTTCTTTGCCCTTGCATTTGTTCTATTTCATGTTGACTTTGATTTCTGGCACTGGGGAATGGCCTGCTGTGAGTATAACTGTGTGTATGATGGGCTTTTGACTCTCTGGGTAACTCTTAGCTTCTGGTCCTCTGAACCATAACTCATATTACAGGGACATGCAGGCTTTAGGACACTGCACCACAGACACAACACATATAGCAGCCTTGACCTTGTAGTGATGAATGTGAGGACAAACTAGATACACAAACACACACATATGTAGTGACACACAGCAGTGTAGCTGGAGTTTTTAATAATTGTGTCCAAGTTCATACCCTGCTAGTGCACCTTGTAAATGTGAAGTCAGGGATGATAGCTCATCTGTTGCTGCACAGTTTGTGTTGGCCATTCTCTAGTCATCTATTTTAGTGGTTACAGAACTCTGCCCACAGGATACTGTTGACTGGATGTTGCTGGTTGGTGGACTATTCTTAATCCAGCAGCGACAATGTGGTGTCTAAAACAGCACTGCTGTATCTGATCCACTCACACCAGCATAACACACACTAACACACCACCAACATATTAGTGTCACTGCAGTGTTGAGAATGATCCACCACCCAGATAATACCTGGTCTGTGAAACAGGGTTATCAGATGAACTGCAGTCTGTACCTGTAGAACTACAAAGTGCTCCTATAAGATAAGCGGAGCTGATCAAATGGACAGTGAGTGTAGGCTGTTTGAGGCTATTTTTGTCGAATGAGAGAATGCCAGAGAAATAATGTAATGATGGATATAAAAAGGAATACATTCACATTGAGCTTATATGAAAATTACACTTCCCAAAGTAAACTTGTATGGAGCTCTAAAACATCGAGTTGCACCAACAAAGATTGAATTTAGTCTAATTAACGTCTTAACTTGAATCTAATGGGTTGTAGTGCAAAAACAATTAATGGGACACCCATAGAAAAATGACTCAATTAATAAAAAACAGTGAGGTGATTTGCATGTAAATTCATTATTGATGTCTCTATTGATGCTCTTCAGGCATGTCGCTCCAGCCACTAGCTTCTAATGTTAAATGTTTGCTAGGTTACCTATATGGACTGCAGCATAACATAGAATAAATACACATACCGTACAGTACAGTGAAAAGAATCTGTTGTATGCCAGTGAAGTTGTTTGTTATGTAAGCTGCTGAAAGTAATTAAAGGAACACAAGTTTGGTTTTGACCTCCTCCTGCTTTCCAGCCCTAACATGGATTTCCTAAATTCCATTGATTAGATAAACCAGGAATTTGACGCTAACTGTAAATACTGGAAAATAAAATCACAACGGTTATGTATTATGTGTTGTGGAACAAATAAAAAATAATTCCAGACTGTGTATATGTATCACAAGATACCTTCCAAACGATGATAGGCATCAATGAAGTATGACAGCACCATATGACAAGCTTCATTCGACAGTATTTAAAATACTTGGACATGTTTAATGTAAGGTCATATGTTTAATTGGTCTAAGCAGATACTACAAATGTGGGTTTGCACAAACATGTTCTTTATAAATAAAGATGGTTCTTTTGGGTTTGGTTTGTGTGAAAGCAGTTGTAAGATGGCTATGCTAGGAAGCAGAACCAGGATTTTACATCAGTAATAAAATTGGTCAGCAAAAGCCGGAAAATCTGTTGGTGGTGGATTAATCTTACATTTCCTAAAGGAGGAACACTGACCTGTTGCTCTCTTGCAGAGTTTGTTATTCTTAGCACATATTCTTTTTCTATCACAGATATATTTTTTTTCTCCTCTTCTCATGCATTTTGCAGAGTTGTGATCAGAAGCCATGATGCCGTAGGCTTGCTGACAAGCTAACTTGACCATTAGTTCTACTGCACGTCTCTGATCTAATTACATGGACACCATGTATGTCTTAAAAAAAAACAAATCGTGTTAAGAGTGAGGGGGCGAGGGCTGGGGCAGTAGAGGGGATTGTCTTTACATATGATGTTATGGTGATAATTCAATTCAGTTCATCTTTAGTGTGTCCAACTAATAAGCATTTTAATTAACTTTAATTTAATTTATCTTAATATGCATATTTGCAGTATTGTCATGACTAATACTGGCAATATCACCATGGCATGGGCTAATATTGCGATTAATGATGAACAAATTAAATATTGTGCAGCCCCAGATTACAAGAGGGAGGTGTGTTCAAGAAGAAAACAAACGCCAGACTATTATTCTTCCTCCACCAAACTTTACAGTTGATACTCGATGAATTTTGAATGTATCTTCCTCCTGGAATTTCTTACAAAGTATAGCATTTCATTCTTTTTTCCCCTTTCAGGCCTGAAATCTAGAACTGCAGATGCCTTGCACCACTAGAGTGCGGTAAGGAGGTCAGTTTAGCCCAGCTGCCAGACCCTGGGGCAAGACAGTGGGTTAGCAGAGGGGAACACACACACCTGCAGCTGTTCAAAGGCATTAGTGTCAGCGCAGGGGAGCACCACAGGTGAGCACCAACCACAGAAGCTCGTCTGTTATCTCTTCACACAGTCCTGTCTGTGAACACTGCTGCCGTTAAAACCAGCCCACAACCACAGAGACGCTGAGGGGAGCAGGAAAATACTGCAGGCATAGCAGAGCTACAGAGAGATTACATAGACAAATGAATTATCTGCGTACAACGGTTTACAAAACTCGGAGGCTTAATAGAACACTGGATCTTCACTCCTACCAACTGTTTTACAGGCTGCAGAACAAAGTAAACCTTGAAAGACGACATACCCCAGAACAGTCTGTCATTCTCTCTTTTCTCTCCTGAAAATAAATAAATAAATAAATGCCATTAAGGTAGTTTTACTGACATTTTTCAAGTCATGTTCATGCTTGGATTCTAATTTGGAAAAGCAGATAACATAAAAGGCAACATACAGCTCCAAACTCTGGATTTTATTCAAAATTCAAATACAGATTTTCATATGCAAATTAAATTGTCCTGTTTGTCAGGGAGGCTTCCTGTCAATCTAAATACATAAAGATGCAGCATTTTCCTTTTGCTAGATTAAACTTCCCTTTTGATTTACTTGCACTAGTCTTCCTTCAACCATATTCAACCATTTACCATTAAGTTTTTTTTTTAATTTATGTATTTATTTTTTGCTCCCAAAGGAAATAATCAATATTGTTGAGTCACAGCTGACTCACTAATATTGCTGCCTACCTCTAGACAGTATTCCTTAAACTGTGATTAAGGTGGCTCATAAAATCATCTCAACTTTTTTATTATCACGTCATTCACCAGCATAGCTCAGCACAGAGTTTCTTAGTAATGAAATCCAAATGTTTGATTTCATTTCTTGTAACATTTCTTGTATTTCACATCAGATATGAAGTACAATAATACAGTGCTCTTCTAACCTTACCTCCATCCCCAGGAGACTCGCCCTGACATTTATCCTTGCATGTTCACTCACAGTAGTGTCTCGGGAGTGCAGGTGTGAAATGTGTAGAGATGTAGATCAAGCAGTGCAAATCTTTTACACACTGTGACAGTATGCTTGGTTGTTATAGACAAATGCATCTGTAACATTATGTCAAATGCGTTCTTCTAATGAACCTTCACTTTAGTAAGGGGTGCAGGCTGCTCATTGTCAATGAGTGCTATGGTCTGTCGAAGCCTTTAGTTTGGAGTTGGTCCTCTCTTTGTGGCTATAACAGTCTTTGATAGCAGTCATTACTCTATTCGCAGGGCTTCCTCTAGATGCTGAAACATGGCTGTGAGGATTCACTTCCATTCAGCCACAATGGTATGAGTGAGGTCAGCTCTAAGATCTGGCTCACAGCTAACTTTCTAATACAACTAAAAGCTGTTTGGTGGGGTTAAAGTCAGAGTGAAAGGCTATTCCCCTTCTATGTTCCCAGGCTATTTTCACTCAAATCAGTTGAATGAATTAAAATCAGGGTACAAAATTCAGTCATGATTAAACTCTGGGGTGTAGCTAGTAAATTGAGTCCAAGCACCCCTAAAGATTATAGTAAAAAAACATTTTTTTTCTTTTGACGTTAATTTGTCTCTGAGAAGCTGGAAAAGTGAAAACCATAGAGAGTATATGTTTGAACCAATTATTTTAACAATGAAAATACAGCATTGTAATGAAATTGGTCAGCAAAAGCTGGAAAATCTGTTGGTGGTGGATTAATCTTACATTTCCTAAAGGAGGAACGCTGACCTGTTGCTCTCTTGCAGAGTTTGTTATTCTTAGCACATATTCTTTTTCTATCACAGATATATTTTTTCTCCTCTTCTCATGCATTTTGCAGAGTTGTGATCAGAAGCCATGATGCCGTAGGCTTGCTGACAAGCTAACTTGACCATTAGTTTTACTGCACGTCTCTGATCTAATTACATGTACACCATGTATGTCTTTAAAAAAAAAACAAATCGTGTGAAGAGTGAGGGGGCTTATGCATCTTTCCTTCACTCCTTTATGTAATTTTTTTTCTGGTGATAAAATTGGTACATTTCTGCGTATGTACTGGTAATGTCCTTGTGTCTAGCTTTTGGGCCAAGGTGTCACAAGGTTTGTCAGATATCCTTAACAAAGATGTCCCCTATTCATCCCGAGCTGTTCTTTTAAATGATGATTCTGACTATAATTTAACTCGAAATGAGAAGCGAATTCGGTTGGCTGGTCTCACTGCTGCTAAAAACAATCCTTGCGTTGAGGTGGCAGCCTCCTCACTCTCTAAGCTGGCGTCAATGGATACTGACATTTGTCGACATCATCTATTTGGAACTTTCAACTGCCAGGGTACATGGTGCTAAAAGCTCTGTAGTAGATGCCTGGTCAAATACTGCTAAAAAGGTTACTGACTATCTGGGAAAAATAAATTAACAAAACTATTGTCTTTTATATTATTACACTATTATGATTGCTGTCCATCTTTTTTCTTTTCTTTTCCATTTTATTTAATTTATTATTACATATATATTCTTTTTTGTCTGTTCTGGGTGCCATGTGGGAGGGTGGGAGATACGTGGGTGGGTAAGTTTATGGAAGTATGACAATTTCGAAAATTTGATTATCACTCTTCCTTCAAAATAAATAAAAATACTTGATCACAAAAAAAGAAAGAAAAGATATGAAGAGATGATACTATAACATAACCCTTTTTTTTTTTATGAGCTGTTCTCATTTGAGTGCTCAACACCCCTAAACCTCTAAGTCTACAATCACCCTTGAACTGTTTTGTAAAGCAGAAGAATTTGAATCAACTGGGATAATTATGAGGCCAAGGAGTTTGTACAGAACTCATGTTTTATATGATGAACCTTTGGTGCACAGTGAATCTGCAATTACACCTGGAGGCCACAAACTGCGTTGAAAAGAGCATCAGGCATTAATATGAGATCAATTTGTTGGCCTTGGTACAAGTCTTATCCATCACAATCTTGTTTAGAATTCAAAAAGGGTTGTGTAAACATCAATAATGGAGAGGCTACAACCACTGGGAGTACTGATCGGGAATGGTGGCCTTTGAAGCCACAATATCTGCTGGTATATAAGCCGGGGGATGATTTCATATTGAATAAGGTTTGCATGACAATAGGCGTGGGAGCAGCGCTGTCCTCATAGTGTCAGACTGCATTGGAATCTAGATGCAAAAAATCTGTAGAGTTTGACAAAGCATCCTCTCTAATGCTGTACTTCTTTTATCATTATACTATTTACTCTTAGTAACAGTCTCTCTCTGTCTCACGCTTGCTCCCCATGCATTTCATTTACACTTTTAATGTATGTTTCACATAAGCTCTCATATATGTATGCCAATTTTTATCTATGCATTTTTGTCTGTGTTAATAACACTGCTATCTATGCATGCCTGTTCAATAGGAGCTAAGCTACTAGGTGCTATTTTTCTTTCTTTTTGTCTTCAATTTCTGGACTGGGTTCAAGGACAGAGCTCATGCTATGAATGAGCTGAGCATGTTTGCTCTGCTGTAACGGTCCACCATTACACTGATTCTATCTCCTAAGCCGTGCAAAGCCAATACATTATGGTAACTGTAATTATAGCAGGAGAATTAAATGGAAGAGGAGTGATTATGTTGTGGAACCATATGTGGTCAAAAGAATCAAGGATTCTTCTGTTTGCCATGCTCTCTAATGTCTATATCTCTACACCTTCTCATTAAGTCTTAATAAGGCATGAGATTAGCATCATTTCTGTACATACAATGATACAGAGAGGAAATTAGTTCCGCGCTATTCTACAATACATGACATGATGATCTGACAAACCCTTTTCTATGGCTAAAATAATTACATACAGTCTATTACAGTTGCCAAATGACCTGGATATGCTCCACCTACAGTGTTGTTTCGTTGCAACTGTTGTGGACAAGCTTTTCAGAACGCTGACAAACTTCTCATTTAACCTAAATGACCCTAAATTTAGGGTGAAATTTAGATTTGTGTTTAAGTTTTTGTTTAAAAATGCTGTTGGGCTGATCTTATTAACAAATTATTACTGTAAGCTTTTCATAATAGCAGATATTGCTGCTCATGGTTGAACAGTAGTCACTTGTTGTAACAGTAACAGTGACTAAGTTTCATAGTTCTGCTTCTTGTTGTCATCACTTACCATTGGTTACTCTAATTACTTTCGTCCTGTCAAGGGCTGCTCTTTTTTCCTTGACTCATATTCAATATTGTATATAGAATTTAAGATCATATCGGTTTTGTGCTTTGTCTTGTTATTCAGTGTGAAGTAGAGGATAATGAGTTTTGAGTCTTTCTTCCACTTGCTCTTAGGGAGTTTGTTGACAGCACCCTTTGTAAAAGTCACTATATAAACTGACTTTGACTTGGTTTGCCTTGACTGGGATGTTAATTGATTAAGAGGCTAGTTTTGGAAGCTTGATTACACAACAAACTACATTTAAACTATACTTAATCTGTTCTAGCTATGTGTTTTTTTCACATAGAATAAATGAATGTAACTTGTCCCATGTTTAATCAGCACAAAAATATGCTTTTCTGAGCAAAACCTGGAAAGATAGTTTATTCAAGTCATTCAGTCAACTGCACAGAGTTGGGAATTGGGATCTCTGGTGGAAATGTGTCATCACCTGCAACTTGTACAGGAACGTTTTTTAACATCGGCTATGTTTAGTTCCCTTCCCCCCAGGCGGATGCATCTGATGATTGTGAGCCCATTAAAAGACTATTCAAAGAATAACTTGGTGAAGGACATGCTTTCCAAGGACTTGAGTGAATTATTTACTATTGTCATCATATATTCAGTGTAATGTTGATTTGTTGATGTTGTAATGTTGATGTAATGAAGACCTAAATAGATTAACCTTTCAGCCTGTGTGTGTGAGGTTAATATGTAAAGGCTAATGATGTGGTCTCTGATTTAAATGGCTCTTCTAGGCTTCATATGATGACTCTGCAGTGCAAACACACAATATTTTAGGGTTTTATACAAACCCTTTGACAAAAAAAAAATATTTTTTGTATGTTAATTACATTACATATAGTGCAGCTTTAAGTAAGAAACATGTAGAACAGAGGTCACTAATAGGCGGACCGCAATCCGGATCCCAAACCGATAAACTACTGAGAATGATTTAATTTTGACTGTGTTTATTTTAAGTGGCGTAGCTTACGGTATACAGGCTTTAGGCCGCAGTGAACTTACAGACCAATCACGTTCGCTGTAAGATCACCGAAGGCTCTTCAGCCAATCAGATCTGTGCACGTTGGGGCATGAGGCAACAGTTTGTATCACTGGAAACATAATTTACAAGTAGTCGCCGGTACAAAGAGAAAAATATAAATTCTGCTTCCACAGCAAGTTGAGTCGGTACATAATGGCCTAACATTTAATGTGACCCTTGCATTGGCATAGGTTTGCATCTGGTTGGTAGGGTCATGTTCCTACCAGTATTTCGGGAGGATAGCAATGTCCTGCATGACTAGCTCCCAGCATTTTGACTCTTAAAATCATTGGCAAAGAGTCGACCCCAAACTCCCCATCACTAGTGGGCATAGTTCAAGCATGTCTGTCAAAACACTTACTCGCTTTTCTGCACTGCACAGCACACATCATTTCATTTTGTCCCCAAATCCATGGCATCAAAAAAGGCGAGGGCATCTGGAGGTCTTTCACCACTAAGAGCACAAGTCATAAACTGGCCAATTGCTTTTTGATTTAAAATAAAAACCCTGCTAGCTACCTAACATCACCAGTCTTTACACTGTGAAAAATGATGTCCACTGATTTTAATTAACCATGTTAGCTAGCATTACAGCGAACCAAGCTTCCCCCTGCTTTCTGTCATCTGTAGACAAGCAGTCAGATTGCCAGCACATAACCTTTGAAAGTCAACACACCTGGTCATGAGTTTATTTTGAATAAATCTTGCATCAGAATGAACTGGATGTATGAGGTATGCACTCAATATTTAACACTGCCCTCAAAAATAAATAGGACTCATTAATAGTTAATCATATGTTTGGAAGTATCTTGTTCATCAAGGGGTGGGATGTTGTGTCTCTGCCAATTCTGACACCAAACCCACACTCTTGGACCCTTGTGACCTAGATTTTATTTTCAGCGTAGGAGACTCAGCCTGTAGGTGAAAAGATTCATGTATGTGCATACGTTTGCTGCCATTGTATGGCTAGCATTGTCAGCATGCTAAACAGCAAAAAAAAAAAACCTTGCCCAAGCTTTAGACATTAACCAAGCAAATGTGATGTGCATATTACAAAGTACTAGAAGATTATACTGCACAACATGGTTGAAGTTCCAAGGCAGCTTAACTACATCACACAGAAACGCCCAATTGATTCTGTAGGTATTAAAGTACACAGTCTCCTGGGTGCTTTGTAATTATTCTGTGTAACGTGATGGTAAATTCAGAGGCACTCCAAATTAATTTTGCTGAAATGCCCAACACATCCTGGTTATTAAACTGATATAAGACATACCGTATAATTATTTGGAGTAATAAGTACAACATACACTAAATTTCACTGCAATGTTTTAGATTTAGATTAGATTAGATTAGATTAGATTCAGCTTTATTGTCATTGTGCAGAGTACAGGTACAAAGCCAATAAAATGCAGATAGCATCCAACCAGAAGTGCAAAATACATTATTATTTAAATGAAGTGTAAAACAGAAATAACTAACAATTTAAGGTTATTGTACATGTGGTGGTATATAAATAAATATATAGAATGTAGGTGTACACAGAATGTGAGATAAGCGGGTGGTATATAAAATTAATATACATATATACCATAAGGAGTGAAATGCAAAGATTGCACAGAGCAGGATTTGTTGAAGAAGTTGCAACAGTGTAAGCAATAACTGCAGACATAAATAGTGCAATATGAACAGAACTGTGAATATAAATAGAACTGTACAGGTATGAAATCACAAAGATAGATGTGCAAAATCAGTAGTGCAAAAGTAATAGGACAGTGCAGTGAGTGCAATAATGAGGCTAAAGTGACAGTGTAGAGTTCAGCAGGGTCACAGCCTCAGGGAAGAACAGCTTCCTGAGTCTGTTGGTGCGGGAGCAAAGGCACCTGTAACGCCTGCCGGATGGAAGGAGGGTAAAAAGTTTGTGGTTAGAGTGAGAAGGGTCCTTGATGATGCTTCTTGCTCTGCTCAGGCAGCGCTTCTGATAGACAGACTCGATGGTGGGTAATTACATGCCTGTGATGCGCTGGGCAGTTTTCACCACCCGCTTTATGGTCCGATATGGTGCAGCTGCCGTACCACACTGAGATGCAGTTTGTGAGTATGCTCTCAGTGGTACAGCGGTAGAAGTCCACCATTTAAGCATGAAAGTAAATACGAAACATCTTCAAGTACTGGATAGATATGTGCCATGATAATGTCACTATATACAAAGATTTTAAGTAAATCTAACGTACATGGAAACACCAAATCAGAAAATGTATAAAAAATATGGAAAATAAAAAAAGCAGAGATAACATTTACGTTGACTTGTATTTTATTTCAGATATTTTAGTGCTTTGATCTGATCTGTTCCAATTAATTTGTAAATATATCTGCCATTCAGAACTGCAACACATTCTCAAAAACAGGTGTGATAGAGGCAATTACAGTGCGAGTAAAAGGGTAAAATAATTAAATAATGATGTAATTTCCCAAATATTATGGTTTGGTTAAACAGACCTGCACTTGTCAATTTGTTGTTTATTCATCCCTCATTCTTCTCATAAGAGTCCCATTTATTTTCAAGCCTGAGTTGGTGTATGCGAAACGGTGTCTGTTGGTCGATTACAATGCACTTTTCCAGAAAAAATCTGTTTTCTGGAATCTGTGCATCCGATCAAAAAACTGTACACAAGCCCGAATCACACAATCAGACTGGACAATATGGAGTTGATATTTCGAAAACTGATGTTACGCTGCGAAGATCTTGCCGAAAACAGAAATTACAAAGCTTTGCATTGTGCAACCATATTAATATTAATGAAGATATTAAACAAAAAGCATCTATCTTTACACTATACAGTGTATCTGGGTGTGTTAGAGAGGCAACACGGAGAAACCAAAGCGGCAGAGAATGAAGAGATTGAAGAGTGTCACTGTAGATGAAGAGTGTCACTGTAGATGGAGAGTGTTACTGTAGTTGAAGAGTGTTACTGTAGATGAAGAGTGTTACTGTAGATGCTGCAAAAGGTGCTAAGATCACAGACATGTTCGCTGCTGTAGCCTCCACATCCTCTGTGACAGCAGTGCTCCAGCAACAGCAGGATGCTAACACAGGGACTTTGAGGTGATGACGGTAATTTTAGCTCTGATACATGAGAATGATGAGTAACGGAGATTGATTAGTATCAGTATTTATTGGTATTTACGTACTTCCTGAAATCTGGCAGCCACGGACGGCACCTACTTCTGATAAAATAGTAAATGGTTAAGGCTGAGAAGTGCTGGATGAGCAGCAAGTGTCCATTTTAGGCTACATCATAGCGTTTTAGTTTTTTAGGCTAAAGGTGTGTTGAAAGGCTGCATAGTAGTTTGAATTTGTAGCCTCTATGCTGCGGTTTAAAATGTTTAAAAAACACTCAAACAAGTGAAATAACAGATCTTAAAACTGCTAAATGAAGTAAAAACAATTAAAGTTTTACTAAAGTAAGTGTATAAAAGTATTATTAGTCAAAGGTATGCCCACAGTAAGACAGCGTTAAATGCTAATTTGTTGATGAGTTCACAAAGCAGCCCTGTCTGTTTTTAGCCTGATTCAATTGCATGTTATATATTTTTAAAGCAGGGAGCACCTTTTAACCTGAAGAATTAAAGCTGCTATATCAGGGAAATTCAGAAAATACATGAGTTGACAAAAGTGCTGGAACTAGTATGTTTACATTTACTGATTTGCTTTCCACAATGGTTATTTGATAGACTTCTAAAGAAATGATTCACTTTAAATTTCTAATTAAGCAAAAAGTTATGTTTTTTTTATTTTTAATATGATGCTGTGATTATTTTACTATTATATGATAATAGTAAAATGCATTCCTTCAGGGAACACATCCATAAATTACTGGTTCGCTGTGCTCCACTAATTGTAAATGGGCTGGTGTAAGCCAAAAATGCCAGGGCCGATTTTTTGTCCCAGTCCAGCCCTGTAGATATATATGTTTGTTTGAGGCTGATTTCCTATTTCCACAACCAGATAATAACCGTGATAATGCAGCATCAGAACAGAACTATCAGCTTTTACACCCAAAAAGCTATTTCTGGGAGCTCCAAGAAACGCTGCTACATCCTACACTGAATTGCAGGTTCTCTATGGAAATCCCCCCACTTTGCACTAAAGATTAGACATACTGAAGCAGCAGGCAGGAACCTGACAATGCTGCGGCTGTACCTGAATCCTTTGGCTCGGTTTCAAAAGGGTATCATTCAGTTTCATCAGGCTGAGGAATGGACAGAGAAGCCACAGAGCTCCAGCGGAGCCCCTGGGATTGTCACTTCTAAAGCAAAGTGTGCTTGTGTGTGTGTGTGTGTTGTGCGGTGCAGTATTAGAAGTGTTTTTGTCAGGTTTCTCATATACAAAAAAATAACATGAGTCTGTCAAAGGAAAGTTCTCCAGTTCTTTAGGCCCCTGATAGTAGATAAATTTGTCATAAGCAGTGCAGCTTGTTGCTAGGCTATACATCAGAGAATAAAAAGAAACTCAGAGATAGAGAGACGGCTTCAAACTTCAGTTCTGCTCTCATTAGCGCTACTAACATGCATCTTGCTGCCTTAGACTGCCCATAAAGCACTCTCCTCTCGATCATTTGCACTGGCTTTCAGCCCAAGAGAACATGGTAATAGTTAATGGCTGTGTGAGAAAAGAGAATTTCCTCATGGCCTCTGACAAATTGGTCTCACCACTCCAAATCCTTAACCTCTCTGGTCCAAATTACTTTCCTATCAATTCTTTGTCAATAAGCTAAAACACAAGACAAGAAAAAACAATCAAATAAAACATGAAATAAACAGTACGGTTAATTGTGATTCACTACACAAACCTATGCAATTTAATATCACATTTGGTCAAGGGCGCAGGAGCAGGTTTGACATTGGGGGGGACTCATTTGCCAATATGAATCAAAGCCCACCCTACCCACTAAAATATTACCTATAGGCTGATTCCACTGTAGGTAAGGTAGTAAATCACTGTATCTATAGTGACATAGAAAAACGTTTGTGGAATTACTATAAACTGTAAATAAATAAACAAAATACAACATTATCTGTACTTCTGTTTATTATTAGATACATCCAACCAAAGATCACTTTACAAATTAAACAAGATACTCCACATTATTATTAGCACTTGTAACGATGGTGTGATGGGACGTGGCCAGAGAGTAATGTAACTCTACGTTTCAGAGTGCTTTCTGACAAAAGTTAATATAAATGTTAGCTAACCCAAACCCTCCTAATCTGTTCCCATAACAAACGCTGTTTTATTGCAGTATATATGGTCATCTTGGCTTTTCATTGCTTTCATCACTGACCTCACGTTTAAAGTTGGTGCGAGCTACCCAATGCTCTAACGGGGCGAGAGCTCGGCTTAGTGAAGCTGCTGACTGCAGGATATTTCTGAACAGGCATCTCCACACAAGCTTTTACAGAGTGAAAAACTCAGACCACCTAACAACCAGAGCTAGCTGCTAACAACAAACACAGTGTGTAAATTGCAAAGTTTTTTTTATAGTTTCCACTTTTCTGTGGTTTAATTTTTGCATGGGATAAATCTACCTGTTTCTGATATTGGGTGGGATGCACAGACCACATTTTGTGGATTTTTTTCCTCCAGTAAGTTTCGTTTAGCAAATAAACAAGAACCATGTCTATTTAGAGTGGTGTGCTTATTTTGACCTGAGGCGTCCAATTTGCTGTAATGCTGAGGAAGACAGGAGAGGCAGATACAAATGCAAATGTATTTTAATGGAGTTCTTAGTAAATACAAACAGATACAAAGGTGCGAAATAACAAAGTAACAAAATAACCAAAGACAGAACAAACAGGGCAAACAGAGCAAAACAACAAACCACAAAATAATCATGATAAACAAACCACAAAATAAACACACACTACAAATCACAGAGTAGCCACAAAACACAATGCTTGACCAGGACAGGGAGCAAACAGAGGGTATAAGAAATACACAGTACACAAGGAACACCTGGAACCAGAAGGAGACACAAACTAGAAGGAGGTGAGGGGTGTAACAAGAGGGTGGAGACAATAAGAACACAACCAAAACAAACATAAGCACATGGAACATGACAAGCGAGTGTAAACAAAAGCATAGATAAGTATATAAGTATTTATAAACATTATTTTTCTAGTTTCCTTTGCTATCGCTCCTTAAAGCAGTTCTTTATCCTGAGTAGTGCAGAGGGCCAGGCTGGATGTTTTATATTGGAGTACTGTTTCCATCTTGAATTTCAAATTTCTTCGCAATATCTGTTCAACAAATATCTACATCAGGGGTTCTCAGCTCCTGGAGACCCACTGCACTGCTGTTGTCCTCTCTTTGACTCCTTGCATCAGAGTGTACATCAGCATTTAGTAGATGTAAATGAGGGATATTATAAACCAGGCATAATGTTTTTAAAATCCTTCAAAGCAGCAAAGATGATAGGAGAGAACTAATCACATATCATATTTATACATGTGAAAAATGACTCTATTTTACTAAATGAGTTAACAATAAAATGAGCATAAAAGTAACTCACTTGGTAAACTAAGATAATATTTCATGTCTGTCAAAATAATAAAAATTCATTCATATACATTAGATGTTCTCTTATTTTGACACGTTGATTAAAAGTGAAAAAAGTGAAAAAAGTGAGTTTAAAAATGAAAATCAGATTTACTTTCAATTCCACAACTGTAAAAAACATTAGACTGAAAGAAACTCCCATTTATTTGTTAAATATTTTGTCAGTCTTAGCTTTAGTAGTGTTGCCATGTAACTTGTAAAACAATAAGTGTGGTGCTATTTGACATCTGGTTGTTCTACTGTTTAGAACACTAATCTTGTTTGTATAGTTCATAGATGTATGGGTTAGATAGCTGAGTGGGGGGATAAAAATAGAATGAAATAGAATGAATTGTAATTGGAGTAAACTGTTTGGCATTCTCATGTGACCAGTAATGAAATGTCCATTACCAGCACAGGGATGCTCATGAAGGGTGCAGTTTGGTTTTCATCATGGTTAAGGTTGATTCATTAAATATCTATTTAAAAGCCAAAACCACTTTCAAACACTGAACAGTTTGAAAACTCCAGACTTGCTGCAGATTCCTACACTAACAGGTCACTGCAGTTTTATTTTCATTGCTGTGTTGAGAATGGACCACCACTTGAATAATACCTGGTCTGCAGTGGTCCTATGATGATCCTTTTCAATAGATGTATAGGGAAATAGGAGGCTGTTCAATTGTGCAGCCACTGATGAGCTTCAGTCAGTAAGATCACTGGTGTAAATTCCTTTCTTATTTAATACAAAATTATAAATTACAATATTACCATAACTGTTTGAGTGAACAAGAGCCTTTGAATCCTCCTTTTGCTATTTTTTATGACAAGCTGACCTGTACTACCTAGGTTTGTGCAAACGCCTCTGACCTTAACATGGCCTTAACATGCACAATTCAGAAAATGTCTAAACATAGTGCAGACTTTTACAAGTGTAGGTTTGAAATGTCAAACCGTTTCTTTGTTTATAATTATTTAAGATTATAAAAATTTCAGTTGTTTATTTCTAGATAGTTTAGGCACAGTATTGTAGGTGTACCTGACAAAAAACAACTCTATGACTATCACCATCTGAGGTTTGTTCTTCATTTCCTATATCCTAGAATATGCTAAGATGGGTAATTATGATACACAAACCTACCTCCTATCTGCAACAAAAGTGAATCAGACTTTGATTGCCCTTACATTCATGCTAAAAGCCACCAAGTCATTCATCATTGGTGATTTTTAAAATGGTCTCTTTTTGTTCACCCAGACAAAGAGACCTTAACATATATATTTTTTTCCAGTAGATTGGCTCAATCACTGGAACACCTGCTATCATAGCAGTTAAAAAAGATTCTAAGAATGAACTCATAACTTTTTTTTGGGAAAAATTAAGCTATAGCAGAAAATGCTGAAATGCTGCTGTGTTGATTAGCTTCTAAAGTGCTAAAGACTCATCACCCATACTCCTGAAGTATAAGACTGGCAAATCCCACAACTTTAAAAAGGGCACCTCGTCGACAATACGGGTGTATATATATGACCCGTCATGTATGAGTCAATAGTCTTTATAAGGGGTTTTGAGGTTGAACGATATGTGATTAAAATTGAGTGGACATAAAACCACAGGAGAAGGGGACACTTTGCAACTTTAATAATCTGACCTTAAAAATCCATGACAAAGCCAAACTCCACAGGTGTTAAGCATGACATGCCCTTTCCAACGAGGCCTAGATTACATTGCTAACCTTCAAAGAACGAGAGAAACTGACTTTGGTGTGTCCTAAGTGACCTTGCCGCAACACTCAATGCTCTAGAGAGAGCAATAGACATTAAGAGCACTTTAACACTGCAAAAATGAGAGTAATCGACTTCAAAGGTTACAGAATTATAGCCTGGCAATTAGGACATTTCTGTCTTGTTTAAAGATCAACTATGCCTGTTGACAATTTGGTTCCTTGGAATGGGTATGAAAATGGTCCACATCCACTTTACAGTCTGTATTTCTGCACGCCCGGGGGTGAATATTCATCAAGACTGTTATGTAACAGTTTTCTAGAGTCTAGATGTTGGAATAAGCCTGTTTACTGCACTCTTTAATGTGAGATATGCATTGGGAAGGAGAGAACCGTGTTTGTGGTATGTCAGTTCCCTTTGTTTGACTATACCAATGTAAATACAGTTTTCTATTCATGTCATCTTTAAAATTTGTTAGTTTCAACGAGATTCACTGCCCTTGAAGCAAGCCAGCATTAGGCTAAAAATTCAACTCAGCAGAGAAATTGCAATGACATTGTGTGGTCAAATGAACTATTTCATATATTCTTAAACAGAAAGAACACAAAAACACAAAAAGACCCAGAGGACTGCAAAACAACAACTTAACAACGCATAACTGAAGAATTCTTACCCAAAAGAAGTCTTTACCAAGGTAAATACAAAGGGTTCCCCACATAATGTAAACCATTGTTAAGCCTTAAAACCAGGATGACCAGAGTTTAATAAAGCTGGAACAACATCAAGGACAGATTTGACAAACATCAACTTGAACCAGATTGATGAGAAGAGTATGGAGAAGGGAGGGCACCTTCACAATCTGTCAAACATGGTGGAGGTAGTGTTCTGTTGTGGGTATGTATGGCTGATATTTATGGATCATGTGATTGCGGGCAGAAGCAGCAAGAGAAATTCTGAAGTGTATACAGCTGAATTGCCCGCTCATATTCAGCTAAATAATTCCTCATTGGACGGCTCTTCACAGCAGGTACAGAGCCTTACGTCCTTCATAGGTCTGTGATGTCACATTACACAGCTCCTGAAAGGGATACAATTGGACTCAAAAGTCATCAACAAAATTGCTCAAAGCAGCTCTTCCAGGAAAGTAAGTAGCATGCAGCATTCCCAAGATATATTCTTTTGAGTGCAGCATCCTTTGATGTTGCATATAACATCATTGTCATGAAAGCACTAATAAATAAACACTAAACCAGATATTAATATATGATGAGAACGATTCATTATAATATCTGGTCAGCGCTGGTCGTATTATGGTCTTGTTTCAGCACCATACATTAAGAAACAGCATAGTAGTTGATTTTCATGCTTGTCACTTGTTGGGTTAAAGAAAGTTGCGTGGGCAGGTGTAATGCTCTTGATCTTACCTGACTTTTTGGCTTTGATTGATCTGTGTATGCAAAACAGAGTACTGGACACTGACCTTTCCACTTTACTTTCTTCTTCACCTGCCCCTCATCCTACAGGGACTAAAAGTGGAATAAACTATAGCTAATGAAGCTGTCCGCATTGTGAGTTCATCTTTTATTCTCCATTCTGCCTCGTCTAATCCATTAGCCAAGCCCGAAAGAGGAGAGGCAGGCTCATAATGGAGCGCTGACAGCGGGGGTGAAGAGGGGATTGCCATGCTAGCATGTTTGTAAACCTGGCTGTGCTACAGTATTAATTTAATAAGATTATACCAATAAAGGAAAATAGAAACTGAAGTATAAACAGCCTAAATAAAAGATTAATTACCGGTTCATCATAGCAACACTATAGTAAAAGAAATGGCATCACTGATTGACAACAAATTTAAGATATAACAAGAATAATAAGAATAATTTGTTCTTATATAGCGCTTTTCTAAAACCCAAAGACGCTTACAATCATTAGCAGATTATAGTCATTTGTAGAAAGAAAATAGAAATATTAACCGGACCGAGGGAGAAGAGGTGAGTCTTAAGATTAGATTTAAATATGGAAAGAGAGAAAGATTGTTTGACCACAGGTGGGAGAGAGTTCCACAGTCAAGAAGCAAGTCTGTTTAGATGACAGGACAATTAGAAGCCCAGCAGTAGAAGACCTAAGAGACCTAGACGACTTGTAAGGAAGAAGGAGATTGGACAGATAGGGAGGTGCAAGATTGTTTAGAGCTTTATAAGTAAGTAGGAGAATCTTGAATTGGATCCTATATTTAACAGGGAGTCAGTGAAAATTCTGAAGAACAGGTTTAATGTGGTCATGAGCACTATTGTAAGTGAGTAACCGAGCAGCAGAGTTTTGTACAATCTGAATCTTATGGACAGAGGAGGAACTAATGTCAGACAACAAGGATTAGATTATTTCCCTTAATCAAATTAGGATTTTTTAATATAGAATCATAGTTATTTGACTTTTCTGTCTCTGTGACATAGTTCTTTACAAGGACACTCTGACGTGACATTACATGGAAAATCAAATGGACCTTTTTTGTACAGTAACAAATAAAAGAATAGTATAATCTGTGTTAATTTATGTGGACTTCTGAAAGCTTAATGTACATCTGCCATACTGTTAGCATTCATGGTAAAAAGCTGAACTGGCCAAATGTTACATTTCACATGGCAAAGAATGCATGTTAAAAAACTAGTTAATTACCAGAAACCAACAAAACCACAAAGAATACTAGAAAAGTTTTTAAACTCAAGTCTGTAGGATCTGTAGATTTACATCAGTAATTAATGATTATGCAAGACAAAATATGTGTTTGTATTACAATGCGTTTTGTATTTTAACAGAGTATTAAAATAAAAGTGTAGTTGTGGTACAGGAGTTGGCACCAGGCTTTTCCATCTTCGTATAACTGTAAGGTGAAAGGTGAGCATTTGTGAACCGTCTGAATGAGTATGGCTATGGCTGACGTTATTAGGGGGAACACAGTCTTAGTTGCTTTTAAGCTCATACACGTTTAGTCTGCTGATTGGCTTTTGTGAATAAAAGGTTGTGTCCTTTCTGCCCTCCCCTTTGCCCCACGTGCTCTGTATCTCCGCCCTCCACCTGTGCTGTGTTGTAATGTTCATCAGGTGTCCCTTCTTGAGAGTGTGTATATAGTCTCCCCTCACTCTCCCCTCTGTGTCCATAATTGTATGTATGTAACAGTGTTCTGGTGTCTGTGTGACACTTTTCCCTGTATAGTGTGAATAAAGATCTGACCCCTCTGCGAGTGCTGCTGGTATGTTACAGAGAACATGCTTGTTCAGTTAATTTTTCTCATTCTTTAATTATGTTTCCTTTTCCCATGTTGATGTAATAGGAAAATATTTTTTCCTAGTAAATTTTACAATCTATTTTTACACTGAAAATTCTATGTGGGGTCTTCTCTTTTTAGTTGCGGGGTATATTTCATCACAGAAATGCTAAAACTACATCTAATATCTAAATGTTAACCTGGGTTATGCTGTGGTGATGAATGTGTCTAGGGTTTATCTACCAGGTCCTGCATGGCTAAAGGCCCATTTTCTTTTTTTTTAACTACAATATGGAATAGGATTGTTTTTTCTTATTTTCTTTTTCCCTTCTCCTTCCTTATGCTAGTCTATAGTTTTAAATCTCCTCAGACGCCTTTTTGACTGGAAATGTAATAAATAGAGGTTCTGCACAGTAGTTTATATTACATAAGCACTGTGCTGACAGTATTGTTCTTCTGGGATCAGCAATTTAGAAGCTTTGCTTTTATAAGAAATCCCATTCTCCCTCAAATCATTACTCAGTGTGTAAAGCAAAAGAACGTACACCACAGGCTAAATCGTCCTCTCACTGACTGCGAACTGTCACACTCTGTTTTCACAGTTCTTGCTCAGGGGTCTTCAGGCCCCCCTCCCCTGCCCTTGAGCTCCCAAAAATATCAAAATCAGCAGGGGTCCATTAAATTGATTACTGGGACATGGTTGTGACTGCACAGCTTTGGGTCCCAGTAACCACAGCAAAGGAAACAATTCTGAAGAAGGTTATATGTGGGGAGAAAGCTGCATAAGACAAAGTGATTGGTCTAATTGTGCACTTATGTGTAGTTGTGTGACGTGGGCTGTGTGTTACAAGGTTAAGGGAATGATGTAGTGCTCATCACCATCCATTTTTGAACGCAAACATGTCATCACACCTAAAGCAGAGGAACCTGCCTTCATAAACTTGATTATAAGGCAGTGAAATATGCGAGTCATATTTTTACACAGCACAAAAATAACCACCAACGACTCATAAAGTAGAGCCGTTAGCAAAAAAAGCACAAGTGGTCTGCATTTTCATGCGGCTCTGTAATGTGTTTATTTACGTTCAGTCTATTGACTGAGCTCAAAAGTAATTTATTTTCACTGATGAGTTTTTATTTTGCATACTTACTGAATGCAAATGCTTCAGAGAGCTCCGGTCTCTGTGTAGGCGTTTTTATGTCCTTAAGCTGAATCGCTATGCAATTCTTGAAGTATGCCATCCATGTGTAATGATGCCTGTAAATAAATCAGGGCAAAAATGATAATATTATAATGTAAGTTTATATTAAATAAGGTGCAGATTATTGTTGGCATCCAATAAAATAGCTGCTGCTTTAAAAGTACCTTTGAATAAAGAGTCTTGTTCTAGGCTCTTGGAACTTTTTTCTGGCTTTGTGTGATTGGACGTCCAGAAGGCAAGCTCTCCGCTTCAGTTGAATGCTACTTTGTGCTATTTCAGGCAAAAACTGTTTGCATTTAGCCCACTATTTGGCTAAACTCCTGGCCTCATTTCTGAATGGCACGCAGCCCTAGAACATACTTATGAGCAATAGCTGGCATTTAAGACAACACGAATTGTTGTTCATTTTGATTAGATTTCTGAACTGACTGCCAGAAGGAACATCTTTTATATATTAAAAAAATCAATGCGATGACAGCTTTTCCCTCCTTAATGTACCTGTGAAGTGCAAGAACTTTCCAAGTGAGTATGTATGTCAAGACAGCGTAGGGGGAATGATAGGAAATGTCATGTTATGTTTGAAATAAATGGTAGCTATAGTGCATCCAGTCTAATTACAGTATATCAAAACCCACCATCATGCTGTAATCCAATGCCTTGAAACTGAGGGATAGGCTGAATGAAGAAGCAGGGACAAATATACAGCCCTGGGGGCTAATTGGGGTAAATCATAGTACTTTCATGAAACAGACCCTCAGTGTAATAAAATCATCGGCTTTTCCAGAGATAATGCACCACAGACCACTGTAGACCTACTCAAGCTACTAAGTCTTCCACAAACAGCAGTTTAGATGCTTTTATTTGTCCCCCAAATCACTCTGAGACTTATTTTAACGTAATAATAATGCAAAACTATATTAAAAATGCAAAAGAACAATAAAAAGGGAAATGAGCTGGTGAAGAACCACACTGAAAGAGAACAGCATTGTTTTTTCAAGTAATCGTGAGCTGTAATACGCAAAGACTAAATCTGATTAGCCCATGTTGCAAGATGGTATTGTATGTCAAATTATCGCACACACACACACACACACAACACAAAACAACACAACACAACACAGGGCAATATCGTACTAAGGAAGCTTTATTAAATTCATTAGGAAAACTGAAAAGCACATTGTGGGTGGAAAAGTAGTTCAGATCTTGGAAACTCATGGAGGCCAGTAGATATTTACCGACGACACTTCAAATAGATCATGAGAGGGGCTGACCAGAGATAGACTAGGAAATACAACTCTATGGTTCATCAGATTCTCAGAAAATTGTGTCAGAACAGTTTAAATGCTTTTCCTTGGACTCAGGGGTCCTCATTAAAGGCTTTGATGTAATCTCCAACTGGTTTGTTCAATTTTATGGTTTCTGAAAGTCCTCATTCTTATGCCTCCTGGGTACATTACTCTAAAATATTCATGTGAAATAGAGCTATGAAAAACTGGGTGGCAGAATATATATCTGACTTTCTCTCTTTTTTTAATCTCTCACTCTCACTCTCTGACTTTCTCCATTCATACTGTTATACAGTCACAAGGTTGAGAGGGCTCTTCTTTCATGTGTTTCCCAGTTTTTTTTTCCTTTCCCTCCTGTCATGTTCTTCTTTTATTCTTTTATATTTTATATTTTATTTTTGTAGACAGGGTGGCAGAGGAACCAAGGAAAGAGCTTGAGTGGTTTTGATTACCAGAGGTCCTTGCCGTGACACCACGGTCATTGGTGCGACTATGAAAAGGGCACACCGTATGACTCACTCTGGACAGTGACCCTGTCTTTCCATTAGTAACAGCCCCAGTGTTAGAAAATCAATATCATTCCACATCTTATACAACTGCGATGAACCAAAGTGACGTCAAACAGTAAGCCTTTTAATACTGCTTTATTCAAAACAGCATGGTTAATCCAAAAGTGGATTTACTGTACTTCCCCAAAGCAGACAGAGCTGAAAGTCAACCTCAGCTATTTTGTAACAGAGCTTGGAGGACAAGCTTTCTGCTGATCAGTGTGAACTTCCATATGAATGGCCAGGAGGGGTGTCCTGAACATGACCCATCTGTTCCTCAGTCATCAAACTCCACTTCTCAGCCTCAAACAGAATTCACTCCAGGATTCACATCGGGATTTAATTCACAAAAGAAAGAGCTCTGTGTGTATATATATTTTTTGTATATATATATATATGAGAGAAAGAGAGACTTTTGTTGTAGCAAACAAACTGTGAGAGCTTTTCTGACCATGATTTATTCTCTTTCATTTCCTTCGCACACTCACAATTGTTGTGTTATATTAATTTTAAAGATAGATGAGAGCTACAATATGCAAACAGAGTTTAAGCAAAGTGTAAGGCTCGAGCAGACCTACCTGTAACCCAGATACTACATCACAGGACTCATTTCAGATACTTTTCATGCACATGCTCAAAAAATGTTTTGCTTTTTTCTTTAGTGTTACTTGTAAGTAATATTTGAAGTGTTTTTACATGAGGAGGTAAGGTAGGGTGGGCTCCCTTATCAGAGTTTTGCTACCTTTTACATTCTATAAAATTAATCAGAGCAAGTTATGTTAATCTAGTGTGAATGGGCATGCCTGTAAAAACACTATTCTGTTCATATTCTATGGAAAAGTAGTTATGTAAGTATGGAAACACTTGAAGATGCATTGTGTTGTCTTTTTTGTGACTTCAGGCCAGTCTAGCCTGTCCTATTTTATGCAGTGATGTTGACTCTTGGCTGTGAATTCCCAAGCCAGTTACAATGCGAATGACACATCTTAGCCAATAGACAGGGAAAAATAATATCAGGATGTTATTGTAAATTCTGCAACTATTGCTCGCCTAAACCACCATTTTGGCTGAATGGGACACTTTAGAACTTCACGTATGAGGCAAATCAACATCAGTAGTCAACGAAAAAAACTGTTTGTATAAAAAAATTGTGCTGTTCTGTTCATGCTCAGGTAGCACTTTAAGGTTTCAGTTACTTGTCTGCACATTCTTATGCTTTTTTTTACTTCAAGTGTTCCCATTTCTTAAAAAGCAAAATCACACAGCGCTAACCCCAGTAAATGCAGCCTCTCCCAAAAACTGCATTAAAGAGATATTAGAATATGTCTCACAGTTCAATGTGCTGCTAGAGTGGTAACACACGGTTTTAGAAATATAAAGGAAATTACATATGAAGGATATTGGCAGCAGCTCCAATGTTTCCTCCACATTTATCCCTTATATAGCCTTAGGCTCATATTGTCGGTGTCCAAAGAAAAACATGTATCTCTTGTTTTGTACAGCTGCAGTTTACTTAGCACTGAGCACAGGAAGGGGGACAATAAAAATAGTCTGTTCACCAGCTGACAGCAATCAAAATTCCAGCAAAGCAAAACGGGTGTAGTCAGCTGGCTGTGACTCAGTCATGCGATTAAGTTTTTTCAGAAAGAAACTAGAGCTTGATACACCAGTTACATCCAATTGTTTTGGTAAGAAGTCTAGCACAAACCATGAAAACCAGCCAAATTCACTGAGTCTCTTCAGGATGGATCCATTCTACAGACTGTGTTTGTCTATGAAGATTGCTATGTGCCTGATCTTGAACAATGGGCATATTTGAAACTCCTGAATTCAATAATGAGGTGGGTTGTCCACCTAGATCTGACCATGTAATATTGATAAACATGTTGATAAACTGCAAAAATAGCTTTTTTTTTAAACATACCTTCATTAGGTTAGAGTTATGCATCCACAAATCTGCTTGTGATGAGCACCTAAGACTCTGAACTGAACGCTTTTAAAATTGCAAAGATATTTCTATTCATTCCTTTTTAAACAGATTTCACCTTTGACTTTTTTTAACAAACCATGTTATCGCTTCACTACTCCGACTAGAAAAAGTCCAAGTCTCTGCTTAAAGTAGTTGGCCTTGGCTAGATGGTTTTGTAAAAGCATCCATTTCAGTTAACTGCAACAGGAGCCGTACTCGTGTGTGTGTATGCATGTCCATTTTTTTTTTGCTTGGTTCATTTAGCTGAAATACTTCACTGGGCCTGTATCCAGACCATAGTTTGCCAGTTAACAACCCCTGGTATAAAGGATCAACCTGCATCACTTCAGTCAGAATGATACTGAAGGCAAGAACATGATTCTATCTACAGCTCCAACCTTCACCAGGTGTGAATAAGCTCTTTGTACTGATATCTATAAAGACTCTATATTCTATATTATGAGCCTAATACAAATCACACAATGATATACTCACTAATGTCAAGAGCCCAAGTAAAAAACATGGCTGTAATGATGATATATTGAATTTTAGAACTACATCTGTATGTTTTCGATTATAGGAAAGCAATTCAACATCCTCACACATTCAGCTCATTCAATAATAGATGGTACTAAAAATGAGAGTAACGACAGAACACTGCCTTACAAAGTCAAAGAGCAGCAACTTTACAAACAGTGGAACTGAAAAATAGCTTTAAGGTTTTGTTTTTATACAGATTTCAAAGACGTTGAGATCTTCCCGCTCTGTTGTCTTTCAAATGGAGCATAGATTAATGAATCTAATCCTTAGATGTCTAATTTCAGTTATTACACATCAAGACCTCCAGTTACTAAGCTTTGCTTTTGTATAGCGGAGTAGAGCGCGAGACTGAGAGAATGGATTTGGAGCTTTTACATGGGACAGGCGGTAATGTGTTGGTTAGAAGGTGGGCAGAAATATATTTTATGGGATTTGAATAGTCATTTTTCTGAGTTACTGGATGGATGCTGCAGGAGCAGCATGAAGTCACTATTGCACACACACATAATTCTTGTTCATAATTCCTAGACCTAAGACCTGGCATACTAATTGGCACTATGCGCTCTGGAACTTTTCATCTTTCTGGCATTAGCAAAACCTAGAATTGTCCATCAGTCCGCCAGATAGCATGATTCAACTCTCAAGAGAACATGTTTCCACTGCTTCAGAGTCTCGTGGTGGCCTACTTCACCGGTCAGATCTAGCGAGTATAAATTTTGCAAATTGACTGGTGGAAAAGGTGACAATTATTTAATTTCACTGTACTTCATTTGAGCATTGTGTAAAAATGTTTATAATCAATAGGCCAATACAAATATACAATTATACAAAATGTGTAAAAAAAAATACTTAATGTGATAACAAGTAACTTAACTATTTTTTTATCTAAATAAGTACTTTGGATAGACAATTCTTTAAATTAATGTTATTTGATTTGAGTTGAATAAAAATGAATAATTTTCTTGTTTATTAAGTATTTAGCTTTAGCCAATACAAGACTTTATATAGTGTATGATGGTTGATCCAGCACCAGGATTGAGCACCATTGCTTTATGCCTTAATTATGTTTATTTTCTTAAAACAGTAGACTAAACATTACATTTTATCACTACTACTACAATAATAATTTTCAGTAGTAATAATTCTAGCTAATTTTGAGGCAGAACTAAAGTATACTATTACTGACATGACTAGCAAACACAAACCTTTTGCAGTATATACATAAAAAAACATTTCATTAAATAACAAAGTATTATACACCCCTTTCTACTTTACAACAATGGTCTCTAACTGCTCAACTGAGTCCAAAATAGTCCCTTATTCCTTAAACCCCACATTGGAAAATCTGGATCAATATTACAAAGAACTGAAAACTCGATGGTAGTGAATGATGTTGGACACTGCACCATATAGGCTTGCTCATTACTGTGTGAGAGCAGATCTTGTTGCATCTGTAAATGTCATGCCACCGGTCCAATTTAACCGCTGAGATTGACTGCACACAAAAGAAGAGCTTTCTTACATCTGAAACAGGCCTGAGAAGAGGTCAGTGGAGACACTGCTGTTGTAGCTGGGCTCAGTAATCCTGCAATCTTCAAACCAAACAATTCATTGCATTATGGGTATCCCCATCCACTAGAGTATATTTGTTGTGTACCACATATTGTGGTGCATTGTTGGATCGCTTGAGTGCACTTGATCTTCTGCACTGTTTGTTTTCAGACGCCACTACATAATGGCAGAACCCCAACACAGCTAGGGTTGCAATCCAGCATCCTGTTCTAAAAGGGCTGTGGCTAAAATATGTCTTCACCTATGAACTAACAGAAAATGCAAAAATGAATACTACTGTACTATATATTCTAATAAATGGACTTAATTTGTTAATTTTGACATAATCACTAGTGAGCATAATTGAGTAGAATGATGCATATAAGAACTGCCTTTATTTAACAATCATACAACACCCCCTTTTTAGAGGTTGTAGCCCCTCAGGCCTGTATGCAAAGGCTTGACTGGGAATGATTAATCCAAGGCACCAGCAAACGTAAGTCCAGCATAAGTCATGCTTTTGTCTTCACTGTACTATCTATGATACTGTTTGGTTTCATCAACCCTCATTTATATATATTTAGTAGCTACTAAATATACATATTTAGTAGATGTAAGATTAATGCAAGTAATTTGTGTGTTGATTTAGTAACACAAAGCTTTTAGCTGACATTTAAACTTACATATAGTGGCTGGAACCAGACCTGGTAGAAGAAGTAACTTTCTCATGTCTGCATACGTGTCCACATTTAGTCAGACCCCCATCTCCCCCCTAATTTAGAAAGACAGGCTGGTGCATTGCATTAGCAGACATCTTTGTAAAACAGAAAACCGCATTAGGGACTCAGAGCCTTGCAGGAGCAGCTGCCTCAGTCTTATTCTTAGTCTGAGAACAGACTGCAGCTCCTCTTCACTCTCGGTACCTGAGAGGGGTCAGGGAGAAGGCAAGAGATTAGGGTTCAGCTGCCACCTGCTTCAGTCATGTTTAACTAAATCACATCAAATCCACTGTGGAAAAGAAAACTGCAACGGCTCAAAGGAAGCGCTGCGGTTAATGAAATGATGCGGTTAATGAAATGTTGCCTGGAAGTTGATGATGAAGTGCAAATTAATTGAAAGTGGCAGATTTTAATATGATCCATTTTAGATGGTAACGCTGGGTGGCAGGAAGGTGCAGTTGGTAGCACCATCACCTCACACAGAGGGCCTGAGTTCTACTCCCCTGGGCAGTCAGGGTGCCTTCAATGTGGAGTTCTCCCCATGCCCAAGGAGGTTTCCTCTGGGTGCGTCGGTTTTCTCCTACAATCCAAAGTCTTGCAGTCAGAATTGGAGATGCTAGGTTTCCAGGTGCAAGTGTGGTTGTGTATGTCAGTGTGTCTGCCCTGCGATGGACTAGCAGTTTATCCATGGCCTTTCTTTCTTGCTGTGACCCAGAAGGACGAGTGGATTAGAAGATGAGTAAATATATGGTAACACTTTACAATACCAGTCCACAACACAGCATGTATTAACACATAATACATCACACTGAATTACTTTACTAATACTTTAGCAGGAAAGACAGGAAAAGTAAAATATGCAGGATGGTGGAAAATATGCAGGATGGTGGGACAGTAAATATGTAACAAAGTAATAGTTTTAAATTAAAAAAATAATTTTGTATCACAGTGACAGTTTAAGTAATAACTACATATGTTTACATATCAATAGTTAACATATTTCTATATCAGATATTTAATTGATAAATAATCTATGACTTGTGCATTGGCAACTAATGACATATATAAATGTGTTGCGGCATTTGCCAGGTGCTACACGCTCCGTGGGAGTTTAGGGGGTGTGGTCATGCAAAGTGGGTCTTAGCATGCGCCACACTACATCATAATCTCTATTACCTCCAAACAGATATTATGCATCCTAGAGGGAATCTTATTCAATATATCAGGCCCCACATTACTGAAAACCTATTTTTTTAATTTTACGGATTATCACAGCTGAAATGTTTTCAATAATGGATTATATTAGGTGCAGTTATCTGCTAGCCTTGAGCTGAATCTTCTTGACCACTGCACCATTTGCACTATATGCAGCATGCTCTATTGTCTGAACTGGTTATTAAAGCTAAAAAAAAAACAAAGGTTTAAGGCAAACAAGTCAATTTACCAGATCAGAGCAGTAATTTGTGTTACATACTGTTAAATGATTTTAAGGCACCACATAAACATACTTTCTTGAGCTTAAGCACAGAGTAAATGAAATAAGTTTTCCAGACTGTTTTTAAATTAAAGCTGAGTTTTACACCAATGGTGGAAGTGACATGGGTTGTGGTGGTGGTGGGGGGGTGGAGATCACAGATGTAAAAGAAGTGCACACTCTCGCTCTCAGCTTGTTTGCCTGTGGCTCCCTCTCCGCTGTGTGCCGTGTTATCGGAGGTCTCAGGAGGAAGGCTGGCTGATGACGGGAGTTGGGGCCCGTCTGGCCGGCCGTGAGCGCAGACGCTGTCCGACAGTGATGGAGACGGTAAAGGCGGGTGGCATTTTTACGAGGGAGAGAAACAAGCGCTCGTGCAGTCTGTGATCTTTCCCTTTTCTCTTCACCTTTTCTCCAGGCAGAGTGCAAGCGTGGTCTGTCAGGAACAATCAGCAGCCACTTGGATGCATCCCCCAGACTCCCCGCATTAGCTGCGTGTGTGGGTGTGCTTCAAAACAAAATTCAGCCCTCTTCCCTCTCTCGCTCTCTCTCTCTCAGACCCGTTCAATAGCTTGGCTATTTCCTCTCTCTCGCTTTCTCTCAGATTACACTGCAACATTCCTTTGTCCACAAAAAAAGAACAAATATATCTCCTTTAGTGGTGGTCATTTTGTAGATGACCAATCTAAAGTAAAACTTTTGCAACCTAACTGATTACTCAAAAATGTACAATCAACAGTCTGAAATTATACAATGCTTTAGAAAAAAGAAAAGTATACAATGCTTTATTTGGGGCACCAATATTGATTCTGATTTCACTTTTCAAACCTAAATATCCAAGTGGCCATTCCTTCTAAAAATATATGACGTGCTCCAAAAATCTTTCAACAAATTCCAAATGTAAATGCCACACTTGACAGCAAGTCGAGACATCTGCTTACCTGTTAGCGAAATAATGAGGAAATAACACACACTATGAAACAGCTGAGCAGCCAATGGCCTAATTAAAAATAGGCAGTCTCTGTATGCAAACAGTTAGATTTACTACACTGCTCATGTGAGTCGTGTGTAAATGGCTCCAAATTAAAGCTAAAGCTCTGCATGTTTAGCTTATATTCAAATATTGAATTGCACTATGTAGGATTTGGGGACTTGGAGGCTTCTCTGGGTTCCTACCACAGTCCAAACACATGCATGTTAGGTTGATTGGTCACTCTAAATTGCACGTAGGTGTGAGTGCGTGTTGGCCATGTGATAGACTGGCGACCTGTCCATGGTGTACCCCGAAACCCCAACTAGTGGGATAAAGAGGATTAATGGAGGCTTCTCTGGTGAAGGGGATGAAGCTGACTCTGCGAGAAACTTGAAACAGCACTCAAAGAGAGTTGGTGAAGGACCTATTTTCTGAGGATGTGAATGAATTAGTTATTGACATCAAATCTTAATCAGTATAAATATGAGTTCACAATTTAGACCTAAATATCGAGCCACATCTTCCTCCTTGTATTGTGTTTATGGCACTTATATGTAAAAATGTATGACATGCTCCTAAATTTCCTAAAAATTCTCCAACAATTCCAAGAATTCTGTCTTTTAAATAAATATTTCAAGCTTTACAGGGCAAGTCACAGTAGCTCACACAGAAACACATATTGCTGTGGCACCGCTTTTCTTTTGATTGCTTTTCCCTACATCAAGGAACAAAAGTCTTGTACTAGAGAGACGGTAGAATACTCTTGGTAAAGTAATACTCAAACGCTCTGCAGACAATGACTGCCTGAGGTCAGGAACTTATCGACATCACCAGACTTTAGCAGATTGCTTCATGACTCATTCGATATTGCTACACAATACAGACAGACATTTAGCAGTACATCAGTCTGCATTGTGAAGTGTTACATTAAGTTTTTTATGAATTTCAGCAGATAATAAAACTCTGTGCACTTCAGAATTCTACTTGTTGCTTTTCTTAACAATCGAATGAATACAATGGAACCAGTTCCATCCAACGCATTTGTTTTTCATGGACTTTTAGGCCTTTTGACATGTCTGATTTGGCCACACCTCCTGTTTTTGCTGTGTCTCTGATGGGTTTGTTTAGATTTTTTAGTCCAATGATGGCTCTTTTGGACTTTATATTAGGAGTTATAAGCAACAGATTCCAAATGTAAATGCCACACTTGACAGCAAGTTGAGACATCTGCTTACTTGTTAGTGAAATAATGAGGAAATAACATGCACTTAGCCATGGAATAGCTGAGCAGCCAATTATCTAATAAAAAATATAGAGGCTATATATGAAAACGATTAAAATTGCTACACTGCCTATGTGAGTTGCATGTAAATGGCTCCAATATAGAGCTAAAACTCAATAACTGCAATAACTGCAATAACTATTAATGTTTAAATATTTATGAACCTTATTGTGCATGTTGGGATTTTGGTTTTCTGTTTGGTTTTCAGCAATGACAAAATCGTCCAATTTCCAGTAATATTTTAGGAATGCTGATTGCTTATGATGCTTGCTTCTCACTTTCTTTGAAATAGAAGAAAAAGAGGTCATGATTGTCAGACCCACTTTATTCATTCTGCTGCAGTATAATCTGTTATTGCGAAATCATGAGCAGAACCAAATACTCAGTTGTTTGAATTGTACATGCTCCAATATAAGTACTTCTCCAGATCCTTATCCAATCCTTTTTCATGCCCACTTGCTGTTTTATCAATGCAGATATCATCCCATCTGAAGATAAGATATATATTTCATCAAAATAGATCAGAATGTTTATTTTCTGTCTACATGAGCATGTTATGTTCTTATAATTAGTAAACCGGCACACAAACACAGATATAACAAAATATATTGAAGTTATGTTGTGGATTACACATATATTATTACATTATAGTTGTAATAACCAATACAAAGCCAGACCTAATATAAAATATGCCCATGATATACAGAATATGTAGGTTTTGGTAGATCTTTTCTAAACTGATTCCACCAAAAATCTGAGAGTTTACAACACAGGTTTTACAAGTAACCATGACAAATGGTTTGAATGCTTAAATGTTTTGGTATTATTTAATGATTTTTCTGTGTAAGAGAACATGTTGCATATAGTTCTGTAAAAAAAGGGATTTGTCAACAATGGCTCCCCTATATACATCTCTGAATTCATGGCATACTCCACTGAGTGATATATCTGCCTGTGCACATTATAGGTTAAATTAAAGGTCGTGGTCATGAAGAGAATGAATTACATGCATTATAGCCGTGCGCAGACATGAGTGATCATCACTGATTTAGATTCAAGCTCTGTTTCCTCTCCACCCACCCAGATCTTTTGTCAAAATAGAAGTGACTGTGACGCACGGTGCAGGTGGTTTACACCAATGTGACTTGTTTGCTGCTTGTTGCTCTGCTTGTGTCCCTGACCCTATTTTTACTTAGTGCCCCTAACCCTTAAATGGATGGACAGCTTGTGCATTTCTCGTCATTAACCTTCTGACCCAGCAGAGATGTAAGAAAAGAACAAAACAACATATGGATGTACACACTTAATAATGAATCTTGGTTTGAACATCACTTGCAACAATGGTTTGTTAAATACCATCTATTACACTGGCAAGTAAAAATGTGCTCAATTTAGTCAATGTTTCCAGAATTAGTTAATGAGTCAGAACACAATACAGAAAAGAAACGTCATCTAAGTACAATACAAGACGTTTTGATATAAACTAGATTCATGTTAATTTCACTTATTTAAAATATCAAAACTAATAACAATAAATAATATTCAATTAAATCTTTTTTAATTCATTTCAACTGATTATGTACTATAACATACTATATTACAATAAATAGCTGACAGTAAATGTCTGTCAATATGAAAAATAAATACAAACAATATCAAAAATACTCATACCGGTCCCGAGGATATATATTCCAAGGCCTATCAGAGGTTTTACCACTCCGTATGGATCCAAGAAGGGAGAAAATCAATGAAAACATTAGCTCACAAATAATCTATATTAGCTTTAACAAAAATGATTAATTATATATAATGCCTGTCTCCTACCCAAGGACCCTTCATGAAATAACAATATACACAATCAACAAAACAAGCCACAACACACACACTGTCTCAGATAACGGAAGGAAAATAGTGGAATCACTTAGCTGGCCCAGAAAGTTATCAGCCATGGGGCCAGGAGGCCTTATAGCTATAGTGTAGTGTCACACAGGTATTGGGCCTCAGAAAAAAGCTTTAGCCTGGGGAAGACCCCTTTCAGCTGTGGTGTAGTGCTGCTCAAGTCTTATAGTTGGAGTGGTAGCATCACTCAGCTAAATTGGCCCAGAAAAGCCTTTGAGCCTTTGAAGTCATTATCGGCTTAACCAGCAGGGAAACATCAAAACATATATGCAAACAATAAAAATAGTAAACAAATTAACCCAATGTAAAGCGGCAGCCACGATGTATCAGTGTACATGCATTGTATTTTAAAATATTTTATTTGTATTTGGGATTAGTTGCAAGGGCCTTGTTGTTTGACCAGCCACGAGTGGTCAAAAACAATAAGAGACTGGGTGGTCTCCCTGGTGAGAAATCAAATCAAACTCTCCAGTAGCTGCGGAGAAGAAATCTTCATAACCAGGTCAGATTTACATGCCAAGAATAACTGGCAATCCAAAAAAACCCATCTTTTTCCAATCAATCGTTCATAATGTAACACTAATAAGCAATTAAATAATGAGTGTGCACTTGTGCGTGACAAGTTGCCCTATCAGTGGGTAAGTGTCACACTATGTGAGGTAAGGCATCACACTAGAGTTTGTAGCAAAATAAAATAATTAATTCAATGTTGGGTTATTTTTACTGATTGAGTAAATTAAGTGCTCTTCAGGTAAAACTTTATTAATCACTGAACTTGATTAATCGTTAATTTCTGGGTCGGTCCTGGAGTGTAGTAGGATTCTTTGAAACATTTACTATTACATCAATACTGAAACAAATTGCACCAAACTGACGTTTGTCATATTGTATAAGTTAACTTAGTACAGAACATTTTCAAAACAATGAATCATCAACTTATTATGCCAAAGTAAAATTCTATAGGCTCGACTAGGCACCCTTGAACTGTTAAAAGTTACTGTAATCGTATTTCTAAAAACACAAGACTCTCACACCAGTAGCTAGTAGCCACTTTTCAGGTTTCAAATTAGATGATAAGATCATGATGTGGACATGTAGTCCCAGGGATGTATAGCAGCTTGGTTCTTCTGGACTTCCACTGGGGGGCTGCCTTCTGTGAAGACAAGCCAAGGTGTGACTCGAAAGGAGTGTCAGGAGGTGGAAAAGAAAGGATTAGTTGAAGGTCATCAGCAAAGCAGTTTCTGGAGAAGCCAAGAAAGGATATTACTGTGCCAACAGAGCAAGTAAAGAGAAAAAAGAGGAGGACCCAATGCTGAGCCTTGTGGTACCCCAGTGGAAAGTCTCTTAATGTTACCTAACAAGAGTGGCCCTTCGGATAGGATTCAAACAACTGCCATGCATGATTCCAAAGTTGGCAAGGACAGACAAAAGGATCTTATGGTTGGCTACATACAAACCAAGAAGAACTATTAAGAATATTATTATATTGAATATAGTATTATATTATAAGATTATTTATCTTATTTGTAGATTTTTTAACAATGATCTATAAAAGCTGACAACAGAATAGAGAATTTCTTTAGATAAACCAAAAGGGCAACCAAAAGTATTTTTGTTTACTAAGTCATTGGGCAGAATAACTTTTTTGCCAGCTTTATTTTAAACATTTAGTGCACGTTTACGTCACTAAAATAAAAAAAAACATAATTTTTCTGTCTCTTGCTCTGCCTCTTCGTCCCTCAGCATTTTTTTTGTGTTTTTCTTCATGTTTTCTTTAGCATAATTGTTTTTAAACCGTACAAGAGATAAAAGCAATAACCCCACTATGCATAATCCCATGATGCATAGATAATTCAAGCTGCCTTCTCCATTGGGTCAATAGAGAGAGAGAGAGAGAGAGAGAGGGAGAAAGGGAGAGTGTTTGCTTGTGTTGGTGTAGAGGAAGAGAGGAGGGGTATAATAATGAAAGTGGGTGGAATTGAACCAATTTGTGTCACATTAGCAATTTTTGCAATTTGCAATATGATTTTCATCATGTAAGTATAGGCCATAAAGCATCAGGCCTTATGAGAAAATGCTAGGCGTATTTTTTATGGTTATAGACAAATTAAATTAGCCTCTAAGTGCAACAAACAGGTCCCATCTGGCAGTGTCTTCTAAATGTATTTCTACTGTTCAAATGATCCTTTAAATTTAGCTCCAAACCCCAAATGTTCATTCAATATTAAGAGGCCAGTTTGGCAACTGTCTCTTTCAGAAACCAAATCCTACTGCAATATTCATACGTGCTAATAAGAAGTCACAATCATAATAAATATACATGCAATAACATGTCTACAGGCCTGGAGACAGGACATGAAATTGCTTTAGCAGTATTTTGGAATGTATATAGAAAGAAGGTGAAGGTGAGGTCAGGAATGACAAGGTCAGATAGTTTATTGACCATATTGAACGACCCATGTGCAAGGCCTTATGAAAACGTAATTATTTGCATTATTAATTTGTTCTTCTTCGTAGAAAACCCAGTGTGTAAATATATGTTGGGCTGGGCTCTCCTGGGTTCAATGGAAAAGTAGAATGTGTAAGAAATCAATGATACTGGCGTCAGATGGCGCAAAGGTTTGGTTATTAAGGTTGGTTGCTGGCAAAATGAGATGAAAAAGCTTCATGTTGCATTTCACTTTGAGTGCCAGGAGCCAATCATATGCCTCAGTCATAAACAGGTTTGCACAAGATTGTAATGTAATTGTAACTATTATAATACAAATTATTTCCCACTTTTTGTAAATTCATGTTGACTCATTAATAAAATGCTATTTCTTTCATTTGCATATTTAAATAACATTACATAAATAGTTAGATAAGTGTAGTTGCCTATCAGTATTGACTAGCCATTAGGTCTCACTGAATGCCTCACTTAGGTTGCTATTCACTAAATGTTTATCTAATAAGAGCGACCCAAGTCCCAAAAACCTTTTTGGCTTGCCAAACTTTTTGAATTTTTTCAGGTCCAAGCAATGTCAATATATCTTCAAAGGTACAACAGTGGATTTAGCGTCAATACAACAGTCAGTATATATGAAATCATACAACTGCAATACATTTTAGTACAATTACATTTCCCAACTAAAATACTGAAGAGGTGTCATTGGAAGTATCACTGCAGTGACAGTTAGACTCCTTTTCTTTGGAGAGTGCAAAAAGTAAAAATAAATTCTAAAAAGTTCTGTGTTGAAAACAGCTCTACAGAATTCTGTAACAATGCACACCATAAGGGTGGAATGAAAGACGACACTGACTACAACCAGACAGACTGAACATATAACTTTATCTTTCAACTAAATTAATATCACATTTAAACTATATCTAATAAATACACACATATCCCTAATAATTGGCAAATATGTGTGTTAAACTTTTTTTAACCAGTTCATTACTTCCTTTTTTTATACATTTTTCCTTTCATTAATTTCTTCATTATTTTATCCAATCAATGTTCTACAAAATGAGTTACAGAATGTTTTATTTAATTATCTGTTTATTTACCCTTTTATTTTCAGAGATAAAACATTATAAAAGGCTGGCTTTACCCAACCCCAGCTAACACGGTGCTACAGTACATATACACTACAGAACCTGACATAAGCTGATTGTATTTGTATATTTCTTAATCATGTCCATGGTGTTCTTCTGTCAATTTCATGGCTAAAGAGAACTTTCTTATGCTTGTTGTGTTGTGTGTTATGTGTAGGTGGATCTAACATAATGCAACAACTGATGCACTACCTGCAAGTTCTCATTTTTCAAGTTCAGGTTTTGCAATATTTTATATTTTAATTACTCTCTTAAACACTTAAAGATGTATAATACTAATGTCATATGTTAGTCTATATGCGTTACATACCTGAACATTTCATAAAGGCACAGTTTCTCTGGGTAGCATAGTGTATCACAAAGAGATAAACATAGCGGTTGATTCGGTCTATGGTTAAACCACAGCTTATCTAAGGTCAGCTAAGAAGCATTCATTAAAGGTTGTGTAGTCTTGTTGCTATTTCCACACTGAATCTCTCTGTGTGAACAGTCAAGTTATCATACAGCAGGAAACTGACCATATTATTTACCAAAAAAACTTTTTTTCTGTTTAATTGTTTGAGTTTGGTTTTGTAAATGCAGAAGATATTTGAATGTATAAAACCTTTTAAATCACAACATCAAATAACAATTAAGTAACAGCTTAAGGTGGTCAAGTAGTCTGCGTCCTTTGCTATTTTCAAAACCATCCCCCATCACTGCCTGCTCCTAATACCTTCCCATGGCTACGAATAACAAAATAATAAATAGTTCATATGCTAGCTTGTGCCTAGTCCCTTTTCATACATAATAACCTCCGTTTTTACTTCTCTCGTTATGAATTCCTCTTGTTTTTCACTATTTCTTAATGGAACCGTACTTACTCCCCAAGCGTCCATCTCCTGCTGGGAAGTGATATCCCTTTATCCCGCTCACTAATTGGCTTGTTGTGATTCTCCAATGTGCTCTTGACAGCTAGATGGCAACAAGGCAGAGGGAAACAGAGACACTCAGGCGGGCTGGAGCTCTGCTATATCCCTCCTGTTTTCATTATGTTCACAGAAGGCTGTTTCTGAGGTGGTGCCAGCTCTGTTTCTCCACTAATCCAGGTTCTGACTGGGAGCTGGTGGCTAGCTCTAACTGTGCCGCTACAGTGCTCCTTGTTAGTGTGCTGGAAGCAGACAGATGACTCCTGACTGTTTTACCAAAACTACCTTCCTCTGTCCCAGCGTCAACCATCAGGCTTACTACTGTGTTCTTCTATCTGCCAGTTTGACATCTAAACCTTTTGTGTAGGTTCGCTGTCATACGCCTCTGATGTTTAATACAGAGAGAAACGAGCATGCTGGATCTTTTTTTTTTTTTTTTCATTTGCTTCCAAAGCAAAGTTCACTCTTTGACTCTGCAATAATGTTGTTTGCCCTAGTTTTTGCGATGCAGGTATGTTTGGCAAAGCTTGGAAATGCCTTTCCTACTTACCCTCATTTTAGGCTGATGGAATAAACAGCAAGGGTAAACACGCTAAGGACAGGCGGTGTATGAACAGCAGGCATGGCTGGGCATGAGGCCTGCAGCCATGTTTGAGTGTCGTGAGAGCAGGCGACAAGGCATGCCGGCAAAGGTCATTCTAGAGGACAGGCCATGAAGTTGTGGCTCACAAACAGCACATCTGCTCTTGGTCTGAGCTGCTGCAGATATCTGTTCCACATGAGGTCACGGTCATTGATGTTTTTTTTCAGTATGTCATCTTGGTTGACTTACACAGAATGTCACCAATATGAGGCAAGCCTAAGAAGTTCTTTACAGACGTATACAACATTTTGGGCCTTTTAATTCATATTATTGTCATCCAGTGTTGATCATATAGACACACCAGTACTGAACATAATGAAATAGCACAATCCTTGTTTTACACTGTATTGATACTATTCATATCAAGTGCACTTTCTTTTGATCCACATAGAGGACATGGAGGAGATCTAACAAGTGTAGCCTTTTGTTATGCTAAAACGGCAGCCACTGGGACCAGTCTTAGGGCCACCGCAGACCAAATGTGCTGTATCACATCAAACAATGTTCTAAAAATTTGAAACCATTGTTTTTAATGGAGTTAAAAACAATAGTCTCAAACAATGGTTCTTGGGAAGACAATATAGAAACTACTGAGTGACACAAATAGTGAAGTAAAGTACAGATACCTAAAAACATGACTTAGAGCATGCAATGATCTGGGATGTAGTTTGGTTAGAATGAGTACAAAATCCTGTTATATCAGTACAGCACTACCAGCGTTATCCACCCGGAAGTAAGATTTGTCCTATATAGTTCTGACCGAGTCAGATGATGTACAAACTGCTCCACGTTTGATTCACTGTTGTCCAATAGGAGCAGTGATTTGAGCTGGATTCATAAATGAGATTAAGTGCATAGAAACATGCGCCGCTGCACAAATATCTTGTTTACATATCATTTGCAACTGACAAGCCCAATTTGCTCTCATATACATACAATTTACGTGAAGCACGCTCTAATTCATGCAGAAGTTTTGATAACGAGCCAAAGAGATAAAAACCATTCAGCAGCTCCCGAGCCAAAGTTCGTTCTCATCAGCAGAGATTTGGGGAAGAGCAGCAGGTGCACTGCTCCTGCTATTGGCCTAGGGTTAAATATGTTAGTGTTACAACAATTAATAGGAATAAAATGTTAAATTAACTAAATGTAGGCACTGGATGCTTAGGAGGTGGTTTCTACTGCGCTAGGTATGCTATGTTTTGTATTTTTTGGGATAATTTTAAATGATCGCTAGTATAAAAATCTTTAATTGGTATCTCTAATTAGTAGCCTTGGTTTATATTAGTGTACATGTAAAGAAATATGTACATTCACTTTAGTACAAGGATGATATTAGGAAATATTATTATTGCATTTTATTGTTATCTAGTTTTACGCTGCATTTACACTGCTCCGTCGCATCAATGGACGTGAACGCACTCCCGCTCTTCAGCTGGCCGCATGTGGACGTAACAAGGGTGTTCCCTGCGTCGGCCAATGAGGTATGTGCGTTTCCAGGGGTGACGGGGCAGCAGTGATTAAGGCTTGTGTTCAAAATCGGCTTTTTCATACCATATTTACACAATTTTTTATATTTGAATCAGATGTAAATATAAAATAAGGTGTTTTAATTTAGTTCTGAATATGGAACCAATATTACATACGTTGAGGACACTCATCACATGACCACCCGCCCTCTTCTCATTGGATAGACGCGTTGCGTTTGCCGGATTCATTTGCATAAAGTTAGTCTCGGCTGAACTTTTCGCATCGCATCCCCCAAACTCAACGCGCCGGACCCATGATGCACTGCGCGGCTGCGTCTGACGCAACCAATGCTCAACGTGACGGAGCAGTGTAACTGCGTTACTGTCATTGCTCATGTTACTTGATTTGTTGATGATAGCTTTGATGATTTAACTACAAATCAGACCTTTTTCAGGCTTCAAAAAAAACGATTCTCATATTTACAAGCACTTTTTAAAATACGTGAGTTTAATCGTACAGACACAGCAAAGACAAAAGTGATGAAATTCAAAACTGTCTGTGAAATTTGCATGCGCTTATATACGATCAGCAGATTTGATGAAAAAGGGGCATTGTATAGAAAGACAATTAGACTGACTTTCTCCCTCTCTCTCTCTCTCTCTCTCTCTCTCTCTCTCTCCCACAAACCATTTCTCTATATGACACATTAAACTCTCGTCTCGTCTGTGCCGAGCGCATTCACACTTATTATAGCTGGAGCAGTATTGCTTATTGACGATCAGTAATGACTGCCGAGAGAGAGCCAGGAGCAAAAGTCAGCAGGATAGATAATAGAGACCGTTCCCTAATGTCAAAGCAGAGACAGGCCAATATTATCGCTGCGGAAGGAGGGAGTGATGATTGCATATTTTCAAAAACAGCAGAGGTAATAAGTGAGTGGCCGTGGAGTGAGCATGTGTGGCTCTCTTGGCACGAGATGATTAAATACTCACTGCCATGCAAAAATTTTCAGCAATCTCTCATCTTCAGGCCACTTCTCAGACAGCCTCGGGCTCACGATTCAGCCTGCCATGTTCCCATTAAGCCTTTCTGCTTGTTCCCCTATCATTAGTGCTAAATTTTTCATAGCATTTGACCCCAGCACTTATCCCTCTGCCCTCCACAAAGCCCTCCTCCCACACTGGAGTCACCCGCGCCGGCAATTTAGGTTCCCTCATTTCCCCTGACACTGCTCTTAACACTTCTCTTCCCTCTCTGTTTCTATCCTAATCGCACCCAGAGAGGGTGGACAGCTTCAGCTCAAGCAACGGATCCTCATTGAGCAATGTGGCTTTAAAAAGACCCCCGCCTTCTGGGACAAAAGCCATCATTATGGCCTGTCATTTCACTGCTGTTCCACTGCCTCGCTGATTGATGTCAGGCGCTGAGGGAGCACTCGGATTTGTCTTGCCTCTGAAAGGAGTGATGGAGAATTTCTTTTTTTTTTTCGTTGTTTTTGTCAATTTGCGTGTTTGCAGCTTAGTCACAAGAAGAATAGCCCTGCCTAGAAGACTGAAAGAGCTGCAGAGGGAGAAAAAAATAGAACTTGCACTCTCTGAGAAGAGAATTGACTTTTTTACAGACACACACAAGCAGGGCAATTGACACGTCTGCCTTTGTAGCTGCAAACTTGTCTGCTGAAATTCATGTCACTCTCCTCGTGTACCGCTCCATTTTTGCATTTCCATTGCAGTCTCCTCTTTTACTCTTTCTTTCTCCAACCTATTTTAGCTCCTCACTGCTCTTAAAAACCTTTATTTCCCCAGAGGAGAATGAGAAGGATTACCACTTGAGGCAGGATTGTTTCTAGTAAGGAATTACGTGTGCTCTGTAAACACTTCTTGGGATTAAAAGCATTGAAACCTCACTCTCTCACACTCTTTTCTTTCTAAATATATATACGCACCAGTGGGATTAAATCACAGCACTAGAACATTACAATTCAAATGCTGACACGACAACCAGCTTTAGCTCTAACCGTTTCTAGAATATGTCTGCTGGTTTTGTCCCCCTGGCACATATAGCATATATATATAAAACACAACCAATACACAGTGAAATTTGCAAGACATGTCGGCATCAATTTATGCAAGTTTACATTTTTATTATAAGCTGGTCTGGGGTCAGTGACAGAAAGTGATAGTGGGTTCTTTCCCCAGATCTCTGCCAGACCAAACACGGTTTACTTTCCTCAAATGTTCACCACTGGGACACTGGCTTCAGGGATGGGCAAATGCCCAAATAATAAATGACCTTTTGTCCTGAGAGGCACCCCCAAGTGGTCAATCATGTACCTGCAAACTATGTAACAAAGGGAGGACATCATGGCAGCTGACAAACACAAAAAGGTCTACACTATAACAGCTGCAGTACAGCACTGCGCACAAACTCTATAATCAACATAATACTCTCTAGTCAAGCTCTTGTCAACGTTAAGTAGGTTTAGGCACATGATAAGGTTCCAAAATATTCCACAATTCCACGGAGATCATGCTTGTAAATGACATGGAGGAACTGTAAAACTTGGTCTATAACTTGAATGATGTTTACTTGATAGGTTTGTTCAATGCTGCTAGATAAATCACTGCTTTAAACCTTTATAATCAATTAAAATGACACATCCCACATCTCATTTAAATGAAATTGTGCATGACCTTCTTTCCCTAATCACTGTCATCATGGCAGTGAGGTACGGTTGGGCAAGAATGTTGAGCTTATTTGAGTTTAATTGACTGAAGAGACTTTGTCAGAGCTGGAGGTTAGGACTGTTGTTTAAGAAATCATTTGAATGCCACCCTCCCAAACAGCTCTGGTTGCAATGGAACCAAGTCGGCTATATGGCTCCATAAACTTGCCTCATTATGTGTATGTCATAGCATCTTTGCCATTTCTAATAAGTAATCTTTGAGAATTACAAAAGTGTTTCCTTAATCTCTTTTAAAGGGGTGACGGTTATTGAGTGCACAAATTAATCAAATAAAAGCTTTCATGGCTGAAGGTAGTCTTGCAGTGGCAGATGTGGTCTTGTAATAAAATTTTTGGGGAAAACTTATGCTGTACTGCATGAAACATGCCAGAAAGCCTCCCCTAAAGCCCAGCTTGTTCTTTTTAACACCCAGAGTCAAAAGCTATTATGAGTCAAAGCCCACCCTGTCCCCTAAAATTACGTATAAGCTGATTCCAACGTAGTAAATCACTTTATGTGTAGTAACGTAGAACAACATTTGTGGAATTACAGCAAATTGCTAATAAACACAATACAACATTATCTGTACTTCAGTTTATTATTAGATAAATCCAATTAAAGATCACTTTACAACTAAACTAGATACTTCACATTACATGGTACTGCTGTCAGAAAACCTTTAAATTATACATGCAGTGTCTTGATTGTATACATATATAACCTTAATACATATATTGGTGGCATAGTGCTGAAATGAAATGAGAAAACAATGTATGCTAAGGACTAACATTAATACTAGACAGAAAGGCTCTCTGGAACATTGCATACTGCACTACTGAAAGAATTCTAATGCTGGTGTCCTTTTATTTATTTGTTAATTAATTTATTTTATTTATTATATTTTATTTTATGCGCACTTAGTGTAGTAGCAGTCTGCAGTTTGGGGCGCGGCCAGAGAGTAATGTAACTTTACATGTCAGAGTGCTTTCTGACAAAAGTTAATATAAACGTTAGCTAATCCAAACCTTCCTAGTCTGTTACCATAACAACACATTATACAAAAGCCATTTTATTGCAGTATATATTGTCATTGTTGCTACTCATCACTGACCTTACGTTTAGAGCTAACGTAACGTGACACTCCAGCGAGGCGAGAGCTCGGGATATTTCTGAACAGGCATCTCCACACAAGCCTTAATAAAGTTAAAGACCCAAATCACCTAACAACCAGAGCTAGCATGTGAATTGTGAAGGCTGCTAAAACAAGCTTTTAAAATAAAAGTGTTTTTTTAAACAGTTTAATTTTTAGGTGGGACAAATTTACCTGTTTCTGATATTAGGTGGGACACGCCACCCCACCCCCACCCCCCCAGTTCCTACGCCAGTGCCCAGAGTACAATTTACAGCACAAAGTAGAACCATAGTCTAAGATTCTAAACAAAATCTATTTTTAAGCTCTGCTCCTAGGTATTGTTAAGTTTTGTTTCTCCTTTCTTCGGAAAATGACCCTTTTCTCACTTTGATCAAAATAGATAGATCGATTACCTTTTTTATTGATCTGACTTGTCCCACCACAGTCTTATATAAATGTTGTTTGCCCGTTAAATCGGGTTGGCCTGTCACGACAGTTATTGAGCCCAAAAATAGACACTGAAATTTGGGCTGTGTTTGGACCCTCTGACTATGTCCGCATGTAGCCCAAGCTATGCATCTTCTTTGGACCACATAAAGCCTGAATATAACCATGAAAATTAAAACTGATGATAATGTTTTATACATATAAGGCTAAATTAGTCTTTCTAAAGGTTTTTATTAAAATATGATTGCTGAAGAAAACTCTGATGCGCATGCTCAAATCTGCCCTTTATATCCTGTGAAAGTTCCATAATGAATGCTTTTATACAATAAAACCTCTTTACATTAACTTACATTAAAAGTAAAGAGCATTTGGAACACATAATGTATTTTCCTGCTGTTTGTTGACACACACCATGATGTACAGCAATACAGTATGTTCGAATGTGGCTTGTTTTGATTGCTTGCTCACTCAAAGTCAACAGTCAGAATAGCTGCAGGTAAGCTATGTAGGAGGAGAAAGAAGGTGGAGACGTTAGGTGAGTCCGAAAACGCCTACTTACCTACTACTCAGTAGGCGAAATCAGTAGGCAAGTGCAGCTAGTATGTCCAAATACCTAGTAGGCATTGAGTAGTAGATGAAGGGTACCCGGATGACCTAATGAATCAGCAGCCATTTTTATGTAGGCGAACACAGCACACGGCGTTATCCCATGATTCACCTGGAGCCATGGATGATTTCAAAGCGAGGATTTAGTAGGCTTGTGTAAAGACTGGTGAGTGGAGGTTGTTGATTCTCTGTTTAACAAGAGCCGCAGCTTCCGCTGTTTCTTGTGTATTTAGGAGCATGTTTGTAGGATGTGTTTGTCTCAGGGACAAGAGTTTGTAAGGAAGCCTACTTCTCTCTCGCGTGTGGCCGGTTTTCCTCTTAGTGTGATCACCACCAGCTGGGATTCATTGTCCCTCTAACCCAGGGTGTCCTGTCTTACCCACGCAGGGCCAGTGTAGCTGCTGGGTCTCACACCAAACAAGCCGGAGCGCACCTGACTCCACTTGTTTGTCTTATGCTAAACATAGACTAGAAAACTTTGAGCCTGAAAACACTTTAAAAAGACTTTATAAAGACTAAGTCTGACACTCTCACACATATAAAACCATTTGTCATTGTTTTTAGTCACAGTCTATGATTTGCAAAGAATGAGAATCTTGCAAGGTGACTATTTGCAAAGATGGTTGATTTTATTAGAACGGCACTTAGTTAAGACTGAGATGAGAGAAGCACAAATCAACTCTAACAAGACTCGTGTTTTTACTCCAACATTGGACGGTTGTCTGCTCTGTGTTGCCAACTTAGCGACTTTGTCGATTTATTCAGCAACTTTTCAGACCCTCTAGAAAATAGACTTTTCTTTTTAAAAAGTGACTAGCGACAAATCTAGCGACTTTTTCTGGTGTTATTGGAGACTTTTAGAGACTCTGAGGTGAACACGCATGATCTTAAGTTACTGTCCTCACTGAGCAGCATCTGCCGTGAGCCTCGTTCCCCAACACTCACAGTGTTCAGTCTCACAGTAAGAGCAGACCCACACCGCTCCACATCCACACTGCAAATGAACTGCGCATGCCCAAAGCCGCCGCTGACCCCACCCCCTATCTACAGAGCAGGATGTAAATATAAATGCGTCTTTGATAGATATATACTTTTTGATCCCAGAGAGAAATTCTTCAGTGTGACACGGCCGATTTCAAAGGCAACAAAAAATAACTTCCTCGAAAGAAGTTCATTTATATAGAGTTCATTTGTAGTTATAACATGTTTAGGGTGTTTGTACTCACTTTTTGTCTCTTTTTGTTATTCCTTCAAATACACGCAAATAGACCATTATGCAAATTAGGCGATTATGTCATTTAGCGACTTCTAGTGACTTTCAGGACAGCCAATATTTACTTTCCTCACTGAGAAGTTGTCAACAGTGTGTCTGCTTGAAACATCAGATGGTGTTAAGGCTGGCGTTAGTCTTCAATCTGCTGGTCAGGTGTTCTCCTGCTGTGTTAGAATCAAAAGCTGCAGCCACACTGGCTCTTTGTGGATAATATAGGACACCACTGCTCTAACTGGACAATTTTAGTGCTTTTCTTTTGACTTTGTATTAGATCAGTTAAAAAATGTATGTTGCTGTCGGTCTTTGCAGCAGCAGCAGGTAGAAAAAGATCCAGTTTTTAAAAGCTACAACAAACCGTTTAACAGTTTTACACCAAAAGTAATTATCATAATTAATATGTCATTTGCAATATTGCAGGTTTCCACAGACGTCACTCTCGTCACTGTCGGTCTAATGGTTCAGTGTTTGTTCCTGGGATGTATTGGTGAATAAGTTTGAGCTGGGTTGTATTCCAGAAAATGGGTTAAGCTATAAAATCGAGTAAGTTAACAAGAATTCACGAAAACTCAAGGTTTCCTGTTCTAGAAACGGAGATTAAAGAAAACCGGTCTCAGTTACTATAGCAGCTCGCTGGCAGGTTAACTTAAACATAACCCAGGTTCACACACACTTTTCTCTAGCAAACATGGCGTGTCCTTTCCTCGAGGATCCAGTTGATATTGAAGCGCAAAGTATTCGCTAAGCACTTTGGGAATGAGTCAGTAGACCCAGATTGGACATACTTTCATTACCAGATGAGTATGTCCGTGAACATTACCGTTTTTCCTCACAGTCAATTACATACTTAAATAATATTCTAAAGCCATACATTTCCAATATCACACATGGTGGATCCGCACTTGCTTCTTTGCAAACTTTGCTGTCTGTTTTTTTTTTTTATACAATGTAGGAGACGCTGAACACATAGTGAAGGCTACAGTATGCTGTACAGGTTTAAAAAGCATTTAAAGCTGTACAGTTTTGTGGTGTTCCCCATGGGTATAAGCCTATAATGAACAACAACGAGAGATTCCACAGGACTGCAGGTTTTCTTTTATTACAAAAGGACAAAATAATTGGGAAGTAGAAATAGCTCTGGATCTTTTAAGATTTCAGGATTTCCAAAAAAATGTAGCATTTAATTTGTTGCATAAACTTACGGTTATCTTTCATGAAGGTCATATGTGATGCTACAAACATGATTACAAACCAAATGGCCTGGCTCTGTGCCTGATGCAAAGATTTTTCGTGAGTCTGCACTATACAATACATTTGAACAAGTTGAGCCTGGGAAACGTTTGCTGTGGTTCACATTCAGTGTATGGTTACATTGTTTCAGTTTAAATCACCGCATCCCCCGTGTGCTCACAGAACAATATGATGGTCTCCTCCATGCAGAAAGAGGGTATCCCTGCATGCCATATGTGATAACACCATACCCTGACCCTGAGCCTGGACCACAGTCACGGTACAACCTGGCCCTATCCATAACAAGAGCAAGGGTTGAGAGTCGGGATTCTCAGGCCAGGTTCTAGAGCCTGCGGGGGCTCAGGGTCCAGAGAGGGCATGTGACATAGTGGCATGTGTGGTACTGCACAGCATTGCCTCCATTATAGAGAAGAAAAACATACTTCTATACCCCAAGCAAACATTGAGGAGTAACCACATCCTAATCTACCTGACCACAGAAATGGCAGAATTGTTCAAGATGCAATATGCAATCACTGTTTTTCCCAATAATTATTTCCTTATCATTTCTCTCACCCATCTGCCCTTTAATTCTATAAACAAGACTACAACTCATGTTTATGATTTCTTTATTTCCTGAAACTTGTATTCCCGCAACTCAATGTTAAGGCTTGTCTGTTTTATTTGGGGTTTTATGTGCTCCATCTTAAGATCACACTTCTCAATTTGCTTCTGGAGGTGTATCTTGTATAAATTCTTTACTGGCAGCTTGGAAGCAGAAAGGAAGAGAGAAAAACACCATGATACAGTCAAATAAATATCTTTGCATTTCAGCTATTTGGTGAGACATTAAACTAATCTTAATGTTCCAAGCTGAGCTGTGGACGTTGATGGTCCCTCATTAGGCTGCACATCTCCTTTCATGTTCTGTAAGAGGCAGTCACACATTAGCAAGGTGGATCATGGTCAATATATTCAACATATGCAACATATACTATACATCCATAAGCCTCCCAAGAGCATTATCCTACTCAGAGAAAGCAGAGACTTCAGTTTCTTCATCCTGTAACAATGATTTTTTGTTTAAAAGAAAAGTTTTTGTACACCAAGTAAGATTTAGGGACTTTAAGATCACGTACAACTGCAGGAGGCTCAGTTGTTTGAACCACACAGCCTATCACTGGAGAGATGGAATTAAATTGGTTCAGATAAATGCAGTTCTCAATATTCCAATGTATGCGCTATAAACTAATAAATGTAATGAATATACCTTTAACATAAACAGTCTTTTCTGGGGGGCTGTTGGCTCTGTTGAGCTCCCTCCATGGATTCCATCAGTTATATGCCATCCACTGTTCTTTGACCAAATGTGTCAAAAGTATTCACATTCATTACTCAGGTAGAAGTATAGATACTAGGGTTTAAACATACTTCTGTAGAAGTTGAAGTATCAACTCAAGCTTATTACACCAGTAAAAGTGTAAAAGTACTGCTTTCAAAACTACTTAAAGTATAAAATAAAAGTAAAGTAATGAAAAAAAGTGTAAGTGTTCTGAGAAAACTGTTCGACTAGGTGTGAAGGGACAGCTACTTTAAAACAGCTTCCTTTTTTCATCACAATAAATCATACAGGGTGTGAAGAGAATGCTACTTTTGAGTCTTCATAATGTTCAGTTATTTTGTCATTGCTCTGCTTTCCTTTAAGCCTTTATGTTAGAGCGATGTGTGCATCTGTGTGAAATCTGATTGTAAATCATGTTTGTTTCAGAATCTGCCAAGACTGACTGCAGACTGGTCCAGTAAATATTTTTTTTTATACACTGCAAACTGGCATTCTAGCTTCTCCTAGAAATGACTGCATTAAGCTATACTTTACTGTTCTAGCTCCTCCACTGTTACTGTACATTATATGTGGTCATACACTTTTACACGTAACATCATCTTAGAACTAAATGCAGCATTAGTAAATGGCATAATCTGCTAATCATAAATGGTCCAGATATCACTCTATCCAAAGTAGAGGTTTTCTAGTTCATGGTGCTGATGTTAATCATTCTGCTGCCTGACCTTGTGCATTCTGTTTTGTTGTACAGTATTAAACTGAAGACCTGAACCAAAATTTGCTAACAAGTTTTCATAGCGTAAATGTAGCCCTTGCGTTACCCCCTCAAAATGAATCTGTGGCATTGTTTACGTATCATATTTAGGAACATTCTGCAACATTTTTGTTGTTGTCCACCCAAATGCTCAGTCAAAGATGACATCCCAGTAACACCTCTGTCTCGCTATTTTTACTTCTGAAAGACTCCACCTCCGTCGAGATACTCCACCAGGTGTTCTTTTAGCATTGCATAAATTTAGCTGCCAGTTGTTAGATAGATAGATAGATAGATAGATAGATAGATAGATAGATAGATAGATAGATAGATAGATAGATAGATAGATAGATTATTGCACTTGTTTAATGTTAAATGTTAACTAGTGTTATTGCACTTAGTCCGGTTGTGTTATTATCAGTCTACTGCTCCATCCCATCCTCTGTCCTCCTGTGACCCCTCCTCCCCTGCAGAGAGGAGTTGTACAGTCTGATGGCATGAAGGACAAAGGAGTTTTTGAGTCTGTTGGTTCTGCACTTGGGTAGGAGCAGTCGGTCACTGAACAGACTCCTCTGGTTGCTGATGACGGTGTGCAGAGGATGACTGGCATCATCCATAATGTCCAGAAGTTTGTCCATTGTCTTCTTCTCTGCCACCGTCACCAGAGAGTCCAGTTGCAGGCCGATCACTGAGCCAGCCCGCCTGATAAGTTTGTCCAGCCTGGATGTGTCCTTCTTGGATGTGCTGCCTCCCCAGCACACCACGGTGTAAAACAGGACACTGGCCACCACAGACTGATAGAACATCCACAGGAGTTTCCTGCAGATGCCAAAGGACCGCAGCCTCCTCAGAAAGTACAGCCTACTCTGTCCTTTCCTGTACAGGTGCTCAGTGTTAGCAGTCCAGTCTAGCTTGCTGTCCAGCCACAGCCCGAGGTACTTGTAGGACTCCACAGTCTCCACCTCAGCTCCCTCTATCAGAACTGGTTGTGACATTGGTCTGGACCTCCCAAAGTCAATGACCAGTTCCTTGGTCTTTGAGGTGTTGAGCTGCAGGTGATTGCTGTGGCACCAAACAGCAAAGTCCCTCACCAGTCTCCTGTACTCCTCCTCTCGATCATCCCTGATACACCCCACAATAGCTGTGTCATCAGCAAACCTCTGAATGTGACACAGCTCAGAGTTGTAGCAGAAGTCCGCGGTGTACAGGGTGAAGAGGAGAGGTGCCAACACTGTGCCCTGGGGTGCCCCAATGCTGCTGATCACAGTGTCAGACGTGGTGTCTTTCAGCCTGACGTACTGCGGCCTGTCGGTGAGGTAGCTGTAAATCCATGTGACCAGGCAGGGGTCCACCTGCATCCTGTTCAGTTTGTTCTGAAGCATGAGGGGCTGAATGGTGTTGAAAGCACTCGAGAAGTCCAAGAAGAGGATCCTCACAGTGCCTTTCCCCTTATCCAGGTGTGAGTGGACTCGGTGTAGCAGGTAGAGGATGGCATCTTCTACACCAACACCTGCCCGGTATGCAAACTGCAGGTAGTCCTGTGCATGTTGCACCTGTGGTCTGAGGAGACAGAGGAAGAGCCGCTCCAGGGTCTTCATCAGGTGTGATGTGAGTGCTACTGGTCGGAAGTCATTCAGCTCGCTGGGCCGGTTCTTTTTGGGTACTGGAACTATGCATGACGTCTTCCAGAGGGTAGGCACTTTCCCCAGCTGCAAGCTGAGGTTGAAGACACGTTGAAGTGGTTCACCCAGTTCAGCAGCGCAGGTCTTCAGTAGTCGGGGACACACTTTGTCCACACTTTCCTAGGGTGAAGTTTCCTGAGTTGACCCATGACCTGAACTGCAGTGAAATATGAAGGACTTTGTGTTGGGATGGTGGTGGTGGTGGTGGATAAGACTGGTCCACTGACTGGGGGGAGGTGTGTTGAGGGAAGAGGGAGATATGGTTGCAGTGAGGGAGAGGGTGGGGGGGGCATGGACTGATTGAAACGGTTGAAGAAGTTGTTGATCTCGTTAGCCTTCTCCACCGTTCCCCCTATGGCTCTGGTCTTTGTGTTGTGGCCTGTGATGGTTTTAACACCTTCCCAGACCTCCCTCATATTGTTCTCCCTCAGCTTTTGTTCCACCTTTCTCCTGTAGCTGTCCTTCGCCTCCCTCACACAGCGTTTCACCTCCTGCTGTGCTGCTTTCATCGCCTCCTTGTCCCTGTTCCGGAAGGCGACCTTCTTCCTGTTGAGGACAGCTTTGACTTCCTGTGTTACCCATGGTTTGTTGTTAGGGTAACATCGTACAGTCTTAATGGGGGAGACCACGTCTACACAGAAGTTGAGATAATCCGTCAGACAGTGTGTCATCCCCTCTATGTCCTCACAGTGTGGGCTAAGCAGAACATCCCAGTCCGTGGTGTCAAAACAGTCTCTGAGGGCATTCCATTCCAGGGGACAACCTCCTGGTGGAGCTAGTTGTTGCAGGCTGCCTTTGGACCAGGGGTGTGTATTCCGGGTGTAGATGGATCAGGTTGTGGTCAGACTTCCCTAGTGGGGGGAGGGGAGTGACTCTGTATGCATCCCTGACATTAACATACAGCAAATCAATTGTCCTGTTTTTTCTAGTTGGACAATCCACAGCCTGGTAGAAGGTAGCTAGGGTAGAGTCCAAAGTAGCATGATTAAAGTCACCAGAAATGATCATAAAAGCCTCAGGGTGCTGTGTCTGCAGCCTTGCTGTGACAGAGTGAATCTTCTCACATGCAGTGGCTGCGTCTGCGCTCGGAGGAATGTAAACACAGAGAGTGATCACGTGACTGAACTCTCTCGGCAGATAGTATGGCCGCATGCTAACTGCTAGTAACTCCAAGTCCGAACAGCATAAGGTGGTCTTTACAGAGATATGTCCAGGATTACACCAGCGGTTGTTCACATAGATGATGAGTCCCCCACCTTTGCTTTTTCCGCATGCTTTAGTGTCTCTGTCGGCTCTCACAGCGGTGAATCCTCGCAGGTCCACGTTAGCATCCGGTACCAGCTGGGTTAGCCACGTTGCATCTGCCCAACAGGTTGCTGCGATCAAATTCAAACTTGCATTTTTTTATTGTATCAATGTCCACATTAATATAATAAAAATGTCCAATAATATAATAAAATGTCCACATTAATGTCCTACTCTTTTTGAAAATGGGTTTATGTGTGGATACACATTTTGAAGTTCAGGTGTTTCAGCCACACACTTTCACCTTGTTGTTAAATCTGGATTTAGTGGATGCTGAGAGCATGCTGCATACCGGAATGCATATTGGCAACAAGGTTGGTAGAGGAGGGATAAAAGTCTGGGGCTGTTTTTCAGGGTTAGGTCTACAATGCCTAGTTCCAGTGAAGAGTAAAGTTAGTGCTATAGCATAGAATGATGTTTTGGACTTTATATGCTGGCAGTGTTGCAGCAAAAGTTTAGAAAAGATTATAATCTGTCCTAGCATGACTTCCATTAGGACATGGTTTAATAAACCCCACTGAACACCTTCGGGACATAGGAATGTCAACTGCAAATGAAGCCTTCTGGTCCAACATCAGTTCCGGACCAGACAAATGCTCTTCCTTTGGTCTCTGTCATATACTGCATATAGCTTTCTTCTACATCTTAGAAATCTTCCAGCAGTCTGTTTGTGTGGGAGAAGACATGGTTTTCTTTTCCTCAGAAGAATGTCTTACAATTAATTGCTTTTGATAAAGTCCTAGTCTCTTCTAAGGATGGGAGAAGAACAAATTTAGAATGCATGATCCCTCATTAATGCACTATGGAGAGATGCTTTATTCCTCCTCAATTTCAGGAATTAAATGTTTTTATATTTCCACCTCTAAGAGGCAATGTTAATTTAAAATTATTTTTGCATTGTGTTCTCCACACATGTAACACTCACCCATATAATGAATTAGTAGGGTTTTTTTTCAGGAATGCTAACAATTGTGATGTTATAGCAAAATATGGAAAAGCAGGGAACATAGGGCTTCAAATAAATGCCCTAAAAAAGTTATTTTTTAAATTATTGCCCCCTACTTTGAAGACTTGGAAATTTCCCTCTTGGGTTATTTCCACCTACATTTAGCCTGGAATAGCCTGGAAATCTTAGATCTTCTAATATGAATATCATGTGCTCCTCAGAAACTCTCATTAGAAGATCATGTGATCCTCAGAAACTCTTATAAGAACATCACATGGTCCTCAGAAACTCTCATTAGAGGATCATGTGGTCTTCAGACACTCTCATTAGAAGATCATGTGATCCTCAGAAACTGTCATTTAGGGATCATGTGGTCTTCAGACTCTCATTAGGGGATCACACCTGGTGCAGCAAGACTAGGTTGTAGGAAAGTTTATTAATTAGTACAGAACCTTTACATTATGTAGTTTTATTAAAGATTCTTTCTGTTCTCATATCTCAAAACAAATATTAAAAAATATTTTTATCGCTGTCAAAAAAATAATTATTGTGCTACACAATGTAGCTGCTGTCCTTTACAGCTCCCTGGTGCGTAAATTGTTATTGGACCAGAGGATATGCTCCCAATCTGACTGCAGTAGAATCTCTACATAAGAATAAGAAGATCATGTTTGCCCAGTCCTGGAAAGTTATCATTTTTCAAATGTTTTTTTTTTTTAACAGTGACCATTTAGGGCACCAAAGGTGGTTACTTTATGTTATTACACCAAATGACCCATTTTAGTACTGTTAGTTGTTACAGTATATGGTGTGACTGTTCGCCATGGTGAACATACTAATGCAAGAACGTCCATAGGAGGGGAAAAACGCATGCATGCAGAAACCACATTTTATCTGTTTTCTTCTCCAAATTGCTTGTGAACAAATCATTCACAGTAATAAAGGTGAGGGGCACAAACATTAAACACAGTAAACTCAAAGCAATGTTTAATGCATTATCCTTTCACCCTGATTACACACACTGTACGGCGTCTCCACACTCCCTCCAACTGACATTTTCTTTTTCATCAATGATGATAATAATAAAAATAATAATAAGTATGTATCATGTCTCATAGTTCACTGCTGCCTGCCTCTTTTCTCTTGTTGCTAAGCAAAAGTGTCAAAGTATAGTTCTTTCAAATGGTGTCCAGTCAATTGTTCAAATTGGCTTAAAGACAGAAGGTCATTTCATGGTGTATGTACTGAGTAACACCCTGCGTTAAAACTAGTCTCCCTGGTAAGCTGTCAGCACAGCTCTTCCAGAACACAGTAAATGGCTCCTGTAGTGCTTTGCCGTGGCAGATTACACTAAACTACCTGATGGCGAACCTAAGCTAGAGAAGAATGGTCATTTTGACATTTCTGTGGCTGCCTAATTTAGTAACCGCTGTTCCACTGAATCATTTTGTTCTAGAAAATATGTTTCATTTGAGATTACTTGCTTGAAATTTAGAGTATTTATTTATTTATTTATTTGTAGATGAAAAATACCCCTCCTCCCACCCCAACCCTCCACAATTACGCCCACAACATCCCTGGAATATCATGTATACATGTGTTTCCAATTACCACCAACCAGAACAGACTATAAATAGACTTATCTTTTCATTCGTCTTTCGTCTTTCAAGATGTTGCAGTTTTATCACTCAACCTGTTTTATGGGCCCTATTGTTATTTCCTGTACTCTTAAAAATTAAGGGGCCTAAAAGAGTTCTTTAGAGCAATGAAGCCATTTGGCCTAATTATTTCACTAATAATAATAAAAATAATAATAATAATAATAATAATAATAATAATAATAATAATAATAATAATAGTGTTTAATTCAATGTACCCAGGTTTCAGAATTAAAAAAAAAACTAGCTGCATGTTTTGATTAGCTATTAACCTCTTTCTGCAGGACACTTACTGTCATTCCACAAAAATAAAATAATGTTTTCCGTGTAATTTAACGAGGACACTATTGGCTCTCTTTTGTGCGTTTGTGTTGAGCTGCTAAAGAGCTTGTGGCATGAAAAGGGTGAGGAGAGAACCTCAAGCTATAAAAACAATTCACACGTCTTCACAAAGATTAAATGGACAGCACACCTGTAGCTTTCTTTATGTTATAATGTGGTGTTAAAAAGCTGCAATGAAAACATGCTTACTGCCCTACAAGTCCTACAAAAAATCATTCCTGTGTCTGTAGCTCAGTTTTTTTTAATGCACCAAAAACTAAAGAACACAGAACACTGCAAATGAACAAAAAGTATACAAGAGCTAGTAGAGAGGAGTCAGATCAGCAAGAAAGCAGGAAGTTATCCACACGATTACATCATCATATTGCATGAACCATGCAGTAGTTAAATAATGTATAAATACATTATTATGTATTTTGTGTGATTTTCTTTTTATATGAGATCACAATAAATGGTGTAATTGTTTTACTTACAAAATCACTATAAGCGTTTCCAACTGTTGTTCAGTTTGACAGTGTCATTTCCATCACAGTCTCTCAAACTTCCTGCAGTGCCACCAGGTTCACAAACCCTTGGGAAAGAAAACACTGAGAAAGTCTTTGGTTCATGTAAGGAACCCCTGAATGGTGCATTGATATAACGTCTCAGTGTGAAAAATGTTTTCAAAGTTTAAATAACCTCCATGTGTTGTTAAAGGTTCTGAACCAATTGAAGGTTTTTCCAGAACCATTCATCAAAACCAAGAATCATTTATAGAATACATGCATTCTGTTAGTTGTGTCCATCTTGGTTAGATTCCAATTTAGGTTTAGTTTCAGATTTTAGGTTTTCATATTCAACATAAATTTACCATTGGTACATGGAACATGTACTTACTTACTTACTTACTTACTTGTTATGTTAGCATTTTATATCTCATTAAATGTATCTGAAGCATTTCGGGGAGATGGTTTAGTTTGAAGTTGTCATTACTGCTGAGTGAAGCTGAAAATATGGCAAAGCTCTCAAGAAAGCTCATTCCTTCAAAAGACATATTAATGTTGCGTCATAATCACTGATTGAAAGAGGTGTGGTGGTTGTGGTTGTTCAAATTTATGCCCATAAAATCCAACCACATGAGGAATTGTTGGTAGAACATTGCTTGTTGCTGTTAATAGACTCTTTGAAATCTGTTTATATTTACTGTAACTGGATATATTCTGCCCTCACTAGAGTAGACTGAGTGGTTAGCAGAAAAGTAACTGGCTAATGTTTAGCCAGTGGAAAAACAAACTTTGAGTTCAAGCCTTCTCAGGAAGACTTCCTTTAAAACATACAAAGCAAAGACCTGAACGCGTCTTTACTGAAAACAGAGCTCCTATCGAAAACGCTAACTTAGTACTAACATGTAATTTGAGGAGTGTTTCTTAGCTCTAGGTTTTAAGGTTTAGGTTTTAAAAAGCTAATTAGCAATCAAATAACTGTTGAATAGAGGTTAGGGATCCAGCCTTGCGACCAAAATGTTGCCGGTTTAATACTAAGGTGTTTCTCAGGTACAGGTTTCTTGACAGATTGATTGTTAAAAGTATTGACAAATAGCAATTTTTTTAGCATTCCAATAACAAACATTATTTTTACTTATTGACATGTTTCTATGACTTTAGGACCCAGTTATCATTTAACACATATAGCCTGTTTACATTTCACAGAAAGTTCTATCCATAATGAATCATGGGGGCATAGAATTAAGGTGGATGTAATAAACACAATGCAACCCAATAAAATACAATTAAGATTCACAGTTCAATAGCCACATATTACCGAACCACAATAAATATGGACATTTAAAACATGACCCAGGCAAATACATTACCTGTTACACGGTCTGCAACATGGAGCTTAAGCTGTCCTTCCTTGAGCACTCTTGGTTACATTTTATCTATTCGTAGAAAACTTCTAATCTAATCAAATATTTTTAAACACATTTTCTAATGTATTACTCACCTGAATCATTCAGTTAAGCGATAAAATCTCTGAGTAGGTTCATGTCTGTTCCAAGTAGCTATCACTCCAAACCCCAAATCATAAATTAATCTCCAACTACAAACGTGTTTCCTATCTCAGCTGCACCTCTTCAAGAAAATAGTGTGCAGTCCCCTAAGAACTCTCATCAAGTCTTTGAAAAACATCCAATTAGACTTCAGAACCTTACATGGCACCGAGCTTGTCTTCAAGACTTTCAAATGATCTTTTAATGACTGCAGCCCTTCTACGTCTACGGCCCCTCTTCCATCCTCATCCTTCTTGATCTCCTGGCAGCCTTCAGCTTCTGCAGTAGATCAAGATATAGCCTCGTAGAAGCTGAGGGACTAACCTGGATCAGAGACACAGTCCTGAAATGGATCACAGCTCGGCTTCAGAGCCAAACCTGCAAGTCGACCTAGACTGTGGATGAGCTGCGGCTTTGTCATGAATATGTAGGACTGTAATTATCAAAAACAAGATAAAAGACTTTTCCATTTCTTTTGTTTTTTCCAGCATCTGTAAAGAAGAAGATGAAGATAAAGAAAAGAGTTGTTATTTACTTTATGATGAAAATGGCAAAGAGAGAGATCAGAATAGCAATAGGAGCTACATGCCGATGAAAGGATAATGATGGAGAAATAGTATAACCCAGTTGCTGTTCTGCAAAATTAATGGGGCAGTGCTGTAGGATTTTAATCCAGCTCTGCCATGTCTGTAGTTTTAGAAGTTTGCCTACATGATAATTCCCTTCTTCAGCCCTTTTTGACTTGAAAGAGTTTTTTCCAGGCGCACAATGTAAATCGAGTTTTTACTAATGAGACCTTTGTTTAACATCCAGTACTAATGTACCACGTCTGCAGGTTTTGCAAGCCTGCTTAGTACACTCTAAAAGCATTAAGCCAACAAAAAAATTAAGGCAATCTTTTGCATTAGTCTTTGTGATTTTTCAGTCTTAAATTTTTAGACAACATGCTAGCTTAGTTTATGCATACGGACCTTCCACCAGATCACAAAAATAAAATAAAATGTGATATAAGCCTTATAACAACAGTCTATGACAGACTTAAGTTGCCTGGCTAGCTAGCTAGCTAAATGGTTTGTGCATTTGATGCAGTCAGAGTTAATCATATCACAAAATCAAACTATCATAAAATTGTTTCTAACAGATAAAAAACATGTGTTTTGTAATTTGACTACAAAATAAGGTCTGTGGCATCCAGCATGTGCAAAATTCCAACTTGTCCCAGTGGGGGAATTTAAACAAGTAATAAAATGAAGTCTTCCAAACTATTTAACTATAAATATTTAATTAGCCAGAAATTGAATTTTGCTGTTATTTTTAAATGGCAACTGAAAATAAAAGATCTGGCAAAATCGTATAACTTGATTTTGTATCTTACAACAGTATATACACTACCGCTCAAAAGTTTGGGATCACAGTGAAATGTTCTTGTTTTTAATGGAGTATCTTCCTTCTCTAACACAACAATGGACTGACGGGTCTCTAAAGAAAGTTGTTTCTTTCTGGTCATTTTGAGTCTGTCAGCAAGACATCAACTGCTGATGCTTCAGATACTAAACTAACCTAGAATGTTATGTTCCCTTTTATGCTCACTTAGAATGTTTTTCAGCTGTGCATCACAACAAAACAAGAGTGTCCTAACAACCAATTAGTCCAATAACATCCTTAACTTGGATTGGCGGCCGTACCAGGAGATTTAGGCAGAGTATCAAATCATCTGATACACTTAAATTAAGTGTGAAATTAACAATATTGTTTGTAAATTGCATAAAAATTGCATGAATTGCATGAAAATTGCATGAAATGAAATTCTAAAGTGATCCTAAACTTTTTAGCGGTAGTGTATATTTTGGATAAGTTTTTATAGTGTAATAATTTTTGTGCAAATTGCCTATAATCTGCTTCCCGCAGTAGTAGTGTCGAATCAGTGTCTCGGTAATGTAATAAATCTGGGTAATAGTAAATGTCATAGGCAGTTAAAAAACAACTTGATTTGGCCCAGTTCCTTCATGTTCAAGTTCTTGAACAAGACTATTAAACTTTAGAACATTATGGTGAAGTACGAATTAGAAAAGAACCAGACAATGATTTCTGTGACTTGTTGGGCAGCAAAAGTTAAATAAGCCTATTTTACCAGTCTTATGCTAGTCTATATGGCATTTAGCTGCAGAGGTGTGGACCTAATGCATAATGCAGATATTAACACCTGTGTAATGTGCTTTTGATCTGAGTTATTTGGGGTAATTTGAGGAAATTACAGAGACCCTTTATTGTGTACAAACCAACTAGTCAATTTACACACAAATTGTGGTAAAACTAATCCAACCTAGATAAGGCTTTAGACTGCTAAGTAATAATTCCAGAGCAAACTACCTATAATTTGCCTCAGAGCGAACACAGAGCTCACTCGGTACTAGCCGTTCACATCACAGTATCGTAATAAAACAGGGTAATAAACAACAATGCTTCCATGTTTTTTTCTTTTTTGCCACCCGACCACAAGACTGATATCTGAATGGAGCTCAAAGCTAAACCCAAATCCATATTCCTCAACGAGTTCACAACGAGTCTACTGAAATCTACAACAACACAGTGTATATTCCCTCACATAGGCTGTGCTTAAGCTCTATCAGTTGTGTTTGAAAACAGCCATGACCTCACCCTGAAACAAGGTGTTATTGTGATTCCTATTGCATAACGCTGAGGTAAACTTCCATGCAATGATGTTTCGATCCAGGCTGTTTGGAGTAAACTGGGAAAGTTACACAGATGATTTATTCCATATGAAGCAGCCAGTCAAATCATATGGACCTCCTCCAGGAAGAAAATCCAGCATCATGTGTTGAAATACTCCCAGGTAAGTGGGTGGTAAATTCTAATAAGTCGTTTATGTAAAAGGAAGTCTGAGGTGGCCATTTACATTAGTAGCAAGTGTCACTTTAGCCATCTCAGCCATCCCTCGGCTTCAGCACCGGTGCTTAATTATGCCAGAGCAAGATAACACACCAACAGAAACAACTAACCTCACTGCTCTTGTAATTGCTATACATACTATTTACAGTATGCATAACATGTTTCAAGAATGTTTCCACAAATATAACTGCATGTTATATAACTACACAACATTGTATATGCCAATAACTGGATATCAATGTACTCTATTACAAATAGTTTATCAGACAACAATCAAAGGCCAAAAATGGTGGTGATATTTGAGAAAAACTGCCGATTGAATGTAAACAGACCAAAAATAACTGATACAGATCTCAGCAAAACGGTGAAACGGTGACACTGTTATTTTTTATTCACTATGGACAAAAACATTAGACAGGAAAGTCATTATGTGTGTCTACAGAATCTGAATCAGAGACTGTAAAGTACTGGATGTTTTAGTTTCTATTACCTCATGTGTTCTAATTGTATATAGATATACCATTCTGGTTTTTAGGCAATATTTTAGGTTTGACAAAAATAGTATTGACAAAGTGTTCTTGTAGGAACACTAGTGTTGATGCAATGATGGAATGTGTTCGAGATATGTTTACAATACAAACATTGTTTTAGTGCAGTGTTTTAGTAGCTGTACATCATTTGGAGTATCAACAGAATTGTATCCACAGAGAAGAGTATGGACCACTTTGAAAAAGCAACAAAGAACATTTTTTTTGTGATCATAATAAAAAAGCCTGAAATCTTGAGATCAATATGAGAAGCGGGAATGGGATCGGGGCAATTCCCTATGGTCCACTATGTGTGGGCAGCTGAGAGAGTTAGAAAGGAGGTTGTTTCTACTATAGAGCTATATAAAATGAATGAAGACCACATGGGGCACTTCATGGGGTGCATGCACCTACACTATATTGCCAAAAGTGTTTATTTACCCATCTGCATCATTAAATTCAGGTGTTCCAATCACTTCCATGGCCACAGGTGTATAAAACCAACTTTCTGCAGTCAACAAAGTAACAAACCGTATATAACCTAAAAGTTGCCACCATACCTGGATAAAAATAAACATAGGACCACTTTGTCACCTGTTGCTGGAAATAGATGGAAATTAAGGATTAATGTTTTTAAGAAGGCTAATAGATAAGCAAGCATACACATCATAGGTACAGGTATTGTATGTTATACGACTTAAGGATGCACAACGCATCAAAGGAACTTTAAATAAATATAATATTTTAATATAATTATCATGATTTTATGATGGGTAACCAGTGTGAATGTCTTGAGACAATAATAAGAGGTAGTTAACCTTAGAGAGGTCAGCATTGACTGACCACCAGAAGTAAGTGATGATGTCAAGTTGATTCAACCTTAAATGAGGCAAGTTTGTCAAAAGGAGGGATCCTACAGGGTAAACACACAGGGCTTGGAGCAAATCCCCAATTAAAGCACGATTCAGAGACAGACATATAGCACCAACCTGGGAGATCTACGGTTAACCTTTTCTTTGGGCTTGTTATTATTGCAAGTTCTTCTCAGCTAATTGCCCCTTCTCATTAATGCTCTGCTAGAACATTGACTACACTGTGGCTGCTGTATTATTGCTGGGTTATTTCTAAAATATACAGTGGGGGAACAGAAGTTTCATTCGTGAGTACTTTAGCTCAGTCAAGAAACATGCGCCTAATGTTAAGTTACTGTTTTATGTTCCATTAAACCTCTCTAAGGTGTTCTGGCACAACATGCGTGAGCAACCATCAATTTATATATGTAATACATTTTAGTTATCAAAAACCTTTATGCCTTTATGTTCAATTCATTAGAACAATATTTTAGACTTAATATTTTTCTATCAATTCAGACCTGTTTTCTTTTTCTTAATAATGTAACACAAATAAAATGAAACAATTAAATAAATAAAAAATAGCCGTCTTCTGGCCTCAATAAGAGTTTAAGCTACAGACCATGATCTACATATCAGAACCTTCTACAGACCAGACTTGCACTAGCCATCCGCCATCATTGCTACAATGTCAACATCAGTGAGCAATCCAGATCAAATAAATCATCTAAAATTAGTTCTCTGGCTTCAGACTTCATTTTACATCATACACATTTCAGAACTCTCTGCAGACCCTTCTCCTACTGTCCAAGATGATTTCTTCCAGATGTGACTGTCATACAAGGAGTCAAGCAGGATGCAGGTGCAAGCCCAGTGGCTGGTTATTAAGAAACCAAACACGAAACTCTATTAAGATAACAAAAGAAAACAAACTAGAAACACTGAATTACTGATACATCTACAAAAGAAAACAACGGCCAGGTTAACAAGAATCCATGAAGAGGTAACAGGCAACTGACATAAGGTATGACAAAACACCAAGCACAGACTATAAGAACAAACTATCAGCCAAACAGGTGAGGAGCGGAGACAGGGTGCGGAGACAAAAGGGTGGAGACAAGGAGCACATGACAAAAATAAACAGAACCACATGGCATTGACAGGACAACGTAAACAAAAACAGACAGACACGAGACAGGGCGGACAGTGGCCAAGCATCAGCCAGTAATTCAGCTCTAAAAACCACCTGGAATCCATTCACTACTGTTACATTATCTTATTACTGTAGCCTTGCAATTATTACAGCTTATTACAACTAGTATAGAACCTTCACTTCCCGCTGTAATTTCACCCTCACACATCTTACTTATTCTCATTTAGAGAGCCACTGAGTGGATAAATCAATAAACCTGTACTGGTTGTGTAAACATTTCATCACAATGAAGTCAATTTTCATTTTATATGTCTTTTATTTTCAACAGTAGAGTCAATAAGTCATAAATGTACTAGAGTTACTGTGAGTTATCTGTGTAAACAACTGGAATACTGTGTATCTAAAACAAATGTTTTTTTACCTATACAAGCACATTTTGCATATTTTTAGATATTTTTAGCTCGGATTGTGAGTTAAAGTGGGCTTTTTTCTTTTCTGTAGCTGTCTAGAGTTTGGATAATAGTGACAGCTCGTTTGCAGGGGCTTGGTGGTCCAGAGGCAAACCTGTGCATCAGCATTCCAATAATGACAAACATGTTTGGCAATCATAGCAGAGATTTAAAATATGCATATTCATATTGCGCGTATAAGCTTGGCTAGAGGGTGTTTAATTACAGAGGATTAACGTAGCAGATTACTGCCTCGTCTTTTGGCCTGCAAATTGCAATATATAAGCTGATTTATTATCAACAGTTCTTTATCATACAGAAAAGGCATGGGCTGTAATGGCTGTTACAGTTCAATTGTTTGAGACATAAATACTCATACTTTGGCCCTTTTTCCTTTATCCTTAACAAATTACCTTTAATAAACAGAACACACCTCCGAGGTCAAATATAATTTTGTTGTCAGCGGATTGCTCAAACAAAGACGCTAGGTGTACACAATGTTTGTGTGTGAGATGTAGTTTGCACTGTGGTCTATACATTTTGTTTTGGGTACCTCTGTTTGTTTTGATTTCCTAGCTCCTCTCTGTCTCTGGCGTCTTGTCATGCCCCTGACATTCTCCTAATCCTCCTACAGTATTCAAACCTCTCTCCTTATTTTTAAGTGCCATTTGTGTATTTGATATTGTGACTGTGTATGTTTTCTTGTGTATTGTGGATCTGTACTTTGTGGATCTGTGGACCTTACATGTTCTTCATATGTTAATATATTCTCAGTGATTTTTGTTTTATTGTGGACTCTCCACCACTGTTTCTGCCTGTACCTTGAACAGACTTTACATCTGTATCCATCTCCCTTGCCTGCTATTCCTTCATCACAGCTACTTAAGTTTCCATTTTTAGATTAGCTTAAGCATGAACAGGGATGTAAAAATAATAGAAACACTAAATAAAAACTAGCCATGCACACCCACTAGCCACTTAATTAGATACACCTCTTTTTATCTACACCTATCCATATAGATACACTTTGTACCTTGTAGTCTATCTGTGTAAGCCCTAATTCACCCTGTCCTTCAATGGTCAGGATGCCTACAGGACCCGTGGACAGTGAGTGGACAAACTCCAACAGCACTGCTGTGTCTGATTCACTCATATCAGCGCAACAAACATTAATGCACTACCGCCATGTGAATGTCACTGCAGTGCAGAGAATGATTCACCTAATCCACCTAATAATACCCGCTCTGTAATGGTGAAACACCACAATAATTATAGACTGATTGATTTTTTCAATCTGTTAAATCTGTTTCAATCTGTGAAACTTGGTTTTGCTCTAGGGGCCATTCTATCACCATATGAAAATCTATTTGGAGTTTTTAAATTAATACAATCAAAATAATTGTACCAGGCATTCAATGAGAGCTGTGAGAGTTTCCGGCCACAAGGCACAAATGAGAGCTGTGAGAGCCGCCAGCCACAAGACGCAGCGGGAGGAGATTAACGTGAGGATGGTTACTGTGCCACTAGGAGTCCATTGTGTTATACCTGATATTCAATCCCAGTGGCCTAGCTGTGAAGCAGGGGAGGTGATGACGAGGCGGAGCAACGATCTCGCTCTTTACCTCCTAGCTCAGATGTGCTGTAATGAGCTAGTTGATGCTTATTTGGCTTCACCAGTGTGGGCACCTTTAAAATGAATGAAGAGGGATGAGTAGTAGCAGATAAAAAAGATTGAGTTGAAAAGCTTATATGTGAGAACGACTGAAAGATCAATTCTGAAGTCACTTTGGATTTTAAGTTTTGGTTGTGCTTTTGATTTCTGTTTGTGCTTGGGTGGAAATAGAGCTGAAATCTACACTGTGACGTCTCTTCGGCCTCAAGCATCTATTATTCTTCCGGGGTAGCACATGGCGTGCTACGCAATGGATGAGGACAGTGTTGGGTCTCTGTGTGTCAAATGTCATAACTCATGGCTCAATGTTGAGCTGCTAGCAAGCAAGCTTGAGCGAAACGGAAGAGATGAGAACTCCCTGATGTGAAAGCAATTCATAACTCTCCACAAAGATGGCAGAGTCAAGATTAAACTGACAGAACAACGTTTTTCATGTCAAAAAGACAAATTGTACAATCCCCTCAATAAAATAGTATTTGAAATGAAATAAAACATTAAATATAACTTGTTATTTGTGCTATTAAGTCAATGTCTCAAAAACACAGCAGCTGTTATAGGCCTATCATGTTTCCCATGCGGACATGATGAAGGCTTTACATTGCGATGCAATACTACACTGGAAGGTATGCTTGCTGTTAGGACATGGTGTAAGTCAAATGCCACTGTGTGATTCAGGGAAAAATATAAATATTTTGGGATCCATCAGTTAACTACTGGAGACAATTGGTACAATTATTGCAAGTACCATTGATTTTTCTCATTGAAAAACAACAGTGTAGACACGGGACCTGTCTAGACACTAATCGATAAAAATAGACGCTTTTCTTTTATGCCTTGTTTTCATACATCTGGGCCTGAACAGCTATGATGTAATAGCTTACAAAGTTGTTTATTTATAGATTTCACAATAGGATGCTATGTGACTCCTTTGCCAGACTTACACGTATTCTTCTCCTTCTCTCCAGTGTACGTAAGTGTACCTAGCAGATAAAGATAAAAGGGCCAGAAGCAAGTGAAAGGCAATCCTCTCATTGTTCTTTGTCTCTTGTTTGAAGTCCACAGGTCAGATCAGTATCCACTCAAGACCTAAGATCAGATGTTCTTCAACAAATCTAAAGGTCATAGCTGCTCCCCTGAGAAGTACCTGTGTCTGTGTTTCCTGACCAAACATGTTAGCTCTTCATCTCTAGCCACATTAACCAGTCTGAGAGTCAAGAACTAAGAACTACACTAAAACTAAAAATAACAGCAGCAAAGGGGCGTCTTTTGAATGATGTCAGAGAAAAAACAGTGTTGGTTGCCTAAACCTTAGAACCCAATGTTATCTTCATTTGGTTTAACTTACAAATGTTGCACACAGAGTGCAAAATGCCTTGGTAAAAGGCTTGGTATTAAGGGGTCCTGTGCTTGCTGCTTACTCACTCACCATATTGGTGCTGATGCTGTCTTCAGTGGCAACAATATGTCTGATTTAACAATTCATCTTTTGGAGAAGCTCTTTTCTATGTTTTGTATTGTAGCTCTATCCACATTAATGAGTTCTTGCACATCTCCTTATTGTTGTAACATTATGGAATCAGTCAGACGCTCGCAGATATGGAACAAGGATCTTTTACTGAAGTGTATCAGACAGAGCACAATAATAAAAAAACATGACAAAATTGGAACAGACATAACAGGGCTAAGACCAAGGCAAGGGGTCAAAAAACAGGCCGAAAAGGTCCAAATCCAGAGAAGTGCTAAATACAAAACCAAAAAGGGTCAGGCAAAAAGGGAATGTAGGATAGGCAGGCAAAAGGTACGGTATCAGGAAGACTCAACAAACATAAACAAAAAGACTAGTCGAAAGACAGGTCAAAAACACGAGAAAAACAGGGCAAAAACACGATAGGCATACACAGAAAACCACTCGGTAATGATTAGTGAACTGGCTCAATACTTCGCACCAAAAGAGTCCACACAGAGAGTTAAAATAGTCCTTGTGATTATTAGAACTCAGGTGAGCTTGATCTGTGAAGATCAGCTGACCTGGAGTCACGTGATCCACTGATGTCTGCTGGAAGTTGGAGTCCTTGGGAGTCAACATAGACTCCAAGGCAGCAGCGCTAGCATGCAACGTGACAATTGTCTTTGTTTTTCTACCGATCACATTTATCTGACTTAGAAATATGCTACAACTAAAAGTTTTCACAGGTATCCCGGTAGTTATATTTGCTAGGCTATAAAGGAACTGGGTAAACCAATTTGTTATGGCACTACCTGGTGAGTGCTGCAGCTTTAGTTATCTTTCCAAAGACAATTACCATAAAGACATGACCAAAACAATTACCTTTCCCAGAATTTGTATTTGTATTTTTCCTAATTGACAGCATAACATTACAGTAAGTCCATTGTCAGGAATCCTGCAGACTTGGATTTTGACATTCAGGGAAATTCATTGGACATTTAGGGGTCCAAAAGGTAAATCCTGGACCCGAGAAATAATAAACCTGTATTTCACACATATTGGCCTACCATTTGGGGTTTTATTGAAGTGTGAGTAATGTGAGGAATATTCCATCACATGCTGATTAAAAATCTCCTTTGTTCCAGAACCTTGTGCTGGTTTACATTGTGCTTGCATTAACAGGTTTTCCATATCTTTTTCCATAAAAAAACACACATCATTTTTGTCGCACTTGGATACTTCAATTGGCGCAGAATGTATCAAGGCTATTGGTTTAAGGTACAGCCTTTACATCTTTCATCTTTCCTGTCCTTGTTTTTCCTTTCACCAGCTACTCAGCATGTTTTACTAAGGTTTTTCAGTGCTTCTAAAAAGGTTTAACCTCTGCCATACTGCATGTGCGGAGCATTTATTTGATTAAGAGACAAAGTACAACTGCTAGACTTGAGAAAAGAATGTGTTCTACAGATCAACCATTAATGTGATTGTGTGACATACCTAAGGTGAACATGAGGTCTATTCTCTGGTGCATTATATCCCATAGGACAGTTGTGCAAGCCAGATTGCAAACATGTCAATTGGCTAGCACAAGTTAAAAGACTCATCTCTGACCACCTACAAATGTGGTTACAGTGATCTGATTGTAATCCAATAACATTGTGTCCTTTGGGTGTTTACACCTGGCTTTGTTAAAGATATCAAGTGAAATCTAAGTGGGATCTGCTCACAGAAAATGCATGTCAATGCAAGATAAACAGGCCCTTTGTTTTAAATCTGTAAGCAACATTTCAATTAGTTTTTTTATACATACATACACAACACATTCATTTCACACCTACTATGCATTTCTATATATAAGTGCTTCTGTAGGGAGTTCTGTAACCATTGATAGTGTTGCAAATCCAGCTGAGCAAGGCTGTTTAATTAATTTAGGAGTCGCTGCCACCACATTTGGGAGGCAAAATCTTAGGATTTAGAAAATAGCTAGGCAGCCCCCAAGGCAGATTCATTCGTAAGGGAATAAAATCAATCCTGTCTACACACAGTGCAGTAACCCCACTTCTACACAAACCCACTCAAATGTGCTTTCAAATACCCACACTGCACAGCTGAAATAACACTGCAAACGGCATCACATCTGTTAGAATTAATCACTTGATAGGCCAGCGAAGCTAAATAATACCACATATGTAGGGCACCTAAAAGATAACTCAAGTTCAAACAATAACGCTTGCACTAGGAAGCAGCATTATGTTCAGGGCAAGCAAAAATAAAAAGGGGAGGAGAGCAGACAGAAAGAGTAACACAGCAGGCATTAGTATTAGTTTAGTACACTTTCAGTTCGTCACAAATACTGTGTCCTTCTCGGCATCTCAGCCCACGCGGTCACAGGCATCAAATAACGGCAGCTGCTATCCATACACCAAACTGGTGTCTTCGGTCCAATCGCAAGTGCTTTAAACAAATTATGTTGTCACAAAGCAGCTTTACAGGAATTTAGTGATGAGAAAAGTTCAATAGAGCATAAATAAGCCTAGGAAGAAAATAACACAGAAGGAAATCATAGAAATTATAGGACAAACATAGAAAACCCCCAAGTGAGCAAGCCATAGGTGACAGTAGGCAACATAGGGGACATCAATCTTCTCCCTTTTTCCCACCCCTCACGGTTCACTAAATAGTCATCCTAAATGTACCAGATCTAAAACTCACAAATGACACAGATGGGCCACAGCATAGTGTTCCATGCTGTTCCAATTTGAGATGTTTAGTCTAGGTCGACTGAGCAGAAAAATGAATACATACGCAAATGGTTAAACCTAATAATTATCACCTTCATCTTTCAATGTGCATAGATTACAAGTATGGCAATATTAAATACACATATCATTCTGAAAATAAACAATCACTCCAAATGTAATTATCTTGGCTCTGAGAAATCATTGGCTTGCTTGGTATTAGAGTTTTAGCTGTCCAATCCAAGAGAGGCCACCTAATAGTATAAAGCCACATAATAAACCTCCCTCAAGACTCCTGTATTTCAGCCCAACTTCACTCCTAAGAATTCCAGAAATTTTTGTTTTGAATGACCAACACCTGTCACATTGCATGTGTAGATCCAGAGAGTGTTTCTAGGAGACAAAGCATCACTCAGAAAATACTTCTTATAGTGTATTCTGCTGGACAGCCATTTATGGGACTGTGTGTAAACTGAATGTCAGCCCATTTTTCCTGCATAATATCCCACGGGACAGTTGTCCTAGCCACTCAGCAGGAATGTCAGATAAAGGCTTTTGAACAAAAATTGAGTACCTTTAAAACCTGACAAACACCTGCTCGCAAAACCTCTGGATTACTTAGTTATCTTTCAGGATTTGCATTTCTTTTCTGTGTAATCGGTCTTTAGACCGAACAGGAAGGTTTTTAGAGAATGAGAGAGAGAGAGTTTTAGAGAGACAGACAGTAAGATAGATGAAGGAAAAGAGAAATGATGGGTGTGTGTGATGAATATTTGCCAATGCTTGTGCAGCATTGTGCAACATATACATTTTTTTTATTTAATTTCCTGTGAGAATACACATTAACTACTAAAGTTATTCACTTTCAGCAAGAGGAAAACAGCATACAGATGTTCGATAGAGTTGAGGGCTCTGATTAAGAAGCGTGGTTTAACATTCAACAGAACCAACAGTTTCCACAGCTCCAGAATACAGTAGAGACGCTTTACTCCACTCCATCAAATGCTTAGCATTGTGCTCGGTGATGTAAGGCTTGAATGCAGCTGCTTGTCCATGGAAGCCCAAGCCATGAAACTCAGTTTTTGTGCTGATGTTAATGCCTGAGAAGGTTTGGAGCTCTGCAGTTACTGAGTCAGTAGAGTGTTGGTGACTTTTGCACGCCTTTTCACACACCTCAGCATGCGACGCCTTTTACCACGTCTGTAGTCTACCACCTGCTATGGTTTCTAAATGCTTCCACTTTTTAATAAAGCCACTCACAGTTGGAATATCTAAAAGGGAAGAAAATTCCCCCCCTGACTTTTACAGTGGCATTTTGTTACAGAACAGTGCTCAAATTCTGTGAGCTCTTCAGAAGTTCAAATGTTTGTAAAGGCAGACTGCATGGTTAGGTGCTGTTGATTTTATATGGCATGTATGAATGATTAAAATACTGACATAGTTAAAAAAATAAATAAATAAATAAATAAAGAAATAAATAAAGAAATAAATAAAAAAAAACATAGTCTGACTCCTGCTGTTAATCCCTGGTTTTATCTTGTGTCTTGTATAGATGGTTGTGGCAATGTTAGTCACACATTAGTCACCCGCTAGCTTCCGGTCAAGTTCACATCAGGATTCTGTTGAGAAGAATACGTAATATAGCAACAACTGGCCCCCTCTGTCGGACCAAAACAAGAACACCACATGAGTTGTGGATGATATTAGTGTCTACACAAAGCTGTACAATGAGTGAATGGCAGTGTGGATCTATCTCTCAGTTTGTTTGCTAATGGCCCAGGCTGGTAATGAATCAATGCCAACTGGGTTTCGTTTACAAAGCAGACTGTCATAGATGTAAGACAGCTGGCCCTTAGTTACTGTTCTAGTCATATTTCCAGTCATTTTTAAATTGAACAAGGAGTATTAGATAATACTCCTAGGATAGATGCAATGGAAGATTACTCCAAAAATGATTCAAATGAATAATAATGGGAAACATTTTATTCTTATTTGTTATGAAGTCTTCCACCTCTGGGAAGACTGGACATGGACTCTCCCTGACTCTGCCCAATCTCCTCCAATACAGCTGAAGACTCATTTAGACTGCCTCTAGTTCAGGAGCCACGCCTTGAGGAGTGAGGTTCTGTCATGACGTCTCTCCCCCTTTGGGGAGACTCCACTTATATTTGCCCTGGCTTTCTTCTTCCGACTCTTCTGCACTACTCTCCTTCACTCTGGGCCTAAATCCTTTGACATTTGATATTATGTACTTTAAACGGTGGGAAATCCAAAGTCTTAGCAATTGTTCTGTTGTTTTATTTTTTTTAGTTTTTTGCAGACTGGTGAACCTCTACCCATATTTGCCTCTGAGAGAATCTGCCTTTGCAATTGAATCTGCCTTTGAATTTGCAATTGAGGACCATACATCCAGCTGAACCTTCTTCTTGAGCCTGTGCAGGTGATTTTAATACCTAAAGACATATGACTTAATCTGAAAAATCCCAGAAAATCCTTTTAAATTATTATTGCAGAGGCTTTACAAGGTGGCTAGCAGGAAAGTGCATACACACACACACACACACACACACACACTCTCACACACACCCACAAACACACACACACCATATTTTGTTTCTTTCCCCTCACAGTACTGCTGCTTTGAGGAGTCATGTTTTGTAAAAGAAATCTTTGAGTGTGAAGAGTTTGTTAAAAAGTTTGAGGAACCTAAAAACTGTATCATGTAAAGGTTCTATACTGATTAAAAGAATCACATACCCAAGCCAAGAACCATTTAGGAACCTTTGTTTTTATGAGTGAACAAAATTGTCACCAGTTTCAGCCTCTTGATGACCATTTGGCTTTGACCTTCTATGTTGCTTTTTCTCAAATTCATCTTTTTTTCTGAGCATGTGCAATGTTTTATTAGGAATAAACATCTTTATTGAGGAGGAATAAAGGAAGGAATCTTTAGCAAAAGTTCTGCTAAGAAGACCCTAACGCTATGTCATTTGTTTATTCATTCCCCCTGACCAATCACTGGCCAACAGCAGTCTTTAAAATGACTCTGCTTCCCTCTAGCTACTTTCACATGCTTTTTTGACGTTTTGACGTTCTCCTCCTTCCTGATCCAAGACCTGAACCAAGGAAGGGCCAAACACACCTTAACTTCCAAATAATTGCATTATTCACGTTCTTTAATCATATCCAGGATCAAAATGATCCTCCTTCACTTCTGTCTCCTGAGTCATTTTGGCAGAAATTAAAGCTTAAGCAAAAGTTCTGCCAGGAAGACTCCCATGCTACGTCACTTAATTCATTATTCCAAACAATCTTAGGCTGCCACCTGTTTTTGAAAGGATTCAGCTCTTGCTCCCTCTTTGCTGCCTTCAGGTGCTGATGTTTCTTCGCGCTCCACCCTCCTCCCCACCACCACCAGTTGGGTCCCAGTCCTGCTGTCCCAGGAGGTGGCTTCGCCCCTGCTGTCCATATCCAGCAGGATCTGCGAGGGTCTGTGTTTAAAAACCTGGGCCTAGGACTGGGCCTATGCCAAAATCTAACCTTCCAATTGTACAACTTAACAATGACTAGACCTTGTTTTACATTCCACTACTCCTTGAGTCTTTTTGGCAGAACTTGTTGGCAGCATGTTGGAAGTAGGTGGCCCTACAGTTACAGCTTTGGTAAGTTGAGCATAGCTTCAGTCACACTGTAAATGCACTGTGTATCATAAACATATCAGTCACAATTTGCAGTGTATGTATATCTTGTGTGTTATAAAGTTATAAAGGTAAATTTACCCTAACAGAGTACTTAATCTCATGATTCAGTCTTTGCATCCATTTATAGATTGTTTTTTTTTTATACCAAAACTGAAAGAGTCCTTTGTGAGGGCAAAGCATTTCAGTTCAATGTAACTGGCAAGATCTGTTATATTTGCATATATTTGCATAATTCTGTGTAATTTGAAGTAAATACACTCAGACGCTGGAAGGCTCACAGTGTATGGTTACACCTACGCAGGATTAGTGTACGCTGGTCTTAAAACTAGAGTTCAAGAAAGGCTTGATCAAGTGTTGCTGTGTTGCAGAACTACAAAGAGAAGATAAATATGGATACAGCCTCCGGAGATCAGCCTATCTAGCAGTGCTTCAGTAAAGACCCCTGAGTGAGAGCGCTGTGATCTAGCTGGCCCTCATATGCAAACATGCAAACAGTGGAGACATATTTAAGGTAAAGCTCCCACATGCCTCCTGCAGGGAGAGAGCCAGAGGGAAAATCAAGTGCAAAAATCTTGCTAAACACACACTGATGCAATGAAAAAATGTAAATGACTGTAATAAGTCAGAAATCCTGTTTAATAAATACTGACGCAATTGTGATGTAAAGTAAATCTAAAGTAATAACAATACAACATGAGTTTACTCCATCTATAACACTAATGATAGATTTATTAATATTATAAACATAATGGTTCAAACCTATTTCCATCACAATGTACAAGAACTTTATAATAAAGGTATATATTTACAATGTGCAAAATATTACACAGCCCCATTTCTAAAAATATGACAAAATGTAATGACGTTCAAATCATATATGGTATTAATTGGAAATAGTAAAAAGACGACATATCAACATGTTGAAACTAAGAAGTTGCATTATTGTTTAAAAAATATTTGATATTCTGCTAGTAATATATTTCAAAAAGTTCAAAAGTTAAGATGGGGAGTGCATGTAAATTTAGGAATAATGTTTATCAATGTAAAATAGCCAAGCATTTGGGGATTTTATCATCTATAGTGCATAACAACTTTTTAATATCTATTCAGAGAAATCTGACAAAATCTCTGCATGCGGGGAACAATATTTGAAAAGTATGATCTCTGGACCCTCAGGTGGCACTGCTTTGAAAAATTGTCATGATTCTGTGGTGGAAATCCCATTGCATGGGATCAGGAACACTTCCCAAACCATTATTTGTGAATAAAATTTTTCACTGCATTCGCAAATACCAAAAAAACTGAGGGGAAGTTGAAGTGTGTGAGAGGGACTATTTAGCCTGTTATCAGTGCACAGTTCAAAGCCAGTGCTGTATGTGTTGACGAATTATGAAATGGAAAAATACAACAAGGAAGACCCCAAACTTCTGAGCAGCTAAAAATCTATCTCAAGAATCGAAACCATTTCAGTGATCTGTCTCTTTAGTTCACACCTACAGTGTTGTGTTAGAGATGAGGTGATGAACACAATGGTAAATATGAACATGTCTTCTTTAAAACATGTTGCTGGCATTAAATTGAAAATGACAATATCTCTTTTAAACAACACTACAATTTCTCAGTTTCAGCATTTCATATGTTGTCTTTGTACTATTTTCAATTAAATTAAAGGGTTTTAATGATTTACACAACATTGCATTATTTTTTATTTACATTTTGCACAGCATCCAACTTTTTGGAGGCTGGGCTGTAAAAAATTTACTTTGGCAAATGTAACTTATAAACATCATTTACAGTTAAATTTCTCTTTCACCATCCAAGCAAGCAGTAGGGAAAACAGCTCTGCCATCTGACTTTAGTTCTGTCAGCTTTGACTTCAGAGACCTCAGAGAGGATTTTAGGAAAGGTCAAAATCTCTTAGATCTGAAATGATCAGAACGAAGCCACTCTTCTAGTGTTTTTAGAAATGCCTACAAACAAATCTGAAATATTCTGTAACACTTCTAAACAGTTCAATGCATCACAATGTTTTCAATGCTCTTATTAAGCCATAATAAACCAGTACCAGGTAACTAGGTGATCTAAAGCACTTTGTGTATCATAGTAATAATAATTTGCTTAACAACTTTTTCAATGTTCTCCATAACCCAGTGGTTGAAGTCCAAGCAATTCATTTAGAATGGTTTAATGTAAAATGTATTCTCAGACATCTTTACAGTGGTGTGACAGAAACCAGGCATTGCAATGTCTACAACACATATATGGCCATTTTCACTTTCCAAAACCTCCAGTAAACTCACATATGTTTTTTTTTAAATGTGATGTTGATAATGGCAAAATAGCATAAATCTTCGCACACCTCCGTTAGAGGTAGTTGTCTGGTACCTACTACTACCACCACTGTGAGCAATTCTGACTTTGTCTAGAGTGGAGCATTTCACATCAAATCTGACACAGTTTACATTTTAACCGCTTAAAAATGTAGAAAGCTTAAAATATCAGTGGAATTCCTTAATTCATTATCAATCCATTAGCTGGTAACTAACTAATAAAGGAACAATCTACTGAGCTTCTAAGTATCTAATAAGCGTAAAAGTAAATGTAACACTTTCAAGCGTTATTGTTTGTGTCTTATATATTATTATGCTTTGCTGATTATTTGTTCATACAAAGACCCAAATATGTATAATAACCCACTATATCCAAATGCAAAGCTTTGGTAAGATAAGCAATGAAGAGCCCAAACTCCAATAATATAGTAGTAGTAATTGTAATAGTATAGTCATATAGTAGAAATTAACACCTCTCAGTACAGCTAGAAATCTTCACATATCTTTTTTTAAAGGTTTATTGTTAAAATATTGGTGAGACAATAATGCTTCAGAGAATGATATATATTTCACAAATAAAATGTTCTGGAAAAATTCTTAATTCTCTCTGGTTATTGTTTAACAGTATGCAGTAATGTATAACCAGTAAATGCTCAGCTATCGAATAGAAAAAACAAATGTTTATGCAAACATAATTAATTTAACACAAATCTATGATGTTTGAAACTAATTAACATTTCCATTTAAATGCATAAAATACACAAATAAAAAAAACAGATAGTGAGTAAAAAGAAGACAGTAAAATATCAGTACATTAAGACTGAAGCTCAGGGAACAGAGTTTTGTTGAATCTTAAAATAAAAAAAGTTGTTTTGACTTATACAAAGGCAATATGAAGTACTCCCATTGTTTATTCTGTGCTTGTAGTAACACCAAGTTAAAACGTATCCCCTTTATGTGGAGGCTGCATATAAACCTGCTCAGATCTCACTGAGGGTTGTTTAATTGCTTTAAATCAGTGCAATATTACCACCACTGAACAACTGAATATAATAACATATAATGCATTATATAATAACTTATACACACACAACTCTTTTATCTACAAGCCACTAAGGCAACTAGTGTGTGTAAATGAAACTGAATATTGGGTACTTATTAGGTAGATATTTGGATTGGAGCTAGAGTTTGATTCTTTATGCTTTTCTTTGTGATGTTAGTTGAATTGCATGGGGCATGTTATGTTATAGTTAACTATAGCTTTCCAGTGTAACAATCCAGTAGCATGGGGTGTTGTGCATTTCTCTTTATTTTCAATATCTAGCAACATTGGACCTGCTGGTTAACTAGCGCTGTGTGGCCCAGACTGGGACAACATATGAATGTAGAGAAAAATGAATGAATGCCCTAAATGAAATGACAACAATCACTTAATTATATATATATATATATATATATATATATATATATATATATATATATATATATATATATATATATATATATATATATATACAGCTTCTAACAATAAAATACTGGATTTGAATAAATTCATTCTAGGTAGAAGTTTTACTTAGTTCTGTTCAATTCAACTTAATTGTCATTATACCAATACAAATCTGTATAGTGTAACGAAACACTATCAGGCTACTTCAGTACTCCACTAGTACTTTAAGTACTTTAAAAAGTTAAAATTGTAAAAAGTTGAAAACAGATAAATTAGCAATCGTGCAAATACAAAAGACAGAAACATAAAACAATATGTGCAGAGCTAGTAAATACAATACAATATAGCAAGCTATCAAGTGAGCAGACAACTAAACCTGTGAGTTGTGTTAATGTAGGCTACAGAAACAATGGACCCTTTTGACAATCAAATGTATGGCACTCTTTTATACCCATGAATAACGCAGATGAAAACCAGTTATACAGGACTGTGCATGCTAACAGGGCAAACATCAGATCTTCTGTGGAACAGGATACAGGATCTTGCCAGAGAATGCTGAAATGGGGCTTAAAAAAACAGTTTTGTGGCCATAAAAAATTCCAAGGGCTGAAAAATCTGAAAGCTGGAGTCCGTAACAGTTTACTTATTTCCCCACTCTAGCCCTCCAATAAAACCTGAGAATTAGCTGAAGAGTTAAGTAGGAAGATCAGCAAACTGTGCAGGAATCTGCCCCTCCATGAATGGAGATCTTCTCCCCTGTGCTAGATAGTAAAATAGTCTACAGAGGGTATAGAATAAGAATATAGTGTGTAGTGCTCAAACTGAGGCACATGAGTGTTGTAGTACTAATAATATTCCAGTCATCAGGCTTGTTCAGCACCGTGGATCCTGGACAGCTCCCTTCTTACCATTTGATCAAATATAATATCAGGTAGGTTTCTTCTGGGTACTCCGTTGTTTCCCCAAAGTCCAAAGACATGTTTGGTTGATCAGTCACTCTGCATACTCGGTGGCCATATTTATTTTTTAATGCCAACTACACAACTGAAAAGTACAAGTGCTAAATCTTACCAGCTTAAAATACAAATACAAGCAATTATCTGAGAACATGCCATCATTTTGTAGTTTGCCATTAGCATCTGGATGAGCCCTGGATATAAGCTGTTTGTCTTAGGGGTAAATGTATGAGATTTTATTCGATCATCTCTGCTGCACTCTGTTTTTAACTGGGTCTAAAAGCTATATTTTTCTGTAACGCATTCATTTTGACCAAAAATATCAATGTTTTATTTGAATAAATATTCCTGATCTAAATAGGAATGCATATCAAGACGTATTTCCATGAGAAGTTATCGAGTGGCCTTTGCAAAAGTATGAAACACTGAAGTTTAATATAACACTTTTGAAGTAGTGCACAGTGAAACATGTAGCTGTCAGCTCTAACTAATATGTGAGCTTAGGGGCATGCAGCTGCCATGGAGCCCTCTAAAACGTCTGTGTTATTACTGTACTATTATGTTCTCTAAGATGCTGGAGTGATGGGGTAAAAAGCTATTGGTTATTCATGTCTCAAAAGAAGCTTAAAAGAAAAGGAAAAAATAGCTGCCATCATGGTTGACAAATTATGCTTAAAGTTAGTTGTGTGCATAGAACATGCTGCTAATAAAACATAAAATAGACCTCTGGACCTCAAAGGTTGAGAAGGTTATCTGTAATTTAAATGGGAACTTATTAGAACCACAAATAAACATCCAGCAATATACAAATTAACAAGTTATACATTTGTATCATTTAGACAGCATGTGGTATTCATTAGTAAACCACTGGAGGTGGGTTGGCTTGCTTGTAGCATGGTTCTAGCAATATTGTCTTAATGTACATAACATACTTTGGAACATTTTTATTGACCACAGGATGCAGTGAGACTGATTTTTGAAAAAACCACAGAATGATACATGTTGCATCAGAGTCTGGCAGTAGGCTAAGAACTGACTATGTGCAAATATTCGCTGGACAGAATATCTCAAAACAAACCTGCAGTAGGAATGGCAGTGGCAGTAAATAAGTTTTTACTAGGATTAGAACAAGTAGAGGTGTTACTGAGTAACGTATAATGCTTGGTAAACATGAGAATGAGGTCACCATGCCCAATGCCAAGCTAGAGTAGTATTAAGAATTAGTATTAGATCATTTTTTAAAAATAAAAAAAAATTACATGATGAGATTTGAGTCGTCGTCGACCAATCGTTAATGATATCATGACTAAAACCATCGGAGAAGTAAATGCTTTGTAGCAAGCAACTTCACAAAAAACGTCATTTTTAAAGCCTATATATCAATACAGCGTGTCATGCCCTTTCCAACGAATCACATTGCTAACCTTCAGGGAAACAGAGATGCAGACCCCAGAGTCTTGCTAATTCTTTTCTGACTTAGAGTGAAGCACTGAAACCTAAACATTATAAGATTGTATAGCAAGCTCAAAGCATGACTGCTCAGCAGTAAAATCAACAAGTCGACTAGTACACAACTTTACTGCTCAACAAGTCTGTGCAAGCTGTAGTATTAAACCCCCAGCATTACGCTACGGAGCAGTGAAATAGCATTTTCAGGACTTGTGAAGCTACATCCCATATGTTTGTGATCCAGAACACATCATCCAACATCAGTGGCTAATTCTAACATCTACTGTGTTCATTATTTGTATTGTAAGATTACTGAAGGAGTCCTCTAACATTATTCTAATGACCTCCATTGTTAGCGTAAGCGCTAATGTTTGCTTCACAGTGGCAGAGCAATTTCCAGAATCTTGTTTGTTTACTTTAAATTGTCCTACATGCTTATTTTGTTCACAAACCCCAATAACCATATATCTCAGACATCACCCCATTCCCTGCAATAAATAAATAAATAAACAAATACGTTGCCATAGCAGTTTAGCTCTTGCTGTCGATTTAGACCAACAGCTTAGAGTGGGTGGACAGCAATCTGGGACTTTAAGTGTGGTTTCAGCCTTTGATGAAAGGTTATTTCTCCTCACCTCATGGTGACAAACACGATGGTCACAAGATAAACCTCAGGAAGCCAAAGCTGACAGACATGGCTAGAAAAAGGAGGGCTTTTTTCTCCAGCCTTATCTCTTATCACTCTGTCCATCATGCTAACCAGATTTCCTCCTCTATTTTCAAAATGTGATCTATCACTAAAGCTGCAGCCAGATGGAATGGATTTACAAAGCAATTCTTGAATTAGCTTAAGAATGATATATTATATATAAGAATTGTATGGCTCTTTGTGAACTTCACTTGGTATTATATCCTTATTTTGACTTAGGGGTTCATCGGCGGATGAATGTGGGCAAAACTGTGTTCACACTTTCATTGTGTAAATATGTGTAAATAGACGTGAATTTAATATGAATTGTTTAATTTCTGTATTCTAAGATTATTGGAAATCCTGCATTAAATGAGAGTAATCAGCAGTTAGCATCTCTTCTGTAGCAACTTCTCAGAAGTCCCACAAAACAAAAGCTCTGCAGACTATAGCATGTGCTCATGTGGTTTTAACCTGCTTGTGATAAATGCTACAAGCACAATTACTGAGCAAAAACATTGCAGCCATCCAGGCCATGCATGCACTTGCTTTTAATCATTTGCTAAAGGCTCTTCATTTCTTGAGTGCAGCATTCTATTGTTTCTTTGCTGTTGTGGCATATTCAACATTATATCAATCAATTCAGCATAACAAATGTCCTTTAGTATTCAAAATACTACCTGGAAATTCATGTTTGCCGGCAGTGGTTTGATGTCTTTCATTAATTCTCATGGGGTACAAGCCTGAGGGGCTTCACAGATGTAGCTTGTTGCAGAAGCAAAAAAGGGGCTAGTAGCTTACAATGCAAGAGAAATTAATATATGGCAATCTACTCCATTAGCATGTCTTTTTCTCTACCATTCGGTTTTCCAGCAAGGATTATATAGGGTGTTATAAGGAGTGTTTGAATCTAGACTGCTTTTTGACTGCGATAGAGTGCTGCCAGTCAATAGAGTGGTCATTTATGCATGGCAGTTAAAGGCACTGCATAGGCACTTTTGCAAGTCTGCCTATAATCAAAGTCTGGTGCATTTCATCCCTTAAAGTGGTGAAGACTTGCCTACTTTGACATGAAAGAACTGTTGACATGCATAATACCCCACTAAAGACCATTTTTGTAGTGTGATGTGTGGGGGCAGGCAATTTTAAAACAGGGCTACACCAAAACCCAAGGGGTAAAACAGTGATATGCAACAGCAAACAGACTTCTTACTTAAGAAGTAATGAAAAAATTTAAAGAACAATAGAGAATAAGTCATAAAGATGCCGTGCCGTGAACCTCTTAGAAACTGCATCACTCTCTGAAAAGGCCAGTCATGGCAGACAAATGCTTCCAAAAGTTTGTTTCCCATCAAGCTGTTAAAACCTGCTGCAGGGAAATTTCTTCACACAGAAACGCGGGTAGCCTATTAGCCTGGTACTGACAGAATCCCAACAGTCAACAACCAGCTCAGCTTACTACAGACCAGGGTATAGGAATAGAAATATGCTTTTAGATGAGGCGCAATTATTTCTGGGAGCTAAAAAACTCATGTCTATCATTTTATTCAATAGCACCATCTAGGTCTTCCGGACTAGGCCTAAAGAAAAGAATCACTGTGAAGCTGCTCCAATTTAAAACATATGCTTATATGTCTGTCACAAGCTTCAAGTTAAACATGCAATGTCTTTTACAAGTTTGAAATATGTGTGTTCGAATTCGAACTGACAAAACATATTCAATTCAATTGGTTAGCTTAGCATTAACAAACTTAATTATTTTGATTTTCCCTCTTGTTTGGATCAAGTTTTGATGTTTATGACCCACATTGAAGGCCTAGTTCTCATAGTCACAAGACACCACTTGCATAAAAATATATAAAAAAATCTTTCTTAGTCTGTTTGAATTAAATGGGTCTGTTTTTGTTACTGTGTCATCAGTTTAACTGCAGATGCTCTGTTTTTTCTTGTGGTTGAAGAATCTGAGGCTGAGACTGAAGACATATATGATAAAGGATATGGAAAGTTTAAAGGGTAGGTTAAAAAAAATGATTATTATAATGACATGATAATAAAATAATACAATAAAATACTAAAAAATGTATCCCTGTCACATTCCTGTCTTTCTTTTCATTTCTATCTGTACCAAATTTCCCCACCAAGGCTGGGTAGTAATGGAATACATGTTATATAACCAGGATAAAAAAAACAACAGTATTCTGTTACAGTATAAAGACATTAATAGGATTAGACTACAGGTACAGTATAAAAATAGGGTGATTACCAGCAGGATTACATTCAAATTCAGAATCATCATTTTTTGCAGAAGCTCATTTTAATATGTTACATGGATGTCAATTTTAAGAGTTTTTCATTTGAGAAAAAAGGGGGAAGAGGGTTCTGCGTCCAGGAGAGCGCAGCAGTTCACTGTGCTCCATATAGGTGATCTATAGCTGATTAGGAAGTATCGATAAATTGTGATAATTAAACTCCAAGCATGATGAACCAGTGTGAACCCAGTCAATAAAGCCTTTTAGTAGATAAAACACAAACGATGGTCAGTTTTCAGAGTGGTCTCTATTTTTTGGCCCTTTGTTTTCTTGGTTCTCTTCACCTCCCTTGCTCTCCTGGTTCTTTCCTGTTGCAGGTGATTCTGATGTGTGGCCAATGGGCTGTGCTGTTTCTGGAGTTCGGGCATAGCTTCCGGTACAAGAGGCCCACCGCGGGAAGGAGACGCTGATCTGGGAATGCTGCTACTACACTGCTCTAGTTTTGCTAGTGCTTGCTACCAGTGGTGGCCAGATGAAGCCTCTTGAAGCACTGAAGCTTTCTCTTCAGGTGGTTTAAAAAAAGGTTAATTTCTTGAAGCTTCATGTGCACACGAACCCCCCTGCTGGCCAAAATATTTATTGCCATTTCAACTATTTGTGATGGCCTCTTGGAACATTGTCAGCATGGGAATAAACACTGCCAAGTATGTACATAAAACACCTTAATTACATTTTATGTGGTTCATTCATTTGTTCATCTGATCTGTTTTTGATTGTGTGGGTAACACTAACAAAGCTCTGTTACAACCTCTTAACGCGCAGGCGGGCCAGGAATCAATAATAAATATATTTAAGGATATATCTGAAGATCTACAGTTCCACCAAAGACAATCAAGGTACCATATGAAAGCTTAGAATCTTTACTTTTCGGTCGTTTTGTCATTTTTTCTTTATTGGCATTCAGAAAATAAATATTTTGGTCAAAAACTAGCGTTAGTATGAAAAAATATTAGGTACACTACGAACATTTTTATTTTTCGTAAAACCATCTTTTGGCCAATCTGGACATATTACACATCAAACGAACGGGGAGACCCTCAGGATTACGATGGTGTAAGCTATTATACTCTGAAATGTAGCAGTATTGAAATAAAAAAATAAAGAATAGCTTTTCCGAAAAGTAACACGCCCCCTAGCGCTGCCGCAACTTCCGCGTTGTTGCGACGCGTAAGGGCTCTCAGCCGCCACAGGGACACACCACCAAACCCGCAACAACACCGCCACATACCTCAGACTGTCAGCTTCAGAACGAGACCAAACTTGTTTTTCCGTCAATCCGATCATTAATAATCCGCCATTTTGTGGAAGGAGTACTCCGGAGATCCGACAGGTCAGAATTAAAGCCTTCAAATTAAAAAAATTATTAAAATATCTTCTATTTCGAACTCCGCCATTTTACACACATCCCCTTACAGCTCCGCCCTTCTTCTTTCCAAAAACACGTCAACCATATCTGGACGCGTAACCGAGAAGGTGGGTGGTTCAGGAAAACGGGTGGGTTTTTGAGTCTCACAGCTCATTCAGTGCGCAGAGCGCAGAGAGAAAACGCGCCACCCAGGAAACACACAGACACAAAACAACGATCAAAACATTAAACAAAGTCCCAAACCAAAGAAAAAGATATTTTATGATGTTTAAGATTAATAAGTAGAGCTCAAAAAGAAGGGTATCGGCGGCGATCTACTGAAATCGGGCAGCAGAGGGAGTTTTACACCAGATAAACAGCTCCAAACGATACCAAAATAAAAGTACAGTCTGAGGTTATAAACTGACTGAGTTTTTTTCAAGAAGATCATTTAGTTATGGACTATAAACATGTAAAATATGGTAAAAATTGCCTAAAAATAATGCATGACATTATTTTGTGAAGAAAAGTGATGCATATTTACATGTGGAGTTTATGATATATATGATGTGATTTTTTTTTTTTTGCAGTGAAATCAGCTGTTTTCATTTTGGTGAGGTTGGGGGACATTGGACACCCCAATACTCCAGCTTGAATAACGTCAAATCAGTAAAAGAAATCAACTTTTTTCTGGTGACTGTAGACACATGCAGACACACTTTTCTAAAGGAAAAAGTCTTGGGGCACATAAACTCTATTTTTGGTAGGCACTAAAATTTTAAAAATTTTAAAATATGTTACTACACTGCTCTAGTTATTATAAATGCTACCTGTTACTACATTGCTCTAGTTATTGTGAATGCAACCTGTTACTACACTGCTCTAGTTATTGTGAATACAACCTGTTACTACACTGCTCTAGTTATTATGAATGCTGCCTGTTACTACACTGCTCTAGTTATTGTGAATACTACCTGTTACTACGCTGCTCTAGTTATTATGAATACTACCTGTTACTACACTGCTCTAGTTATTGTGAATACTACCTGTTACTACACTGCTCTAGTTATTGTGAATGCTACCTCTTACTACACTGCTCTAGTTATTGTGAATGATGCCTCTTACTACACTGCTCTAGTTATTGTGAATACTACCTGTTACTACACTGCTCTAGTTATTGTGAATACTACCTGTTGCTACACTGCTCTAGTTATTATGAATACTACCTGTTACTACACTGCTCTAGTTATTATGAATACTACCTGTTACTACACTGCTCTAGTTATTGTGAATACTACCTGTTACTACACTGCTCTAGTTATTGTGAATACTACCTGTTACTACACTGCTCTAGTTATTGTGAATACTACCTGTTACTACACTGCTCTAGTTATTATGAATACTACCTGTTGCTACACTGCTCTAGTTATTATGAATACTACCTGTTACTACACTGCTCTAGTTATTATGAATACTACCTGTTACTACACTGCTCTAGTTATTATGAATACTACCTGTTACTACACTGCTCTAGTTATTGTGAATACTACCTGTTACTACACTGCTTTAGTTATTGTGAATACTACCTGTTACTACACTGCTCTAGTTATTATGAATACTACCTGTTACTACACTGCTCTAGTTATTATTAATGCTACCTGTTACTACACTGCTCTAGTTATTATGAATGCTACCTGTTACTACACTGCTGTAGTTATTGTGAATGCTACCTGTTACTACACTGCTCTAGCTGTAAATACTACCTGTTACTACACTGCTCTAGTTATTGTGAATACTACCTGTTACTACACTGCTCTAGTTATTGTGAATACTACCTTTTACTACACTGCTCTAGTTATTATGAATACTACCTGTTACCACACTGCACTAGTTATTATGAATGCTACCTGTTACTACACTGCTCTAGTTATTATGAATACTACCTGTTACTACACTGCTCTAGTTATTATAAATGCTACCTGTTACTACACTGCTCTAATTATTATAAATGCTACCTGTTACTACACTGCTCTAGTTATTATGAATGCTACCTGTTACTACACTGCTCTAGTTATTGTGAATGCTACCTGTTACTACACTGCTCTAGCTGTAAATACTACCTGTTACTACACTGCTCTAGTTATTGTGAATACTACCTGTTGCTACACTGCTCTAGTTATTGTGAATACTACCTTTTACTACACTGCTCTAGTTATTATGAATACTACCTGTTACTACACTGCACTAGTTATTATGAATGCTACCTGTTACTACACTGCTCTAATTATTATAAATGCTACCTGTTACTACACTGCTCTAGTTATTATAAATGCTACCTGTTACTACACTGCTCTATGTTATTATAAATGCTACCTGTTACTACACTGATCAAGTTATTGTGAATGCTACCTGTTACTACACTGCTCTAGTTATTGTGAATACTACCTGTTACTACACTGCTCTAGTTATTGTGAATGCTACCTCTTACTACACTGCGCTAGTTATTATGAATGCTGCCTGTTACTACACTGCTCTATGTTATTATAAATGCTACCTGTTACTACACTGATCAAGTTATTGTGAATGCTACCTGTTACTACACTGCTCTAGTTATTGTGAATACTACCTGTTACTACACTGCTCTAGTTATTGTGAATGCTACCTGTTACTACACTGCTCTAGTTATTGTGAATACTACCTGTTACTACGCTGCTCTAGTTATTGTGAATACTACCTGTTACTACACTGCTCTAGTTATTGTGAATACTACCTGTTACTACGCTGCTCTAGTTATTGTGAATGCTACCTGTTACTACACTGCTCTAGTTATTGTGAATACTACCTGTTACTACGCTGCTCTAGTTATTGTGAATGCTACCTGTTACTACACTGCTCTAGTTATTGTGAATGCTACCTCTTACTACACTGCGCTAGTTATTATGAATGCTGCCTGTTACTACACTGCTCTAGTTATTGTGAATACTACCTGTTGCTACGCTGCTCTAGTTATTGTGAATACTACCTGTTACTACACTGCTCTAGTTATTGTGAATGCTACCTCTTACTACACTGCTCTAGTTATTATGAATGCTGCCTGTTACTACACTGCTCTAGTTATTGTGAATGCTACCTGTTACTACACTGCTCTAGTTATTGTGAATGCTACCTGTTACTACACTGCTCTAGTTATTATGAATGCTGCCTGTTACTACACTGCTCTAGTTATTGTGAATGCTGTCTGTTACTACACTGCTCTAGTTATTATGAATGCTGCCTGCTACTACACTGCTCTAGTTATTATGAATGCTACCTGTTACTACACTGCTCTAGCTGTGAATGCTACCTGTTACTACACTGCTCTAGTTATTATGAATGCTGCCTGTTACTACACTGCTCTAGTTATTGTGAATGCTGTCTGTTACTACACTGCTCTAGTTATTATGAATACTACCTGTTACTACACAGCTCTAGTTATTATGAATGCTACCTGTTACTACACTGCTCTAGTTATTATGAATGCTACCTGTTACTACACTGCTCTAGCTGTGAATGCTACCTGTTACTACACTGCTCTAGTTATTATGAATGCTGTCTGTTACTACACTGCTCTAGTTATTATGAATACTACCTGTTACTACACTGCTCTAGTTATTGTGAATGCTACCTGTTACTACACTGCTCTAGTTATTATGAATGCTGCCTGTTACTACACTGCTCTAGTTATTGTAAATACTACCTGTTACTACACTGCTCTAGTTATTGTGAATACTACCTGTTGCTACACTGCTCTAGTTATTATGAATACTACCTGTTACTACACTGCAATAGTTATTATGAATACTACCTGTTATTACACTGCTCTAGTTATTGTGAATACTACCTGTTACTACACTGCTCTAGTTATTATGAATACTACCTGTTACTACAGTGCTCTAGTTATTGTGAATGCTACCTCTTACTACCCTGCTCTAGTTATTATGAATGCTACCCGTTACTACACTGCTCTAGTTATTGTGAATACTACCTGTTACTACACTGCTCTAGTTATTATGAATACTACGTGTTGCTACACTGCTCTAGTTATTGTGAATGCAACCTGTTACTACAGTGCTCTAGTTATTGTGAATGCAACCTGTTACTACACTGCTCTAGTTATTGTGAATACTACCTCTTACTACACTGCTCTAGTTATTGTGAATGCTGCCTGTTACTACACTGCTCTAGTTATTGTGAATGCTACCTCTTACTACACTGCTCTAGTTATTGTGAATGCAACCTGTTACTACACTGCTCTAATTATTGTGAATACTACCTCTTACTACAATGCTCTAGTTATTATGAATGATGCCTCTTACTACACTGCTCTTGTTATTATGAATACTACCTGTTACTACACTGCTCTAGTTATTATGAATACTACCTGTTACTACACTGCTCTAGTTATTATGAATACTACCTGTTACTACACTGCTCTAGTTATTGTGAATACTACCTGTTACTACACTGCTCTAGTTATTGTGAATACTACCTGTTACTACACTGCTCTAGTTATTATGAATGCTGCCTGTTACTACACTGCTCTAGTTATTGTGAATGCTACCTGTTACTACACTGCTCTAGTTATTGTGAATGCTACCTGTTACTACACTGCTCTAGTTATTATGAATGCTGCCTGTTACTACACTGCTCTAGTTATTGTGAATGCTGTCTGTTACTACACTGCTCTAGTTATTATGAATGCTGCCTGCTACTACACTGCTCTAGTTATTATGAATGCTACCTGTTACTACACTGCTCTAGCTGTGAATGCTACCTGTTACTACACTGCTCTAGTTATTATGAATGCTGCCGTTTACTACACTGCTCTAGTTATTGTGAATGCTGTCTGTTACTACACTGCTCTAGTTATTGTGAATGCTAACTGTTACTACACTGCTCTAGTTATTGTGAATACTACCTGTTACTACACTGCTCTAGTTATTGTGAATGCTACCTCTTACTACACTGCTCTAGTTATTATGAATGCTGCCTGTTACTACACTGCTCTAGTTATTATGAATGCTACCTGTTACTACACTGCTCTAGTTATTATGAATACTACCTGTTACTACACTGCTCTAGTTATTATAAATGCTACCTGTTACTACACTGCTCTAATTATTATAAATGCTACCTGTTACTACACTGCTCTAGTTATTATGAATGCTACCTGTTACTACACTGCTGTAGTTATTGTGAATGCTACCTGTTACTACACTGCTCTAGCTGTAAATACTACCTGTTACTACACTGCTCTAGTTATTGTGAATACTACCTGTTGCTACACTGCTCTAGTTATTGTGAATACTACCTTTTACTACACTGCTCTAGTTATTATGAATACTACCTGTTACTACACTGCACTAGTTATTATGAATGCTACCTGTTACTACACTGCTCTAATTATTATAAATGCTACCTGTTACTACACTGCTCTAGTTATTATAAATGCTACCTGTTACTACACTGCTCTATGTTATTATAAATGCTACCTGTTACTACACTGATCAAGTTATTGTGAATGCTACCTGTTACTACACTGCTCTAGTTATTGTGAATACTACCTGTTACTACACTGCTCTAGTTATTGTGAATGCTACCTCTTACTACACTGCGCTAGTTATTATGAATGCTGCCTGTTACTACACTGCTCTATGTTATTATAAATGCTACCTGTTACTACACTGATCAAGTTATTGTGAATGCTACCTGTTACTACACTGCTCTAGTTATTGTGAATACTACCTGTTACTACACTGCTCTAGTTATTGTGAATGCTACCTGTTACTACACTGCTCTAGTTATTGTGAATACTACCTGTTACTACGCTGCTCTAGTTATTGTGAATACTACCTGTTACTACACTGCTCTAGTTATTGTGAATACTACCTGTTACTACGCTGCTCTAGTTATTGTGAATGCTACCTGTTACTACACTGCTCTAGTTATTGTGAATACTACCTGTTACTACGCTGCTCTAGTTATTGTGAATGCTACCTGTTACTACACTGCTCTAGTTATTGTGAATGCTACCTCTTACTACACTGCGCTAGTTATTATGAATGCTGCCTGTTACTACACTGCTCTAGTTATTGTGAATACTACCTGTTGCTACGCTGCTCTAGTTATTGTGAATACTACCTGTTACTACACTGCTCTAGTTATTGTGAATGCTACCTCTTACTACACTGCTCTAGTTATTATGAATGCTGCCTGTTACTACACTGCTCTAGTTATTGTGAATGCTACCTGTTACTACACTGCTCTAGTTATTGTGAATGCTACCTGTTACTACACTGCTCTAGTTATTATGAATGCTGCCTGTTACTACACTGCTCTAGTTATTGTGAATGCTGTCTGTTACTACACTGCTCTAGTTATTATGAATGCTGCCTGCTACTACACTGCTCTAGTTATTATGAATGCTACCTGTTACTACACTGCTCTAGCTGTGAATGCTACCTGTTACTACACTGCTCTAGTTATTATGAATGCTGCCTGTTACTACACTGCTCTAGTTATTGTGAATGCTGTCTGTTACTACACTGCTCTAGTTATTATGAATACTACCTGTTACTACACAGCTCTAGTTATTATGAATGCTACCTGTTACTACACTGCTCTAGTTATTATGAATGCTACCTGTTACTACACTGCTCTAGCTGTGAATGCTACCTGTTACTACACTGCTCTAGTTATTATGAATGCTACCTGTTACTACACTGCTCTAGCTGTGAATGCTACCTGTTACTACACTGCTCTAGTTATTATGAATGCTGTCTGTTACTACACTGCTCTAGTTATTATGAATACTACCTGTTACTACACTGCTCTAGTTATTGTGAATGCTACCTGTTACTACACTGCTCTAGTTATTATGAATGCTGCCTGTTACTACACTGCTCTAGTTATTGTAAATACTACCTGTTACTACACTGCTCTAGTTATTGTGAATACTACCTGTTGCTACACTGCTCTAGTTATTATGAATACTACCTGTTACTACACTGCAATAGTTATTATGAATACTACCTGTTATTACACTGCTCTAGTTATTGTGAATACTACCTGTTACTACACTGCTCTAGTTATTATGAATACTACCTGTTACTACAGTGCTCTAGTTATTGTGAATGCTACCTCTTACTACCCTGCTCTAGTTATTATGAATGCTACCCGTTACTACACTGCTCTAGTTATTGTGAATACTACCTGTTACTACACTGCTCTAGTTATTATGAATACTACCTGTTGCTACACTGCTCTAGTTATTGTGAATGCAACCTGTTACTACAGTGCTCTAGTTATTGTGAATGCAACCTGTTACTACACTGCTCTAGTTATTGTGAATACTACCTCTTACTACACTGCTCTAGTTATTGTGAATGCTGCCTGTTACTACACTGCTCTAGTTATTGTGAATGCTACCTCTTACTACACTGCTCTAGTTATTGTGAATGCAACCTGTTACTACACTGCTCTAATTATTGTGAATACTACCTCTTACTACAATGCTCTAGTTATTATGAATGATGCCTCTTACTACACTGCTCTTGTTATTATGAATACTACCTGTTACTACACTGCTCTAGTTATTATGAATACTACCTGTTACTACACTGCTCTAGTTATTATGAATACTACCTGTTACTACACTGCTCTAGTTATTGTGAATACTACCTGTTACTACACTGCTCTAGTTATTGTGAATACTACCTGTTACTACACTGCTCTAGTTATTATGAATGCTGCCTGTTACTACACTGCTCTAGTTATTGTGAATGCTACCTGTTACTACACTGCTCTAGTTATTGTGAATGCTACCTGTTACTACACTGCTCTAGTTATTATGAATGCTGCCTGTTACTACACTGCTCTAGTTATTGTGAATGCTGTCTGTTACTACACTGCTCTAGTTATTATGAATGCTGCCTGCTACTACACTGCTCTAGTTATTATGAATGCTACCTGTTACTACACTGCTCTAGCTGTGAATGCTACCTGTTACTACACTGCTCTAGTTATTATGAATGCTGCCGTTTACTACACTGCTCTAGTTATTGTGAATGCTGTCTGTTACTACACTGCTCTAGTTATTGTGAATACTAACTGTTACTACACTGCTCTAGTTATTGTGAATACTACCTGTTACTACACTGCTCTAGTTATTGTGAATGCTACCTCTTACTACACTGCTCTAGTTATTATGAATGCTGCCTGTTACTACACTGCTCTAGTTATTGTGAATGCTACCTGTTACTACACTGCTCTAGTTATTGTGAATGCTGCCTGTTACTACACTGCTCTAGTTATTGTGAATGCTACCTCTTACTACACTGCTCTAGTTATTGTGAATGCAACCTGTTACTACACTGCTCTAATTATTGTGAATACTACCTCTTACTACAATGCTCTAGTTATTATGAATGATGCCTCTTACTACACTGCTCTTGTTATTATGAATACTACCTGTTACTACACTGCTCTAGTTATTATGAATACTACCTGTTACTACACTGCTCTAGTTATTATGAATACTACCTGTTACTACACTGCTCTAGTTATTGTGAATACTACCTGTTACTACACTGCTCTAGTTATTGTGAATACTACCTGTTACTACACTGCTCTAGTTATTATGAATGCTGCCTGTTACTACACTGCTCTAGTTATTGTGAATGCTACCTGTTACTACACTGCTCTAGTTATTGTGAATGCTACCTGTTACTACACTGCTCTAGTTATTATGAATGCTGCCTGTTACTACACTGCTCTAGTTATTGTGAATGCTGTCTGTTACTACACTGCTCTAGTTATTATGAATGCTGCCTGCTACTACACTGCTCTAGTTATTATGAATGCTACCTGTTACTACACTGCTCTAGCTGTGAATGCTACCTGTTACTACACTGCTCTAGTTATTATGAATGCTGCCGTTTACTACACTGCTCTAGTTATTGTGAATGCTGTCTGTTACTACACTGCTCTAGTTATTGTGAATACTAACTGTTACTACACTGCTCTAGTTATTGTGAATACTACCTGTTACTACACTGCTCTAGTTATTGTGAATGCTACCTCTTACTACACTGCTCTAGTTATTATGAATGCTGCCTGTTACTACACTGCTCTAGTTATTGTGAATGCTACCTGTTACTACACTGCTCTAGTTATTGTGAATGCTACCTGTTACTACACTGCTCTAGTTATTATGAATGCTGCCTGTTACTACACTGCTCTAGTTATTGTGAATACTACCTGTTACTACGCTGCTCTAGTTATTGTGAATACTACCTGTTACTACACTGCTCTAGTTATTGTGAATACTACCTGTTACTACGCTGCTCTAGTTATTGTGAATGCTACCTGTTACTACACTGCTCTAGTTATTGTGAATACTACCTGTTACTACACTGCTCTAGTTATTGTGAATACTACCTGTTACTACACTGCTCTAGTTATTGTGAATGCTACCTCTTACTACACTGCTCTAGTTATTGTGAATGCTGCCTGTTACTACACTGCTCTAGTTATTGTGAATGCTACCTCTTACTACACTGCTCTAGTTATTGTGAATACTACCTGTTACTACACTGCTCTAGTTATTATGAATGCTGCCTGTTACTACACTGCTCTAGTTATTGTGAATGCTACCTGTTACTACACTGCTCTAGTTATTGTGAATGCTACCTGTTACTACACTGCTCTAGTTATTATGAATGCTGCCTGTTACTACACTGCTCTAGTTATTGTGAATGCTGTCTGTTACTACACTGCTCTAGTTATTATGAATGCTGCCTGCTACTACACTGCTCTAGTTATTATGAATGCTACCTGTTACTACACTGCTCTAGCTGTGAATGCTACCTGTTACTACACTGCTCTAGTTATTATGAATGCTGCCGTTTACTACACTGCTCTAGTTATTGTGAATGCTGTCTGTTACTACACTGCTCTAGTTATTGTGAATACTAACTGTTACTACACTGCTCTAGTTATTGTGAATACTACCTGTTACTACACTGCTCTAGTTATTGTGAATGCTACCTCTTACTACACTGCTCTAGTTATTATGAATGCTGCCTGTTACTACACTGCTCTAGTTATTGTGAATGCTACCTGTTACTACACTGCTCTAGTTATTGTGAATGCTACCTGTTACTACACTGCTCTAGTTATTATGAATGCTGCCTGTTACTACACTGCTCTAGTTATTGTGAATACTACCTGTTACTACGCTGCTCTAGTTATTGTGAATACTACCTGTTACTACACTGCTCTAGTTATTGTGAATACTACCTGTTACTACGCTGCTCTAGTTATTGTGAATGCTACCTGTTACTACACTGCTCTAGTTATTGTGAATACTACCTGTTACTACACTGCTCTAGTTATTGTGAATACTACCTGTTACTACACTGCTCTAGTTATTGTGAATGCTACCTCTTACTACACTGCTCTAGTTATTGTGAATGCTGCCTGTTACTACACTGCTCTAGTTATTGTGAATGCTACCTCTTACTACACTGCTCTAGTTATTGTGAATGATGCCTCTTACTACACTGCTCTAGTTATTGTGAATACTACCTGTTACTACACTGCTCTAGTTATTGTGAATACTACCTGTTGCTACACTGCTCTAGTTATTATGAATACTACCTGTTACTACACTGCTCTAGTTATTATGAATACTACCTGTTACTACACTGCTCTAGTTATTGTGAATACTACCTGTTACTACACTGCTCTAGTTATTGTGAATACTACCTGTTACTACACTGCTCTAGTTATTGTGAATACTACCTGTTACTACACTGCTCTAGTTATTATGAATACTACCTGTTGCTACACTGCTCTAGTTATTATGAATACTACCTGTTACTACACTGCTCTAGTTATTATGAATACTACCTGTTACTACACTGCTCTAGTTATTGTGAATACTACCTGTTACTACACTGCTTTAGTTATTGTGAATACTACCTGTTACTACACTGCTCTAGTTATTATGAATACTACCTGTTACTACACTGCTCTAGTTATTATAAATGCTACCTGTTACTACACTGCTCTAATTATTATAAATGCTACCTGTTACTACACTGCTCTAGTTATTATGAATGCTACCTGTTACTACACTGCTGTAGTTATTGTGAATGCTACCTGTTACTACACTGCTCTAGCTGTAAATACTACCTGTTACTACACTGCTCTAGTTATTGTGAATACTACCTGTTGCTACACTGCTCTAGTTATTGTGAATACTACCTTTTACTACACTGCTCTAGTTATTATGAATACTACCTGTTACTACACTGCACTAGTTATTATGAATGCTACCTGTTACTACACTGCTCTAATTATTATAAATGCTACCTGTTACTACACTGCTCTAGTTATTATAAATGCTACCTGTTACTACACTGCTCTATGTTATTATAAATGCTACCTGTTACTACACTGATCAAGTTATTGTGAATGCTACCTGTTACTACACTGCTCTAGTTATTGTGAATACTACCTGTTACTGCACTGCTCTAGTTATTGTGAATGCTACCTCTTACTACACTGCGCTAGTTATTATGAATGCTGCCTGTTACTACACTGCTCTATGTTATTATAAATGCTACCTGTTACTACACTGATCAAGTTATTGTGAATGCTACCTGTTACTACACTGCTCTAGTTATTGTGAATACTACCTGTTACTACACTGCTCTAGTTATTGTGAATGCTACCTGTTACTACACTGCTCTAGTTATTGTGAATACTACCTGTTACTACGCTGCTCTAGTTATTGTGAATACTACCTGTTACTACACTGCTCTAGTTATTGTGAATACTACCTGTTACTACGCTGCTCTAGTTATTGTGAATGCTACCTGTTACTACACTGCTCTAGTTATTGTGAATACTACCTGTTACTACGCTGCTCTAGTTATTGTGAATGCTACCTGTTACTACACTGCTCTAGTTATTGTGAATGCTACCTCTTACTACACTGCGCTAGTTATTATGAATGCTGCCTGTTACTACACTGCTCTAGTTATTGTGAATACTACCTGTTGCTACGCTGCTCTAGTTATTGTGAATACTACCTGTTACTACACTGCTCTAGTTATTGTGAATGCTACCTCTTACTACACTGCTCTAGTTATTATGAATGCTGCCTGTTACTACACTGCTCTAGTTATTGTGAATGCTACCTGTTACTACACTGCTCTAGTTATTGTGAATGCTACCTGTTACTACACTGCTCTAGTTATTATGAATGCTGCCTGTTACTACACTGCTCTAGTTATTGTGAATGCTGTCTGTTACTACACTGCTCTAGTTATTATGAATGCTGCCTGCTACTACTCTGCTCTAGTTATTATGAATGCTACCTGTTACTACACTGCTCTAGCTGTGAATGCTACCTGTTACTACACTGCTCTAGTTATTATGAATGCTGCCTGTTACTACACTGCTCTAGTTATTGTGAATGCTGTCTGTTACTACACTGCTCTAGTTATTATGAATACTACCTGTTACTACACAGCTCTAGTTATTATGAATGCTACCTGTTACTACACTGCTCTAGTTATTATGAATGCTACCTGTTACTACACTGCTCTAGCTGTGAATGCTACCTGTTACTACACTGCTCTAGTTATTATGAATACTACCTGTTACTACACTGCTCTAGTTATTGTGAATGCTACCTGTTACTACACTGCTCTAGTTATTATGAATGCTGCCTGTTACTACACTGCTCTAGTTATTGTAAATACTACCTGTTACTACACTGCTCTAGTTATTGTGAATACTACCTGTTGCTACACTGCTCTAGTTATTATGAATACTACCTGTTACTACACTGCAATAGTTATTATGAATACTACCTGTTATTACACTGCTCTAGTTATTGTGAATACTACCTGTTACTACACTGCTCTAGTTATTATGAATACTACCTGTTACTACAGTGCTCTAGTTATTGTGAATGCTACCTCTTACTACACTGCTCTAGTTATTATGAATACTACCTGTTACTACACTGCTCTAGTTATTATGAATGCTACCCGTTACTACACTGCTCTAGTTATTGTGAATACTACCTGTTACTACACTGCTCTAGTTATTATGAATACTACCTGTTGCTACACTGCTCTAGTTATTGTGAATGCAACCTGTTACTACAGTGCTCTAGTTATTGTGAATGCAACCTGTTACTACACTGCTCTAGTTATTGTGAATACTACCTCTTACTACACTGCTCTAGTTATTGTGAATGCTGCCTGTTACTACACTGCTCTAGTTATTGTGAATGCTACCTCTTACTACACTGCTCTAGTTATTGTGAATGCAACCTGTTACTACACTGCTCTAATTATTGTGAATACTACCTCTTACTACAATGCTCTAGTTATTATGAATGATGCCTCTTACTACACTGCTCTTGTTATTATGAATACTACCTGTTACTACACTGCTCTAGTTATTATGAATACTACCTGTTACTACACTGCTCTAGTTATTATGAATACTACCTGTTACTACACTGCTCTAGTTATTATGAATACTACCTGTTACTACACTGCTCTAGTTATTGTGAATACTACCTGTTACTACACTGCTCTAGTTATTGTGAATACTACCTGTTACTACACTGCTCTAGTTATTATGAATGCTGCCTGTTACTACACTGCTCTAGTTATTGTGAATGCTACCTGTTACTACACTGCTCTAGTTATTGTGAATGCTACCTGTTACTACACTGCTCTAGTTATTATGAATGCTGCCTGTTACTACACTGCTCTAGTTATTGTGAATGCTGTCTGTTACTACACTGCTCTAGTTATTATGAATGCTGCCTGCTACTACACTGCTCTAGTTATTATGAATGCTACCTGTTACTACACTGCTCTAGCTGTGAATGCTACCTGTTACTACACTGCTCTAGTTATTATGAATGCTGCCGTTTACTACACTGCTCTAGTTATTGTGAATGCTGTCTGTTACTACACTGCTCTAGTTATTGTGAATACTAACTGTTACTACACTGCTCTAGTTATTGTGAATACTACCTGTTACTACACTGCTCTAGTTATTGTGAATGCTACCTCTTACTACACTGCTCTAGTTATTATGAATGCTGCCTGTTACTACACTGCTCTAGTTATTGTGAATGCTACCTGTTACTACACTGCTCTAGTTATTGTGAATGCTACCTGTTACTACACTGCTCTAGTTATTATGAATGCTGCCTGTTACTACACTGCTCTAGTTATTGTGAATACTACCTGTTACTACGCTGCTCTAGTTATTGTGAATGCTACCTGTTACTACACTGCTCTAGTTATTGTGAATGCTACCTGTTACTACACTGCTCTAGTTATTATGAATGCTGCCTGTTACTACACTGCTCTAGTTATTGTGAATACTACCTGTTACTACGCTGCTCTAGTTATTGTGAATGCTACCTGTTACTACACTGCTCTAGTTATTATGAATGCTGCCTGTTACTACACTGCTCTAGTTATTGTGAATACTACCTGTTACTACGCTGCTCTAGTTATTGTGAATACTACCTGTTACTACGCTGCTCTAGTTATTGTGAATGCTACCTGTTACTACACTGCTCTAGTTATTGTGAATACTACCTGTTACTACACTGCTCTAGTTATTGTGAATACTACCTGTTACTACACTGCTCTAGTTATTGTGAATGCTACCTCTTACTACACTGCTCTAGTTATTGTGAATGCTGCCTGTTACTACACTGCTCTAGTTATTGTGAATGCTACCTCTTACTACACTGCTCTAGTTATTGTGAATGATGCCTCTTACTACACTGCTCTAGTTATTGTGAATACTACCTGTTACTACACTGCTCTAGTTATTGTGAATACTACCTGTTGCTACACTGCTCTAGTTATTATGAATACTACCTGTTACTACACTGCTCTAGTTATTATGAATACTACCTGTTACTACACTGCTCTAGTTATTGTGAATACTACCTGTTACTACACTGCTCTAGTTATTGTGAATACTACCTGTTACTACACTGCTCTAGTTATTGTGAATACTACCTGTTACTACACTGCTCTAGTTATTATGAATACTACCTGTTGCTACACTGCTCTAGTTATTATGAATACTACCTGTTACTACACTGCTCTAGTTATTATGAATAGTACCTGTTACTACACTGCTCTAGTTATTATGAATACTACCTGTTACTACACTGCTCTAGTTATTGTGAATACTACCTGTTACTACACTGCTTTAGTTATTGTGAATACTACCTGTTACTACACTGCTCTAGTTATTATTAATGCTACCTGTTACTACACTGCTCTAGTTATTATGAATGCTACCTGTTACTACACTGCTGTAGTTATTGTGAATGCTACCTGTTACTACACTGCTCTAGCTGTAAATACTACCTGTTACTACACTGCACTAGTTATTATGAATGCTACCTGTTACTACACTGCTCTAGTTATTATGAATACTACCTGTTACTACACTGCTCTAGTTATTATAAATGCTACCTGTTACTACACTGCTCTAATTATTATAAATGCTACCTGTTACTACACTGCTCTAGTTATTATGAATGCTACCTGTTACTACACTGCTGTAGTTATTGTGAATGCTACCTGTTACTACACTGCTCTAGCTGTAAATACTACCTGTTACTACACTGCTCTAGTTATTGTGAATACTACCTGTTGCTACACTGCTCTAGTTATTGTGAATACTACCTTTTACTACACTGCTCTAGTTATTATGAATACTACCTGTTACTACACTGCACTAGTTATTATGAATGCTACCTGTTACTACACTGCTCTAATTATTATAAATGCTACCTGTTACTACACTGCTCTAGTTATTATAAATGCTACCTGTTACTACACTGCTCTATGTTATTATAAATGCTACCTGTTACTACACTGATCAAGTTATTGTGAATGCTACCTGTTACTGCACTGCTCTAGTTATTGTGAATACTAGCTGTTACTACACTGCTCTAGTTATTGTGAATGCTACCTCTTACTACACTGCGCTAGTTATTATGAATGCTGCCTGTTACTACACTGCTCTAGTTATTGTGAATACTACCTGTTACTACGCTGCTCTAGTTATTGTGAATACTACCTGTTACTACACTGCTCTAGTTATTGTGAATACTACCTGTTACTACGCTGCTCTAGTTATTGTGAATGCTACCTGTTACTACACTGCTCTAGTTATTATGAATACTACCTGTTACTACACTGCTCTGGTTATTGTGAATGCTACCTGTTACTACACTGCTCTAGTTATTGTGAATACTACCTGTTACTACACTGCTCTAGTTATTGTGAATACTACCTGTTACTACACTGCTCTAGTTATTATGAATACTACCTGTTGCTACACTGCTCTAGTTATTATGAATACTACCTGTTACTACACTGCTCTAGTTATTATGAATGATGCCTCTTACTACACTGCTCTAGTTATAATGAATACTACCTGTTACTACACTGCTCTAGTTATGACGAATACTACCTGTTACTACACTGCTCTAGTTATAGTGAATGCTACCTGTTACTACACTGCTCTAGTTATTATGAATGCTGCCTGTTACTACACTGCTCTAGTTATTTTGAATGCTGTCTGTTACTACACTGCTCTAGTTATTATGAATGCTACCTGTTACTACACTGCTCTAGCTGTGAATGCTACCTGTTACTACACTGCTCTAGTTATTATGAGTGCTGCCTGTTACTACACTGCTCTAGTTATTGTGAATGCTGTCTGTTACTACACTGCTCTAGTTATTATGAATACTACCTGTTACTACACTGCTCTAGTTATTATGAATGCTACCTGTTACTACACTGCTCTAGTTATTATGAATGCTACCTGTTACTACACTGCTCTAGCTGTGAATGCTACCTGTTACTACACTGCTCTAGTTATTATGAATGCTGCCTGTTACTACACTGCTCTAGTTATTATGAATACTACCTGTTACTACACTGCTCTAGTTATTGTGAATGCTACCTGTTACTACACTGCTCTAGTTATTATGAATGCTACCTGTTACTACACTGCTCTAGTTATTGTGAATACTACCTGTTACTACACTGCTCTAGTTATTGTGAATAGTACCTGTTACTACACTGCTCTAGTTATTATGAATACCACCTGTTACTACACTGCTCTAGTTATTATGAATGCTACCTGTTACTACATTGCTCTAGTTATTGTGAATGCTACCTGTTAATACACTGATCTAGCTGTGAATACTACCTGTTACTACACTGCTCTAGTTATTGTGAATACTACCTGTTGCTACACTGCTCTAGTTATTGTGAATACTACCTTTTACTACACTGCTCTAGTTATTATGAATGCTTCCTGTTACTACACTGCTCTAGTTATTATAAATGCTACCTGTTACTACACTGCTCTAGTTATTATAAATGTTACCTGTTACTACACTACTCTAGTTATTATAAATGCTACCTGTTACTACACTGCTCTATGTTATTATAAATGCTACCTGTTACTACACTGCTCAATTTATTGTGAATGCTACCTGTTACTACACTGCTCTAGTTATTGTGAATGCTACCTGTTACTACACTGCTCTAGTTATTGTGAATGCTACCTCTTACTACACTGCGCTAGTTATTATGAATGCTACCTGTTACTACACTGCTCTAGCTGTGAATGCTACCTGTTACTACACTGCTCTAGTTATTATGAATGCTGCCTGTTACTACACTGCTCTAGTTATTGTGAATGCTGTCTGTTACTACACTGCTCTAGTTATTGTGAATGCTACCTGTTACTACACTGCTCTAGTTATTATGAATGCTGCCTGTTACTACACTGCTCTAGTTATTGTGAATACTACCTGTTACTACGCTGCTCTAGTTATTGTGAATACTACCTGTTACTACACTGCTCTAGTTATTGTGAATGCTACCTGTTACTACACTGCTCTAGTTATTGTGAATGCTACCTCTTACTACACTGCGCTAGTTATTATGAATGCTGCCTGTTACTACGCTGCTCTAGTTATTGTGAATACTACCTGTTACTACACTGCTCTAGTTATTGTGAATGCTACCTCTTACTACACTGCTGTAGTTATTGTGAATGCTGCCTGTTACTACACTGCTGTAGTTATTGTGAATGCTACCTGTTACTACACTGCTCTAGTTATAGTGAATGCTACCTGTTACTACACTGCTCTAGTTATTATGAATGCTGCCTGTTACTACACTGCTCTAGTTATTTTGAATGCTGTCTGTTACTACACTGCTCTAGTTATTATGAATGCTACCTGTTACTACACTGCTCTAGCTGTGAATGCTACCTGTTACTACACTGCTCTAGTTATTATGAGTGCTGCCTGTTACTACACTGCTCTAGTTATTGTGAATGCTGTCTGTTACTACACTGCTCTAGTTATTATGAATACTACCTGTTACTGCACTGCTCTAGTTATTATGAATGCTACCTGTTACTACACTGCTCTAGTTATTATGAATGCTACCTGTTACTACACTGCTCTAGCTGTGAATGCTACCTGTTACTACACTGCTCTAGTTATTATGAATGCTGCCTGTTACTACACTGCTCTAGTTATTATGAATACTACCTGTTACTACACTGCTCTAGTTATTGTGAATGCTACCTGTTACTACACTGCTCTAGTTATTATGAATGCTACCTGTTACTACACTGCTCTAGTTATTGTGAATGCTACCTGTTACTACACTGCTCTAGCTGTGAATGCTACCTGTTACTACACTGCTCTAGCTATTGTGAATGCTACCTGTTACTACACTGCTCTAGCTATTTTGAATGCTGCCTGTTACTACACTGCTCTATTTATTGTGAATGCTGTCTGTTACTACACTGCTCTAGTTATTATGAATACTACCTGTTACTACACTGCTCTAGTTATTATGAATGCTGCCTGTTACTACACTGCTCTAGTTATTGTGAATGCTGTCTGTTACTACACTGCTCTAGTTATTATGAATACTACCTGTTACTACACTGCTCTAGTTATTATGAATGCTACCTGTTACTACACTGCTCTAGTTATTATGAATGCTACCTGTTACTATACTGCTCTAGCTGTGAATGCTACCTGTTACTACACTGCTCTAGTTATTATGAATGCTGCCTGTTACTACACTGCTCTAGTTATTATGAATACTACCTGTTACTACACTGCTCTAGTTATTGTGAATGCTACCTGTTACTACACTGCTCTAGTTAATATGAATGCTGCCTGTTACTACACTGCTCTAGTTATTGTGAATACTACCTGTTACTACACTGCTCTAGTTATTATGAATACTACCTGTTACTACACTGCTCTAGTTATTATGAATGCTACCTGTTACTACACTGCTCTAGTTATTGTGAATGCTGCCTGTTACTACACTGCTCTAGCTGTGAATGCTACCTGTTACTACACTGCTCTAGCTATTGTGAATGCTACCTGTTACTACACTGCTCTAGCTATTGTGAATGCTACCTGTTACTACACTGCTCTAGCTATTGTGAATGCTACCTGTTACTACATGGCTCTAGTTATTGTGAATGATTCATCTGAGGCTGTTCTTCTAGTTTCCAGCTCAGCATGGACAGTCAACTAGTAATACCCTAGATTTCAGATAGTTAGGTATCTGTATATACACACTAGGTTAGGGGCGTGTGCCACTTGTGTATTTTTTGTCATGGAAGAGACGTGCAACAGGTTGCAAGTTGTTTTATTTATTCATTTCCTTTGGCACTGTCTGAAGTCCATCGGAATACGTTGGTTAAACTGTTGAATGTTACACTTCTTAAACTAAAAATAAGCGTTAGCAGAATTTTTTTATCTCGTTACATTCAACAGTTTAAAATACGATTTCTACCAGTTTCTAATTAGATTTTGAATTAAGCAACAGGTATTAACAAATAAATCAAAGCCTTAAATGAGAATCTATTTTCTTATTTCAGTGAACATATGAGTACCTTGGCTAACATAGTGCTGAGTGGAGTGCCGTATTACCCATTGAGACAGATGGAGGTCAGTTTTGGGCTGGTTTTGGACTCTCACCCATGGATAGCTGTGTTACTACCATCAATCAAACTTTCATTCTCCCAACGACAGGACCAATGCTAACATTTTCACAGTTTTAGCTAGAAAATCATGGGGTCCAACAATACATATAAACAAATAAAACAAAAATTGAGATGCACAGTGAACAGATACATCAGACCATTCAAATATACTACAAACAAACCCAAGCAGTGTTGGGGTATTTAACAACAATCTTAAAATATAAGGTATGTCAACTAGTTATTCTTACTTTTATCCCTATGCATTACTCAAATCCATAAGAATGGATACCAAGTGGAAAGTACACTGGGGAAAAAAATCAGTAGCCATTTATTCAGAAAAAAATAGCTAATTACAGTAAATCATTTAAAAGGCCTGTCACTATCTCTGCCATTTAACAAAACATAGCTAATTATGCTAATTACAATCACAGATGGCTGATTAAAATGGCCAGTAGCAACTAGTGCAATTTGTAAGAATATAAAAAGTAAAGCTTACACTGAATGAAAATCAAGTGTACTGTGTTTAGGTGAGATCAAGGCAGTCTCTTCTTTAACATGAATTCCCTCCTCCAACGCTTTCATTTTAGCAGGACTAGATATTTCAACATTTTTGATTTATACCTCTGCTCATATAAAATTAATGAAAATTAATGAATGCAAACTATGTACAAGCACAGTCATATATTTTTGCACTACTATGAAAAGTCTCAGACAACTAAGCTCATTGCTTAAATGCCTTTATCTTTGCAATAAGTATAATGTCACTGGTAGGACCACCATACATCAATAGAACAGAATAAGCATAAAGTCAATGCAAAGTAGCACAAATATCTTATTTTAAAAAGATGTAGATAATATCTTGTCCGTCAGTTTAAATAACAAAGTTTAGTCCTAGATTTCTCCTGGATGCCCCAGACATTCCATAAGTTTAAAAAAATTCCTTTACCAGTAATCTTGATTTAGGTAAATGAAGTACTGAGTAGTCAAAGCAGGTATCAGATGATAACAATACTGGACTGCCACAAAGAAAAGTTAAATAAACACACTGGAAAAAGCACTAAGTACTGCATTAATACTATCTTAATATTGAAAACATAAAGTGTTTTGCTGAGCAAGTAAAAGCTTCCTGTGTGGAAAAATCGCTTTGAAATATACAGCAGCTGCCGTTTACATTGTGTGATAACTTTATATTGAATGGACCAATAGAATCACTCCAAAATAGCTCGTGGAAAAAAATGTGGTTCCATTGGTTCTCACTTTGAAGCATTATTAGCTGGCTTCACCAACTTTCCCTGTCAAGTCATGCATACGAGTACCGCAAGTATCAGAATTTTAAACTTAATGGCAGTAACATGATTAAAAGAATTCCAACTCTAACTACTGTGTTCTGTAACATGATTTTGTAATAGAAAACATGTAACAGTTGAGACCGCATCCTTTCCCCTTAATGTGTTTTATTGACAAATTGCTGGACCTGCCCTTTAAAGTTCTCCTTAACGATGGCAGCAGGAAGCCAGACAGCTAAGCTAGAGTGCAGCTCAACTCTTGTCATCACACATTACAGGAATAACCTCTCACCAGGACCACCAGTCTAGTGGTAAAGTGGGGGAAAATAGAAGGGGGAAAAAAACAACTTCAAAGGTCACAATCATACCCACACTGACAGGCACGATCAATAAGTAATTAGCTCAGCGATCGGTTCTAGTTAATCATCCTTCACTTCCTACCTGAATACTGCAAATTTCAGTCGATTCAGTCGCTTCTCTGTTTCCACCAACAATGAAGCTGCTTCATAAAGAATACGTGTCGACTGAACAGTCTAAATGCCTTTGTATGCTTTTCCAAGCTGCTATCAGAAATAAAGGAATATTATAATAGGTGTTATTATGAGACAGTGCTAATGAATGTGATTCATACATAGTTTGACCTCCACAACGGCTTTCCATGGCACTGCAAAGATGATGATTAACTATGCTGCCGAAGAAGCTAGTGCTCTGTCTAGCTGAAAAAGAAAGTTGCCGTTTGGATTTGAATAAGCAAAAACGCCTTTGATCAGATAATTACTGTAGTATTTAGCATGTATTTAACAAGTCATTTAAGCCTAACCGCTAAGGGTTATAATGAGTAATGGATAGTGTTGAAGTGCTAACTTTGTGGAAGAAATGTGGCTGGAAAACTGATGCTGAATGACCAAGATCAGAGAGCACTTTAATGCTTAGTGTTATCAAAACATAAAATATCATCATTATAACTCACAGCTATGTTTAATAAAGAAATCAAGAGCTTTTTCACACTCACAGGCCTGAGACTAAACAGCTATGTGCCCATAAGAAACCACAAAGACTCCAATTTGCTGCAGAGCATAAAGACTGGACTCTGGAGCAAGGGCAAAAAGTCATGTAGTCCAGATATACCTTACTGCAGAGCAATGGGCATGTCAGCGTATAAAGGGAAGCACAGCAATGTGCCCACTGTACAAGCAGGGTTGGGAGGCCAAAGGATTTTCATTACATGTTACTGATTACTGGTCATGTTCTTTTAACCCAATCCAAAGGATCACCATATTAAAGCAATGTGATCAGATTACTTTCCATCACTTATGAATTACTTGTCTTTTTAAAGCCATTCAATTAAACAAAGACAAACAAAGAAAAATCAAAACCAAGAATGCTTTTTAAACAGCTCTTTAAAGCTTACACTGTGCTTCAAACCACATTTAGTGAGATCATTAAATTTAGGAGGAATATATGGAAATATTTCTAACAGACAGATGATGGATGTGTACAGTCTAAACTAAAAATGGTGAAGTAAATTTTATGTCATTAACAATAGTTAATTAATCAACAGATGTTGTTTTAATAACATTGGGTAATAACACTGGGTATCATTTCTGTCAAGAGGCTGTCTTGCTAATATGGCTTCATATTAGTGCGCACTGTGTTAACTTTGTTGATCATATTTGCAATGTAATTTGTAGATGCTCCCTTAACATGTATTCCATTACTACCCAGCCCTGTGAACGAGCATCTGGAGGCAGTGTTATGATCTGGGGGTGGTTTAGCTGGTCAGTTCGAGGCTCGGCAATGTTATACGAATATAAAATGAAGTCTACCTGAAATGCACTGAACCTAAACGCACTGAATGACCAGGTTCAGCGCATGATCAATGGATTTTTCTTTTGACGGCACACGCATATTTCAGAACAATGTCAGGATTCATTGGGCTCAAATTCGAAAGAGTTGTTCGAGAAGCATGAGGAATCATTTTCACACATGAGTTGGCCGCAACAGAGTCCTGACCTTAACTTCATTGAAAGCCTTTGGAATGTGATGGAGAAGACTTTACAGAGTGGATCGTCTCTCTTATCATTTTGCATACGGCTGTCTGTACAGAGTCACAGAGAACGCATGGCAAAACACTAAAGGTGGTTCAATAAAGTTTGTAGCTATTTTTTATAGCAGAGTAGCAAAGTCGATGACAAATGTAACAGGATTAAAATGAATGCCACCCCTTTCCATCTGGTTTTCCATAGCCTCCACTGGGAGTGTTGCTGTTGACTGGTGTTTATTGGCTCAGTGAAGGTTGTTCTTGCTGATCGTAGCAGTTTACTGCAGCAATGGCAGATTTTCTGCATAATTCAGTCATTTATAGTGATGTGATGTAAAAAGCTAATGTTCAAAAAAAACATTCAAATATTTCTTAACAGTGGTGATTATAGGAACCAGGCATTGTGTAGTGATTTTATTTAATTACCAGTGAACCACATATGTCTTCTGATTTTTTTTTATGTTGATAAATCATCTTTTGGTACAGTTTTGCCTTTGCCATGAATTATTTAAAAAAAAAAGATTAAAGGCCTGTCAGAAACTCAATCAAAAAATAAATAAAAAGAAAAACAAAGTGTCAGTCAGCTTAATTGCAGGTAATATCTTTTACCTGAAAGAGGCAGGTGTTTAGTTCCTGAATGAATGATTTCACTTCAAGCCAAAAATCAAATTATAATTAAATTTGTCTTATAAATTACATTATGCAGAAATTTAGAAAAAAATTTAAGAGAGATCAGTGCGATCGCTGAAAAGCTCAGTGACTTTAAATGTGGCATTGTCAATAGATACCACCTTTTCTACAAGTCAGTCCTTCAAATATCTGTTCTGCTAGAGCTGCCTGGGACAACTTTATGTGCTATTACTGATTGATGAATCTGGGTTTAGGAGGATGCTGGTTACTAAAATGCAAAGTGCCAACAGTAAAGTTTGGTAAGAAAGGGAAAATGGTCTAGGGCCCTTCTTCAAGGTTACTCCTTAGAACCAGCAATATCCATCTATTATCTTCTGCTTTATCCTGTGGAGCTAATCCCAGCATCCTCATGTGTACGCAGGTACACCATGGACAGGTTGCCAGTCTATCGCATGGCCAGCACATACTCACGCACTTACGCCTACAGGCAATTTACAGTGACTTATCAATCTAACATGCATGTCTTTGGACTGTGGGAGGAAACTTGCTCAAGCACAGGGAGAACATGCAAACTCCAAAACTCAAATCGATCCCGGATTGGTTCACTGTGAGGCAACAGTGCTAACCACTACACCCCCGTGCTGCCCTAGCAATAAATTAATGGTAATGTTACAGCATACAAAGACACTTCAGACAATTATATGCTTCCATCTCTGAAGGCAATAGTTTGAGGAAGGCCTTTTCCTGTGAGCTGACTACATATGCAGCCTTTTACATCTTAGTATGCGTGCTCCCGATATGTAGGCTGTCCCAATTCTTAGATACCTTATTTTGGCCTGATTTTAAGGAAGCATCTATCGTTTCCTCAGCCGCTAAGGCAATCCTATGATGCACCGCAGGCAAAACTACTAGCAGTGAAGTCATTTTAAAATATTTTGATTCTCTCTGGTGTTTAATTTGTTTCTTGTCATAGAACCACACAAAACAGCATTTTATTTGCAACTTTGCAACGAGTTGTTGACCATTTTGCAGTTACTCGAGCCATTAGAATTTATGCTAGCGGATTTTTAACATCTGGCTATTGTTTTGAGTAGCCGGCTGGTAGCTTAGCAACTAGCTAAAAGAGCGGTCGCGTGCAGTCGCGGGAACAAGCTGTGACGCAGGTGTTCTCTAACTAGAACTTCTCAATAATCTGTCTTATGAGGAGAGATGTCAGATAGAACGCTGCTACTTAAACAGCTGCCTACATAGTCAGTGTCAGTTAGACAGCTCACTAGGTGTTGAGACCGACCTATAGTTTGATGAGCCTGGTGTGGAGGAAGTGCAAGGAGTCTTGACCTCAACTCTGCTGGACACCTTTGGGATGACCTATAGAATAAAAAACATTGATTCAGTCCTGCTATATATGAGTAAAGTAATTGTGAGCGAAGTGCTGCCAAACCCGCGGGTACATTCTCAGTGGATTTGTTTGATAATTACATTTTTTTTAAAATTATTATTCTAACATGCTGTATCTTGTGAAATGTAAAAACATTGCTGAATCAGGAGAAGAAAAAACATGTAAAATGTGGTGTGCTTGCACTGCTGTTAGTCACACTGTAAAGCTTGTCAGCCGGTAATAGTAATTTAAAGGTCAAAGGTGTCGAGTCTGATTTCGCAGGAGCTTTTTGACTCTGTTGTGCATGTTAAAGTCACACGCACAGGCTCAAAAAGAAGATCCAGCAGGATGTTTCAGTCTCAGATGCAACATTATGCTGAAGAAGACATGATGACAGTAGTAGATGATTCACTCTCATTAACATCAAGTTTTGATTGAGCTCTTGTTGAATGCTCTTTCAATGCATTTGCCAAGATCAGATTCATCCACTTGAGCGAGGAGTCAGAAAAACAACCACTGTTACAGAATGTTCTTCATACATTATATGCAATTACACATTTCTTCCACAGGAGTTACCAAATTCCAAAATACAACATAATCCATCTTTAACTATCATTCTAAATAAGAATAATAGATCAATTAATTATAGCTAAATCTCAGTCATGCCCCCTTAGTGTGCAGCACTCATGCTGCACCAGTTTTAGTTTTTGGTTTTCTGTACCTTAGTTTTTTTTATTTTTTCCTAAACCTTCTTGCAGAATGAATTGAATGCACATAGAAGACTGAAGAGTGAAGACTGAAGACCTATCTCTTTGTAAAGCACTTATAAACACTAATCTACTAAACTCTTGGTATAAACTGTAATTGCACTTTATCTTCTAGGAGCACTGGCTAAGTATCACACTTGTACTGTATGTAGTCTTTGTTCTCTTCTCTGTAGGTGTTCCAGTCTTGCTAGGTATTGCATTGTCTTTTTTCTAGGTATCAGCACTGGCCCTGTGTTTATGGCAGTGTTTGAGTATAAGAGTAGTTTGGACTTGAAAACCTGTTTGTACTAGATAGAGATACATAATCTAACCAAACACTTTTGTAAGTCGCTCTGGATAAGAGCGTCTGCTAAATGCCGTAAATGTAAATGTAAACAAGTCATTAAATATTAAGTCACGTGAAATAATTTTTAAATAAAGGACCTGCTGATGTTGATTTGGATCCAATATTGTTATACTGGGTCCTTCTTTAAAGGACCATGCTTTGTAAAAGAGATGTGTGAGTGTGAAGGACCTTTTTTAATTCTAAAGGCCTAAAATGTGGCACTGTCAATGGATGCCAACTTTTCCACCAGTCAGTTCCTCAAATATCTGCTCTGCTAGAACTGCCTAAGTCAACGTTACATGCTATTACCGATCGCTGAATCTGGGTTTAGGAAGATGCTGGCTACAAAAATGCAAAGTGTCAACAATACTAAAGTTACTCCTTAGTACCTTCGTTTCAGCAATATCCATCCATTATCTTCTGCTTTATCCCATTAGTGGGAGTCACGTGGGGCTGGAGACAATTCCTGCATCATCGGGCAAAGGCGGGTACACCATGGACATGTCAACAGTCCATTGCAGGGCCAACACACATTCACGCACTGTGGGAGGAAACTGAAAGCATGGGGAGAACATGCAAACTCCACACAGAACGTCCCGGACTGAGAATTGAATAAATTATAATATTGTAATAGTGGGTCTTTCTTTAAAGGACCATGCTTTGTAAAAGAGATGTGTGAGTTTGAAGGACCTTGTTAGATTCTAATGGGTCTCAGCATAACCTAAATGCTCTACATCAATTACAACCATACATCCTAGCAGCCAAGAACCGTTTTAGGAGGCTTCCTCAAGACTTCCTCAGTAACTACAATGAAGCGCTGGCTGTATGGCTCTGTAGGGAACTACTTGGGTGATGTTCCGTCTAAATACAATCATCGAGCTGGGATTGTTCCAAATTTCTGCAGGCATTTAGTGAAGCACAGGCCCAGACGTTTTATCGAATGTTTAGATTTTCCTCGGCTAGCTGGCTCCCCAGCGGTGGCAGCAGACTCATTACAACCTAATGAGGAGAATAACCAAGCATGGAGAATGAACATGGCCTGTGTAAAGTCGTTGGCATTCATTAAAGGTAGACCAGTGTTTGGAACAGAGCTACACGCCCACACGTAATGTTTAATTGCCCTTTAATGCGACCCTGGTCAGAGAAGTCAGCGAAGAGGAGAACAAAGATGAGAAAGCCAGTCACATGTAATTACTAATAATGCTCCAGCCCACACAATAAATTCATATATTATTGCACATGTCGTTTTTATTTATTCGTCTCACACATGGCTTTTTTTGCTGTTGCTAGTTAGGGCCGACAAACTCTCTCTTTTTCTCTCTTATAAATAAACAAATGCATGTACACTAATTAAAATAGGTCTGTGCACTTGACAGCAGTCTTTGTTAAGTGCTGCTTTAAAGAACCTATTAAAAAATAAGCAGCAAAAGCAAAGCAAAGGTATTCAGGCTTATCTCACTTTTCATTTTCTTTATTTCCTTTCTTTCCACATTTCTTGTTCTTTTATTTATTGCCTTTTCCTTTGGTGCTTCCCAGCCCCCCGTTAACGAACCATGATGCTGCTTTACAGCCTTATCCAGTACAAACCAAAGACATGGTGCCAGATTTAAAAAGCGTGGCTATTCAGCATTTATATGTTTTCTTTTGTCCTACTCAGTCGCTCCAGCTCTCAGTATAATCTCTTTTCACTGCTCTGACAGGCATGTATGTCTGGGTAAAATGTAAATCACTTTCTGGCAGAACCTAGCAAGACATTTTACGTAGGCCAACCAAACCTTTTAAAAACAGCATGTAGGCGTTGCATGAGATGTGAAAGCCTGTATCATAAGTCTTATACATGTCCTCCGCCCCCTACCCCCACTATGGGGCCACCTATGTTGAGCAACAGTGCCACCTGCAGCCATGGCACTGCCACAGTACCCAAGAAATGTAAATACTTTAAAGCGGAAGCATTTTAAACTGTAAGGGGTCATCTGTTTATCACTTGAAAGTAAGAAAAATGGGAAAATACAGAGCACTGTTTGGGGGCCGCAATGCATGTTGTATGCATTATTAACCAAAACACCAAAAGGCTAACATAACGCTGATTTTGCAACCTCAGTTCTGCATTGGTGTTGTTTTTTAGTTTTTCACATAATAAAAAAAGACCTGTTGCTATTTGCATTGTGTGTACCCAAAGACATGGCCAAATATTGACCTGGGGGTAAAAAGTCTGGTTATATTAGCATGCAAAAAAAAAACAATAGAAGTTCTTTCTACAGTAAAGTTATCATTTCAGAGATGAGGATTTTATTAGGTGAAAGGGTGAAATACAACAGGAAGTGTTTCACTTAATGTTGACCAAATGAAACTTTAAGCAGTTTTATAAAGGCTGAGGAAAAAAATAGATGGCACTGCGAGTGAGTGGGTGGATGAGTAAGTGGGTGGGTGAGTGGGTTGGTGCATGAGTAAGTGGGTGGGTGAGTGGGTTGGTGCATGAGTAAGTGTGTGAGTCAATAAATGAGTGGGATGGCAGTTGAGTGAGGGTGGATGAGCGAGTGAATGAATGAGTGAGCGAATGAGTAAGTAAGTGAGTGAGTGAGTTGATTGGATGGTTGTCAGTTCCATCAAATGAAAAGCAAAAAAAAAGAAAAGAAAACAGCAAATTATATAAAGGACTTCCCACGGATGTTGTCAAAGTTGTGCAAGTAAAGCAAGTGCAATATATAACCCGTAAGTCAGAACTTTCTTTCTGATTTCATTCTGTTTAATTGTGATTATTAACTATGGTGCTGCTTTATCTAGTACAAAGGAGCAAACCCAGGACATGATGTAGGACAAGAAACTAGTGGTCAGAGCGCCTACAAGAAACAAGTGCCAGTAGAAGCTATGACTCGTTGTTGTACTGATTTTAGCCACCAGGTGGTGGACAGTCCCAGTTTGTAAAAGGTTTTACATTTCAGACCTAAATTAAATATGCTGGCTTCAAAACTCTGGAAGAGTCTGTTGTGAGAAGATGCTGCAGCCATGAGAAAACCTTTAAAACACAATGTGTTCTAGACTTTTCACATTTATACAGGGTTTCACCATTCACAGTGGCAACCCACTTTTAGTCTCCAGGTGGAGACACAAACCTGTGCTGTATGTTTGTTTTTTAACCTAGACCCCCAACCCCCCCCCAACACCCCCACCCCCCCACCCCCCCCACACACACACCCTTTACTGTACGCCAGGTGTTAGGGGAGTTGTACGAAAGCACAGTCAATGGATACTCACGAAGCGCGGTTTAAGCAAATACAGGCAAATTTGATTTTAGGCCCGTAGTAAAACAAAAGCTTTAGCCTCTACATGCCCTATTTGAATTTCAGGTACGTGCCCCTCCTTGTTTGCATAGGAAAATCACAGCAAAGACTTAACCTGAACTCCAAACTCAGCCCTGCAGGTTTAAACGAAAACAGAAGTTGAGGAAAAGGTGAGACTGTCCGTCTGTTTGTTTCATTCTCTTAGATTTTACTATGGGTATCCCTTTTTGTTAGGCCTACTGTATTCAATTTCTTAAAGAGAGATACACTTTCTAGAACTCGTAGACTCATAAAGAGGGTTTTCAAACCTGTTACAGAGATAAAGAGAGAGAGAATAAACTTCTAAGTTCTTCCTCCCACTTAAAACCAGTTTACGATCTTGTGATTTCCTTTGGCCTCCCCCTCTGTTTTATGATGTGGGACGGTTATTCTTTTCAGAGTTGTACTGCTTGGGGATGATACACAGGCAGTTAAAGGAAGGTCACAAGACATGTGCTGCAGTGCTGAACCAGGCTTCTGTATGTGAACTGCGCTTCAGGCACAGCTGCTCCAACTCTGAGCTTTCACTTTTCACTTACATGCTGAACTTTCTCACTTTCAACGGATGAATGAGTCATCACAGCAGTGCCTTTGTTGTGCCTGTGCGTTGATAAGGGCTTGTTTGGGCATGTTTTGCTGAAAGTTTTTAATTATTATTTATTTTTTTCAGTACAACCTGTTTCATAGCTGAATGGTTTGCTGAATATGTACTTGCCTAAATGTCTGCTTATATGTTTTGATGACTGTGTTTGGCCCTCCAAGACAGATCTGAACTTTCACTGCTATTATATACAAGTGTAATATAGAAATAGGCTCTTTAAAAGTGACCAATGCCTCTAAATACCATCTGATAGTGTCTCAGTAGAGTCACTATTGACCTTAATCTGGAGCTTAGTGTATACATTTATGGAGGAAACATGCTGTAAAGTCTTAAAGCCCTCTGGGTTCATTTTTATCTCTTTGACCCCAGTATTTTTCCCTCCTTCATCTTTTGAATGGAAGTTATTGTAATTTTTTCTTCTTCCTTAGTGCTTCTATTTTTGCCTCAGTTCCGCTAAAAGTTTTGCGAGTGGGAAAAGTCTCGAAGTTGGTGCTGTTGGTATTCTAAACTGCTTCATGTTATTTTTTTTAGACTGACATTCAAAGTTCATATATGAAACTGCTGTGGAGCTGTGCAAAGAAGGGTAAGTGTTTTCTGTTTGATTTTAGTGTTTGTGAGAAATGTGCCATTAATTGCCTTTCTAATGCTATTTCTATATAAGAAAAATGAGCTGATAGTAACTGTCAGGAAAAATAGACGTCTGTCTTTATGGTTGTTGCAGACAAATTAAAATGTCTCAGATGTTTCTTGTTGGAGCTTGAGATGCACATACGTACAACCCTATTTACAAGATTTGCGACACTGTGCAAATTGTAAATAATAAGAGAACAGTGTTCAAATCATGTAAAGCCCTATATTAAATTGCAAATGTACAAAAACAACATATCAAATGTTAAAACTGAGAAATTGTATTGTTATATGTATATATATTGTGTTGTTATATACTATATATATATATATATATATATATATATATATATATATATATATATATATATATATATATATATATATATATATATTTGATGCCTAACACATGTTTCAAAATAGTTGGAGCAGGTTCAGTTTACCCCTCTGTTCATCACCTCCTCGTTTAACCACAATCTGGACCGAAGGCAGGCTAGTTTTGCACCTGGACGCCTTTACTATGGAACCATGCTGTTGTAATACATGCAGAATGTTTGGTCTTGGCTTGCTGAAATAAGCAAGGCCTTCTCTAAACAAGATGTTGGTTTAATGGCAGCAAATGTTGCTCCAACACTTGTGTATATATCGTTGCTGTCCAATGAAAAACAAGTATCTCTAAAACAGGAACTTTACAGGAGAGGCCAATAACAGTTTTTACTTTCAATATAAGTCAATGGAACCAGATTTTTTTCCAAGTGATTTTGAAGCATTTCTATTGATCCATTTATCATGGAAATTGTACACAATGTCAAAGTCAGGTGTCGTGTTTTAATGATGTAGAAAAATGAAAATCGACAAAAACAGAGATACATGTTTTTCATTGTACAGCAACGATATATATATATATATATATATATATATATATATATATATATATATATATATATATATATATATATATATATCAGCTTTATCGTGCATTCACAGATTAGCAAGTCACCCATACCATGTGCCTTAATGCCCCCCTCCCCCCACATACAGATGTTTGCTGTTTGCTTTTGAACTGTGTACTGATAAGAAGCTGGATTATCCCTCTCCTCTTTAGTGTGGAGGACTATATGGTTTAAAGTTTTGACTTGGCTTTCTGGAATCAGCAATGAACAGTGGTCTCAGAAGATGGTTTTGAGAAGTCTTCCAGTGCCGAAGATCAGGGCCACTCAGTATTCAGCCTTGGTTTATCCATACATAGATTTCTCTGGATTCTCTAAATGTTTAGTGCTATTATATACTGTAGATGATGAAATCCTTAAGTTCTTTACTACACTGCTGAATGTTATTCTTGAATTGTATTGAACTGCACTATATGTTAGCGCAGTCTTTGGCAGAGTGGTAAACACCTACCCATCTTTACTTCTGAAAGACTTCGCCTCTCTGAGATACTCATGTGACTGGCATGTTGCCAGTTAACCTAATTAGTTGTGAAATGTCCCGCCAGGTTGCATCAAATTCATAAAGGGAATATATTTTTAAAAGCAATAAAGATTTCTCAGTGTCAACATTTGATATGTTGTATTGTTGTTTAAAAATTTGCATATTTCAACATTTTGTCATTTGTAACAGATGCTTCATGATATCTTGGCCAAGCATTGCCGAGTCCTATCTTTTTAATGCAATGCACAGATGTTAGGTGCTTGATGACATCAAGGTCTTAACACATTACTAAAAGTTGTCGATGAATTTGAGATGTTCATTTGTTGTGCAATGTTGAGCAGGGATGGCACAAAGCCACTTTTTTTTTCTAATGTCGATATTCAAACCTTTTGTACAGATCTAGTTTTTTTCACTGAGCTTTTAAACCCACTAAGCTTTCCAATCTACCAAGCTTTAAAATGAGCTATGTTTTCAAATCAAGACTCTACTAGCCCACAGAAAGAAATGCACAGCTACCAACATCATATCACACAATGTAACTGTGTTTTAACTGTGTGCTGAGAATGCCTTCGATACATGGTTGTAGTGTGAGAAGTGATAATGGGACAGAACTCTGTGAACTTGGGATGGATTTTTGGGAGGCTTCTGCTTTTAGCTAGAAGGACCCTTTTTGATGAACAGATGTAAGACATAGGAGAGGAAGAGGTTGCATGGTGGAGGTAGTAAAGGGAAGTTTATAAGATAATTCAGGCTAAGTCACATCTACAGAAACACACAGACCTGTAGCTACATTCAGAATGTAATCAGTGAAATAAAGTGAGCTATACTTCAGACCAGATAGAATGTATTTAGAATAGCTTGAATTTATTGAGTACATATTATTCAGTCAAGTATTCTAGAAACATGGAACCACTTGACATAACATTTTAAGGGAATTCATTTTTTTGCTTTAATATAGAGCTGGACTGAAATTGATGTCTCTCCTTGTATGATGACCGCAACATACTTTGGCATTTATGACATTTAGTTGTCATTTCACTTGCTTGACCTCAATCCAACAGCTAAAGGCTAACACGGTAATATACAAAATGGCAAATCTGCAATAGCAGAACCCCAAATGTCTGTTTGCAGACAAGCTCAGTACTGTGTTGTAAAATCCTGCTTTGTCAGTTCGAAAGCCCGTGTGCCAATACAAGCAAATGACCTAAAGCACAGCCATCTAAAGCAAAGCCATCTTCATTTACTGATTTGGATGTTAGTTTGTGGTGAGTGAGTAACTAAATTTGCTCAAATAGGAAAATAGTGCATCAGAAAACTATTGATTATGTTGTAGCAAATATAGTAACCCATATTAAAGCTTACCTTAGTGTTTAAGTTTCTGCTCATCCTTATGTATTACCCTCCATATACCAATGACTTGAATTCATAGCCATCACTGGCAAACATAAATGATCACTGAGATTGATTTCAGACTTGATTTTAACAAAAATAGCTTGATGCTGTTGTAAAAATGTTAAGTAAGCACCATTCACCCTGGTTATACCTGATCTGACATAATAGTGGAAAACTTTCAAAGGTATATTTATAGTTTTTCAGTTATGTCATGAAAAAAGTGTCAAATTGGGCCATACAACTATAGAGATTGTATATTTGCATATTTCCAGCTGCTAATGCTCATGCATGCCTATTGTAATTTGTAATGTTACAGCATTGCATGTGGACAGATATATATATACGCTGCATTGACTTGTCTGTTGTTGTGTACCATTTTAATCTTTATCTGCAGGTCCCCTAGTGGTCTTAAAATTTAAAATTAATAAAGTAAAACTAAGATGAACTAAGACACTCTCTTTTCTATGAAATGTTATTCTAACTAAAATGTTGTTTTTCTAAAACAAGTAATAATTCTAATATCATTGTGTTACAACCTTTAAGTAATGTTGCAGCAAGCTGGGGTGACTCTGCATCTAATGAGAATTGAGGGGTGAAAGGGGAGATATGAAAAAAACCCTGCTGTGAAAACAATATATACCTCTCCAGAACGAGGCAACACAAATGCAGACCCAATAAAAACACTTTTACGATATGATAATGATAATGTATAGTGCACAAATCAGAGGATCTCAAAACAGATGTAAATGGCATTGTATGGCTGCTATAAAAAAGGGTGAAGGTGACCTTACATGAGAAATGGCTGTCATGTATGTAAGCCATAGAAAATGATCTGAAATCTCGTAAAAGTCCCAAATGAAGCTTCTACTGCAAAAAGAAGAAATCTTAAAAGATCCTGAGAACCTCCACAGCTTCACAGATTTTAATGCTGACTATACATTCATTTCAGCTGAAGCTGCATGCTCCAGTCAAGCAACAATAATTAATATGTGTGTAACATACAGTATGTCATCAGTTTCCTTGATATTACTTAGTTGAAGATTCTGCTCCAGAGAAGAGAAATGATAAAGATTTTGAGAGATCTTTTAAAAAATTCTGTGCTAACTACACACTTTACATATGTTGCAATAATAAGAACAAACGGTGGTGCAGTTTCATGTGTGGTAATTCTGTATGTGGATTACTAGCATGCTTTACCACTTTTTAGCACACTTTATTTTGATTTCATAGCACAACACGATAAATAACATCCACTCTGGCAGTACTTTTCCCCAGTATGATGTCCATGTGGACATCTTCTACAATGTTTCCAAGTAATCAACAAATTGTGCATGTTCACCTGCTCAGCTGATAAACCAGCATATTTAACACAGACGCTTGATCTGTTTGGAGTGAGCATCTCGGCAAATCTAACCGCTTCCACAGCACACAAAGTAAATAAATTTTAATTTAGGTGTAACAGAGGAATTCTATATAGATTTCATATTCCTCTCACACTTTCCAATGATGCTATACTTAAACAGCCTCATCGTCTACATGTTCGCAAATGGAAAGTAGGTTTAGCTTAAATGAGGGAAATAATTGAAGAGTAATTTGACTTGTTGAAATTATAATTACATGTGCAAAATAATTTTATTGCCAGTAGGTTTATCTTTTGATCCTATTTTTTCAGTTTACTAAGACATTTTATTCAATGAATACTGAAGTTTTACCATTTGAAATGAAATATGTACTACTGAATTCATTTTCATTTTGAATTCCTATATTGAAATCACACATTAAATTTCTACGAGTAGTATAGTAGTAATTTAGAGGGGAGGGGGATTTAGAAATTAATTAATGTCAGTGACAATTATGATTATTTGTAAACTTTCTTGAATTATTATCAATCAGAAATGAAATTCTACATGCTATACTTAATATACTTCCTACAATTTAGGACCTAGGTCTTGGGACCTAGTATCAACAACGTTATCTTGGAATGATGTTTCGTTTCTTGATTAAAAGTTTAAAAATGGACTAAAACAGTTTTGACCTAACAAATTCTAAATTTGGAGCACTGGTGGTGACAAGCCAAGCTCAGTTACATGTGGATTTTACTTTGTGTTTCTTGCCCAGTAGACTAATGAAAATATAGCAGTGTTAAAAAACAAACTGCATGCTAATAACCACCTTGGCACCTTTATAAATAGTTCTGTTCATTTTTTGCAGCATAGCTTTATTAATCTGACTTAATGGCTTCATCTGATAATCTGTTGGTAAAGGAGAGAAGTTCCCCCATCATTTACTACAATGTGAAGTTTTTAATAACTGCTGAATTTCCACACACATGCTCGTTGTCATTCAACAAAGACATCTAGCTATTTTATAGACCTTCGAACATCAAGGTTGCACAGTAAACATTGCAATTTCACCAGGTTTTCTTCAGGGCCATTTCTGATCTGATTTTAGTTCCATTTGAGAGAGGCCAGTCTGAGTCATGCAGAAAGAGTGTATTGTCGGGAAAAGGCAGCTATTCTGATATTTCTGGAAAACATTATGGATGTTGATTTCAGACTATATGGCATCCCTGTAGTTTGCCATTTCTCTGTAGTAATGGCTCCTATTATGCAGCTATTCCTGTCGGCCTTAATGCCGAAGTGAACAGAAATGTCGATCTATTAAAAGAATAAATTAGAGATGAACTGTGGATTTTCAATAGAGAATCATTAATGAGAGTAATTTAGTCTAGGACTAGCACTAACTTGTGTTCAGAGCTGTTGATTCTGTACACTCAGGGCCGGTGAATGTGGATGAAATGGTTATGAAGACCTGGTAGAATCGGCTCTCCCGTGTAACTGCAGTAATCACCATCCATTACTACGCTGCACAAAATGCACACTGCACATGTTGCCAGCAGAGATTACACATCAGTCCATTCAGGGGAGGTTTTTTTAGGAATATCACTATTTGAAAGTGAATTTGCGTTGGAGTTGGAGAAGTGGGGGGAGTGAGTTTGTTGAATAGAGGAAAGCTTTAATGGAGATTTCAGCTGTGCAGTTCTCTCATTGTGTGGTAGGCTTGCTGTACGGGTCATAGGGCATGTTAATGTTTGGGATATTTGCTCAGATGTTTTGTTGATTTTCTAAGGAAAAATCATTTTACACATCCTCCATTGAGAAAAAACGTCTGCACATTTTAAAACAATAACTGAATTGGCAAATAAAACAACATAAAGTGTGGCCTCTGCCAAAGTTATGGCACAAATATTAGTAACCAAATCTTTGTACACAACTGTCTACAACTGTATGTACATCATTGGATGGAACTTTTCATATCTAAATATGAACAAATATCAAATTCTAATTGCTGTGTTTATGTGTTTATGACATTATGTTAATGACTGGATATGTCATT